>CM033038.1:11160209-12360209 GCA_019207045.1 Branchiostoma floridae x Branchiostoma belcheri
TATGGCCAAGGTATGACCAAGGTATGAACAAGGTATACCAAGGTATGACCAAGGTCATGACCAAGTATGACCAAGGTATGAACCAAGGTATGACCAAGGTATGACCAAGGATGGCCAAGGTATGACCAGGTATGACCAAGGTATGACCAAGGTATGACCAAGGTATGACCAGTATGACCAAGGTATGACCAGGTATGACCAGGTATGACCAAGGTATGACCAAGTAATACCAAGGTATACCAAGTATGGCCCAGGTAATGGCCAAGGTATGGCCAGGTATGACCAAGTATGACCAAGGTATGACCAAGGTATGCACCAAGGTATGGCCAAGGTATGCCCAAGGTATGACCAAGGTATGACCAAGGTATGCCAAGGTATGGCCAATATGACCAAGGTATGACAAAGGTATGACCAATTATGACCAAGGTATGCCCAAGGTATGCCAAGGTATGACCAAGGTATGACCAAGGTATGACCAAAGTATGACCAAGGTATGCCAAGGTATGACCAAGGTATACCAAGGTATGGCCAAGGTATGACCAAGGTATGACCAAGGTATAGCCAATCCTGAAGGTATGGGGGGGCCAAGGTATGACCAAGGTATGACCAAGGTATGACCAAGGTATGACCAAGGTATGACCAAGGTATGACCAAGGTATGACCAAGGTATGACCAGGTATGGCTCAGGTATGGCCAAGGTATGCCAAGGTTATGACCAAGGTATACCAAGGTATACCAAGGTATGACCAAGTAAGGCCAAGGTATGACCAAGGTGGAGCAAGGTATGACCAAGGTATGACCAGATATGGCCAAGGTATGACCAAGGTATGACCAAGGTATGACCAAGGTATGACCAAGGTATGACCAAGTATGACCAAGGTATGACCAAGGTATGACCAGGGGGACCAAGGTATACCAAGTATGCCCCAGAATGACCAAGGTATGACCAAGGTATGACCAAGGTATGGCCAAGGTATGACCAAGGTATGCCAAGGTATGACCTTAATGGCCAGGTATGACCAAGTTGACCAAGGTATGACCAAGGTATGACCAAGGTTTGACCAAGGTAGACCAGGTATGGCCAAGGTATGACGGTATGACCAAAGTATGGCCAAGGTATGACCAAGGTATGACCAAGCCTGAAATTATGGCAAGGTATGACCAAGGTGACCAGGTATGACCAAGGTATGACCAGGATATTCCAGGTATGACCAGGTATGACCAAGGTATGGCCAAGGATGGTCAGGTATGACTAAGGTATGACCAAGGTATGACCAAGGTAGGGCCAAGGTATGACGAAGTATGACCAAGGTATGACCAAGGTATGACCAAGATATGCCCAGGTATGCCAAGGTATGGCAAGGTATGGCCAAGGTATGACAAGGTATGACAAGGCATGACCAGGTATGACAAAGGTATGGCCAAGGTATGACCAAGGTATGACCAAGTAATGGCCAAGGTTAGACCAAGGTATGACCAAGTTATGACAAGGTATGACCAAGGTATGACCAGGTATGACCAAGTATGACCAAGGTATGACCAAGGTATGATCAAGTTATGACCAAGGTATGACCAAGGTATGGCCAAGGTATACCAAGGTATGACCAGGTATGGCCCAGGTATGGCCAAGGTATGGCCAAAGTGACCAAGGTATGACCAAGGTATGACCAGGTATGGCCAAGGTATGACCAAGGTATGACAAAGGTATGACCAAGGTATGCCAAGGTATGCTTAGGTTTGAGCAGGTATGACCAAGTATGACCAAGGTATGACCAAGGTATGACCAAGGTATGACCAAGGTAACCAAAATGACCAAGGTATGAGCCAGGTATGACCAGGTATGACCAAGGTATGACCAAGGTATGGCCAAGGTATGACCAAGGTATAGCCAAGCCTGAGGTATGGCCAGGTATGACCAAGGTATGACCAAGGTATGACAAGGTATGACCTAGGATGACCAAGGTATGACCAAGGTATGGCCAAGGTATGACCAAGGTATGACCAAGGTATGCCAAGGTATGCCAAGGTATGACCAAGGTATGACCAAGGTATGGCCAAGGTATGACCAAGGTATGACCAAGGTATGACCAAGTATGGCCAAGGTATGCACAAGGTATGAGCAAGGTATGACCAAGGTATGACCAAGGTATGACCAAGGTATGACCAGGGTATGGCCCAGGTATGGCCAAGGTATGGCCAAGATATGACCAAGGTATGACCAAGGTATCGCCAAGGTATGACCAAGGTATAGCCAAGGTTAACTGGCCAAGGATGACCAAGGTATGACCAAGGTATGACCAAGGTTTGACCAAGGTATGGCCAAGGTATGACCAATTATGACCAAGTATGGCAAAGGTATGGCAAAGGTGGACCAAGGTATGACCAAGGTATGACCAAGGTATGCCAAGGTATGACCAAGTATGCCAAGGTATGACCAAGGTATCCCAGGTATGACCAAGGTATGACCAGGAGGTGACCAGGTATGGCCAAGGTATGACCAAGGTATGACCAGGGTATGCTCAGGTATGGCCAAGGTATGCCCAAGGTATGGCCAAGGTATGACCAAGTTATGACCAAGGTTTGACCAAGTAAGGCCAAGGTATGACCAGGTATGACCAAGGTATGACCAAGTATGCCAAGGTATGCCCAAGGTTTGAAGCAAGGTAGGACCAAGGTATGACCAAGGTATGACCAAGATATGACAAAGGTATGACCAAGGTATGACCAAGGTATGGCCAAGGTATGACCAAGGTATGACCAAGGTATGGCCAAGGTATTGCCAAGGTATGACCAAGGTATACGAAGCCTGAGGTATGGCCAAGGTATGACCAAGGTATGACCAAGGTACCAAGGTATGACCAAGGTATGACCAAGGTATGACCAATATGACTAGGTATGACAAAGTATGACCAAGTATGACCAAGGTATACCAAGGTATGGCCAAGGTATGACCAAGGTATGACCAGGTATGACCCAGGTATGGCCAAGGTATGGCCAAGGTATGAACAAGTATGACCAAGGTATGACCAAGGTATGGCCAAGGTATGGCCAAGGTATGACCAAGGTATGGCCAAGGTATGGCCAAGTATGACCAAGGTATGGCCAAGGTATGGCCAAGGTATGACCAAGGGCATTCAAGATATGACCAAGGTATGACCAAGGTATAACCAAGCCTAACTTATTTCTAAGGTATGACCAAGTATGACCAAGGTATGACCAATGTATGACCAAGGTATGACCAAGGTATGACCAAGGTATGACCAAGGTATGACCAAGGTATGGCCAAGGTATGGCCAAGGTATGACCAAGGTATGACCAAGTATGGCCAAGGTATGCCCAGGTTTTACCAAGGTATGACCAAGGTATGACCAAGTATGACCAAGGTATGACCAAGGTATGGCCAAGGTATGGCCAAGGTATGACCAAGGTATGCCAAGTTATGGCCAAGGTATGACCAAGGCATATTCAAGGTATGGCCAAGTATGACCAAGGTATGACCAAGGTATGGCCAAGTATGACCAAGGTATGACCAAGGTATGACCAAGGTATGACCAAGGTATGGCCAAGGTATGACCAAGGTATGACCAAGGTATGACCAGGTATGACCAAGGTATGTTCAAGGTATGACCAAGGTATGACCAAGGTATGGTCAAGGTATGACCAAGGTATGACCAAGGTATGACCAAGGTATGACCAAGGTATGACCGTTTATAACCAAGGTATGACCAAGGTATGACCAAGGTATGGCCAAGGTATGGCCCAGGTATGCCAAGGTATGACCAAGGTATGACCAAGGTATGACCAAGGTATGCCAAGGTATTGCCAAGGTATGACCCAGGTATGACCAAGGTATGGCAAGGTATGACCAAGGTATGACCAAGTATGGCCAAGGTATGACCAAGGTATGACCAAGGTATGACCAAGGTATGACCAAGGTATGCCAAGGTATGACCAAGGTATTGACCAAGGTATGACCAAGGTATGACCAAGGTATGACCAAGGTATGACCAAGGTATGACCAAGGTATGGCCAAGTATGACCAAGGTATGGCCAAGGTATGACCAAGGTATGACCAAGGTATAGCTAAGCCTGAACTTATGGCCAAGGTATGACCAAGGTATGACCAAGGTATGACCAAGGTATGACCAAGGTATGACCAGGTATGACCAAGGTATGGCCCAGGTATGACCAAGGTATAGCCAAGCCTGAAGGTATGGCCAAGGTATGACCAGGTATGAACAAGGTATGACCAAGGTATGACTAAGGTATGCCAAGGTATGGCCAAGGTATGACCAAGGTATGGCCAGGTATGGCCAAGGTATGACCAAGGCATATTCAAGGTATGGCCAAGGTATGACAAGGTATGACCAAGGTATGGCCAAGGTATGACCAAGGTATGCCAAGGTATGACCAAGGTATGACCAAGGTATAGCCAAGCCTGAACTTGGGGCCAAGGTATGACCAAGGTATGACCAAGGTATGACCAAGTATGACCAGGTATGACCAAGGTATGGCCAAGGTATGACCCCAAGTATGCCCAAGCCTGAATGTATGGCCAAGGTATGACCAAGGTATGGACCAAGGTATGACCAAGGTATGACAAGGTATGGCCAAGGTATGGCCAAGGTATGACCAAGGTATGGCCAAGGTATGGCCAAGGTATGACCAAGGCATATTCAAGGTATGGCCAAGGTATGACCAGGTATGACCAAGGTATGGCCAAGGTATGACCAAATATGACCAAGGTAATGCCAAGGTATGACCAAGGTATGACCAAGGTATGACCAAGTGATGCCAAGGTATGCCCATGGTTTTAGCAAGGTATGACCAAGGTATGACCAAGGTATGACCAAGGTATGACCCAGGCATATTCAAGGTATGACCAAGGTATGACCAAGGTATGGCCAAGGTATGGTCAGGGTATGACCAAGGTATGACCAAGGTATGACCAAGGTATGACCAAGGTATTACGAAGTATGACCAAGGTATGACCAAGGTATGACCAAGGTATGGCCAAGGTATGGCCAAGTATGGCCAAGGTATGGCCAAGGTATGACCAAGGTATGACCAAGGTATGACCAAGGTATGACAAAGTATGGCCAAGTATGACCAATGTATGACCAAGTATGGCCAAGGTTATCCAAGGTATGACAAGGTATGACAAAGGTATGACCAAGGTACGACCAAGTATGGCCAAGGTATGACCAAGGTATGACCGAGGTGGGCAAGGTATGACAAGGTATGACCAAGGTATGGCCAAGGTATGACCAAGGTATGACCAGGGTATGACCAGGTATGGCCAAGGTATGGCCAAAGTTGACCAAGGTATGACCAAGGTATGACCAAGGTATGGCCAAGTATGACCAAGGTATGACAAGGGTGACCAATTAATGTCCAGGTATGCTTAAGGTTTAAGCAAGGTAAGACCAAGGTATGACCAAGGTATGACCAAAGTATGACCAAGGTATAGCCAAGGTATGACCAAGGTATGACCAAGGTATGGCCAAGGTATGGCCAAGGTATGACCAAGGTATGCCCAAGCCTGAAATTATGGCCAAGGTATGACCAAGGTATGACCAAGGTATGACCAAGGTATGACCTAGGATGACCAAGGTATGACCAAGGTATGGCCAAGGTATGACCAAAGGTATGGCAAAGGTATGACCAAGGTATGACCAAGGTATGGCCAAGGTATGACCAAGGTATGACAAGGTATAACCAAGTAATGGCCAAGGTATGCACAAGGTTTGACAAGGTATGACCAAGGTATGACCAAGGTATGACCAAGGTATGACCAAGGTATGGCCCAGGTATGGCCAAGGTATGGCCAAGATATGACCAAGGTATGACCAAGTTAAGGCCAAGGTATCGCCAAGGTATGACCAAGGTATAGCCAAGCCTGAACTATGGCCAAGGTATGACCAAGGTATGACCAAGGTATGACCAAGGTTTGACCAAGGTATGGCCAGGTATGACCATGTATGAACAAGTAATGGCAAAGGTATGGCAAAGGTATGACCAAGGTATGACCAAGGCATGACCAAGGTATGGCCAAGGTATGACCAAAGTATGACCAAGGTATGACCAAGGTATGACCAAGGTATGACAAGGTATGACCAAGGTATGGCCAAGGTATGACCAAGGTATGACCGGGTAGGCTCAGGTATGCCAAGGTATGGCCAAGGTATGACCAAGGTATGACCAGGTTTGACCAAGTTAAGGCCAAGGTATGACCAAGGTATGACCAAGTAATGGCCAAGGTATGCCCAAGGTTTAAGCAAGGTATGACCAAGGTATGACCAAGGTATGACCAAGATATGACAAAGGTATGACCAAGGTATGACCAAGGTATGGCCAAGGTAGAACCAAGGTATGACCAAGGTATGGCCAAGTATGGCCAAGGTATGACCAAGGTATACAAGCCTGAAGGTATGGCCAAGGTATGACCAAGGTATGACCAAGGTATGACCAAGGTATGACCAAGGTATGACCAAGGTATGACCAAGGTATGACTAAGGTATGCCAAAGTATGACCAAGGTATGACCAAGGTATGACCAAGGTATGGCCAGGTATGACCAAGGTAAGACCAAGGTATGGCCCAGGTATGGCCAAGGTATGGCCAAGGTATGACCAAGGTATGACCAAGGTTTGACCAAGGTATGGCCAAGGTATGGCCAAGGTATGACCAAGGTATGGCCAAGGTATGGCCAAGTATGACCAAGGTATGGCCAAGGTATGGCAAGGTATGACCAAGGCATATTCAAGATATGGCCAAGGTATGACCAAGGTATAACCAAGCCTGAACTTATTTCTAAGGTATGACCAAGGTATGACCAAGGTATGACCAAGGTATGACCAAGTATGACCAAGGTATGACCAAGGTATGACGAAGCTATGGCCAAGGTATGGCCAAGGTATGACCAAAGGTATGACCAAGGTAATGGCCAGGTATGCCCATGGTTTTAGGGGTATGACCAAGGTATGACCAAGTATGACGAAGGTATGACCAAGTATGGCCAAGGTATGGCCAAGGTATGACCAAGGTATGGCCAAGGTATGACCAAGGTATACCAGGCATATTCAAGGTATGGCCAAGTATGACCAAGGTATGACCAAGGTATCCAAGGTATGACCAAGGTATGACCAAGGTATGACCAAGGTATGACCAAGGTATGGCCAAGGTATGACAAGGTATGACCAAGGTATGACCAAGGTATGACCAGGTATGGCCAAGGTATGACCAAGGTATGACCAAGGTATGACAAGGTATGAGAAAGATATGACCAAGGTATGACCAAGGTATAGCCAAGGTATGACCAAGGTATGCGAAGGTATGGCCCAGGTATGGCCAAGGTATGACCAAGGTATGACCAAGGTATGACCAAGATGTAGCCAAGGTATAGCCAAGCCTGAAGGTATGGCCAAGGTATGACCAAGGTATGACCAAGGTATGACCAAGGTATGACCAGGTATGACCAAGATATGACCAAGGTATGACCAAGGTATGGCCAAGGTATGACCAAGTATGACCAAGGTATGACCAAGGTATGGCCCAGGTATGGACAAGTTATGGCCAAGGTATGACCAAGGTATGGCCAAGGTATGACCAAGGTATGGCCAAGGTATGACAAAGGTATGGCCAAGGTATGACAAGGTATGACCAAGGTATGACCAAGTAATGACCAAGGTATGACTAAGGTAAGACCAAGGCATAGCCAAGGTATGGCCAAGGTATGACGAAGGTATGACGAAGGTATGACCAAGGTATGACCAAGGTATGACCAAGGTATGACCAAGCTATGGCCAAGGTATGCCAAGGTATGACCAAGGTATGACCAAGGTATGGCCAAGGTATGACCAAGGTATGACCAAGGTATGGCCAGGTATGGCAAGGTATGACCAAGGTATGACCAAGGTATGACCAAGTAATGGCCAAGGTATGCCCAAGGTTTGACCAAGGTATGACCAAGGTATGACCAAGGTATGACCAAGGTATGACCAAGGTATGGCCAAGGTATGACCAAGGTATGACCAAGGTATAGCCAAGCCTGACTTATGGCCAAGGTATGACCAAGGTATGACCAAGGTATGACCAAGGTATGACCAAGGTATGACCAAGGTATGACCAAGGTATGGCCAAGGTATGACCAAGGTTTGACCAAGGTATGACCAAGGTATGACGAAGGTATGACCAAGGTATGCCAAGGTATGACCAAGGTATGGCCAACGTATGACCAACGTATGACCAAGGTATGACCAATGTATGACCATGGTATGACCAAGGTATGACCAAGGTATGGCCCAGGTACGGCTAAGGTATGGCCAAGGTTTGACCAGGTATGACCAAGGTATGACCAAGGTATGACCAAGGTATGACCAAGGTATGACCAAGGTATGACCAAGGTATGACGAAGGTATGGCCAAGGTATGGCCAAGGTATGACCAAGGTATGACCAAGGTATGGCCATGGTATGGCCAAGGTATGACCAAGGTATGACCAAGGTATGACCAAGGTATGACCAAGGTATGACCAGGTATGGCCAAGGTATGACCAAGGTAGGACCAAGGTATGACCAAGGTATAGCCAAGCCTGAAGTAGGCCAAGGTTTGACCAAGGTATGACCATTGTATGACCAAGGTATGACCAAGTAATGGCCAAGGTATAACCAAGGTATGACCAAGGTAAGACCAAGGTATGGCCAAGGTATGACCAAGGTATGGCCAAGGTATGACCAAGGTATGCCAAGCTGAAGGTATGGCCAAGGTATGACCAAGGTATGACCAAGGTATGACCAAGGTATGACCAAGGTATGGCCAAGGTATGGCCAGGTATGACCAAGGTATGACCAAGGTATGACCAAGGTATGACCAAGGTATGGCCAGGTATGACCAAGGTATGGCCAAGGTATGACCAAGGTATGGCCAAGGTATGGCCAAGGTATGACCAAGGTATGACAAGGTATGACCAAGGTACGACCAAGGTATGGCCAAGGTATGGCCAAGGTATGACCAAGGTATGACCAAGGTATGGCCAAGGTATGACCAAGGTATGACCAAGGTATGACCAAGGTATGGCCAAGGTATGACCAAGGTATGGCCAAGGTATGACCAAGGTATGACCAAGGTACCGTATGGCCAAGGTATGACCAAGGTATGACCAAGGTATGACCAATGTATGACCAACGTATGACCAAGGTATGACCAAGTAATGGTCAAGGTATGCCCAAGGTTTGACCAAGGTATGACCAAGGTATGACCAAATTATGACCAAGGTATGACCAAGGTATGGCCCAGGTATGGCCAAGGTATGGCCAAGTATGACCAAGGTATGACCAAGGTATGACCAAGGCACCGTATGGCCAAGGTATGGCCCAGGTATGGCCAAGGTATGGCCAAGGTATGGCCAAGTATGACCAAGGTATGGCCAAGGTATGACCAAGGTATGACCAAGGTATGACCAAGGTATGACCAAGGTATGACCAAGGTATGACCAAGGCATGACCAAGGTATGACCAAGGTATGGCCAGGTATGACCAAGGTATGACCAAGGTATTACCAAGGTACCGTATGGCCAAGGTATGACCAAGGTATGACCAAGGTATGGCCAAGGTATGACCAAGGTATGACCAAGGTATGACCAAGGTACCCTATTGCCAAGGTATGACCAAGGTATGACCAAGGTATGACCAAGGTATGACCAACGTATGACCAACGTATGACCAAGGTATGGCCCAGGTATGGCCAAGGTATGGCCAAGGTATGGGCAAGGTATGGGCAAGGTATGACCCAGGTATGACTAAGGTATGGCCAAGGTGTGGCCAAGGTATGACCAAGATATAGCCAAGGTATGGCCAAGGTATGACCAAGGCATGACCATGGTTTGACCAAGGTAGACCAAGGTATGACCAAGGTTTGACCAAGGTATGGCCAAGGTATGACCAGGTATGGCCAAGGTATGGCCAAGGTATGGCCAAGGTATGGCCAACGTATGACCAAGGTATGACCAAGGTATGGCTATTAAAGGTATGGCTATGACTCTGGGTAACGGTGCACACCCCAGTTCTTCCGTGACCGGTATGGCCAAGATTTGGCCAAGGTATGACCAAGATATCTCCAAGTATGACCATGGTATGGCCAAGGTATGACCAAGGTATGACCAACGTATGACCAAGGTATGACCAAGGTATGACCAAGGTATGGCCAAGGTATGGCCAAGGTATGGCCAAGGTATGACCAAGGTATGACCAACGTATGACCAAGGTATGACCAAGTAATGGCCAAGGTATGCCCAAGGTTTGACCAAGGCATGACCAAGGTATGACCAAGTTATGACCAGGTATGACCAGGGTATGACCAAGGTATGACCAAGGTATGGCCAAGGTATGCCCAAGGTATGACAAGGTATGACCAAGGTATGACAAGGTATGACCATTGTATGACCAAGGTATGACCAAGGTATGACCAAGGTATGGCCAAGGTATGACCAAGGTATAGCCAAGGTATGCCAAGGTATGCCCAAGTTTGACCAAGGTATGACCAAGGTATGACCATGGTATGACCATGGTATGACCAAGGTATGACCAGGTATGACTAAGGTATGGCCAAGGTATGGCCAAGGTATGACCAAGGTATAGCCAAGCCTGAAGGTATGGCCAAGGTATGACCAATGTATGACCAAGTAATGGCCAAGGTATGGCCAAGGTATGATCAAGGTATGACCAAGGTATGACCAAGGTATGACCAAGGTATGACCAAGGTATGGCCAAGATATGACCAAGGTACGACCAAGGTATGACCAAGGTATGGCCAAGGTTTAACCAAGGTATGACCAAGGTATGACCAAGGTATGACCAAGGTATGACCCAGGTATGACCAAGGTATATGGTCTACCGTTATCTTTAGACAGCCAAGGTAGACAGCCCAGTAGACAGGCCAGCCTTTTCCGTGCCACTTCAGCTCATTTGAAGTTGATTTTTCAAGTAGGCCCACTAGCACGTCACCCACTACATAAGTAACATAAACGAAACGTGTTACATTCAGTATTTAATAAAGACAACCAGAGGACAACAAACCAGAGGACATTGTTTGGGTCATACTAGGTCAAATCATTCATACTGCCGAGGAGGGTCGGGCCATTCTTTTCCGTTTACTCCCATTGAATCACTGATGTTACGTTAACGTTAACTTGATTATCTCCTAATAGATTTGGAAGCTTGTGAAACATTATGATTTTGCCTTTTCTACATCTTCTTGGAAATTTGTCTTTACCAGACTCCGTCAATCTTTACTTCAGCTACTTACAGTAACCAAGGAGGTTATATAGGAAGCAGTAAAACTGTACCGTTATTTGCAAAATATCGTGAAAATCCATTACTCTTGTCTTCCAATGCAAAGCCTCCAGTAAAACTTTTAAGAAGCCCTGCAGTTCCAAAGAAAAACTGACAGGGGGCCAAAATACAATATATCTGAAACACTTTAAAACGATAAGACGCAAAGACTTGGCTATAACATCAAATAAGGGCACCATTACTGGGGAAAATCTGTCCCTAATGACGAATGATTTAGTGTGAATATCTTAACTACGAAAGTTTTGAAATCGCTTCCTACAATAGTGATTGCAGCAACACTAAAAACCATGACCTCATTATTGGTAATGCGCATGATATGGCATTTTGGAACGAAATTTAATTAAAAAATGGTATTATAGAACTACTGGACAAAAATGTATGTTTAAACACCACTTTAATATTAATAAGCTTCGGAAGTCCATGTCTTGAAAGGCTCATGATTCTATTGGACAAATTGTATACAGTTATTTTCAAAAGTAGAAACAAACTGTTACATGACATACTTAGACTTCCTAATTACTTCTATTTTTCACAACGCAGAATAGGCAAAAAAGGTGAAAATATAAGATAGACGTCATTGTAGGAAATTGGTCACTTTATGCAATTATATCTAAGCGACATTCATTAAGATGTTGATTTGATGTATTAAATGTGTACTCTGCGTGTTGATGTTGACGTATGAAGAAAGATTTGGGAAAATTTAAGCATGCATGCTAAAACTCTATCACCATGGGCTTTCTTGGATTCACATATTTGCTTAGCGTTTTTACAGTCTAGCCTCTACCAGGCTCCGTGGATCAAATAGGACAATTAGAGTTCTCAGAGTTGATACTGACTCCTATGGCCTTCCGACTCCCCTAGCGTACTATTGACTCGATTTGTCCAATTTCTACTATTTTGCCGCCGTCGATCATCGGAGCCTGGTAGAGGCTATTACGTTATACAGTTTACAAAGCAGAGTTTTTGTTCTTCTACAAAATGATCACGTACATGGTCACAAAATGGTCGTACATTTCTAACATTCTCGTGGTTCTAAGAGACGAAACTTGATAGATTATCTAAATGTATCAGTTTGGTACACTTCACCGCACTTAAAAGCACAGTCTCTGTACAACAAACGGCGAGAATACTGGCCTTCCAAACATCTGTCTTTGCTGTACTTTATGCCCGTTAAACTGTGAGATATCACTGTTCTTTGTGTTTCTGTGATAACAGTAACAACAGCCACGCCGATATCTCAGGCCACAACAACAGGACCGAAAACAGCACCGTCGTCAGCATTCCCATTCCAAGAACCAGGTTCATTTTAGCCGTTTCGTCGAGAGTTGCTTCCTTCGTAGACTTCTCCATGTCACTTTTACCAGGCTCTTTAGTTTCTGTCGTATCTGCTGGACGAGACGCGGTCTTAGGTTCTCCCTTCTTGGGCTTGTTCGTTTCATGTTTGTGACTTGTCCTTTGCCTGGACCGTGTGCGTGTACGTCTTGGACGTTTGCCGTCGCCACTGGACGAATCTCCTTCTTTGTCTGCTCTGGAAGTCGTCCTGTCGACAGCTCTAGTCGTTTCTGTATCACGTGACGAAGAACTGACGGAACGCTGTCTCGTCCGGCTACTTCCCGACGATTCGCTTTCGTCCTCAATTGCGGAAACGGCAACGTCTACGATGTTTAACTGCTCTTCCTCTTCAACAGCAACGACGTTTTTGTCGTCCAGATTGAAATGGCTTGTAGTGTTTGGTGAGTCTTGATCCGACGTCTCAGCATCCGCATGTAGAACTTCTTCTTGTCGCTTGGCGTCGCGCTCCGCTTTCTTCCGCTGGTTAGTCAGTCTTTTTCTGTCGGCACGAGACATGTAAGCCTTGTGCGGACCCGTGTATTCATCCGAAAACTGGTCTCCTGATGTGGGCCCGAAGCTGTCTTGGCCACGTGTCCTTTCTTCAACCTCGTCGTCTTCCCTTCCCGACTTTGTCCTGGTTTTGCCCTTGGAGACTGTTGATTGTCTTTCTTGTAGATGTTTTCGTTCAGGGCGGACAGGTCGATGGGGGACTGTTTTCTGTTCCTGGGGCTCGTCCGAGTGGGTGGGTTCTGCTGAACTTTCCTTGCTCTTTTTCCTGCGCTCACGCCGGGTTTCTTTGTTAGACCGACTGGACGTCTTCACGGACAGAGACTGTTGTTCTGTGCCCTTGCCTTCATCGTCTTGCTGTAACGCAGAGGACAGCGTGGATGGCTTTTCATCGACGGTCTCCTTTTTATCGTCTTTGTTGCTATTCTCTGTCTGTTGTTGTAACGCCGACGGCAGCCTTGCTGACTCGTCACGAACATCAGTTCCTTTATCACTACTTTCTTTTTGTTTTAACGCCGATGCCATTGTTGTTGACCTGTTGTCAATTGCAGTTTTCTCTTCAGAGTCTTGTAACGCCAATACCACTGTTTCTGACTCATTGCTAACCTCTACTTCGTCATGAATGTCTTTTCTCTCTGACTGTGACACCGATATTTGCGTTGATGACTCGTCAACACCCTCTGCTCTGTCGTCAGTGTCTTTGTTTCTGCCCCTTGATTGCGACACCGATGGCATATTTTCCGACTCGACACCAAGCTCTGCTTTCTCTTTGTCTTCGTTGCTACCCTCAGGTTGTGGCAGCAATGGCTGCGTTACGGACTCTTCATCATCCTCCGACTTGTCCACAGTGTCTTTATTTTCCTCAGTATCTTTATTTTCATCCTCTGGTTTTGACACCGATGCCAAGGTTGCAAGCATGTCTTCGCGACCTTGCTGTGTTACTTCTACTCTAGGATCATGTTTCTGTGATGGCACCTCAAATTGTACAGAAGGGGCATTTTCGTCTGCTTGGCCTTCAGTTTCATATTCTTTGAGCTTCTGCTTTAGCTCTTCTGTGATTCTTTTCCCTTTCTTTCTTGTTATTCTACCCATTTTGCCCATTTTTCCAGACGCCCATAGATCCGGACTCGCTCCTTCCGTTTTGTTGGTGTCTGGACCTGATGAGCGGGCGTCTGCTTGGGCCGGTAGTTGCGTCTTTCTTGTGTCCACTGAACTCGCCCCCGGCAAAGTTTCAGAACCTGGAGGTTGTTCGTCCTCTGCCGTTTCAAATTCAGTGTCAACATCTTTGCCTTTCTCTTCCGTTGGTTTAGCATGTACAGTGTCACTTGGTGTCGACTGTAACGTTGTTACGGAGTCTCCCTTTGTTTTGGACTCCTCGTCGCCTTCATAAGAGGTTTCGGAGGATCTTTCCTGCTCAAGATAATACGATAATCCTTGCTCAGCATTCGCAGCGAAGGGAGACGTCGGGTAGTGAAACTGAGGGTAAAAGTCTTCAAACTTCCCACTTTGGGATGTTTCTGGACCCGAAGCGACGGTACCACCGGCGGCTTCATTCTCCTCGTCTGAGGCTTGTTTATCTGCTTCATCGACGGCCGTGTCGAATTCGGCTAATGATTCTTCGATCTCTAGAGCTTGGTCCAGACCCCCGACCTCTCGCATAATCTCGTCGACATCGCTATCATCAGTACTAACTGCTTCTTCTAACACGACGTCCTGAGCTGTCAGATGCTGCTGCTTGTGAGTTGAAACGTCTGTGGGAACTTTGTTGCCATCGCCTGAAGTAGACCATTCCTCCGAAAGGGTCTCTAAAGTGCCCTCATCCTGTTTTGGATCTGATGTTTCTTGCGAAGATTTTATGTGCTGATCAGCATCTAGACCAGAATCCTCCTCTAACTCAGGTATACTGTGCAGTGGATTCGATTCTCCTTGATCCGGATGGACGGTATCAGCTATGTCTACTTCACTGACAGGTACCGTGACGTCATCGTCGTCATCAAATATGCCGTACTCTTCAAATAGCTTTCTTCTTCGAGCTTCTTCATCTATATTTTCTCCACTTGTTTGGTTAGGTTTGTCAGTATTCATCTCAGACGCATTGTCTTCGTTTGAAGCGTCTTGTTCAGTGTCTGGCTGATTCTCATCCAGTTCGTCTTCTTCATCGACATCGCTGTCATCAAATATACCATATTCTTCAAAGAGTCGCCTTTTCTCTTCCATCCTTTGTTTCAATGTCTCCTCCTCTTCTTGGTCTAATGTTTCCTCTTGTTCACCCGATGTTTCGTCCTCCTTGTCCAGTATGTTTCTCTGCTCTTCTGATGTTTCGTCCTCACGGAAGTGCGATATCGCCTCTTGACTACCTAATGTTTCCTTCTGCTTGTGTGGTATTTCTTCTTCCCTGTCTGATCTTTCGTTCTCCTCACCCCGTTCCCTCTCCCTGTGTGATGTTGCATCCAGCTCATCTAATTTTTCCTCCGTCTTTCCTGACGTCTCCTGCTTTTCTAACGCTCTATTTTGTATGTCTAATGCTTCTCTCGGCTTTTCTGATGTTTTCTGCTCCTTGTCCGATGTTTCCATTGGATTTTCCGCCGTTTCCCTCTGCATGTCTTCTGCATCTGACGTTACCATGTCCTTCTCCGGTGTCTTTCGTGTTTCTATCGCCCCTTCCGCCATGTATGAAGTATTGTCTGATGTTTTCGTTGGTTTCTCTGATGGCTCGTCCTCTCTGTTTAATGTTTCCATTGGGCGTTGGTCTTCAGTTTCGTACTCTTTGAATCTGTGCTTCAGCTCCTCTGTAATTCTTTTTCCTTTCTTTCTTGTTATTCTGCCCATTTTGCCCATTTTCCCGGAAGCCCACAGATCCGAACCCCTGCCTTCCGTTTTGTCGGTGTCTGGACCTGATGAGCTGGCGTCGGCTTGGTTCAGTGGTCCTGACGTTGTCCCCTCCCTGTTTGCTATCTTCTCCGTCTTTTCTGATTTTTCATCGTCTCTGCCCGGCACTCCGTGCTCATCTGATGTTTTTTCCTCCCTATCTTCCGTTGTTTCTTTTTCAGTCCCCGAAACGTCCCCCAGCTTATCTTTCCTTGGCTCATCTGAAGCTGTTGTTGGTTCGTCTGACGGTTCGTCTTTCCTGTCTGACATTTCCGTTGGTGGGGCTGATGGTTCTTTCTGCACATCTGATGTTTTCGTTGGTTTCTCTGATGGCTCGTCCTCTCTGTTTGCTGTCTCCATTGGGCTTTGGTCTTCGGTTTCGTACTCTCTGAATCTGTGCTTTAGCTCCTCTGTAATTCTTTTTCCTTTCTTTCTTGTTATTCTACCCATTTTGCCCATTTTCCCAGAAGCCCACAGATCCGAACCCCTGCCTTCCGTTTTGTCGGTGTCTGGACCTGATGAGCTGGCGTCGGCTTGTTTCAGTGATCCTGACGTTGTCCCCTTCCCGTCTGCTTTCTTTTCCATCTTTTCTGATGTTTCATCGTCTCTGTCCGGCACTTCTTGCACATCTGATATTTTCTCCTCCCTATCCTCCGTTGCTTCTTTTTCAGTCCCCGAACCGTCTCCCAACTTATCTTTCCTTGGCTCGTCTGAAGCTGTTGTTGGTTTGTCTGACGGTTCTTCTTTCCTGCCTGACATTTCCTTTGGTGGGGCTGATGGTTCTTTCTGTATGGCGGGCGTTTTGGTCAGACTATCCGTTGTTTCCTTCTTCCTCTCTGATGCGTCCTTTTCTGTATCTAATATTCCCTGCTGTTTGTTTGGTGTTTTGGCCTCGCCCGATGTTCCCTCTTGTTCGTGTGATGATTCTCCGTCTTTGTGTGTTGATTCTTCCTTTTTATCTGATATTGTCCCTCTCCTGGCTGATCTATCGGACTGGTGTCTTGGAATGTTCCCTTCTTCATCTTCCTTTGAATTGTCCGGTTGGTTGTCTGATATCTCCTCCTGCTTGTCTGACTTTTGATCCTGTGTGTTTGGTATCCCCTCCTCACTGTCTAATGCTCCTGGCCTTCCTAGTGGTCGCCTGTTGGATAGTTCCTCCTGTCTATGTGATGTTTCTTCCTCTATGTCTGTAGTTTCTGTCGGCTTCCCTTCTTTCTCGTTTGATATTTCTTGAAGCTTGTCCAACGCTTCCTTCGGTTTGTCTACTCTTCCATCCTGTTCGTCTGATGTTTTCTGTACCTCCCAGATTTCAGGTGTTTTTTCCACTGTCTCTTCCTCCTGTCTGCCCGATGCGTCCTCTTGCTTGTTCGATGTCGCTCCCTTCCTGTCCAATGTCTCCTCTGTCTGTCTATCTAATGTTTCCTTCTCCTCCGATGTTTCTCCTTGCGTGGTTAAAGCTTCCGTCTCATCTGGTGTCTCCCCTTGCGTGCCTGATGTCTCCCCATGTCTGTCTAATGACTCCTGTTCATGTGATGTTTCCTCTTGCATGTTCAATGTTTCCCTCTCCTTGTCTAATGCCTCGCTCGGACTGTCTAATTCCCCACTCTCCCTAGCCCTATCTAATGTCTCACCCTGCCTGTCTAATGTCTCATCTTTCTTATCTAATGTTTCCCCCTTCCTGTCCATCGTTTCCTCGTTCTTTCCTTTATCCTGAGCGAAGAACGCCTCTTCCTGGCGTTTTACTTCTTCCCTTGATTTGTCAGGTGTTTCTCCTGGCTTGTCGTGTGTTTTCTGTTGTCCGTCAAATGTTTCCCCTTGATTTTCCGACTCTCCTCTTTGTCCTTCTGGCTTCTCTTCTCTATCTAGCGAGTCTTTTGTCTTGTCTCCCTGCTCTTGTATTGCAGACGTATTATCCTGCCTACCCGAGGTTTCTTTATCTGTGGTCGATACTTCTGGTTGTGTGTCTGAGGGTTCATCTATCTTGTCTAGTGACTCATCCTGTTTACTTGATGCGTCCTCCGACTGGTCCGGTGTTTCCTTCTGACTACCTGAAACTTGCCCGTCTTTACGTTCTGTTTGGTTAACGTTACCTATCTGGTTATCCCGCCCGTCTGATCGTATTTCCTGATTCTTCGATACACCATCCTGTCCACATTTTCTCTCTTCGCTGTCGGTTCTTTTCTCGACGTCTGTAGCCTGTTCTTGTCTGTCTGATAGCGGTTTCTGTTCATCTAAACCTCCCCTCTGCCCGAACGAGATTTGCTCCTGCCTCTCTGGTATTTTCCTCTCAGTACCTAAAACATCTCTTTGCCTATCTTCGGTTTCTTTGTCCGATATTTCATCTTCCTTCTTTACTACTCCGTCCTCTCTGTCTGATATATTCTCCTGTCCGTCTATAATTTCTTCCAGTTTGTCTATTGTTTCCTCTTCCATGTTGAATGTATCTTCCAGCTTTTGCAATGTTTCCTCTTGCCCACTTAGAATATCTTCCATTGTGTCAAATGTTCCGTCTTCCTTCTGAAATCTTTCCTCCAGCTTATCTATCGTCTCCTCTAGCTCCCCTAATGTTCTCTCCTGTCTGTCCGATATTTCCTCCATTTCATCTAATGCTCTCTCCGCCCTTTCTGATGTCTCCTGTTTGTCAGATGTCTCCCCTTGTTTGTCAGATGTTTCCTCTCCTTTCTCTAATGTCTCCTCCCTATTAGATGTTTCCTTCCCTTTATCTGATGTCTCCTCCTGTTTATCAGATGTTTTCTCCTCTTTCGCTAATGTCTCCCCCTGTCTACTGACTGTTTCTTCTCCTTCATCTGATGTCTCCTGCCTGATGGGTGTTTTCTCCCCTTTCTTTAGTGTCTCCTCCTCTTTGTCAGATGTTTTCTCCCCTTTCGCTAATGTCTCCTCCTGTTTATAAGATGTTTCCTCCTCTTTTGCTAATGTCTTCTCATGTCTACCGGCTGTTTCTTTCCCGTCATCTGATGTCTCCTGTCTGGCTGATGTTTCCTCCCCTGTCTTTAATGTCTCCTCCTCTTTGTCAGATGCCTCCTCCCTTTTATCTGATGTCCCCTCCTGTTTGTTAGATGTTACCTCCTCCTTATCTAATGCCTCTTGTTGTCGGTCAGATGTCTCCTCCCCTTTCTCTAATGTCTCCTGCTTGTCAGATGTTTCCTGCTCTTTCCCTAATGCCTCCCCTTGGCCTTGTTTCTCAGATGTCTCCTCCCCTTTCTCTAATGCCTCCTCATGTCTACCGGCCGTTTCTTTCCCTTTATCTGATGTCTCCTGTCTGACTGATGATTCCTCCCCTTTCTTTAATGTCTCCCTCTGTTTATCAGATGTTTCCTTCCCTTTATCTGATGTGTCCTCCCTGCCAGATGTTCCCTCCCCTTTCGCCAATGTCTCCTCCTGTCTGTCATGTTTGTCAGATATTTTCTCCCCTTTATCTGATGTTTCCTCCTGTTTATGAGATGTTTCATCCTCTTTCTCTAATGTCTCGCCCTGTCTGTCGGCTGTTTCTTTCCCTTTGTCCGATGTCTCCTGCCTGACAGATGTCTCCTCTCCTTTCTCTAATGTCTCCTCCTGTTTATCAGATGCCTCCTCCCCTTTATCTGATGTACCCTTATTTTCGTGCCCTTTTCCTAATGTATCCTCTAGTTTGTTAGGTGTCTCCTCCCCTTTCCCTGATGTTACCTCCTGTTTGTCAGATGTCTCCGCCTGCCTGTCCGATATTTCCTTTCGTGTATCCGATGTTTTCTCCTTCTCATTTGTTTCCTCCAACTTTTTAACCTTTTCCTTTAGCCTTTTTAACGCCTCTTCTTTGTCCGATGTTTCCTTGTGTACGTCTGGTGTTTCTTTATCTTTATCTGAAGTTGTCTCCTCTTCCTTTGATGTTTCCATCGGCCTTTTTAATGCCCCATCCTCACTGTCTGTTGTTCCCCTCTGTTTATGTGATGCCTTCACGTTTATATCTGATGTATCCTTTTGTTTGTCTATTGTTTCCTCTGCCGATCTGTCTGATTCCTCATGTCTGTCTGTTGTCTCTTTTTCCTGGCCCGATGTCATCTCTTGTCTTTCTGATGTCTCCCTCTCTCTGTCTAATGTTTCCTCCTGCAAGTTTGATGTTTCCCCTTGCTGCTGTGTCTTCTTCTCAGGATCTAATGGATCTTCCTCATCACCCGACAATGTTTCTCCCGTCGGTGTTATGGTTTCGTGTGTCTTTTCAACAATCCCCTGCACGTTTTCGGACTCTGTATCGGGTGATGGTTGATTTCTTTGTTGATTGTCCGATGAAGTGAGCTGCACGTCTTCCTCATTGCTGTCCCCTTGACCTGAATCCTCCCTGTCGTCTGTCCCGTTCAGTTTGTAGATGATGACTCTAAATGACTCTATGCCAGGTTCGCCGGATGGTATCTGAATTTCAAAGTCACTAATGGCAGAGGAGGAGGCAGTTTCTGAGGAGGCTATCGTGTCCGAATCTCCCTCTTGATCCGAATCTGGACCAGCAGAACTTGGATTAACAGAGCTTGGATTTGTAGAACTTGGGTCAGCAGAATCTGGGTCAACAAAACTTGGATCAGCGTTCGGATATGTTTGGAATCTTCCACTGTCCTTAGACTTTCCCTGTAAGTCATCGTTGCCTTGTGCACCCAGTGTGTCATTCAGCGATGTGGTCTGTTGTCGTCTTTCATTTGATGCGACCGGTGTCACATGAGAGGATTCCTGTGTCTGAAAAGACGCAATGGGAATAACAATGTTAAATTGCTTTTAGTATGAGTCGTAGCAAACATGGCAGACATAAGACGAGCTAATATACTATTTGTCGCATTTCTCGTAGCATGACCATACACCAATTATGCTACTCTCATAGCAGAGGTTAGGCGCTAGCCTGGTATTCAGCCGTAGTATAGCTCCCGAGTCTCTTCTGTCCTCTCTGCCAATACTTGTATGTACGGCTGGATGCCAGGCTGGCTGTTTTGACGCGTTTGAGGCGTTTTTGTCGTGGTCTCTTTTAAACGATACAAGATAGAAATCCTTACAAAAACGCCTAAAAACACGTCAAAGCACATAGGGTCAAACCTCTACTTGGAGAGTACAAATGTGTTGGTTTTGTTTATCAAATCATTGCCGCTATATTGAAAGTTGTTTAAAAGTACAGTTATAGGGCTGCAAGTGAAAAGTAGACGTCTCAGTCTAGTTCGTTCCTATCAAACTAAAAGCAGCGGAATTTCCACAGTACGCCAGACCTGTGTCCATTATACATAACACCTGTACTGCCTACCATGACCAGTGTAAGAATATCATCAGTGTGCTGTATATTCAGCTAAGGTGGACAAAGTTACGGTTCAGATACGACATTTCCTATACAGTAACATCGTATCGTTCAGTTGATTGTTTACAATGTGTATACGATACTTCAATGAGCCCTCCGGCTTTAAACATGTTGTCCATTCTAGCGCATCATCCTAATGCATACCTAAAATGCAAGTGCACTTTTGTCTATGATTCAGGTCATTGAAAGCGCAACAAAACATGCTTTTCTTAAATCTAAACTAGGCTACAATGTTTGTGTTGAAAGTGATACAGTTTCTTTTTTACACACACGTGCGATCTCTGTTGTGTTCTTAATCATAGTTTTTTCCTGGTGTCAGTCCGACTGTATATGATCACTGGTTTAGAATGGCAGTTTTGCTTTATCGGACTTTGACAGAAGACAGATTGAAATGATAGTTACTATACGATACCTGTACACACATTCCCTAACACATGTATATTCTATGTTATACTAGATTTCATATCTAATTAGCCCTATGCTATTTGTAACCCTTTTAAGCTATGATGCCCCCCCCCCTCTTTGCACACCCTTTAGCATTATCACACCATCTGTTATTTTGTGCCGAGATAGATATATTTTGCCATCAACTCATGACTACAAGAGGTAGGAAACGTTTGTAGGTCATATAAGATAACAACTCAAACATGTTTTCTATGAATCGAGATTCGCCATAAAGTAGCAACATTATGTATTTAAATGTATGTCCACAACTACGAGTATGTAGCATGCCGTTTATTTGGTGCTATCTTCTGTCTAGAAGTAACAAGTATCCGACTTGTTGTAGACGAAAACATCGTGTACGTGTTTTCCCTCCTGTGTTATCCCTTATTTTTGTATACATGGGTTCTCTGTTTGCAAAACAAGTTGGACTTGTTCGAGCCTATACAATATGGCCTCGGGTGATATTCCATTATAGACATTGAACATTTGTGGATCTGCTGACATTTTGAAACCACAGTAAGTTACAGATCCACCTTTGGACACTTCTTACCTTGTGTCCCGGTTGCCCCAGAGTCCCCACCTCGCTAAGATGTTCTTTCTGTACGACATCCTTGCTCAAGACGTCTTGTTGTGTTTCTGTAAGTCCGGCTGAAGACGTCCCACTGGGGGACCTTGTCCCGGGCGAAGCACCGCCGCTGTCCGACGAAGACTTCCCCGGACTCCTATCCACAACGACATACTTGATAACCTCGTGCTTGGACGTTCTCTGACGAATCATTATTGGTCAGAATGAGTCTCAGAGTGCTAGAGTTCGCGCGTTAGTCTGGAATGTCGATATGTTAGCAGCCTATCAATGGGCGTAACCACTTCTAGCATCTGCCACGTCGCCAGCGCACCTAAACAATTGTCTCTCGCTTGTTGGGCCCGAATACGCAGGTCCCGTTTGCCCGCAGGTGGTTCACAGGGAAGAGCATTCCGTCACAGGACAATGGCTTTAGCCTCAGTCTGCATCCAGACAAAAGGGGCAGGCGGACCGAAGGTTGTAGTGGAGCACGAATCATAAACATCAGAAAACGACTCGTACTTTTGACTTCGGGAGAGAGACGTATGAAACAAAATACAAAGCGTAGAAAAGAAAAAGACCTCGGTATGATCTTTTCAACCCCATTGGTATGATCAGTGGGAAAGGTGACTAACTATAAAATTGTATGTAACATTCGACAGAGAGGGAAATCACGCTTTATTGACAGATCTGTAAATAAGCCAATAGCTTCGTTCCTAAAACCACATAATCATGGAAGAAACTTCCATGGGATTGCTTCCCTGTGGGGGTTACAATCTATTGAAAAGGTTTTCAAAACAAACATCTGTCGTCACAATACAGTATAGTAACCCAAAACGTTGTATGAGGAACTCCTTGCATTGAGCCTTGTTTTGTGGTGAACCCTATAAAAATTCATATACACGAACATGTATCTGTACGTGTATTCGTTTTATACGCTTTGTTGGCAATTTGTTGTTGGTGCATATTAGCAACCGGTTTACCTAGGTATTCCTGGAATGTTGAATTGTTTATGGAATGTTGAATTGTATTTTTGTGTGTGTGTGTGCTATTAGGAAGGCAAGACACCTGACCTGCCCCACCCTTGAGATCTTGAAAAACGGCTTAGGCTGAAGATGTATAAAAGTTAAATAAAGGTCGAAAAAAAAAACAACTTTGCGATTGTACTAAAAAGGTGCGCTCCCAGGGCACTTGTGTCAAGCTTGCATCATGAGATAAAGAACGAATTTTCTTTCTTTTTGTGTATTTTGTCGTCTTCTAAGTCATACTTTTACGTATTACGCAATATTTAGATAACAAAAAATCGGAGAAAACAACAAAACAGCGACGCAGTGAACGAACCCCGCACCCGCAGTGACGCAAGCTTGACACAAGTGCGGTGGGAGCGCACCTTTACTTAACAAACGCATATGCCAGCTCGGGGATATGCTGTTTATACTGGCACATCTCTGAGGTTTGGGTCTGTCCTATGCATTAGAATCAGACAGCCTTTGTTGTTCTTAGCTGAAGAAACGTGGTAGCATCAACAAACTTACAAACGTTACGGTACAGTTATGCTATGTCTATAACTTGTTTTGGTGAAAGGTAAAAAAAAACGCCACCGGGAAACTAGCAGTTTTTGCGTGTTCTCTGTAAGTTATACACAGGTTGGGTACATTCGCGCTATAATGTATCATGTTGCTTGTAAGATTTATAAAGAAATCTGGGATTCAGTTGTCTAAATGTCGATCGATATCAATCTGAATATTAGATTACTAGTGCTCATTTTGCAACATCGTTTGTAATTTTATTCCATATATTGCCGCTAGTATGTAACGTTAGAGCTTGAACAGATTTTGTAACACGAACGTATTCAGTAAATTGTACTTGTTTTTTTAAATTGTAATAATGTAACTATGGGTTTCAGACAACCGATGTTGCCTGCGAGGCTTTGTATATGTATTTGTATATGCTTTGTGTATGCGTTTGATGAATAAACCAATTATTAGTACCGACCAGAAATGATACCGAATAATATGAGCTGTAAAACAGGCAAACTTATACATCTGCTTGGAGATTAAATGAGAATGCTGCGTGACTTGGTCATATTTGGGACGACAAAAAAAAGACCGGTAAAACGGGTTCAAGACGATTACGTCACCAACTAATGTTGAAGTGCTCAGACGGCCTTTCAACTTTTCTAGTAATGTGTACCTGCAGAAGGTTAGCAAATGAGATGGTTCCTAATAACAAGCTACATCAAGGGAGTTCCGCCCGAAGGGTCTTCGTTCAAGGACAGATACAAGGCTTACTGGTATTTTGATTGACATTTGTAACAGACGACACAAGATGCAAGAAATACTCGTAATCTTGAATTCGCGAAGCAGATAACGTTCGACTTCGTTATTTCAGGTCAATTAATTGCCAGATAAAGTCCTCAAGACCCACGTTTTTGGTGTTTTTGTATAGTTTTATGCCTCATGTGTAAAACATTTAAATTTGCATGGTGATTGTTTAGTAAGTTAAAAGTAAGATGCGCCACTACGCACTGACCTTGCCACGTAGCCATTTTCAATGCTCAAATTTCTCAAAAATCGTACACAATCCGCGTTTCATCCAGACGATAGCTCTGTGCATTAACTTGGGTTCTTCACGATTTTGTTTAGCACTGTTGATGAAAACAAACATGGTTCACTTCTGCATAATGATAATGAGACCATCTAAAATCCGTCCGAAATTGCAGCACATCCGAAGTTACAGCACTCCACGTAACATAATCGTAATGTCTTACGTGCCGAATTTTTGTCTTTGCCATTAGCTGCTGTTTTACACCTAAGCGAAATGCGATTATATACAACGTTACAGATTCTAGCCACGTGGACATAGACTTATGAATTTCCCAAGGGACAATTTGCTGGAAGATTAACAGCTACAGACACCTGTCGTGTCATGTACAATTCAGTAAAACCTCGCCAGGAGGCGCTTAGAAATTCTTCACACTTGATGCGTTCATCCTTGACACCGCAACCAAACGCAGGCGGCGTTCCTTCCAACGAAGTCTTGCTGTTTTCTGGAGTTTCTGAGATAGGTATGTCGAAGAATACATCTTTTAGATGATTTATCATGTGTAGTAATCTGTAAACGTTGCTGATTTTATAAGCTGATTTGTTTCAAAACCGCCCGGACCCTTAAAATGTGACATCCGGGTTGCAGCGTTGGTGCGATGTCCCCAAAACCATGGTAACGTTTGGGACTCTGACCTCTCATCATGTCAGGAAATCCAACATTTTGCGTGCTTGAAAATAATAAATCAAAATTCTAGAAGATCACTGTTGGAAAATATGTGATTGAAGATTGTCAAGGGACTTGTAACGCAATGGTTTATGATCATTAACGTGAAATACAGGTAATATGTCTGAAGAAGCTTATGTTACATCAAGGAGGGTCACATGCTGTGCTTGATTGCTTCCATTGTTATTGCACCCAACAAGGAGATTGGAAAGAGGAAGGTTACCCTTTTCAACCTCCTTGCACCCAAATGGAGTGGGGGCTTCTTGTGTCTGTGTTTCTGCGACCCCCATATTGCACACAATGCAGCATCTCAAATTGTATTGTCACATTGTTTAGTTCAATCTGAGCTAAAGGGTATGTCAACAAACCAAATTATTGCTGCCTCAGTGTTGTCAGTCAAATGAAGTCACATTTGCATAAATCAAGGATAGCTTGTCCGGGTGATTTCACCTTTATTCATTGGGTAACCCTCATCCATTGTTGACCTGATCAAGAATTCACGAATTCATCTTTCGATAGGGGTGTAAAATGGGGGTTCGACATTCGAGGAGGTGCCTCGATCACGTCAATCAGCCTCATAACTAAAAAAAATTTGTACCTAATGGTTGCAAATAACATTACACCCGGTATTTATTTGTATTAAGGTGCTGTCTTATTGCTCCATACAGAAGTAGCGCAAAATGGCCGCCACGTCCGATGTGGTTGCGGTGTGGGAGGTGGCGCTAAGCGACGGCGTGCACAAGGTTCAGTTTGAACACGGAACAACCACGGGCAAGAGAGTCGTCACCGTCGATAACAAGGTAAGCGGCACCGTACAAAACAAGAGTTGGGAGACCTCATACCTCCATGAAATAACATTCTGATTATGCAAATGATCCTGCCCACATACTAAATATTATTGTAAACCATCAAGAGGTTATTGAGTTATACTGGCTACAAAAATCTGGAAACACGTTAAACCGGACAGTGTGTGAGTGAGTGAGTGACATACACACACACAGTGCACACACACAATCCCACACACACACACATGGCACACACTCCCCCCCACACACACCTGACATACACCCAAAACTATATCTCCATTTTTCATGTAGATAAAAACATAGAAAAGTGCTATCCATCTGAAATGTGCAGAAACAGGTGGCTTACCATGATGACAGACTTGACCATGATTATACATACAACGTTTATTTCCTCAGGAGTTGTTGCGGAGAAACTGGATGTTCAAGCTGGTGGGGAAAGAGTCCTTCACGATAGGCAAGGGCCACAAGGCTGTCATCTTCATCGAGGCCGTCAGCGGGTTTGCGTACCAGTACACGCTGGACGTGGACGGGAAATCCCTGGAGAAGTTCATCGAAAACCGATCCAAGACCAGCAAGACGTGGACGCTAACCCTGGACGGTGTAGACACCAGAATTGTACTAGGTAAAACTTTTAAGTGTTCTCCTTTGCAGATTGAAGGCTGGTAGTTTAAACCCCAGCCAGACCATACCAAAAACTGGTACATACTGAATAAAGAATGGTACATACTGTACTTTGCTCTCAGTACTTAAGAGAAAGATTACAAGAGTTGAACACACTCCACTACCATTGGGCTATCCCCTTACTTAAGTTGCATGTGTGGCCCAAGGGCTACAGAGAAAGAGATGATCACTGCCCCAATACACTGAAAGGCAGGTAAAAAATGGAAAGAAGGCATTGGTTCAAGCAAGGATGGTTAAAGAAAAACAGAATGGTTGAAGTAAGAATAAAGATTTAGTTGAACCTGAATGATAAGCCATGCCTACCCAACTGACAGCCCAGGGCTCAAAATACCACCTGCATATGTAGGTAAAATACTGTGCAGGTATTTCTGATGTCTACCTGCACCTAACCTACATTGGTCCATGCTCTAACTGGGTTTTATACATAAATTTTACTACATACTCGTATCATAGTAAATTTATGAATGATGATGTAGGTGTATGTGGATTGTTACTAGCTGCATTGACTGGTACCGCCTACATAGTACATAAGAAAAAGTAACAATCAATGGTTCCTGAACAATTTCAGTATGATCAGAGTGGTGCAGGTAAAATTTGTCTGTGCAGGTAATTATGAGTGGTACCTGTACCAGTGCAGGTATGCAGAAAAAAGTATTTCTAGCCCTGCAGTCCCTCATCATGTATGTCTGACTTGTTTGTTGTTTCTTCACACAGAGAAAGACACCATGGACATCTGGTGTAATGGCAAACAGATGGAGACTGCGGTAGGTATCAACATGTAGCTCTGGTGCCAAGTTATGTAATCTGTCTCATTTGCCAGAAGGTCATGTTTTGAGCGTGTTTGTTTGTCTGTCTGTCTGTCTGTGTGTTACCAGCAGAACTCGAGAGCCCTTGGATGGATCCTGATGATATTTGGTAGGTGGGTAGGGGTCAGGTAAACAAAGGTCAACTTTGATAATGGGCCCTTTAGTGGCTGCCAAAGGTACTGCAGCAAAACTTCCATGTTTTATATCTTGTGTTCTGGATTTTTGAGTGGTAGACCCCAAGCAGCTTTGTTGGAACTGCAGGCGCCAATTTTCTTTCAAATGTGAATGAGAATAACTCAAGAACGTGTTCAAAGAGAACGTGCTCAAAGTGCTGGTCAATTATAATGTGAATAGACATCGAGATCAACATTTTGCTCAAAGCGCTTCTATATAACGTCCTTGCTTTTCCAATGCTTCCAGGGTGAATTTGTTGATGATGGCACAGAAACCCACTTCACTGTTGGCAACCATGGCTGCTATGTCAAGGCGGTCAGCAGTGGCAAAAGGAAAGATGGCATCGTACATTCCCTCATAGTGGACGGAAGTGAGATACCCGAGGCCCTGGAGTGACCTTCCAGACCAGAAATGTTGGATAAGGTAGTTCATGGTTTGAAGTGCACATGCATAGCGTGATGAATTGTGGGTAATATGTCAAAGTTGAAGGCCCCTAGCTGGCCATTCTTTAAGGTTCAGACTCTGTTTGACCATACGGGGAAGTTGTCCGTGGAAAGAAGACACAGATTATAGGTGCCCCCATAGTTTGGCTCCCAATTTTTCAGCCATTGCTATATTAATGTATAATCTTTTGTATTTCTCAAAAAGACTGTTCTTTGTAGCATTTTTCAGTGACACAGATTTTTTTCGTCAGGGATTAATTCCTAAATATTAGTGCACAATAGTGGTAATATGCTTGATATCCCTGATCGCGCATTCGATGTGCAGAAAACAATGTTTGGAAAAGCGCTAGTACCTTTAGTAGAAAGAGTCAGATCGGGCCGCAATCATAAAAAAAACTTGATACTTATGGTTTGCCAGGGCCCTTCAACACTATCCACATGTCATCACTGCATGTGTGTACTTCAAAAGTGTGAACTTAAACATATAGGGGGTGAAATACTTATTGTCTGACCGTAGCGTAGTTCAAGATCATGGTAGTTTCCCCAAGATTCGTCTCAAGTCAAAGTTAATAGTAGAAATGGCCAAAAGAGGATCAACAATTTGCCCAAAGCTCTGCTCAATTATAATTGAATACACATCTTGATCAACAATTTGCTAAAACTACTAATATACAATGGAAGCCAGTTAATTGCACAACGGATAATCTCACATTTCTGTTAATTGCACGAAATCCCCAAATCCCACGGTGGTGCAGCCCAGCTTAATAACTTCGCTTTATTGCACCATTCGGATAATTGCACGAAATGCTCTGGCAAATTGTTTTTTTTGGGGGGGGATTTAAGCGGCTTCTACTGTATTACAATGTGAAAATACGTGGAGAATGTAGAACAAACATTGCTGTGTCTAACAAAATTCCACACACAGACTTAGACTTAGTCTTAGTCTTTCCAAATTTAAAAAATGACGTCTGTGTTAGAGTAATTTCTCTCTGGCTGATCAACTCCTTTGGAAAATTGTTGTCTTTGGCTGATTTCTACCATTTTTATTTGGCCTAAAGAGGACTTTGATGGAAACTACTGAGATCGTGTCAGCATCAAAGCCTGCCTTGTTCCCACCCTTCAATTGAGATGTTTATTTATTTTTCTAAGTGTCAGTAGAGGCTAGAGGCTGGGGTATTATGAGAATGAAAACCCTGACAAGTGTGTGTGTTTAGCAATCATGTGGTGATGTTTGGGCACACAAATTTTGCATTGTGAACAACATCTATTCTCATCTTGATTTTGGCACGTTCTTTTAAAAAATTTGAGAAAATTGCGATGGACTAAAAAGGCAGTCTTTGTCAACATTGTGCACGTGCTGGAATAGGTTAGGATTGTAATCGTCTTATATCATGTACTGATCATATCATAATGAGTTATGTCAATGTCTGACTCACTCTTGCGTTTAAGATCATTTGTCTACGGAGATGTAATCCATGAAATTAACTTTTTTGTGGCCCCTGGACACTGTAGGTATCTACATTAATATTCTGGGTCAATTTATGATACAAAGCCACTACAGAATTGAAAAAAAAGCTCCTGGAATGGGAAAATGTTTTCATTTATGAATCTTTAATATTCTACACATTATTTTGTACATTCCTATAAGAAAGGGAGAAATCTAATTGGTGTGGCAGAATGTTGCCTATAGGATTTAGTATTGAGACATATCAGTAATTGAAAGAAAGTAGCCTTAAATGTAGATGTTGCTGCAAACCTTAAGACTACTAAGAGTGGTACCTCAAGATAAAATAACCTCTAACGATAGTTAAAATAACATCTAGTAATGTTTATAGTCTTGTTTAGTGATTTGAAGTCTTTTTGTGTCCAATGTCTACCACTGTGTTTTCTCATGTATACATGCACACTTCAAACACAAAGTTGAGCCTCTATCTTTGTGCACCTGCCAATGACAATATGTAGTTCAAAAATGTAAGAATGTTAAAAGATAGGCAGTAGACTTGGGCTGTCTCCAGGACCCGTCCCTCTGTCCTGGGCGGAAATTTGTTTGTTGGGATGGACAAAAGTTTTACCCTTTCCATCCCAAAAATCTGAACCATACTATACATACATACGTATAGAATATAACACAGTGTATTCCATATCACCCGAGGTTCCATTGCGACCGCGGGTTGATCGCCCGAAGAGCGATCCGACCCGCAGGAGGGCTGGGACGGAGGGTTATGCGGAATGCACCGTGTTGTATTTTGTTTATGTCATACCCACCTGAGAAAACCCATGTTTTGATGCGAAATGCACCAGAAGTTGAACAAATTTGGTGCTCGAACAGCAATGTTCCAACGTCCGAATCAGGTATTTGAATTGCCAACCGTGCCGCACTCGGCCCGCTCGAAATGGTTCGATTTACTCGAAGGAAGCCTGTGTGATACAAACTTCGAGCCTGTGTGATACGGAAAGTTATCACACGGTCCAGAACACCTGTATCGAACGTTTTCGCGTCACAGTTATGACACAATATACAATACTATACATGAAATAGATGAAAATGTGTTTTCATCAGCTTAAAATGACAGATGGCCTGCATCAGCGAAGACTGATATGCGGCGATGATGATGATGATGAAAATGACAGACTTACTAAAACAAACAAACTAAAATGAACATCATGAGCTCCAAATTCAACAATGAGTAGAACAGAAAAAAAATAAAGCTGGAGACAGCCCTGCAGTCAAACATGTTTCAAGGAATAGAACCATGGCGGCTTTCAAGTGTTTTAATAAAGTTGTCTATATTGTAACATAGCATACAGTTGAGACTTGTAATTAGGATGTTTTGTTAGAGTTGAAGTGACATATCAAGTACCTTGATATGACAGTCTGAGTGGTGTATTGTATAATTTCACAGGCAATACCCAAGGTCAGTTCTTGGTCCTCAGTTTTGTATGGAAATGTCAGAGACAGGAATAAAAAAAAAGATTGATTGTAGATTTAAAAAAAAACACATTAGGGTGACAAATATGCACCAATTTGTGAAGACAAAAAGAAGAAAAACATCTACTAGGAACATTTTCAGGAGTTTTATCAATAACTTGTTGAACTGAATGAGAATGATTTCTTTTGTACTGCAAATTAGTATAACGTTTCATACATTCCATGTAATATTCCACCAGTAGATATAACTGCACACTGTTTTATGCAGCTAGAAGGCTGGCAAGTTTTTGTTATACTTTGGTAGATCATAGTTTATGTGGTCTGGGGCATATCTAGTATTGCTATGTCGCTTCGACAATAATTTTCAGGAAAGTACATGGCTAGCTGGAAGACTCGTATCTTTTGTTTTTGATATCAGTGTTGACTGTTTTTATTAGAATAGCACAGGAATTTATGATGTACGTACATTGTAACATGCTGCATTTAATCGTCCTATGTGTTAACTATTCTGGTATTGGAAGAGATACTGAATAGATAAAATGCCTCGTCTTTCAACCTTGAAGTCTTGCTTTCAGGTATGCTTGACCTTCTTCTGTCACCATGGTAACCAAACATGTATCATCCTGTTAACAAAGACACCTGGCCTTCACCTTATGTTGCCATGGTAACAGAGCCAACGTTATCCTGATAACAAAGGCACCACCAGATAGTGAAAGACAGGTTAAGTCGCAACATATCCATGAACCGCAAGATACGGCGAGTTACCTAACACCCTAGTATCCTCACAAGAACCCCAACTACTCAATATGTGTGTCTATCTTGAAATGCTGGTAGTGGTTTTCTTTCTATGGTGTTCTTTCCACTATGAATTTGTGACATTGCAACTATGCGTTTCAGATGTATTAGAACCAGATTAGAACAGTTTCAGATGTATGACAACAGCAGGATGGTTTCAACCGCAGATTTAAAACTGCCAAGACTTTTCTTTGGCCTTCTACAACAAAATTAATTACCCACAAAAATAAAGTATTTTCTTGGCACCATGTGTGGATTCAAAGAAAATTCTTTGATTCTGACATCTGCAGTTTTATCATTCTCCCAGTATTCACTGGTGTACTGGTCAGTTTGCAAGAATGTCTCGTACGAGGACAACTAGAAAATTTAAACAAATTTTAGTAAAGGATCTTTCTGATTTCAAATGACTTTGCAAAACTGACATGCATGCAAACATGCAGTGTGTCAACAAAAAGGAACTAGAATTGGTGGTTCTGTTTATATCACTTTTTGTGTTGCAACATTAAGTAGATGTTAAAGAACTACTACATTTACACATAGATGATCCTTGCTAGCAGTCCACCCAAATAAAGACTAAAATTTGCAGGTTTTTGCTAGAGTCTGTCAGGTAAACGGAAATAACATTTTTCTTCGAAGGCCGCACAACTTTAGGTACAGGTTGGGTGTAATGTTTTGAAGGATTCAGTTAGATATAATCCTACTGTTGGTTGTGGATGGGAGAAGGCACAACTAGCCAATATGGAGAAAAATCAGTTTACATGTACGCAGTATACATGATATGCAGCAACGATGAATTCTAGTTGACTTGTGTCCAGCCTTGTTTGCTTTAGTCCGCTCCCAAAGGTCGCTTCCAGTGGGTAGCAACCTTTGGGTGCAAACTAGATGGAAACAGGGCTGGAGTCCAGGCTAGAATTCTTATAATTCCCACCACAACTAAGACTTAGTAAACTTACAAAGTACATGTAGTGAAACTGATGTAGTAGTGACTGTGATGGGAAGATGGTGCATCATCAGATAAAAGTTCAATTTGGCACAAACATAGAAAAAACCCCAGCAAATAAGACTGTGAAGTATGTACATTTTGTACCAATAGGGGTTCCTATAAAAAGTAAAACCTACAAAATGGCGTCACAAATCAATGTGTATAACTTGGCTTTCTACAAAAATTATCAAGCATGAAATATCATAGGATATCCAAAATGTACACTGTGTATTTGGGTTCCACACAAATTGAATGAAACAAACTGCTATTCACACACTGAAAAAGTATCAAGAGACATGAAAACTCAAACACCATTTGAAGCCTTTTTTCATATTTATTATGAAATTATCTCTCATTCACAAAAATGTCTAAAACAAATGGTCTCCAGAAACCACATGTCCATCCAACAGTGTTAAGGTATGTTGACACTGGCAAAAGAAGGCCGGTGGACACCACTATCGTAGTGTCCATCTTTGTGTTGCAAAAGGCAGTTAACTAGTTCCAGTGAGGGACACGTTTTTTATACCTGTTCCACTGGTAATACTTGCAGGGACACAAAGAATGAAAATGTCCCCAGATTCAGAAAATGTTCACTACTACTCAATCAATTACTTCCATAAATTATTACGCTGTGAAAATGTTTGCCATGACCAAAGTGGTCAACCTAGCAGCAACCGTCCGAATCACTATTTGGTACGACGTGGTAATAAGAACATATAGGCTGACTTTGATTGCACTGATTCAAATCAATGCAACAACGCAGCACCACAGGTTACTAGTGACTTGGAAAACTGCTCAATTCAACAAGCATCAGTTTTTTTCTGGACCAAAACCTTCTCTTTTTTTTGGTTTTCTCTTCAAACTGGATGCACTGCAAGTGATTGACTGAAAAGTGTGGACAAAATTTGACATCTGTACACGGTATTTGGTCTCCTCATTAACAATGTCTTCAACAACACCTTCTAATGCCCGTCCTGTTACTACTGATATACCATTGGACCACACTTACACAAGTCAACCAACCAAGTAAGAAGTATAGGGTATACAAAATTGTAAGTAACAGTAAGAGACAGATCACAGTCATCCTCGTAGCAAGTTCAGATTACGGACCACTATCAGACAAAAATCGACAGGTGGCATTCTTAAAACTGAAGCTACCTACGTCTTACTGTATTTTGGTCAAAGAATTTGGTGCATAGAGCCACATCTTGATAAAGATTGCAGTCATGCAAAGATCACAAAAAGTTTCCGATAGGCCCGCACCAAATTACGAGTGATTTTGACAGTCAAGTTCCTAGCTTGTCAATCCTCCCATATGATTAGATAGACCTGCGGGTATGGAGCACCAAAAAACCGAAGCAGGATTTGGAAGAACAGCAAGCTACCGACAGCACCAAACGACAGAAGCTGACATATTTCGCTTCTGGATTCTAGGAGTCATTGTGTGACCAAAGCTGTTCCAAACACAAGGCAAGTTGTCAAGGTGTGAAAACTGTGCTGACGCCATCTATATAATAATCAAAACAAGAATTGTTTTTCTGACAATGAAAAAATCAAGCTAAATATTCAGTACATCCAAACCAGCATGGGTTTTGTAGTGGGAAGTTTTCTTTGCACTTCATCACAAAAAAATGACAACATGCTGACCGGTTAACATCAACCATCACAAAATCTTATCAAGGCTAGCTACACGAACTTCCAGAAATTAAGTGCTAAAAGTTTACATAGAACACGCACTGGCATAAATATTTAAGAAAATAACACATAAAAAAAGATGGTAATACATATTACTTTTATGTAAAAATTACATTTGATTTATGAAGATCTGTCTCCTCAAAAGAAACTACATGCAGACGAATCAACAGAATCTTTAACTTTATACACTCAAATTTGTGACCACTTTCAGAAGTTCATCTAATAAAAATCAAACTTTTTAAACAAAAAGTTGTTTGATAAACATACAGTATTTTACATGTATCAACGATGCTTAGCTGTGGAGGAATGTTTGACAAACAATATTGTCATTCATATGAAGAATCTTTCATTTACATTATGTTACAGTCAAATCGTTGGGTCTTGATTGGCAAGGCTAGTCAAAAGCATGACCACAACATTGTGGCACATAGTGGCTTGATATTGTACATAACCACAACAAAACCAGCTTTGATACTGCACATAACCAAGAGTATCCACAGCTTTTACATTCAGGCATGATGCTGTTCTGAGATGACAGGCCAAATGCTAGCATTTTTGGCGAAACCTCAGAGGCGATGTCTTTTTGGCTGGAGTTGCCAAACTGAGAACATTCTTGCTTATATCACTAGCCAGTGGATAATCTTATGTTATGACCAGGACTCTCTTTTTTTCTTTCTTTCTTTAATTGGGTCAAAACTGGCCAAACTTTTGAACTCCTCCTTTCTGTGAATACATGCAGCGCCATGGGCACCCCCTCTAACACCCCTCATGAAAAACTGGAAATGAACCATCATAAACCTTGATGAGTCATGGCAGCAAACAGGCTGATCTTCCGTTCCAAAACGGCAGAGTTGTCTTACCTCAAATCTTTAGCTTTCGTCTTTTCTTCCAAGAATAAAAGCTAAGGAATCTGCGACTTTTTTTCCGATTTGAGATTCCAGTAAGGACTGTCTGTGACCGACGTTGTCGGTCATATCGGAAAAACTTTTTTGCTAGAACAAACAGTCAGTCCTTAACTCTTTAAATACCATCTCCCTGCTACTTAACCTTACAGCCAACACAAATGTGGCGCTAAAAGGCTACCTTAGTAGGAAGAGGTTAAAACGACTGGTGAAAACGACTAGCTGCTGTGTTTCAATGGAGGGATTGTCTTTTGGGGTGTACCAAACCAGCATCCTTGACTCCAGTAGATGATCCATACTCACATGACCAACACAATAAACACCGACAAAGCAGAGTAGAGAAACTCAGTGCAAATAGATTTACCACCTACACGTATTAGAGAAGATATGCTTGACATGTTACATTCTCTCTCTTTTTCCTAGCAACTCCAAACAAACAGACAGCAGTGCACTCAAGTACAGCAAACTCTTTTCTATAGTCACCTTCCTACAGACCATTGCAAAATCAGCCAATTATGTCAAAGGTCATTTTATATGAGCACCATGGGTTGCTATGGGAACAATGCAACGACATATATTCAAATCCATAGCTACAGTTGGTAGTTGTTTTTAATCAAAGCTAAGTGTGCAAGTTTCAACTGAAACACATTTTGTGTTGGTGTGCACAACTCTTAAATACCACATTCTTTCAGGTTGTTATTTTGAATAATGTATTTTGATCTTTCATTCCAAATCTCTAAGCCAGAACTTACAATGTGTAGGAAAATATTGTACAACATTTACCACTACAGAAACCAGGAAACTGCTTCTACGTCTCTTCAGTTGGTGAACGGGATAACTGTCCATATGAAATACTGATTCAGATGGGAACAAATTACAAACGAAGTTGAAAAAACACGAGCCACTCCTTTGAGCAGGTCCAAGTCTGACAGGCAGCACGAAGTGTTGGAAATGTCTGCAGAACAGGCTGGAAAAAGAAAAGAAGTTTAAATGTTGAGTATCAATCAATCAATCAATCAATCAATCAATATTCAAAATCTACCAACAATACTATGTCTCAGTATTATTGAATAGTCTATCACTCAACCAAAGATGCATTTTACAGGTATTTCAACAACTTCACTTTAATCGTAATTTGCTTTGCTATTAGTGCGTAATTGTGAAAATATGCAAATTTCATGTTGATGCTATGAGCCTGCAAAACCATTAATGGGTCACTTGAATTGTGAGGATTATTGCATTAGGACATCTAAAATTTTGACTGCACTACATTACATTATAGAGAAAAACACTAAACATCATTCTCAAGTTGTATAAACAACTAAACATCGCTAAAGACACTCAAACATAAGAGACACCAATGATATATTATAACACTCAGTCTCAAGCAACTGGAAGATTTCCAAAATCACAATCCGGATACTTGAGTAACTATTACTTTGCATCATCTGAATAAGTTTGTTGGTAATTTTATTGTGATTTTTAAAAATATGTTACCTTCCTTCTTCCTCAGTCTCCTGAACTTCTGTCCTGCTGTTCTTTTCTTTGTTGTGTTTCTTTCATCTTTTCCACATAGTCCCCGAAGATGTCTCGGAAACGTACCCATGACTTTTCGGGAATGGTTATTGATGTGCGAAAAGTGCTCTTCACCTGTAGTCAAAACAATGCACAGGTAAGTAGTGTAAATAACATCTCTCTTAAATGATGCAACAAGGGCTGAGGCCTACATTTATGAGAAACAGCATTTATTTTAATATTGAAGCTCTAGCCTGTAAATTTTTTTAAAATGTGTGTGGAACTATAACTATTTATGATGTGATCAAGACATCATGAATTACCCTATTACAATTAGACACTTCCTGACAAAAAAATCTACAATCATACTTGAGTGCACAGACTAACAGACACACACATGCACACACACACACAGACATACCCCCCCCCCCCACACACACACAGTCATACACACAAGCACACACATACATACACATACAAACACACATTCATCGAGAAAAGTCAAAAACAATACTTCACTCCCATGGTACATGCATGTATAATGTTACTGTATTCTTGATAAAATGAGAAAGCAGCGTACCTCTGATATGCGCATGTAGACACCTCTGTTGTTGCTGCCAATGTCAAAGTAGAAGTTTTTATTTTCCACCCTCATGTGACGACCTTCAGGGAGTTCTGGTTGTTCTGCTGACCACACAGAGTGAAACCAAGTCAGTATCAACATTGTCAAAGTCTAAAATGCCCCTGCAATTCATAAGAAAGCTGCTAGAGAGCCAAAACTTCTGTCACTTTTCCCAGTACAAACAAGAGGTATGACCATAGTTTGTCAAGAGCATTACACAGAAAAACAAGAAGGTCTGATGCAATGATCTTATTGTATACTAGATGTGCAGTACAAATTCATATGTCAGTTGATATGCTATATATTGATCTTTCATTTCTGTCCAATCGTGGAGTTAACAGAGAAGTTTGAATTTTTAGATCTGTTAAATTTTTCTTTCCCAAAGGTAAGGTGAATTGCCTCTAGTATAACTAGTGTACAACTAAGTAATTTACTAACTTGGTAACATGCTGTCCATCTTTTCATTATTTCAAAAAAGGACCTGATTTTAAACAATTACCACTCATGTCATCGGTGCCGAACTCATCCAGTAATTCTGTTAGCGCATCTCTGAACTCTACCAAGCCCTGGGCTGGCAAGGCGATCTGTGTCCGTGGTCCGCGGTTGACGGTTTGGCTAACCTGGGGACAGGCACGAGCAAATCATTCCATGGACACCTAAATCATGTAGATTCAAATATAGATAAAGTTTCCATTACTAAACTATTGGTAGAGAATCTTTAGAGTCTATACTGTACATCTGTGTCACATAGTGTCAAATAACTTCTTAATCAACAGTAAGGTAAAGAGCCTGGTGTCCATCATATTCTAGCTCCGGCTCACTGAACTGTAGAATAATTTGTCGCCTGTTCATGGAGAAACAGTTGGCATTTGAATATTTGACTACCAGGCAAGATTTTTAATGAGGGGAAATTATTCTTCAAAGAAGCGATCAGAGGAACAAACAAAAGCTAGAATAGCAAGAATACCAGGCTAACAAGCAGACATGTTCAAAGGACATCTAATCAGGTAGATTCAAACACACTTGGCACTTGAGATGCCTTCAATATTCAAGTTACTGTGCCTTTATTTATTTGATGTGCATGTGCAGTGTCATGTCATAAAGATTGATTGATTGACTGTCAGCCAATTTGCAGAGATTGAAAAATGAACATTGTTTTGTTGTTGTTCGTCCGTCGAGTCGACAACCGCTTATCAATTAGCAGGTAGGGCAATGAGAGAGTAGCTGCATATTCAACAACTATTTGTATACATGTACAATGTTTTTATTTTGAATGCCTATGTTTTGATAGGTTGGTAGGGTTGTGTGATCTGGCTACTTGTACTAATATAACAAGACATTCAGCAATTATCACGTCCTTCCTCAAAGGATTGACTTTGACAGGTGACTTCTCCGAAATCACAATATCTCTGGTTGGTGATGAGTTAGCTTGAAGGCATGATATTTTGATAATGAAGGAAGCACTGATGATAACATGTCAAAGTCACAACTTTTCCATCTTGACAGCTGGAAAGAGATTATATTGAGGCCTGCCTACTGTTACAAAGTGTTCAAGGGATTTACGAGAAAGGATCAAGTCATGGTTGTGTAAAAATAGACACAAACATGTCATATGCACAGTTGGCACTGAAATTTTAATTCTAGTCTTAATCCCATCTTGTCTTAAATTCACTTTTTTTTCCTTGTTGCATTTTCCTGGACTAGAAATACTGAGTGCATATGCATTTCTGTGCATTCAAAATTGAAGCTGTTTATCTACTGTAGTTTAGGATTTTTCACTATTACAAACAATTATACAGTATCCCCTTGACACTTAAATGTAAGAATTAATAAAAAAAAACCTTCCTTAAAAATGTGAATACTTGTAAATTTTGAAGCCAGTGTTTGAAGAATATGACATTCGAGCTTTGAAGGGAGTCAAATAGGTTTGTAGATAGATTTCATATTCGACTTAGTTCTAGGTTTATGAGCGCACAAAATTTCTTCTGTGCCTCTAAATTTTTTCCTTTTGGTGCAGCCCTGGTTTTTCCCCTTGCTCCCACCCTTGTGATCCTTCCTTGCCTGTTTCAATGCAGAAACAAATTGGACACTGACCCTCAAAAACCGGCCACGTGCGTTCTCTTTAAGGTCCAGGTAATAACGTCTGTTCTCCTTGACCATGGTCTCGCTCTTCAAGCGTCCGTCCTCGGGAGGGTTGTCAGGGTTGGCTGGCCCTGCACCAATCAAGTCAAGTCACGTTACAACACTTGCTGAACACGGCACAAAAGCTTCTTAAGCTGTTATGTTCACCACAAGGTCACTGAATTTCAAAATTGCCAGAGAATCGCACATATTTTCTGCCTGTAAGTATACACTATCACACTGGAGGACACACAGACACATACAAAAATCAGCCGATCTCTAAAAATTGTGCAGTGGCCCAGAGGACACTGGATGTATTGTTGTTATTAATGTCCTCTAGTGCTTGCAGACTCAAAGGGGATACAGATTCTCAGCGTTGGTAAATAAACAGTTTTACTTATCATGAAGATCTTAATTTCATACGTTCAGATTTATTGGCATAAGCAAGCCATTTTTCTGCTGTGTGGCACTATAAAAGATCCACTGCGTTGGTAAATAAACAGTCTTACTTATCACGAAGATCTCAGATTTATTGGCATAATTTTGACAGATTGGAAAACAACATGCATCATTATCTACTGCTTTCTGCGTCCCCAGTCACTGAACATTGTACAGCTACATTTCTTTTAAACTAGACCATACATACATATGCACATTTTACGAAGGATTAAACATTCACATACATTATGTCATCTAAAGACTACAATTTAATGGAAAAACAATGTAAAATTGTCTACACAAGTTTCAAGAAGAGGGAAGAGACTGTAGATTTAGATAGCACATGATGTATCTTTCTATACTTCTACTTTAGTTATCTGAATGCATTTTGATGATATTTTTAATAGCCCATGTTGGCCATGGATAAGCAATAAAGATCCTTGTGATTGTCATTGTCTATCATTTTCAATTCAAGGCCTCTAATTTTAGTCGAGTCCTGACTTACCTAGCTGTGCATAATGCTCACTGAAGTCTGTGAGATGATCACGAAATTCTGCTGCTGTTGACATTGAAAGTGTTAAACGGCTTTTGTTGCCACCAGCACCGACCTGTGTATGGGAAAGACAAGATTTCAGATGGATCGTTTCTAAAATTACCAAGCAGAGATACTGTCCTGACAATAGGCTAGTTCACTATGTGGACTGTGCATGTGCAGTGGGAAGCACTGTGGGTGACATGTCAATGTTGAAGGCCCCTGTCCAGGTCCAGGCCCAGAGGATTAGGTCAAGGTCCGGACCTGCACCTGGACGTAATTGTTTAAGAATGGGCGATACTCAAAACAATGGTCCAATTTGATACAAAGGAATGTTTGGTGGAGTATCCTATCTTCACGTAAACAACGCTAACTGCCTCTTTTAAGTTAAACCAAGCTTGACTGTAGAAACTTGGTAAAGGTAAAAATAACTATCAATTCTCGTCCACTTCACTCTTGTTATTATCTTGAACTAATAAAGCTCAAAACACAATATTGAACGCCTGCCAGTACAATCTGCAATTTTTTTAATTGGTCCAACATCCGATACACTGATTTTTTCCGGTCTGTTTTTTCTGTCAAGCCTCAGAGAAGAACAGACGAAAAGTAATGCGCATGCGGATGTCATCCATAGAATCAAGTCAGTGTGGCCTTGTATATATTGAATGACTTGTCAGAAGTAAGTCCAGCATGCCTAACTCCTAATAATATTTGATAAAGCTATCTTGTGAATGTACTCCTGACAATAGCGAATTCCATGCTACAATAGCCGTAGGGAAGAACAAATTCTTCAGCATCTCGTGCCTGAGGGGAATACCGTATATTGAAACTCGTAGCTTTTTCCATTCCAAATTCTCTTTCCAATTCCCAGGATAAGGTACTTCTAAGAAGTTTAGACATTCAATTGTGCATTGGACATTCAATTGTGCATTGGAAACAGTAAAGCATATTGTGAAGGCTGGTTTTAATTTTGCTGGCAAGCACACACTCGTTGGTTGACTACATTTGAAAGCTTGCCATTTTTTACCATGGCTGGATATCATACTTTGATCATATTCATTGTGCATGTGTAATTATAGATTCCACTCCAATTCTGCCGTAAGCCAACATTACATAGCAGGCGTAGACGAATATATCACGAACAAAGGATGCATTGAGAATCTGGAGTATAATGTAGAAAGCGATTTACATGTCAGACGTGGCTTTAATTTTCATATACGCATGAAATTCTTCTGACTGAGGGTGACATTCAGGCACATACATGTATGTCTCTGTCAATTTGTCAGTGCAAACATCTATGTCAGTTATGTGACATTGGGAAAATATGAATCTCAATGTTTCCTGTGAATGCTGAGTCATCCAGAAAGTAGGTATAACATGTAGTTAAATCAATCCTCACTGCTGGTTATATATACAAAATTTATACAAACATTTTACACAGCATCCTCTGTCTTTCTTCAGTGAAATGAAAATAAAAGTATACAAGACTTCTGAAACAAATAGTACTTCTTATTGTTCTACATAATACGTCTTATTCTTATTCTTATCGTGGTCTACTCACCTCGGCTATTTTGAGAAAACGGCCCCGTCGGTTCTGTTTGACATCCAGGTAAAACCGTTTGGACTGGATGTGAAGTGTCTTTGTGGCTAGTTCTTGGACACCTGAAATACAAGAGAAGACATAGCCATTCTTAATGATGTAAACTTGCCCATAAGCCACAGCAAATTGAACTCCTGATTATCGGATTTAGAAAAATACTTCATGTGGAAAAACATAAGTAAGAAAGTTTGTTTGCAAGTTCATGCCCGGAGGCTAATTGCAAGTACATGGTAGAAACATAGGGAACATACATGTGACATTATGAACAGTGATAAACATTATAATGTAAAAAGAGACTACTCGAATCCTAACTAGTGTTACATATTTCTTAACAGATTGGGTTTGACTTCTTTATTGGAACCAGAAGATGATAAAAAGCCCCACTTTTTCTACAATTTGTGGGTTCTGTGATTTTAAGAGGGAAGTGGTTAATGAAAACAAAGCCTGAAGACCTTAGTTCCCTCAGTTTTCTTAAGTGAATACAGATCTCATAGTCTCCCTATACCCTCTGTTGTTTAGTCATCATACATAGTCTCCCTATACCCTCTGTTGTCATCCTACATATAATGGCTGGCTGCTCAATCTTCTTGCTTAGTTAGCAAGCGAATAGATTGAGCCAGTAGTTGAAGCATGGTACCGAGGATAGCTGTTGTGATGTCCGCTTGCGATATTTTTAACTTAGAATTTCCAGGAACCCAGGAGGTCCATTGGTGAGTACAAAAATCTATCGCTCGCTGAGCAATAAAGGTAGGTATCTAAAAAAAGACTTGTTACTGGCCATGCGTGGATGCAAGGTTCATTCGCTATTACGTGCGGCTGATGTCTAATCATCCCTGAGTATAATATTGGAGACAGGCATACCTCTGCGCACAAATAGATATCTTTTAAGTGCTACTTGGTGCAGTTTATTGTACTAATAATTTTTATATTAAAAAAACAACATATCTCATAGACCACTATCAGGTCAAACCAATTATTTTCTTGGTTCTGAGCGAATTTAAAGTAAAAAATATAGCAAGTGGACATCACAACATATTAAGTAGCCTGGGTACCATCCGGGTAGTGGTCGCTCCTATGTTTGCTTCTGCTACCCGTCTGGGGAGCTGGATATCCAAATCTTTTGGTGGTGATATCAGTTGACAAGCAAATTAAGGAATAGGTTTTAGAGCAATTGTTCGAACATGTGTTCCGAACATAGGGGGGATGGGCCCAATCAGCACCCTTATCCAAAATTTGGACGGGAATTAAATATTCCAGGTATTAGAGATGTCCAAGTTCCCAGACAGAATAGCAGAGAAGCGACTGCAGGGATCGAAATACTTTTTTTTTTGCAACATGCAAAATTGCAAGTTGGCAAAACTTTTACGTGCAATTTGAAAAATTTACATGCAAAATAAGACTAGGCAGCGATCACGACGAAGATCGCTAGCTTGAATCGGCGAATTTTTATTTATTTATACCTAGTGAAGCTACCGGAGAAAGTTCCCGTCAAAAACAAGGAAGGAAAAACTTTAAGACAGACGTCCAAATGTCGTTCTGTCTAAGAGTAGGGCGTCTAATTCCTGAGAGTATTTTTACGGTCAGGTATTTTCAACATGCAAGATTGCAAGTTCATAATATTTTTACGTGCAAATCTCGAAAACTATGTGCAAATTGCAAGTTAAGTATGTGTATTTCGAACCCTGGACTGTATATAGTATATAATAAACATTGGAGCGAACAACTATCCAGATGGTACCCAGGCTACAACAGGAGAGGGCTGAGAGGAAAACTTGAGTATGCCGGTATTCACTCAATAAATCCGAGTGTACCAAGGCATAAACCTGGTCCTCAGGTTTTATTTTCATCATGTTTTTCTATTAAGAAAAGGACCAACAAATTAAATTGGATTGGCCTAACTGACTGAAATAATTGAGATTACATAAAGAGAAAGCCTACCCAAACATTTTATGACCGATTTCAAGTAAAGAATAGCTGACATTTGGGAATAACTGGCTGCTATGCTTCATGTACAGCTAAGCTATTTTAGTACCATGATTATTGCTGCTAAAAGATTTTCAAACACTCTAATATCAATCTTGCTTTCATAAACTAGGGGAATAAAAATGTGCCTTGAAAGATAATTTTATTGAACAACACTTCTGTTGTGGTTATTTCGTGTGCATTTTTTACATCATACCCAAATAGCATAATAACATAATTTTCAATCAATAGTAATATATAACATGTATCTCATTCTCAGGCCTGTAGCCATGTTCTTGCTTTAACCAATGAGAAGTGAGCGCACTATCTGGCACCACAAAGATTAAATGCTTTCCCAGTAAAGCTGTGTAAACTAGCCCCTCACTCAATATTCGTTTTTGATATACACGTACCTCCGAATTCCGTCGCACCACTTATGCTACATGCTAAGTCATGCATACACCATTTTCAGGGTAAAAAATGCTTTCATGACTATTGCAGGGGCATGCTCTCTTAGTTCCTTTTTTATCGTTGAACCTGTTTTGACTGATGTACCTACTTTGTTTGCTACTATGGGCATTAGTAAAGGCATTAAGCCTGAAGCACATGATAAAGAATACATTTGCTACACCACTACCGCAGATAACACTGCCCGCACTTTGTGAAAAACTGTTAAGAGCAATAAATACAAGGGGCCACCTTTCTTGCACATGCAACATCTTCTTGTTGTGCTACAGACTTCTAAAATTTGAATGTCCAAATGAGGCTGAAGAACTAGTTGCATATACATGAGTCTGATAATCTGTATTCAGAATAAATTGATTGGAATAGACATCACAAAAGCCAGAGCATAACGATCATTCACCTGAACCAAATTCTAGAGATTGTGATTCTTCTGTCCCCATCTAAGTGTATATAAATCCTGCAGCTCTGCCCACCTCCATCAAAGGCAGAAATGCAAAATAAAAATTAAAAAAAAAAAAAAACTATTTAATGGACATGCAGCCATAAAAAAAAATTTCTCTCATTGGTTGAAAAACTGACTGCCATTCCCTCATTGGTTAGACAGCTACTTGCCATGCTATCATTGGCTGAACTGATAATTGTGATGGACAGTCAGGATCGGCCTATTGAAAGAGAAAACCTATGACCAAAGAGGATAGTAGGCTGTCCTTGACTGTTGATACGGACAGGGTAAGGTTGACTATAGACAAAAGCTTGTGAATGTAGATAGCTGCCTGTGCCATGTGGTACCCAGCCAGTTTTGACTGTTTAACCTTTCAACTCTAAGGATACAGACAAGCTTTGACCCATGAATGACCTAAGACGACCTTTGACATCAGCAGGCAACAGACAAACCTTGACCTTCGACCTTAATACTAAAGCAGACAAAGACTGACCTTGGAAGGATGGCGAATATACAATGTCCTCGAAAGGCTATTCATGACCTGACTGCATAATTTTAGAGATGAAAATATTTAGTTATGATTAATAAATCAGCAGAAACTGGCCTTGCTTGCATACCCTAAAATTATTCAATATTAGGAAATCATTTGGCAGGTGAGCTACCACTGTGATGGCTGTCCTGATGACCAGAAAAGAAAAGACTGATGGAATGGAGCGGTATGTAACCATCACCAGTTGAATGCCTCATTTGTGGCCTTGAACGTTTCCATGAAATATTCATCAATATTCCTGCAGGTAGTATCCAACTGCACATTAATATTGTGCAGACCTGTACTCTTAGTGGTTATCTAGGCTGACAGACCTTGGGGGATGCAAACCAGCGCTCAAAATACTGCAAATTCATTTATTTTTGCAAGGACTTAATCTAGAGGTACGAGGGGGAAGAGGTTTCGCCACGGTTTTATTTTGTGGATGAAAGGAATCTGTAATACAGTAGTAATTGATTGTAGGTGCATGTTCAGGATGTCAATAATTTGCAATGGGAAGGTCATCGCAAAATCAAAATCACAATGTACATTTAAATATTAAAGGGCGTTCTTCTGTAAGCTGCAATATCTATCAATTATTCTACTTGCAATCTGAATATAGAACCTTCCACAAGCAATCAAACTATTTTTCTTGCTTTACCTAACAGTAACACAAGCTTTTGTGCACTTTGGATTTAAGAAACCAAACCTGTCATTTTTCTTTCCCTGTGAATTTTCAGTTGTCTATATCTACCTGTGATCTAAAAACATTTAAGCCAAATTGTAGAATTCACATGGTGCCCCAACGACCCACCAGAAGGTCAAGGGATAGGTGAGGTGAGGTGTAGTAGTGTACGTTGCACTAAATAATGTGTAATGTTCATTTACACTAACAGCTGGTCACTATCAATGATTTGGCTTGCAATTCTTATTGCTTAAATACTTGTCAAAAGCATGCTTTTTATGAGTCAAGCTGAACTGTTCGGGCTACATATAGTCAGTTGTTAAGAATTAATAAGATGTCCTTTGGGTTTTGAACTTCACTGTTCCATTTAGTCATTTTATCTATCTATTATCATTATGGTTCCATTTATAATACATTTGCACATTAGTCTTGCCTAATCTATTATTATTATGCTTTATTACTTTTCTGGGTTTGTATTTTGATGAATGTACTGTTAATTGCATATCCACATATGGAAGCTTCAAATAGGAACCACAAACAAGAACACAGAGACAAGTTTACAATGGTCTATATTTACACAACATTGTACAGTCTTGCAGCTGATGAACTTTGACCCGCATTTTTTAACCTTTCACCCCCGCCCCGCCCACTTTGGTAAAAATGTACAAATGTGGAACAGAACATTCAAAGATGCTGCCACTGATCAGTTCAGCGTTCAATTTTGATTAACAGTTAGAATCAGTCTACTTGGAAAAATACCAAACACTGGTAAATTTGAAACCTGCATAGCCTATAGAGTAGAGCAAAAAGTACACACTGACCTTTAAATTCCAGTGCATTGTTTTACAATGATAAATCTAAAGTTGACCCAGTTTAGACTGGCACTTTAATCCAAGCTGGCATCTGACCAGTTTCTGAAGCTGTCAAAATTCAAGTTTCAGTAGGTTTTCAGAAGAAACTTTTGAGAATGGTGTCCCTTTGTGACACACTAAATGCTTGAGCGTTTCATGTTAGAGTTCATTGAGATTATGCGACACCAGTTCTGGGCGTGAACTAAATAAGACAACTTCTTCATGTAGTTCTTAACGTTTATTTTTCTGACACTCAAATGTCAAGTGGTGTACTTCCATGAAAGTACACAAATATCTACAGGGCTCGAAATACTACATGCATATGCAGGTAAGTGCAGGTAAAACTATGCAGGTATTTCTGGTGTCTACCTGCAGCTAACCTGCACTAGTTTATGTACTGGATCTTATACATAAATATCATATGACGTAGGTGTATGTGGCTTGCTATTAGCTGCATTGACTGTTACCACCTATAAAGTATGAAAAAAAAAATAGCAATGGTTCCTTAACAATTTTAGCATAATCCATACTTCCAACATTCAGAGTGGTGCAGGTAAAATTTGTCTTGTCAGGTAATTTTCAGTGGTACCTGCACCAGTGCAGGTATGCAGGAAAACGTACTAAGTATTTCGAGCCCTGATCTAAGTGCATTAGTGTACTAACACACAAAAAATGGTGCAAATCACCAATAATTTGAGTTGTTGCATCTGAATGTGTACCACAATGTGTAGCACAAAAAATAAAATCATCTGTAGCACAAAATACTGCTTCCAAGTGTGCAAGTTGGCCCATTGTTATTTCCTCTGCTCAGCTTCTCTCCCATTCTGCACAAGTGCATACGGTATGTCTATCCAAGGGGGGTTTCTATCAAGCCTCCTTGGTCTATCCCTAGTTATGTAAGAATCTGAGCTGAACCACTTGGACCAAGGCCAAGTCTTCTCCTATTCAGCCAGGTCTTGTTGACCTTTGTGGCAAGGTGCCTTTCAAAGTGAGTCTTTCCTGGGTATCCCCCCTCCCAGTTACACATGTAAACAATATCCTACTGCCTTTCTAACACACTTTACCACTACACATTAAACTAAATTAAACTCAAATCTCATGCGAATTATTCTAAAACAAGGATGCTTTATGTATATTACGGATAGCTTAGGATGGCTTCTAAATTTGGGGATAAAAGTAGGGAAAAGGGATAATGCGACATACTCCTAACTTGGGTCCGGCCTTTTGTCTTCGCTTTGAAATTTCCGGCCAATTAAAACGTGACCTTTCGGCGACTAATACACGTCTCTTGATCTGGATAAACCCCATGCAAAAAGGCAGGTCTCCGGTTTGCATGGCTGTCTTTGCTGCACATACATTTCACTTAGATCATATGGATAAAGAATATTTGTAGAGAGCTAAAATTTAGGCTAAAAGCTAACATTTAAAAATGTCAAACAAAGCGATTTTGCCACAGAAAGGGGAAGGAGGTTTTCTTCAGTGTATTACACTATTAACATATATCTGTGGTACGTGTATCATGATTTTGCTGAGTTTAGGTAACTGCAAAAAAACACAAACTAAGTTTCAAATTTTACACCATTTGGAAGTCCAATAGGCAGAGAGTCATCTTCAAAAAAGCATGGGTATAATTGGTAAAACTGCCTTGAAGATCATATTTTGTATTATGTTATATCTGGTGATGCAAAAATCAATCTAACATCAAAGAAGTCAGAAATAGATGTTCCAGTAGAAGAAAAAAGCTCGATAAAATCCACTGGGAGGAACGGCATCACGAAGCATGGCATCATGGGAGTTCTTCTTGAAGCGAAGTCTGATAAAGAGACGGTATCATATATGTAATACATAATAGATTCTAATGCGAAAGCCCATCACTTTCAAAAACAGGATATGAGAATTATTCATGCGCTACTCGTCAGTTATAAGGATAATAATCTACACTTTTACAACACTCTTCATGCTTGGCAAGTTGGTAGGGCCCACTTTCCACTTGATGGTGATTATTGAGCCAACAAAAAGTGTGAAGCTCAATTCCATATTTGATCTATGATGCATGCTGCAAAAATATGATTTAAATCAAAAGACAACAAAACACACAAAGCATTTAATAATGCTCTTTGTTTAGGCCTAGGAAAAAAATGTTGTGTTTCCTGTTTCAGTCCTGAAAAAAATAAGGTTGGTAGGTAGGGATTATCTTAATTTTAAAATGTTTTCCTCTAGACTTTGGCCTAAACTCTAGTGATACAATACAAGTATAATTAAAATGCATGTCAGAAGGTATTTATACTTTCAATGTGAAGCTTTAATTTTCATTAGGACAAGCAGGTTTTTTATTTTTATTGGAATAGGAAGCAGGTTGAATAAAAATTCTAACTGGAAACAATTTGACTCCACTGCCCACCCCACCAAAAAAGGCTAATGTCAGCAGTTTTTTTCTAGGGCAGGACAGGAAACATAACATTTTTTTCCCGAAGCCTTAGGAAATTCGTTATTTTCTAATACTGTAAATACATTTAACTTTAAGTTTGCAGGGATTTAAGTTCGCGGTAGCGGGAAAAAGGCCTTTTGCGGTGGTTTAAATTTCGCGGTAGCACCATGCATTGTAGTCTCTTACTGCCATGGAAAAATGTTCGCGTGGTTTTAAGTTTGCGTTGAAGCGGCCACCGCGAAAACCTCGAACATTAATCCATCACGAAAGTTTCTGCATTTACAGTATTTGGTTGTTCAGCCATCACATTCTCAAGAGGAAAGGGGGTACAAGGAGATTAAATGCAGTGTCTTAATCATGGCACTTCTGGGTTACATGCATTCTTTTAAATCAACAGTTGCACTTTTTTATTCATCAGCATAGTCCAACACCTTGAGAGACCACAAGAAGTCATAAAATCACAGGAGAACTGCAGAGCTCTCCAGAATGTCTACCATGCAGCCTAGTATTAGGGAACAGGTGTGCCATGCAGGTTTCACTGTAATCAATCTTGGAATTTTGCCGAAAAATGTTGGAATTTTCTTTTATTTACTGTGACCCTTTAGACCTAATTCACATACTACATACTATGTCAGAGACTTTTTAGTGATCGCAGGATGTTTTCATGGAGGTTTAAGTTTGCAGTTGGAAAAGAAGAGCACAATAGTAATACTGTGAATGCATTTAAGTTTGTGGGGATCGCAGTAGCGGGAAAAAGAACTTTTCGTGGTGGTTTTGAGTCCGCGGTAGCACCATGCACCGTAGTCTCTTATTGCCATGGAAAAATGTTCGCGGTGGTTTTAAGTTCGAGGTGAAGTGGCCACCGCAAAAACCGTGAACATTTCTGCATTTACAGTATATTGGAGCCACTCATTTGCGGTTTCATGTTCAATTTGTGGCAGAGAAGTCACTTAGGAACACTGCAAATATAAAACTGTAGCAAACATGTCAAGGTTTACATGTTGAGCAACATATACAACCCAGTAGCATATAGTAAAATTCAATCAGAGAATAACAAAGCAAGTACCTGTATCTTGGAGGGGAGTCCCTTTCTCACTCAAAGAGTCTTGATATTCTGTTTGTACAAAGGTAGGGAGGGGTTAACTTACTAGTACTGGCTTTAGCCTGACCAAAGAGACTTTAATACCTCCTTGACCTAAAACAAAAACATCTGCTCTCATGTACATGAAATTTATAGGACTCTTTCATGGTACAAGTGATTGCTCTAATTAGTCTGTACAATTACAATCATTAAGCATTGCAAAATCTTATGGAATACTGTAAATTTTCAACATATTTTGCTTTGTTTGAAGTTTGCTGCTTCGGAACTGCAGGGGACAAACTGACTTGAAAATTTGAATGAGAATACTTCAAGAAGGGGTTGAAAGATCATGCTGCTTTTTGGAATGTAGTATTGTTTAAATTTGACTCTTATGTGCATAATTCTTACGTAAATTATATACATCTGCTGTATTCCAAGATACCATGTGAAACAAGAAAACATGTGATGTGACATATGCAACTGAGAAGAGAGGAATATCAATGTGTATCAATTATGTAAATGAAGACCTCATTTGCATAATTGGTTAGAAAATACTGGTGGTGATGGGAAGTTCATACTTGCAGCATTAAGAAGCTTTAAAAAGGTGAACATAAGTCATGCAAATCAGGACCTTATCTATTCATAACTCAAAAAAATTAACATCATTTGGTAAAGTTATGAGGTTGTGGAACTCTAGTTCTTAATATCACTTTGGGTTGATATCACAAGTGTGATTCATTCAAATCAGCTACTCTATTTTCTTCTATTCTTTAGAATTCTTTGACCTTACAACATTGTATAGACCCCCTCCCCTCCCCCAACTTAAACAAAGCTTCTGATTATACATTGCAAGAAGAACCGAACTACCAGCACCATGACTTACAAGCAAGCACATGCATGAATATGAATCTTGGGAATATGGTACCTCTATATACAGACCACGGAATCATCCAAAAACGTATTAGATTGCAGAATGTGACCATCACAATAAGTCAAAGATGGTGATAAATTATCTCGTAGGCATTTTCTTACCATTCAATCATTTTGAATTGTGAAATGCCCTGCAGCCTCAATATCCTTACGTGCCGTCAAGGATCACAAATTCAGAACAGAACGTACATGTATACATTGTTGCTTCTTTTGCACTTATAAATCTTGAAAATTCCTTTCCTTCCAAATTCTTCTTAATCTCTGACAGACATTTTTTGTACTTCATTTATTTACCTACATTTTTTTGTTCACTCTGACCTGATGTGGATAAAACGGCATTGTTGCAATTTAAGAAGTATAGTTGTGAATTTGCTCATACCTATTTGCTAAGATACCAATCATTTTCCCTTCAAGGTACCAGGCAATTAAGCAATGTTAAGCACCCAAGCTACCCAGTTAAACCCAAGAATGCTGATTTAAAGATACACTCGGCATAATGTGGATGCTTAACAAGCTATAAATATCTCCGTCTGCCTGCTGTTATCACACGTGAAGAAAGCAAGCCGTCCTGCATTGTCATTTAGGATGATGATAATGATTATTCTAGGTGTGCACTCTTTTGTCAGGTATTCAAGTCACTTTTCAAACCTCCTCTCTGCTAGATAATTCAGTCACATAATGGGCAGCCATACATGAGGTGTGTATGGGAGCAGGAATGGAAAAAAACAATTTCAAAATAGCACCTGTAACTGTAACATGTTGTTATGCTAATAGAATCCCCATTTCTTGGTTCATGGAAAAAAAATACATTTGTGTAAATTTGAATAATATGAAAAAAATAGCCAAGAAAGTTAGCACCTATATCATGTGTATGTCAAGTGCCTGTTGAATGACAGGAAAAGGCACAGAACTGAGAATTTTTTTAGTTCTGTTAGTAGACTCTACAATTGTTATGGCTTTTTGAGGGGGGTGGTCTCATAAATTGTGATTTTTTTCAGGTTGCTTATCAGATCTGATAGTACCTGGTTTCTTAACTAGGTGGGCCCCCATAGAGCCTGCTGAAACTGACAGTAGAGCGCAGACTATGAATTTGAAATTTACCAATCAGAACCTTTCCACTTCAATTCATGACACTCCAGGATTCGCTTGACTTAAAATCTAAGATTTACTAACAGGAAACCACCCTGATTGTTGATAAAGACTCCAATTGGGATCTTAAGCATTGGCATTCTAGTACCAGTACTAGTTAACAATGCTAGCACTCATCCTCAAAACTCAAGATTATTTTTGGTACAGTTACATCAGACTTGGATGCTTCTTCAGTTCAATGCCCAACTTGGAAGTTTGACAGGAAAATCCTACACTGCTGATTGGTTAGGACCTGACCAATCACACGGTCATGGCCGGTCATATGACTACCATGGCCAAATCCAAGACGATAAAGCTATACCTGTTTAAAGTGACCCCCAGAAGCATTATTATTTTGTGTTAAGGTCACATATAATACATGCGTACCCCTCACGTAATGAGCTATTAACATTCAAGATGTCACCGGTGACATTTAATGCAGATGCGAGGTGTGTGAACAAGGGCCTTCATGTACAAATCTCTGCGTGCCAGTCTGCTTCTTGTCATGAAGATCGGGACACGTCACGATCACGGGGTGCCTTGTACAGTGGGGACTGAAGCCGTGCGAATTGCCACTCACTCACACTTGCTCACCATACTTTTCATCCTTGACTATATTTAAAAATCAGAGGCAGAAGAGGGGAGGCCAAAAATAAAGAGAAGCGTGCTCAAGGTCAAAGTCATTCTTGGATATCCTAAAGTGAAAATAGAACAAGCAGACACCATAAAGCAGAGGGCAAGGAGGAAATCATAATGTGACTGACTTCACTGCATATGACTGAATCACCAAGGCATTATAAACCTTGTCCACAGGTTATGTTTTTGTTATGTTTTTCCACAATCCATTTTATATCAAGGGACTTTTATATCAAAGGACAACCAAATACAATAGGTAGGTCCTATGGCTAGGCATGGAATAACTATAAAATGCATTAACTGTCGTCCAAGATAGCATTTCCCCTATAATAGTTAAGAATCCTTCAAAATGTGAAAGTTGAATTTGGATGTTTATGAAGGTTAGACATCAATATTGAAATACAATTCAATCTCTACAACTGGATAAAATATTCAACCAGTTTTTCTAGTTAGCTGTACTTGTAAATTGAACTGTTTTATTAGTTCATTCTAGTGACGCTGGAGAAGAGTGATGGATGTCACTATAAACATCCGAAAGTAAATCTCAATTTTTTATCCAGTTGTAGAGATTGACTTGCATTTGAATACTTCATGAACTATTTTGTACCTTAAACACATGTTTCTTAAAGGCCTTGCATGGCATACTACACACTCTAACGTTGTAAAAATTCCATTAAGTTTTTGAGTTATCATGTTCATTAACTAACCAACAAAACTGATCTGGTGAGAATATTACTTGTTCACCACCCCCCACCCACCCAACAAGGGCACGGGCCGAAAAATTACAATTTTGATATACTTGTTACTTTTTACAGTCATGACATCAAGCAATTGTCTACAGAGAATTCCATAGCTGGAAGTGAAAATGCATATACTAGTAACAGTGACATTTGAATTCTGGGCAAGTGAAAAATTGGTTCGGGCAAGTACATTTTTTATGTGCTTGCCCGATAGGACAAGTGGATTTTAGAAAACTTGTTCAACCCTGACCCCCCACCCACCTAACAAGAGCATGGCTGTCAAATTCTACTCCTGACCTCACAACAAGATGTCTCCGAGAGATCAAACTGTTTATAAATGTTTCTCCTCCAGAGAGGCATGTGAAACTGCACGTTTACATCTTGCTTGGGTAGGACCATCCTAATTAGGACTGATTCTTTTCATTTCAAGTGTGATCCTATCACGTTTATCAACATAATAAATGTGAACGTTCCATGTGAAAGTGAAACAAGGAAACTATTTCACTGATAAAAACTCAAGTCCAAACTGAAAGTACTTCTCCTGCCCCCTCATCCTAAAAGATTAACATTGATAAGGGCATCTAAATTCAAGACAATCAAGAGTAACGCATGCAAAAAATCCTGGAGTGAAGGCATGAAGCATTTGTACAAACCCACAATCGTGGACAATCGCAAGTCTGGACTTGACAATGGCACGGGGCGTTCTGGTTGGTCACTATGGTAACGCATTGTTCTTTCAAAATATCCACGCAAAGCATCTACATGTAAAAGTATTACTAAGGAGACTTAAAGCTAGGTCTGATAAAATTAAAAGCAGCTCCAAAAATAGCAGTAAAATTGTACTTCTTTTATCATTTAAGACTCACCGAAATATTGAAGGACTCGGATCTGGCTCAAGATTAAATCATTTGATCTTTTGGCCAACCCCTTAAATCATAGCAATCCAGTCATGTTCAACCAGGCGACCAACAGTTGTTAGGAACATAATCTTTCTGGCAAAAAGGTACATGTGTGTGTAAAAATCAGTTATATATACATATACTTTGGGAGTTCTAACCATCCACCCATCAGACCACTACAATTTGATGAATTGTGATTTTAAGATCCACCTGTCATGGTGTGCTGGTTAAAACATCTTTAGTTAATCTTCAAAAATATTCTTTAACAAAGCATACTTCAGCCATATAAAGTCATACATTGCAGTTTCTTGCCCAAGGGCTAACTACAACTAAGATGGCAATATACAATGTAATGAGAATAACCTAAATTTTCAAACCGAAATGGCTACTCTATTCTGAAGGACAGATGCCTAAATCTGGGCCTGTCTGTCAGAAGATGAAAGCGTCCCACTTTTTCATCCTGGATTGACTTTAAGCTACTGGTATGGAATTTTTTTCCACTGTCTGTGATAGAGGTCAAATAAGGATACATTTAAAGAGACATCTAAAAAAAGTGCTCAAAATAAAAACAAATTTTACAGAATTTTGTATCTATTCAAAAGTTATTACATATTTATAATCTAAGACATAAATACTCACAAAAAATTATGGGCTAATTTTTCCTTGTACATTCCTGAATTCAAAACAATATTCTTTTCAAAATGATTTTACTACACCTCGTACCATATGGTCTAGCTCTTCAAAACATATTTCAAGAGGTATTTCAGGAATAATGTTTCTTTGTCCATGTAAAACCTCTCAAAGTATGGCTCAAACATTGATAGTCATTGCTGGAACCTGTTGTTTTTCCTTAGTTAGAAATTGAAACTGAGATTTGTGGTTTGGAACTGTTGTAAGACTAAATGAAGAGCTAGTTGAGTGTTTTGAATATTCCATTCTTCCATGAATCCAGGCACAAAATAGACCATGTTTGAACAGCCTGTGCAGCTGTTTTCAAACATCGTCATTTCCATCATTCCATTGACAAGTAAGGAGGCAGCAAATGGTACGTTTTCCAGAATGGTTAACACAAAATCAAGACATAAAGAATTCATATTTCAAAGATATCATTATAATATTCTTCACATCCATTGTCTAATTAATACTGCTAAGTTTCATGGTTTTCCATTGGTTTCACATTGCCAAGATTATGGTAATGAATGAGATTATAGGAGAAAAGATTAGTGTAAAACCAAGTCACAAGATTGCCATGTACTGTTAGGATGAACTTAATCAGTGGGGTGCATGCTCTGCATTGTTTAAATCACCTTCACCACACAGAGAGATTGGCAACCGGGACAAAATCTACTAAAAACCCACTACAAAACCAACCAAATCACTTATTCCTTCATAGTTGTAGAATTTGACAAACATGTGGCAGAACTAACTGTTATATCAGCAGCCCTGGTGAGAAAAGACAGCGACAGATTGTTGAAAAGTTTGCAGACGTAAGAGTTCATACTTCAAGAACTGGGGAGGGGGGAGGGGCACCACAGCCTTCTTCTAGGCACCAAATTATAATCTTAGGAAATACCGATGCTTACAGTCGCTGTCACACAGAAAGCTCAACAATATCACACATACATGGGAGTTAACTAGTTACTTATCTCACAAATATCATAACAGAAAGTCTTGTAAGGACACGGGTTCGTCTTCAGTTTCTTATTTTGCGTGGTAAGTCCGGCAGAGGTCAACACAAGGAAGACTTGAGTAGTGGTGGGAGGACCATAGGGAGGCCAGAGGGGGAGGTCTCCAGAAGGGAATTCTCGGCAAAACCTCGGCGCTTACACCGCCATTAACAGACATATTATCCACTCTGTGTCATGGTGAGAAGACAGGTGAGAAGATGATGGTGATTTTGCGGTAATTATGATATTTGTGGTAAATATGAGATGAGTTGGTGGGGCGGGGCCGCTGTCCGGTGGACTAGGGGGGTGTGTGACCGTGTCCGATACATTCCGAACAGGCGGTGCAGGTTGTCCCCACATTTAGCCGCACTTGCCGTCAAGTAGCGGCGCACATCGGGGACATTTAACCCCCAGAATGACGGCACACAAACTATAGACATGTCTCGACTGACATCTGAGGAAATTTCCTGCACATTTTGGTCCGTAAAGCCAGAGAGTTTGGAGGCATCGCCGGTAAACATTATCCATTTATCACAAACAACCATAGCCGGAAAACCTCTCACATACCCCACAGTATCGCATTCCTCAACTCGGTCGAAAAATCTCCCAGCGAAGGAAACCCAGGCTTGCAACCGACAGTCTGCTTGGGTCACTCGCTGGCTGCCATATCTGTCGAGCTAAGCTGGCGACAGGGAAGCCAGGGTCTTCATAAGGAGCCACCCCTCAGTACCATCACTAGAGCGCCATGACAGCTGAGCACGGCCGTGGCATCTATACCGGGCCCAGCCCCCTACAACCGGCGCCCTTCTACACCCCGATCCCGGGCCTCCCACGGCTTTCAACCCCAGGCAAACATCAGTCCAGACCCTTGCACATTTTCACGGCTATTCTGACTGTGATTTCACCTTGTATTTGCTGGGCACTCGCCCCCATCTCGTCACCACTGTCCCGGTCCGACATGATCGCCTCTCCTAGTGCAGCAATCTCGCCAGCCTCGCTTCGGTGCCTAGTCATGAATAATTCATGAGTCTGGGCTCTCCCACAACCTCCAACACTCAACATAAAAAACACCCTTAAAAACTCTTAAGGGCGCTGGGATGGAGCAAAACGTGCAAAATATCAACGAAAAAACATGTGTGCATGAATGTCCTTATCATTTTGTTGAGAAGTCTTCCGCACAATGAAGTCTTAAAGATTCAAGTGCCTTTGGAAAAATTCAAGACAGTCAGAGTGTGGCTGTGGAATTGTTGGAGGAATTGAATTTTCCTGAAAAAAATGTTACAAATTTGTGACAGAGGAAATAATTTGGAATGCAAAATCTTTCACGAAAGCTTTGAATAGCTACTTTCTTTCCTTAGTAGTCCAAGTTTCTGGAGAAGGAGAAACATAATTGGAATTCTAGGCCAGAGGTCAAGGTCAAGTTGCTGAAGCTCCATCAAGGGTTTGGGCTCAAAACACAAATTTTACTTGCATGACTATATTCATGATAATATGCAAAGGACAAAAAGCAGATAATTAGACTCTCTTTCATAATAATAATTGAACAGTCTAAACAAAAGCACCGGGTCTTCTTCAAAACAAAGGGAAATGCAAGTAAAATAATGGTAAGAAGGATCCATCTCGAGGTGACTTAATAGAATAAAGTAGAGTCCATCCCAAGTCACCATGAGGGTTTTTAGGTGATATTTGTAATAAGTCTGAAATATTTTGAATAAAAGAATATCTAAGTTACAATAATTACCTTTTTTCCAAAAAAATTACTAAGAAAATATTCATCTTATTTGAATTCCATTGAATATTTTAGAAACATTTTGAAAGTAACGTTAACTGTGCAAAAATACCTTTTTTTAAGAATAATGGCGAAACCTCTGTGTGATTCTTTCACATTTACAAATATTTACAAATATTTGTAAACTTTGCCAAATTGTAAAATTAGTTTATTGCCCCCATAAAATTAAGCCCTTTTCTTGTCTCTGTATATTTTCAGATTTCATTGCTGGGCACTGGTTGGTCCTTTGTGGTGGGCCATTGTTGCATGGCACCCAACCATACCTTGCAAGGATGTGTGAATTGCTCTCTTTACAAAATGTTACAAAAAATGGTAAATAATGGTAGAATGCTGTTATCATTATTTAGAAACCATTAGAAGTATTCCAACTCCACATCATGAATATTTCCAAAGCTTTACAGGGCCGGGGAAATATTTATAAAGTTGAAACAGCATTGAAAATATCTCCGAAGAATCAAATGTCCTAGACATATAATTGCAAAACCTGAAAATCAATTCTAAACAATGACAACAAACATCCGCACGGTGACTTGGAATCGACTCTAACGTTAATTCAAAATTCTCAGGGCTGAAAAATCTTGGGCCCATTCATGGTATAGGGGCACATTGGTCATTGTGCTCTTAGGTGAGGGTCTGCATGGGGGGGTCTTGGTAACGCTTAACGGTGAATTCAGGAGGCCCGGTAACAGTTAACGGTAAATTCAGGAGGCCCGGTAACGCTTAACGGTAAATTCAGAAGGAGTTACAAAACATAACACCGTTGAAAGTAACATTGACGTGCTTTCCTACTCATACAACACTAGAGTAGTTTAATATATCAATGGGGGAAAATATCCGACTAATGACAAAGCAAAAGGTGTCCAGAACCCGGAGGAATGACAGGGACATTGTCCATGACATCTGTAAATTGACAGAGGCAGAGTTCCCAGCCCGCCACAGAGACGGCGACAGCAAATTTCTTATGGGGGGATTGAACCAGGGCTGGATTGAACTATTGTTTCAGCACATGGAGCGCCGAAGGCACGACGCATAACAGGGGGGTATGCTCCCCCGGGAACGCTTAACGGTGAATTTGGGATAACAAATAACGGTTAACGTTGAATTAAAAGGACCAATAACGCTTCACGAAGAATATACCGATAACGATTAACGTTAAATTAGAGAGGGTCGGTAACGATTAACGGTGAATTAAAATGGCTCGTAACGCTTAACGGAAAAAGGCATGCAGACCCTCTTAGGTGCTTTAATACTAGTAATGCTGGTTCACCTTTATTCGAGGGTAACATTAACCTATACAAAAAACATATCTAGGGATATAAAGTCGACTGAACATTTTGAAAATATTGCAAATTTGAGACCACTGTCAGCAGACTCAATACTCCTAAATGTGCTGTTTTTAAAAACAACGGATAAAGGTCACCCCGCGGATAAAGGTGAACTAGCGCTATGCGTCAAAAATTTTCTTGGGTTTAAATTTTCTAATCTTTTGTAATTGTATGAAAACGTCAACGATTCCATTATTATTACCTCCATGAAAAATGGAGATATTGTTTGGGGTGTGTGTGTGTAACGTTATGTGTTTCTGGATATTTGTGGTCAACATAACATTAGAGCCCTATGAATGGATTGTAATAATATTTGTTAAGTGAAGGGGGACTGGGAAGACGAACATCAAGGTTGATTTTTGTCCCCCTGGTATGTGATCTTGGAACTGCAGCAGAAATTCTGTTTTTTGTATCTTTTGACCTGGACGTGCTGTAATCTTGATATTTTGTTGGTAGATAGCTTGTGATGCAAGGAAGAAATTGTGTAGGTTTGGCCTAGCAGCTTGCTCTGGAACTACAGGGGCTCTTTTGTCAAAATCTTCGGAGAATAACTGAAGAAAGGAAGAACGGATTCCCATAATGTTTAGTATGCAGTTAGCTTAGACAGATGAACATAATGAAGAAAAAATTATGCAAATTAGGATTTAATATGAGAAAAATCTATATTTGCATTGTTTACCATTATAGGACAAAAATGCATGTAAAATGTCGTTTATGACATGATACCAATTATGCAAATAAGTTCCTAGAGTCTAATTTACATAATCAATACAATAGTTCCACAATTCTTTACAATGAATCGACTGTCAACATTTTGACCTGCATAAGTAAGGTGAATGTAACTATGCATACGCGATAATGTAGATATGGGAGTCATTTGCGTAACCATGAATATTTCACAGAGATATGAGGTCTCCGAACTCTTGTTGCTGATGAGGCACCTCAGCTTATTGGGCACATCAACTTTCAAGTTACATTTTTAAACATATTTCGTTGAAAACGTAGTACTTCATTAGCCTGAGTATCATCCTCCGTAGTAACTGCTGGCTCACGACTTTCGCTTGCTAACCACGGATTAGCATGCGAAAGTCGTGAGCCAGCGGTTACTACGGAGGATGATACTCTGGCTAGTACTTCATTAGGAGCAGATACCGATTCAAATCCTTGTTTTTTTTTTAAAAGGATCTATGCAAGAAAAATCATGGAAATAATAATGGAAGCGAAAAATGCATATGTTATAAAGTCAATACACCTCGCCAAGGAGATGTAAGGATTTGGCTCAGTCTCTGAATGTAGCAAAAGCATGAACAACCACCCAAACAGATCAAATTTGTATACAAATTGTGGATGACTGCTCAAACCAAACTCACAAATGAAGTATTTCCTCAGAATGGAAGGCACCTTGAAGAAGTGATCCCACCCTGCACCTTAGATTACCATATATATGAAAGGCAATGTTGGCAGTGTCAGAAACATCAACAAGATGATGGTGGCCACTAAAACAAAAAGAATGTTTAGAGGTGAATTATTTCATGTAAAACATGAAACGACAAACTCTCATTGCAATAGGCTAGTTGCTCATCACAATGTCACTTTTTTTTTTGACACTTTGAAAAAGGATTAGTCAACACGAAGGGATTAATACCTTTTCATGATTTATTGCTTGCAGGTAGCTTTATGTATAATCAGTGATAATAGAATCTGATTTTCATTATGCAAATTATGACTAATTAAATAATTAATTAGTCAATGCATATTTGTGCAATCCTCCATGATATGACTTTCATACAAGTTACAGAATTCACTTACTTCCAGGTAGCCTACCCAGAAGTAACTCAGTCGTAGATTTCCAAATTGACTATTGCGGTCGCAGATCTTCGCGGGGACTTTCAACAAACTTCAGTAACGATTCTAGCGAACCACCGAACGCATTCTAGAGCTTGGTTCATCAGAAATTTGGATAAAATGGCGGGCAACTCAAGTGGAGGTAGGAAGTGCGCATATTTCAAGACGTCCTCACGGGACAGCAAAGTCGTATCCATACATTGTGAATATTGCTGTGAAGTGTAATAAGGTAGATTCAACTCATAATGTAGAAAAATGACAGGAATTGACTTTATTTTTTAAAATATATCCCTTTAACTCAAGCTCCTTTTGATGGATTTGTGGATTGGTGTGGGTAATCATTGAGATCATTTTGAAACATTGATACTGTGCCCCTAGCAGTATTTTCAGGTACAGCAGCATTACAAGCGGACACATCCATTCCTGAAAGTTTGTTGTGTAGAAATGTTGTGTTGCCCCCCTTGTACAAAGTAGGCCAATCTGTGTATGGTGTTGATAGCAGGCCAATGTGAGTTTTTGTGCCATGTCACTATTCTATGCAACATTCATTGACAGTAAACTACTAGACTCCAAGACTGCAGTGACAAGACAGGTGCTTCAATGATATGTGTCTGCTGCTTCAAACTTGCAAGGAAACTGGCGATCATCAACAGTAGAGGTCAGACCTGAAACCCCTAAGGCCGCCTTTACACTAGACGGTGATCACATTGCCCTCTCACTGCGACCTAAAACGAATATGTGCAAACTTCGATTTCATACTGGGGATATCATACAAAATGTAAAAGTGACACTGAAAAGACAACATAACACACAAAGCATAAAAAAGTTTTTTCTCAACAATTTGTTTGAGAGATCTGTCAGAGAGAGCACGGCGAGATCGCTGCCCTAGTGGAAAGGGGGTATGACCAAAGTAAGTCTGTGGCATTCTTGTAGTTCACTTGTAAGGCCAAACCAATTTAATTTCTTGGTTCACGGATTTTTTCATAAAAAATATGGAGCGACAGGGTGAAAAAAAAAATTATAAAATGGTTGGGGTAAAGATAAGGGCTCATCCAAAACATAAAGAATACAAAGTTTTCAGCTTGAAAAAGTACAAAAACACTATAACTGTACAGTAACAGCACCTGTTCGTTGAAAATTACAAAAGCAGTGTCAGTTTTTATGTTTGTCCCATTCTTCATGAATGAAAAATATAACTGCAATAATAATATAAAGGCCAATTTGCTACACCAGAAAGTTGGTGAATGGTTTCATTAATGGTGAAAATTTGCTGATTGGTAGTTTTTATTTTTATTTTATTTTCCAAAAAATAGGAGCGAGCAAATCCGTGAACCAATCAATTAAATTGGTATGGCCTAAGCAGACTAGAGCAAATATTGGACTTTTCCATTGGAGAGGCGAGGGACAGTCCTTGGATGCTTAAAAAAATGGGGTCAGAAAATAACTTTCGAGAGGGGCAGCAGAATTTGGAAACATGCCATAGCATATTGGCTTCCAAGATTTCTCTCTTGCTCTATATAATGTTACTTTGTATAAATCAAATTAGATATTTACTTCTGGACGTTAGAACAAGTAGGTTTTGTGTCACTAACTTGCAAGGATTGTATGATCCTTACGAGTTAGTGACTTCAACACGTTTAGCTTATATAAAAAATAAATAAATGTACTACAACATGTAGTATCGATTTGTTCATTCTAGTGACACAGAAAAGAGTGATGGATGTCACTTAATATGTCCGGAATTAAATATCCTATTTGGATCCAGTTGTAGATTTTGAACTGCCTTCATATATTTGTCCCTTGGTATAGTTGTCATCCAGCCTCTGTCGAGACAGAGCTCCAGTAATTGCATTTACAACTGTCAAAACAGTTGTAAATGCATAAGGAAGTATGTACAAAATGAAGATTACAGTTAAAATAGTAGCCTCTACCAGGCTCCGTGGTTTGATGGTCTAATTGTCGAAATTGGACAAATAGAGTCAATAGTACGCTAGGGGAGTCAGCCGGCAGAGTAGGTCCAGGTTTGAAAAATGGACCTACTCTGCCGGCTGACTCCCCTAGCATACTATTGACTCTATTTGTACAATTTTGACAATTAGACCATCAAACCACGGAGCCTGGTAGAGGCTATTAAAATAGTAATGAACTTGATTTTTTCCTGTTGAGACTTCACTCTGATTTCTGGTTGCCAAAATTCCGTTTTGTACAAAGCTGCCAGGCACATGGGAGGTTATTCACATGTATCCTTTGGCCTGCTTTTTCATATGAGTCTAGTTAAAAAGGTACATACCGGTAAAAATGAGTAGTGGAAAAAAAGACAAGCTGTTGTGTACCTCCATCTGAATTTGATTTACGAAACATATATAGTTCCAAAATTTGAATGGCCTTCATTTTGCATCCAATACTACATTGCAAGAGAAACACAACAAACTTAATTCAAAGAGGAATGCAACTTTTCCTCTTGTCAACCTGGCTTTCTCAATAGTAAAGTACATATAGGGCATTTGTGTTTGGTCTTGTTTTCTAAACATATGACAGTCTCTTAGTGGCACCTGTGATCCTTAGTCAGGACTACAGGGTATTATTACAGCCACCATCTTTCAATTACCTCCATCAATATGGAGGAATTGTTTTCTCTGCGTGCCTTTCCAGATATTTTCAAAACTGTTCTATTTGAAGTGTGGGTAGGTCTTGGGATGATCACATTAAGGTTGAATTTGCTATCCGGGTAGTAGTTCGCTCCTGCTACCTGTCGGGAGAACTGCGCATTCAAACCTTTTGGTGGTAATGTCAGTAAATGAGCGAATTAAGGAATCGGTTCATGAGTGCTCGTTCGATGACAACAGGCCTCCCACGAGTGGACGGAGGGGTGTTTCGAATGTTGGAACGCCTCTTCGAGCGAGAGCTTGAACCCATTCCATTATTTGCTGATGTGTAGGGACCAATATAGGGTTTAGTAAATGTCAAAGCCAACTACTATCCAGATGGTACCCAGGCTAGTTGGCACTGGCCTGCTGCGGTGAATAACAAAAAAAGCAGTTCAACCAATAAGACAGCAGATGCCCATCACAGTCCAAGTCGTGATTTTTCTAGAATCAACTCAATAGAATAGATCCATACCTTTCCTGTTATCCCAGTTGCAAAGTTTGCATGGTGTAGTTGGTTACTTTTAACTAAGCTTGGACATCTACTCCCTGTTGGTAGACCTTTGGATACATTTGTGATCAACTTCTTCCTGATGTGACTACCGATAATACTAATAGCTATTGTGTATGGAGTTTGAGCTAATATTGTATCTTAATTTATGGTTAAAGAATACCTAGTCTGACAAACTTTCTTACAACTTTGCTTCTCCTTAGATTAGAATAACCAAGAACAACCTACAGAAGCAGAATATCACAGTAATGTTCTTGTTCAAAAAAGCATTTTATTACAAAAAACAACTTAAAAAAACACACTCTTAGAGTGTGATTGCAACATTGTTGGAATTTTCCAGTTTAAAAAGGTATTTGACAACTTGGACAAACAGTTGAGAAATGTTTTTTAAAAATTTGACACATGGTAGCTGCCATTGAAGTTTCTGAAGACTTGAACCACTGACGCAAGATGGCCCTTGCAGAGGAACATTCATCAGGATATTGCACAGTCTGTGGGGGAATGTTGAAGATGCAGCATGGAGAGATGGTGTCTGATACGGCACACTGAAACATGAAAGATAAACCATGTTTTAAGACGATTCTTTCCTATCCATGTAAGGCATATCTGAATACACATAGTTGGGGCCATCTCCAAAGTTGTAATAATTGTCGAATTAGGATTGTTACCAGGACTGGATTTTCATAATCAATAGAAATATGGAATCTTGAAGACCATACACTTAAAATTTTTTTTCAGTTTGTTTCAGCAAAGAGAACATTTCAAGTTACCACCCGAATAAAAAATCTGAGTTCAGAATAGTACAGAATGGGACTATTCAATTGGGAATCTTACCCAGACCAAGGAATCGAATAGAAGCTTAAAGACAAGGGTGTCAAATCGATTGACATTTAACTTGCAGATGACTAAAGTGGACAACTTGGGAGATGGCTCAAGTTATCTTTCCAGCAAGGGTGCAAGGGATTTCAACTTGGTATAAGTTACAGGAACATTTGCACCTATGCTTAGAAAAGACTTGGTAAGCAGCTCACATCCTATATATCATTGGAGCTCAGAAAGGTCACAACTTTACCATCCCAGCTGAAGTCCTGCTGCATCAAGTGCAGTACCTCAAAAGGAAGGTATCAACTGGGAGTATCTTCAAAAGTTATGGCCTTTCCGATTTTCATGCAAGTTACTGAACTGTGTTGTACATTATTGTAAGAGATCTAGTTTTCCTGTGTTGTTGTTCCCATACAAACCCATACCTTTCTATCCAACCATCCCCTTTCTATCCCACAACTGTGTGACAAACATACAAGATGACTGGTCTGATTCTTGCCTACCTGTGCACTTCCTAGCACTCCCTCAAAATCAACCGAAACCCGGAGAGCAGCTCCTAGCTCACTTCTCCCCCTCAGGCATCTTTGTGGCTAGCTCACTTCCATCTTAGAACCCAAGAGGCTGCCCTCCAAGTCTAGCTGACTCCATATGTAGGTTTTCAGTCGAGGCTAGATGTACTCTCCCTCTCTCTCTGATAGCCCAAGGGTGTTTATCTGGGCTGTAGCTAGCTTTCTTCCTAGTCTCCCAGTTCGGTTCTACTGACAACTCTTGCTAGCCTCAGCTCAGTACTTTTGGCTGGTAAGTCAAGTGACTTGAGACGACCTCTCGGTGGCTGCTAGCTGACCTTCCCTGAACCAGAGGGCCGCCTGTCTGCCTCTCTGTCAATGTTCCTGACGCTTCTGGGTTGGCTAGCTGGCTGACCTTTCACCCAGATATGTCGTCTGTTGCTAGCTGTGCTGTTGTCTGTTATTTGTAGCTAGCTGCTTTCCTCGGCTCGGACTTTGCTACGAGTCCGCTGTCTCCTCTCCTTTGACCTCACTGGCCATTGCACAAGGAAATGGCTCCTACTATCTTGAAGAAGTTATGAGGTAGATTTCCTTGTACAAAGTAGATCAGTAACCGCTTGATTGTGTGTATGCTGTGGTTCCCAGGTGTAATGTTTAAATCAAAGGAGAATTCAACACATGTTTTGTAGTATGGGGAGATGATAGGCTGCTAAACATGATTTGCATTCACATGCAGAGTTGTGCTTTGGAGCTGTTTTTCAGCAATTTGGAAAACGGTGTCTGTGTATATGTATGCAAGATATAAATACTTAAAATCTTATGTTTTGCTGCCTGATGGATATCAACAGACATAATCATTGACTACTGGCATTTTTGCCATTTCAAACGCCCCTACCATCTGAAGCGTACCACATGAAACTAGTACAAGACAAAGCTTTGCTGTTACCATTTTGTAAAAGCATTATCTTAACCCCCTACTACGTTTCTACTTGTATTGCGATTCCAAGTAACAATGACAGTTGTGGTCACAAGGGGCTAAGTGTCCTTCACACGAATAAAAACATTTATTTCCGAACATTGACTGCAACACATCTACTACAATTTTGTAAGACGTGCGCACATGCACAGAACTTCTGATAAATAGAAGTGGAAAAGTGCTTTAAAAATCCCTTACTGAAAAATCCCGTATAACTGTCTCAAATTCCAGTTCTGACAACAAGAAATTTTACCCTCCTTTTCTTCATAACCTTAGCATGGCATGTACTGTCCTGTTAGTACAAGAATAATGTTTTCACCATTTCTCAAAAAGCTACAGCTGGAATGTCATTGGACCCTCTTCAAAGGGATGTCTGGATACTCATGTTGAAAAAGACTACCTGACCTGCACCACTATTGGTTGTACTCATGCCTTTAATTCAATCTTCATTCCTCACTGCCTTAACATGTACAATATACACAAAATACTTATACCTACACTGACTGAAAGAAACAAAAAAAGCACACTACTCTCTGAAGGAAAATTATCTGTGACTAATATCTTGCTGGAATAAAATGGAGATGGATCCCATCTACTATCCAAGCTACTTTAGATGGATTATAACAATAGAGTCCATGATTTGGCCTTGATAAGTTGGAGGCTTCCCATAATCCTTTGCTGCCATGTCTGTGTGTCTGTACTTCCTGTCTGTGTGTCCTACTTCCTGTTCTGGCTTCTCATCCTTCATATACTGTTGAAACTCAGCTTACTAACCTCACTGTCTGGCCTGTTGGTACATAAACGTGCTATGTTAGGAACAACAGCAATAGTACCACACTGACGTATAGCTGACAGACACACTAAGGCTATATACATATATATAACATCTGCTGCCAAATACTCAGCATAACGATTAAGAGCTAACTGTATTCATGTCTTAGCTTTAAGATGTGGCAATCCTATGGCTAAGTCTGAAACTGCTAATAATACCCTGAAGGAAACTGTGCACCCTACCCATATTCCTTAGCTATGTTTATGTCTACCTCTTACCTGTGGACAGCAGATATGCTAGTATCTGCGCTGGCCACCACCGTAGCCACCGCCGCCTCCACCGCCAGAGCTATAGCCGCCTAAAAACATGTGAAGGTCAAAGGTAAGAACTTGGAATCTAAAATCAAACGAAGAATCATCACAGGACCGTCCTATCAACAAGACCAGCAGCCTGTTGGTGTTCAAAGAACAAGTTCAATAGTTGGAAACATGAAAAAGGTTTCATGTATGTAAAATCTGTTACTACATGCTGTGATGTCTCTTTGTAAGAGATATCAGTGCAAAGAAATCTTTCACAAGAACAAAAAACTGCATGCACACAAACACATCAGAACAAAACAATAAAAGCACACAGTGACACGCGCGCACATGCACACACAGTGACACGCGCGCACATGCACACACACTTATGCACTTGCCTGCGCATACACTCGCCAAACATGCACACAAATACATACAGTATGAACTATTTACATGCACGTATGCGTAGTCTATTATTTTCCAATGACATACTGCACACCTCCATATGGGCCCCCTCCTTGACGGCCGCCGCCGCCATATCCACCGCCACCGCCGCCCTTCATGGGTCCGTAGTTCGACTGCTGGCTGCCGTAACCACTGCCAAAGTCGCTGTAGCCGCCGCCACTGCCACCGCCATAGCCACCTAGCGATGGAAGCGAGTTAATACCTTCCTGCTGTAGACAGCAACTTGAATTTGAAGCATCATAACATGGACATAGCAATGATGAGAGCTTATGGTGTACATGCTGGCTTCCAAATGGTTATAAGTTAGAACTTAAAATCTTTTGCAACAAGTACTAATACTGTGGGTGTGAGATATATTGGGAAGTACAAAGACATAACATTCTAATGCATTTTGTTATTATGGATGGAATGGCAACATTCTCAAAGACTGTTTACAGAATTAATTTCAGTATCAAATTAGACCTATGTTGAACCAGAGTTACAGGAAGCTTTGGATCTCAGGGTTCCTTAGGTTCCATTCTAACACATTCATGCTACGGTAACAATATAGACATGTTTACCACCGCCGCCTCCGTAGCTTCCGCCGCCACCCCCGCTGTAGCCTCCATCTCCTCCATAGCCGCCGCCTCCGTAGCTTCCACTGCCCCCTCCATAGCCTCCACTGCTGCCTCCGCCATAGCTACCTCCGCCGCCTCCGTAGCTACCGCCGCCTCCGCCATAACTGCCGCCGCCGCCTCCGTAGCCGCCGCCCCCACCGCTATAGCCACCGCCGCCACCTCCGTAGCCTCCGCCACCTCCATAGCCGCCTCCGCCACTTCCGCCATAGCCTCCACCGCCATAGCCACCGCCTCCGCCATAGTTGCCGTTGTTGTAGCCTCCTGCGAAAACAAACAAAACAAAATGTCAATGGATTTTTCAAGAGTTGTAGGGGGGAAAACATGTTTACTTCTTGTCAAACCTCCACCAGCCTGTGTCCATGAGTGCTGTGTGATTCATCCGTGACTGCAAGGCAAAGTACCTACCTCGGTTATACCCGCCGCTGTCAGAGCCACCATACCTTCCACCCCCTCCTCCAAAATTGTCCCTCCTTTGGTAACCTGTTTGCAGGAGTATTGTGCGTAAGTCAACACCATTTGCTCTATTCCTAGCAAACTTAGGCATTCCAAGCCAATACCAGACACAAAAGGATGCAGTAACTGACTCAACAGATTTGTACTTTGTTGCAGTATTTATAAGACAAGAAAGCCTCCATTTTCAAATCGTTTACTTTAGTAGCGGGAAAGGTGGCTAAGAGTGACGAGGGACAAGGAGTGACAAATCACAGGCACTCCTAACTTCCACCTACTAACAGCTAACAATTCAAAATACCATTGACATCTTATCTTGGATTCACTGACATATGTCCATGTTTAGTATAGCACTACCAAAACTGTTGTGAAAACTCAATAGACTGGCTACATTAAGTCAAATCACGGACAAGGCTGTCTTACCCCCGCGGTCGCCACCGTAGCCGCCACCACCGCCGTAGCCACCCCCACGGCCACCGCCGCCTCCATAGCCGCCACCCCGGCCGCGCCCGCCGAAGCCTCCCTGGCGCTGACCACGACCGCCACCGCCGCCTGACTGCTGCTGAAGCCGCTGCAGCTCCTGTTTGGGGACAGCCTTCTTCACCTCCGACTTGTGACCATTGATGTCGTGGTATTTTATGCCTGCAAACAGAATATACAATAATAGCTGTAAGCCATCTCTATCCACAAAAACACTTTCAGATATTTAACGTCTCAAATCGAAGGTTTGGATTTTGAATACATGTAGCTTCTTGTCTATGTACCGATATTTGTTAGGTCGATAGTTTCTTTGATGCACTTTTTAAAAAATATTATTATAGTCTCATAAAAGATGAGGTTCACATCCAGTACTTCTTTTGCATTAGAGACATTAGCATAAAAACAAGCAAAAAAACAGACAGACTTTGATGTGATTCAAACTGAAGGCAACGGCGGATCCAGTTCAAATTTTGTATAACAACTAGTATATGCCTGTTATGTAACACATCCTTGGACTAAGTTGGAGAGGACATCACTCGTACTTACAGGCAATTTTGTCCACAGGATCGTGATCATCGAAGCTGATGAAGGCAAAGCCACGCTTCTTCCCAGTGTCCTTGTCAGTCATGACGTCCACGGACTCGATGGTGCCGTACTTGGAGAAGTATTGTCTCAACATGTCTTCGTCTGTGTCGTCCTTGATCCCCCCAACAAATATCTTCTTGGTACAGACGTGCGCTGTGGGATTATTGGAGTCCTGGGACAGAAGAAACATTTCAAGTTAATCAAATTCTTTACTCTGATGGCGGTGTGTCTTTGCGGATTTTGCAGTGACCTCTCCACAATTTATTTTTCATAACACTGAAAATGAATCTGCCTATTGTGCTTACAGAATTATAGAATTTTAACTGAGCTGTTTCAAAAATTACAAATTAAGAACAATGAAAACGTTTCTTCTCCCTTCCGCAAATCAAACTCATTGTGAAAGTAAAAGAATGTACTGTATTTTGGCATCAAAAGAGGAAAGGAGATTTCCGTGCTGTTTAAAGTTTGTGGCTGAAACAATTCTTTAGTGCAGTAGTGATATATTAGAAATGCATAAAGATGTTGGTGTTACTTCGTAAGGTTTCAGATTTACTACTTCCTCTTCCTTAGTTATCATGACTGTTAGTGTTAACAAAAGGAAACAGGAACAGCTTACCTCTCTTGACACAGCTCTTTTTGGTTCCACTTCTCTGCCGTCCAGCTTGTGTGGTCTGCTTTTCATGACTTCATCTACCATGTATGCCCTCTTGAATGTAACGAATCCAAACCCCCTGGACCTCCGCGTGTTGGGGTCACGCATGACCACAACATCTACAATTTCCCCATGTTGCCCAAAGTGTGCTTTGAGGCCATCCTCATTGGTTTCATAACTGAGGCCGCCGATGAACAGCTTACGCTGCTGCTCGTTTTCGCGACGATCGTCACCGTCTGAATCCTGAACAGGCAATACAAAAATTATCAGTTCCTATACTAGTGTAGAAATAAGTAAGGAGTAGGGCCTTTAAAAAAGTGAAAGAACTCAACTTGAGCTTTCATTGATAAACTAAGGTTTATACAAACAAAAATAATAGTAATGATAATGAAGATTGGGATAATCATCGCTAAACTATCACAAAAAATAACAACGTACACAGCACATGGTATCAAATTACGCATCATGTTTTATCATCAAATTATAGTTGCTTCCTTTCCCTAAGGCCAAACCAATTTAATTTCTTGGTTCACGGATTCGCTCGCTCCTATTTTTTGGGAAAAAAAATAAAAATAAAAATTACCACTCAGCAAATTTTCACCATAAATGAAACCATTCAACAACTTTCTGGTGTAGCAAATTGGCCTTTATATTATAAGCTCCTTAAAGTGTGGGTACAGGTGCTGTTACTGTACAATAATAGTGTTTTTGTACTTTTTTCAAGCTGAAAACTTTTTTTCTTTATGTTTTGGATTAGCCGTAACCTTTACCCCAACCATTTTACAATTTTTATTTTTATTTCCCCCTCTCGCTCCATATTTTTATCAAAAAATCCGTGAACCAAGAAATTAAATTGGTGTGGCCTAATGTGTATTTTTTTGCCCGCAAAGTGAAATTTGAATGATACTTGTACAAATTTTCCTTGTCTTCCAAATTCCCTTTTCTGCTAGATATCAGTCAAAAGATTAGAAACAAAATACTGCAATGGGGAATTTAATTCTTAAGTAGGGATAGTCATGTCTCAAGTGTATGTGGAGTTATAAATAAGCCCTCTCACAGTTCAGAACGCATGCATGGTGACAGGAATTCCAGGTAACAAGTCAAAGGTCAAGAAAACAGTCATCATCTGTTTCAGCATAACATCCAGACAGGTTTGGTTATCCTTTTCAGGGCCATATTAACCTAGAATTCCTGTCGCCAAACATGCGTCCTGATCTGTGAAAGGGCTTATTCCTTTTTTTTTGCTAGATGTCAGTTAAAAGAACAGGAGCAAAAATACTGTAAAGGGGGAAATTTTCATCTGGATTTGATTTTGAAGAATGATAAATGAGTGCTTGTTTTGGTTTTAGATTTAAAAAAAAATCATTTAAATTCTGAAAAACAAGAACATAAAGACACAGTGAACATTTCCCCTTTTCTTACAGTGACCTTATGTGCAGATATGTGGTTTTGAGGTGTACTGTGGCACTGAGCAGGATAATTTAATCAAGCAGAAAGTACTGTGGAGTAATAAAATTAACATGAAGATTAGATCAGATAAAATCTCCATGGTATCTAATTTGCATACTGTCTGTAGACCTTCCACAACAAAAGTCCACATTAAATCCCTTTAAAACGAGAAATAATTTCCTTTAATAAGTTTCCTTTCATATGTTGTTTGACTAATTTTTCCCACCAAGAAATGATGGATTGCATTGCTTTGCCCACATGTGAATGTAATAAACAATAAATTCTAAAATTCTCCTTGGATAGAAGAAGTTAGTTTCGTTTTCCCTTTGTCTTCACATCAAAGATGGCTTTTTAGCAAATTATGTTTTACAATTATGTCTACAAAAGAACTAAAGAAAATATTGCTGTGTGTGTAGACATTATGAAATTGAAAGTGGTTAGAAATTCGTGACCTAGTTTTCGGTCTAAGCACTTCGGACAACAGCCAAACGGCAAAACCCACGCTAACGCCGAGAACAAAGGGGCCCACGCCCAAACCACGCTCACCGCGTCTTTCACACAAAGCGAAAACTGAGAAGCTAGCCAAAAATGACGCCAAAATATATAGTTTCAAGAAAACTGTAGGACCGTTTTTAGAAGCTGCGGGATATGTGGTTTGTGAGAAACTAACAAATCACCAGACAGACACAAATGTGAAGAGAAAGATGGCGACGCTAAAACTGCAAGCATAATTTCCTGCTTCCTTGCAAGCCTCATAAAAGCGAATCTAGGACCAAAATTCGAGCTCATGCAGCATGTTTCATACACTCAATAACTCGGGCAATGTCTTGTCGATAACTAGCATTTGTATAAGGTTCATAATAATGAAGAATTGAGAATATAAGGCAATAATACGGGAGAGTACTCACACTCATGTTCGCTGCGCCACGTTTCAACCAGAGGAAGTGAGAATAGTCACGTGGTGCTAATTACTCCTTTTTACGGACAACAACGACGATCTACGGAGAAAGCCGAAGATTTATTTATTCCGAACTTTTTAGAATTTTACACATAAAATAGAAATATCATGTTAATGATAAGAAATTCACTTACAAAATATTAATGGTGTTTAGTTATTTAGTAGTTTTGCAGGAGTAACTGTTATTCTATTGTAAAAAATTTAGGTTCGGAGAGTTTCCGAAGATTTCCGATGATGACCGAAGCTGAAAACACGCATGCGGCCTAGTCTTGATTTTTTTGGCGGGCAACCAGAGGGGGATCATTGCTACACACTGAAAGGTAAGCACGATGCATCGGCTTGTTTTGAACAACTTTTCTCGCTAATTTAACTCTTACAACACTGTTTCCTGGTCAGACTAGTTTCTGTTGACCTCTCCCAATCTTCAAGTCATTGTTTTATGGAAAGTTTTGGTCAGATATTTGCCTTCTAAGGTGGTGTCGGAGAGAAAAAGGTCTTCGAAAATTTCCATTTTCTTTTTTTCAACATGGCCGCCTTGTGGTCATGATGAAGACCCTTCCACAACTTGGCTCATTTGGTACCTAAGTTCCTGTCTTAATTTTGGAGAACTAAGTATAGTATGAACTGGTAAGATGACTTGGATACTCTGGCAATAGTTTCGATATCATAGATTTGTAGATTTTCCCACAGGTTAGTTCGTGGTGTAGGTAATTATGTATAGGAGCGCGAGCAAGTTTTCCCCTACAAAGGCCCCACGCCGTTCAACTATGCAGCTCTCACCTGGCCCGTGAGTCATCAAGGCCGACAAAGGGATTCTTTTTTACTGAACAATTCATCATTTTAACGCCAAACATTCAAAATGTGGCTTGTGAAGTCGACGATGAATTGGTTTCATGCAGGATAGATAGGTCACGTTGGGAGAAGTTCTTTGTTACTTCTTTGGAAGTCAAAATTATGTGCAGATACATACCTGCTGCGTTATAGTAGTTATACACATTGTGGCACTGAATGTGGAATGGCAGGGGAAGACAAAGGATGTTTTTGTTATTGAATATCCACAGCTGTATATCAGTTATCACAGATCTTGCCAGAAATGATTATCACATCCTGCTATTAGTCCTAGCAACAAGTTTTTATTTTGAGTGTTAGGAATGTATTTGAGTAAAGGTGGACGGGGTCAACATAAGAAAGGGGTCAGCATAACTCAAATTCACACTGACAGATGATGTATATGCGGTTACTGCTTACCGGTCCCCTGACCGGGGGTGGTCGTGGGGGCGCTTTGCTGACCCAAGAAAAGGGTCAGCATAACTCAAACACGGACAGATGATGTATATGCGGTATGGGCTCTCAACTCCCATCGTGTATACCTTTAAAAAAAACCTCAACATTACGAAGGATAACCTGCAAAATTATGATATTTTATGTGATAAAACACAATGTCCATGTCAGAATGAAGTTTCATCTCCACACTAACCATTTCAATGAGGTGTCGCAGAGATCACTACGCTTGTGCGAGTGACAGGATGTCAAATGTGAAGGCTCATCACATTGAAGTAAACAGTCTTGTCTCCACCATTGTTGTTAAGATTTGCATGACAATGTTAGGAACATAATGGCACCTGCAAAATGAGGGAATTTCCTTTGACATATTCCCCAGAGAGAAAAGGTTGAACTTGTAAATTCGTAATTCCTCCTGTTGAAAAATATGCTATGAATGGATTTGAATTTGCCAGGATTTGATAAAGGACGTTTTTTGAATTCGCTATTGAATCAAGGGAGTGGGTAGGCAGGAAACAGAACAGGCCCTTTTGTAGTGGTCGCACTGAAGAGCTTACATGTATCACAAAAACAGTGAAACATGAAAGTACTTCAATAAAAGTCATTCTTCACAGATCTCTAAAAGCCCTTTGTTATAGGATCACCTGTCCTTGGAGTTTGTCCTTAACATCTGTCCCTGTTTTTTTGCCCTTGGGCATCACATTCTCTCAGAATGTTCAGGCACAGGCAGCTGCTTATTTTACCATCGATTGAAATTTGAAAATTTTACTACCACTAGAAATGCCCTCATGTTTAACATCTTGCACCCTGATCATGATGTGTTTAGTTTAGTTGTTTTTTTTTCATAATGGAATGATATGCACTGCTCAGTATACCCACTCCATGGTCTTTTACTTCTAGTGTCAGATTGCAAGTTACTCTTATTTTTCACTCGTTCATAATCATACCAGGATTTGTAAATTAGGATTTGTGAATCTAGATTCCCATAAGCAGGGATTCATCCTGATTCATTTGAATCCTAGTATAAATGGTCCAAATCCGGCGCTGGAGATGGGATCATGGGATGGGGGACAATCTTCAGAAGTGGCCAATTTCCCTATGATTTCTTGATACTTAACAAGAATGGGCATGTCATAATCACCAGTTGGTCGTCTTGGAGAGATTATTTTTTAGGCAGGTTTGACTGTCCAATGTCTGTTTTTGTTTTTCAGCAGTGCTGTTGGATTCTACTTCTATCGTCCTACAAAGGATGGGAAAGAAGAAAATGAAGAAATCCGGAGCTGAGATGGAGGAAGAAGAGGAGCCTGAAGAGTATGTTGTGGAGGAGGTCCGGGACCAGCGTATACGTGGTGGCAAGGTGGAGTTCCTTCTCAAGTGGAAGGGGTACTCTGAGTAAGTTCTGCACAGCTTTTCTTTGTGATTATTGTGATCTTTTGTAGAAAGAAATAGTTGTGTAATCACGCAATATTTGCTGATTTCGATGTATTATGCAACAGATCATTTATATAACTTTGGATACTCTTTGCCCATGTGTCTTGTACATTTTTATTATGGTTGCTACGCTGAATTTGATCTAATAGTACTTAATGTTTCAGTGCTGAAAATACTTTGCAAATTTCTGCTCTTTTCAATATTTGATTTATGAGCTTGTTACTTATTGTGACTTATTGTGGGTTTTTGGGGGGTATTTTAATACTTTCTTTGCTAATGTGTCTTCCATGATATACTTGCTTTACTAACAATTGGGTACTTGACTTGCAGGATCGAAAATACTTGGGAGCCAGAGGAAAACCTTGACTGTCCTGACCTGATTGCTGAGTTTAAGAGGAAGTACAACCAAAATAAGGCAACCAAAACAGAAGAAAAGAAGAGAAAATCCACATCCACAGTCAATGGCACAGAAGAATCCAAAAGGAAAAGGAAGGCAGAAGAGGTATGGTTTGTGTAACCGACATTTAATGGAGTGCTTTCATGCATAAATTATGGGGAATTTCATCACTTGTCAATATGAATTTTTCAGTGTAGATGTATTGGCCTTGTAATTTTCCACAGATATTTGCCAGTTTCTACTTTTTTTGGTCTATAGAAGTCATAATACACTTCTGTCAACAACTGTCTGTCCATTGGCATTCTATAAATATAGATCTAACAAAAAGTGAAATATAGCTTCTGTTGTGTTACTTTTTATTCAAAAACTACAGAATTGGTACTGTATAAAGACTACTGTTGAGTGGAAAATGAGTTTCTGCTAACGTTTTTGTGATGAATTTTCTAAAATCTGACTTGCGTTCTTCTTATCTCTTGTGGAAAAGCCTCTTTTCATGCCATGTAAAGCCTAAATCAGTAAATGTTACAACCCTAGAAAAGTGCCAGCCCCAGAAGAGGCAGGACCCACATGGTGATGTATGAGGTTGGTGTTTGGGTGCACTGGATCTGTCCTCTCTGATTCACCCCAAACCTTGCTGTGGATTGAGCTTTTTTTGCTGTTTTTGGCGACGCCTCAGGGGCGAGCCTAATGTTTATAGTGTGCGACCGTTTGACAGGAATTCTAGGAATTCCGCAGGCATGCGAGGAATTTTTCTACGGGTATTTTTTTCTACGGGTATTTTCTAAGGGTATTCCCTAGGGAATTTGTTTTTGTGTGTGACTTTAGTCTGCTTTGGGTATGGCGTATAATAAGATGACGTGACCGATGTTATAAACCAGGATTTCATGTTTTAATACTCGTTTCACCATCAAGTATACAGCACATTACATTTTTTAACAAAATACCCGATATTATGTATCGTTAGGGTAGAATTGTGGGTCAGTTATATTTTTTGCTTGACCATTCGGCGTAATGATGTCGTGTATGTATGAGGATTGTTTTGTTTCGTTTGAAGGTTTTTATTTCATATCTTTCTGTTATTTCATTTTGTATGGTCGTGTGACGCTTGAATCCCTTTTTTTCTTATTGCTGTGATGTTCATTTGGTTACCAAACCATCGCGACAAAGGGGTGTACTTGTCAGTCGATTCTTCCTGTAACCTGGGGGTTGTCATGCCGGCGTTCACCTGTGGGGACAGATTGTGAGAAAGGATTGATATGAAGTATTTTTGCAATAGTGATACTAACTTAGCAACTTTTGTATGTCTGGATCGGTAAAGTGTTGTTTTCTGTTAGTTACAGGCCGTCGGTAGTGATGTAAGGCATCAAAGTAATTCAGATATAATTTATAGCAAAAGTCATACATATTGAATTACAGCGCTTATATTGTCATGTCAAGTCAAAGTCCTTCCCGCTCCATGGTGCATAGGGCGGCGCCCATGTTCTTGGAGTAACCCTGGGCCAAACAAATGCAATTACTACAGTAGGGGGCCAGGACACTGGCTGTGGTGTGTGTTCAAATTACATACTCTTTCCCGATTGCTGAGTGCTAAGCTGAGAAATTAGCACGACCATTTAACACGTCATACTATATTGGCCGGGGATCGAACTTACGACGTACCGAATGCATGGCGAAGACTTTTCCCACTCGTCTCATTGCACCGGCGATAACGCTTGTGCAGCCAGACAACAATACTCGTGATGCTAACGTGCTGTTACTTTGACCGATGAGGTCTATTTCTCTTATAACCAAAGGGCACAAAAGTGCATTATCATTTACCTTTTGGTGTAGCCCGAGTTTTGAATCATTAAAGAAGTTTCAGAAATAAAATGTACCACCGTGAATAAGAAATAATGACACAAAATATTCTTTCTCGGCTTGGCTTCGCATGATCGAAGGCACATCAAAATATCAATATACATGTCGGCTTAAAAGCCACAAGCGACGGCTATCGGGTCTAAAATGCAGTACACTGTTACGTCGGGTTGCGTAAACCAGTATACAGAATATTTCGTCCATCATACAAGTAAAACGGTTGCATTTGCAAGAGATATCCAACTTCTACGTGTGGAAGGGTGGTAATACCCCCTTCACATTATATACGATCTTCGGACGTTCTTCGCGATCGCAGGAAGGTCGGCTGATTTTAAGATCTTAAGATGGTCTTGCGTATTTTTCGCCTCAAAACTGTCCCCTTCACATATACGCGAGGCTCGTGAGATCGACGGTGAATAAATCTATGATAATAAACCTCCCATGACCTCTTGCACGCGGACAAGGTAACACAAAACGTTCCTCAAAAAAGGCAAGAGATCAATAAATGTTGCTTATTTTGTTGTCGGAATATTTTTAACCAATGAATGGAATGCGCGGGCATAATAGAAATGACGCAAGAAAAGAAAGTGTGTCACAAAGCCAGCCTACATACTGCCACAGGGGCCACAATGTTAGAATTACCCTCACATTCCCAGAAATTCAATATTTGTAAACAAACGGAAGTCGGGCGAACGTCGCCCGAACGTTGCCCAACTGACGGGCGTTCTCCATCCGATTTGCGCTCGATGATTAATAACTATGTCTTTGCTCGCCTATCGGTCTTCAATCGTTGGATTGACGCAAGACTATTGACCGATACCCTTGCAAGGTACACACGATTTGTACGCACAATCTGCGACTCGGTAACGAGCTGTGCGATTTTGGAGATTTCTTTCGACTAGTCGCATATGTTAAGAACATGTTTCGCTGCACCGCGACCGTCGTAAGACTCCTGAAAACTGCCGGCGATCCGTAAAAATCGCAAGATGATCGTGAGAACACCGGACGTCTTACTCACGAAAATGTCATTCAGAGTTCGTAAACTAGTCTTCTGATCGAATCGCGCCTATTGTGAAGGGGGTATAAAGGTGACTGGAAAAGCATCCTGTATACAACGGCTATATCATCACCAGCCTGTAATAAGACAGAATGAAATAAGTCACATGTACGCTCACCGCTATTAAACTGCTTGGAGGACAATGGGTGATCAGATTACCGGTACCGTTTTGGCTACAGTCAGAGTGATAAGACGGCGGGCGATCGGAGGACGGATGGGAGTATGGCAGTTCCGGCAATCGTCGGTTAATTGACGACTCGTGCTCAGCAGTATTACTATAGAACTGTGGATACGTGCTTGACTGTACTAGTCCACAGACGATAAAGGGTGAGTGAAACGCAGAGAAAAAGATGATTGAGAACGGGGACCCCGGTAACAAATCGTATCTTTTACTTTAAGACCACGGGAAACAGATGAATATGACCACGAGAAACAGAAGCGTTTGTTGTTCGGCGGCGGCAAGGTGGCGAATGAAATTCCACAGGAGGGCCTCATGGAGCGCTGATATCTTCGGCCGATCAAAAACAAAAGGGTTGTGCCTGGTTGTGCCGTAAACAACATGTGGTATGAGTAACAAACTGCCAAGAAGTTTCCACGTTGAAAGATATTCTCTAAACAAAATCAAAAAACTCTGGCGAAACAAGGTCACAGATGAAGACTAATTCCTACACAACAATACGCTGTAAAAATGCCAAAACTATAATGCCGTTAATATGGGACTCATATTTTATCTTGCCGAAACGTGATGTTGGCGGACTTTTTGAAGACCAAGGTCTCGGGCGGTTTGGGGTAAGATTTGGGCCCACGAGATTAAGGTTGGCAGTGTTACTCAACCCAAGCACACAGTCCCAAAATCCACCTGGTACGATTCACATCGTAACGCTCTCGGTTTATTTAGCTCTAGTCACTCTTAACAACTTGTGACGTATCTATTATACACATAATACATGCTATCATTAGCAAGGTACTCTCACCGAAATTGAGTCGCTTGTGCATGTTCACTGTCCAGTTGAAGCGCCGCGTCTAACTCGGCCGACCTTGTCCGCCGCGCCATCTCCGCCTGACTAGATAGTCAGTGATCGATCTTTAGTGGGAAGCAAACTGACGCTATTCTGAGGGCTGCCATTGGTTGGAAAATGTACTTGTGCAGTTCCTATTTGTCAATGTTTACAGACTGACGTCAGCACGGTGACCAATCCCAAGACGATGTCCAGAGGACGGCCAGGGACCGCCCGTTTTGTTTGTTTTAACTATCCAAGCGGGGACGATATAGTCACAGCTTTCAAAACGGGGATTGAAAAAAACCAAAAAGGATCTATTTTACGATGGGTATATTGCAACCTAACAACGCTAAAAGCAATAGCAGCGAATCAGAACATTATAACCCGGAACTTTTTCATGCCTACCTTAAAAATTAGTACTAAGTTTTAACGGCTACAATGTTTCCTGTTTATTGACGAAGCGTAAAACAATAGATATATCTTGTACCGTCTTCTCTGAGGTACGCTTATCGGGTAGTTTAGTTGATATTTTTGATCATGCATCATATACTGGGCGATGTTAAATTCAGTATCTCCGGTAACAGTCCTGGTTATATTGACCTCTTATTTTCTTTTTCCAAAATGTGACTAGACATTGCATCTCCGAGGTTTATACTACTCTAATTAGATACAAAAATAAAGGACTTTGCCCTTTCATCTTGTATGCAGATACACACCAACATGTGTTGTATCAATCACACACGAATATATTGCCATTTTAACAAAAAGAACTAGTCTATATTGTGACACGCTGTAACTATTGTGGGGAAATAAGATATACATAGTACATAGGTAGAATGATCTAGCAAGACCTCAAAATTAACCCAAACACGACTGTGTAATCCACAATGTATGGGTTACATGAGTTATTACCTCGTAAGCTACCATTTCTTAAGCTGGCTCTATCTCACTCCTATACAAGGGAAGAATCACACTTAAATACACAGACATGTCACTTGATGACAATGTTTTATTCACTTTAGAAGAACCAACATTCAATGCTATACCTGTGTCCGATTAAATGGTCATGTTTGAGAAATGGCTGTGTGTTGTCATATAAAAATATATTCTGTGTATAAAAATCACTATAAAAAACAAACACTCAATGCTACACTTGTGTATATATATATCTATTGTATAGTGGTCAAAGCTAACCTGTTCATTGTCGATAACATCTCTTTTTGTATGTCACTTGATATGCCCGGCGTGTGCTTAAACCTAAAACTTACGTCAGGTCTACGCGTGCGTATTATCAAGATTCTCAAACCCATTGCCGATAATAACAACAGCCTGGGTCACGACATTCACCAGACCTGAACGGTATTGTCTATTGATAGTGCCGGTACCACTTTGTATCGGTGGCATCTGCAACTGATTGGAGCAAGATGCCGCCGTGCAAATTAATGACGGGATCTTCTCTTTGTATCTAACTCGAAGCTCGGTATGTGGCCCAGACGTGCCAGGCGCTGTCTGTATGCGTCTAGTACCCGTGTCCCCAGACGGTCAAACCACTCGCGCATTGTGCGAAGAGATACGCAGGGTCACACCCGGAAACCCCCCCCCCCCCTCACCCACTCTCGCATATAACAAGACTCGAGTCGTGCGTAGGAAATTGTCCTAGATCCATTCCGTGTAGCAGATGATTTCATGTTGTGCAAGCAAGCATTTGTTGTGTCCGTTTTGGCGTAGAGGTTAAAGCAACTGTCAATCCCTAGTGGTATGAATATTGATACAGCGTTTCTTTACGTCCAGTTGCTAGAATAAATGATCCAGTAGTCCCTAACTGTTGATAAAAATGGGGGTGTACCAACCAACGAATAAATTGACTAAGTTGGAGACGCCCACCATTCTCATACAAATAAAAACAATTAAAGAATTAACAGAAAGGGAAACAGCAAATTAAACAATGTTACTGAACATCTTTATTCAAAAGATAAACGAAGGAAATTCTAACGATCATGAAAGAAAGTCATAAAACGAACAAGACAATAATAAAGAGTTTTTTGTAACAAGAAAATGTACAAACAGCACTAGCATTACATCAAGGACATAAACATATACATACAGTAATCTCCTTTGTTACATTAAGAGAACAGGTTCTAAGATAAAAACTGTAGAGATGTTAAATCAAAACATGCGCGTTGAATTGATCAAAACAAAGCAAACATATGCGATCAATACTTTCATAAACCTGAAACAAACAAACTAAAAATGCAGGAAGATAATGCAAGATGTGGTCTACCAGGAACGGGTCGAACTTGGAACAGGACAGCTCGTCAGAAATTCCAACAGTTGCTCCAGTAGGGCAAAGGAAGATGAGGGGCAGCGACATAATTTTTTTGGCCGGTTTGTCTGTCAGCTGCTAGAACAGTTCGGAGATGCCAATGTGCTGCAGCAAAACGTTATCCACCAGCTCGAGCTGTATTTTAGACGGGTTGGGCTGTGTAAGGAACTCTTCAGTTGAAAATGCCTACATGTACTCGAGAAATTGTTCTCCAAAAGAAGCCACGTCCTACTCCTTTGAGGTCAGGTTGGGGACTGGCATCCATGTGACCAGATCTGACATACATACACCCAAAAAACAATGGCATTGTGGTGCAAAAAAGTGTTGTAAAACTTTACAAGAATTTCAAACAATGCTGTGAGGAAAGGTGTGAGGCGCCATCACCACTGGGTCATGAATGAGAACTAGGAAAAGAATGTAGCCAGTCCGCTTGCTGGGAAAACAAACTGCATGTTTCTAATGACTAAAAATGTGTGTATTTTGCTTCGGAAAGATGGCCATGTTCTAAGTCAGTTAGATCCTGGGAGTGACCTGACTATGTGGATTTAGTACTGCTCCCCCACCCATATGGTATTAGTTACAGGGAAGTCATCACGCGATGTCACCGCGTGACACGAGCGGCACCCAGTAAGGCCACAGTAAGTACATTTTGTGGGTGACATACTTGCAGACTCCAAATTTTATACGATAAAAAAACAAGATGAGTAAAAAACAAGATGCCTAAATTTTCAAAATGGATATAAAAACCTTGTAACAACAATATTGTAGTGACAAACGATGGTCACCTATCACTTTGAGCCAACAAGTCTTTTATTCCTGAATTTCAAGCAGGCACAGTGCGCAAAGTGCCTTTATAATAGCCAACATGTAGGTAGCCTGGATACCATACCCCAACCTCAAATATCTTTCGTGATACTTGAGATCGGCCTGGGGTTTGGATACCAGGCTAACATATAGGCTACCACAGTCACATAGGTGTTACCTCTACAACTACGAACCAAGTTTCACTTCTACAACTTCACTCATGACTACCTTAGGAGTGTCACTTCTACAAGTACAATCAAGGCTACAAAGAGGACATATTTTCTATTTCAGTATTTTCTCGACATTGAAACATGTCTTGAGGGGAAAGATGTCTTCCATAAAATCTACTTACTGTTACCTAATCTAAGGTGAGGTGAAAGGGTCAACACATGTTATTCAATTAAAAGAACCAATACATCTCCTCATTGGGTTAAGTTTGTGAAACTCGAGTAAGATCTTCAAAACTCCTCAAAGTTAAGGGATATGTTACGGTCACATTACCCTGAACCGGGCGGTCGGGAAGCTCTCGGGAACGAATTAAAAGTATTATATAAAGGGCTCAAAACACTAACTCAAACTCAAACTGTAAAGAAAATAAGTCATGACCATAATTTGTGATTGATAGACAGCTATATCTTTCGTTTTAGTTTCCGGCAACATTCCGACAGTATCTACCATTTGGGGGGTCTTTCACTCTAGTAACAAGAGGTCGAACTCAAAATTTTAGACTCATACCTTCTTCTAATACTCTCATCTTGTATCATTGGGTAGGTTTCGAACTCTGTTAATCTGAAACAGAGTTTGAACTCAATCGCAAATTTCAGCTGAAACTTTTCTTCATAGCTATAATAGTGATTTTGGGGCGCATGCGCAAAACAATTAATTAGCTGCTCCAACTTTCACCCATGACCTGTGACCTCTCAGTCTTCCTACGCTTCAATGGTGGCTGGTGGTTCGATCTAAGCACCTCTGTCAAGTTTCATTTTATCGGAAGTTTATGCGGTTTTGACATGCCAAATTAAAACACGCACCGTTTGCTGTATAAGCACCTAGATAAGATTATAACCAGTGCGGGTGCTTGCCCTTCCGCGGCTTTATAAGAGCGCATCACGTTATTGTTGGGTGGAGCACTGATCAAATTTCGTACGCGTACGCTCCCAGGCTCAGCATGGCAGCTCTGTTTCAACAAACTGCCCACGGTATAGCACAGTAAACATGAATACACTCTTCACGCCGTGTAGGCTCAAATATCAAGATGTACTTGAGATACACAGCAGGACTGGTCCGACCATTTTAAAGCTAAGGGCACAACCCGCCGTACGTGCAACTGCGTGGTGTCTACGTGCCACAACTGGTGCTGGTAAACGGGCTGCTAACTTCAGCTCGGTCTTGCTGATGGGGCCTTGTGGACGGTTATAATTGTTACTTAATTCGAGGTAAGATATGGTCAGTGAGATGAGATCGGCCCTGTTGTGTTTTATAAGGTCACCTAATAGCGTTTGACGGTTCATTGCTTATGAAATCCTATACTGGTCTTCCCATAACTGTTGGTAGGCATAATTTGACAAGATGTTAATGTTTTGAAGGCATAATAGACTGAAGTAAGACAAGACGTCCTAGTCACAAAGAGGTTTGATTAGAGGATGTAGTGCTAAAAGATGACAAAACAGGACAGCCCACGATACAGAGCTAGTGATCCATTTTTTGACGAGCATTAAAGTTGGGTATCACCGTCCTACACATGGTTTAGCGGTTTCTGTGTTTGTTCAGGCCTAGTTGACAGATCAGAATACATGCGTTACTGATAACAAGAGCCACCCGTGAGAGAGGGCCACGAGGAAATAAGTACCACATTTTCGCCTCCCCCTTCCACGGAGATGTAAACAAACCGCCACTGATTACTAGAACAGAACCACTCACACTCACGGAACAGAGCAGAACCATCGCGACGATAATCACGCTCACGCAAATGCATGACATGTCTCTTTCTCCCTACATAACTTTAAACTAAGATGCCCCATCTCATGTTTTCCCTGTAGCGCCCAGCGTCCGTTAAGGGCCCCGGCCATCCACCCCACCAAGCGGCAAGCTTATACAAATCATCACATTCATCACACAATACGGCTAAGTAAAAGGAAGGCATACATGACATCTATACACCAGATATTTCTAAATACAATCCAAATCATATGAGTGACCAACTTACCTCCCCTTTTGTCAGTTGCTTTGTAACAAAAGATAATGTGCTGCATAGTTATTCTGCCATAGACGCACGGCAAAAGCCACCACGTAGGTCACATGGGAGGGCACCCCGTGGCTGGCATGGGCCCGACGAACACGTGTCCCGGCGGAAGAGGCGGTACCCTCCAGATTGACGTAAACCCGACCTCACTACCCTTCCGGGACACCAAAACGTTCATCGCTGGGTCACTGCACCAAAACGTGGACGTATGGGAAAAACTAGCAAAATTCTTGGGACAAGGGCCTGGAAGTCCTTGTTTGGATAAAGAATAAAGTTCAGGATAAGAAATTCTTCGCCCCGCGTTTGAGGGTAGCTTTAGAGGGCAGACGTAAAAGTCGGAACAGGTCATCGACCCGAATTGCCACCGAAGTGACAAGTACACCGAGTAGCACGGAACAAAACTAAGTCGGTATGAACAGTGGCTTCTGCATCATAATCACGCCCTACTCTCGCGGAGAGTATTCCAAAGTTGGAAGTCCCCGATGAAGGAGTGTCCGTTTGCGTTTTAATCACAGCTGGCACGTTTAAAGATCCACGAAACGCCAGATCTTTGACCCGTATTTCAACGGAACCGAGAAGTTTTTACCCGCAAGCACCAACCTACCGTAACTTGGTTGTATCTCCCTGTATGTCACAGAAGGTCGTTCAGCTCTTGATCTTTAAGCAGATGTTATAGAATGGCTTATTCATACACCTATGTCAACATTGCGGCGTTGGCCAGATACCTTGCTTCCTTGGAACCGATAAAATAAAATGGATTACCCGAAACCCAACACTTATCTGGCCAGGCGCAGATTATTGCACAATATCAATGTAACATGTAGCATGCTTGAAATAATCTTTCTAATTTCAACTTTGTTAATTGTTTTGATATTTCTCTATGGTAATATTTAACTTGTGCGAGGTTATATGCATCTTACAAACGAGACGTTTAAATAATGCCGTAATTGCGCGCGCGTTCAGCTAAGGTTGTCGTTTGTCTAAAGTACAAATCTGCGATGGAATTTTGCGGTCCCCCTGTAATTAGAATCTATAACATTGCAAATTACACTAATGGGGTAACGTTATATTTCATTGCTGCATATGATCTGAGCATTTCCACACCGCCATGGACCATGTTACGAAGCGGCATCCTTCCTGTTGGCCATGATCACCTTGGCGTACAGCCATGTGTACCTTTGGTCCGCTCAGAGAAGTCGCTATGGACGTAACAGTACAACATAAAAGCTCATATGATAACGGGGTTCACTCACACGCACAGACATAAGATTGTAGGGACTAATATGTCTTGCGTTCCTTTTATGCGCGTATCTATATCGATGTACTTAAGGTGTACAGAAAAAGCACATACCTCAATGTTGCAATTGTTTCCAATATCTTGGTATTTGTTGTCATCGGCAAATTACAGACGGTTTCACATGAACATTGTGATAGATTACAACAGACCGCATCTATGTATTTGATTCTACACAGGTGACAACATATTCACTTTAATACTATAGACCTTGCTACCAATCCATATACAACACCATCTAAACCACACCATTAACAACATCATACTACACAGCACATCAAGGACAACGTGACGCGACACTACGACGCTAGCACATACAGCCCGGAACATGACCATGACTTACCAATCATACAATTCCTCAATCATCTCTATCAAGATACCACATACATATATAACAAAGACAAACGATATTACCGTCGCCATGGCAATGCTTTTTCATTGCCACGCTTTTTCTTAATTTGATTGACATCTGGTGGTAATGATTTTTATATTTCAGTACATCTAAGTTATATATTTATGTTGTGTTATTAGTACACTTTTGATTGGATTGTGTTTCAATCAATTAAGTTAACTTCTTCTGCTATTCATTATTCGTTATGTATGATCACTTCTTTATTTTGACCTCTGACCTCTGCTTATTATTTTGCTTATTATTTTACGCTAATTATCCGCTTTTGATGTTAAGTTGTTTCTTTTGCATTTCATGTATTTCATTTATTCTTATTATTATGACTCCAGGAAGAGTAGTGGCATGATTTTATGATGTACACTAATGGAGATCGCAATTAAACAAACAAACAAATCTGTGTGAACTGAAGTGTTGAAACACCCTTCATGACATACACAAGTAACATAAAATTCAGTTTTGTCTCTGAATCTGACTTAAATTCATTTGTGTATGATCACCTTCGACTTGCTTTACATGATTGAAGAATTTATGGGACAGAAAGAACCAGTCATGAGTTCAAAAGTTAGCTGTGAACTAAATAAAGGTACAATTTTCGGGGAAAAAATTCTAGCACATAGTTCCCAAGCTTTGTGTGTGTATATAATACATGTACATAGGAATTGTTTCATTATTATCAGTGGAACATATCCAAATGGTCAAATGGTGGAAGTTGAAAATACAAAAGGTTGTTAAAATATGATAACAGTTGCTATCTTTCCCTTGCTATCATGGCACAAAGGATGACAAATTGCACAAGTATTTCATTTTAATAGAACAAGCAAACTAGTCCCTTTCTCCCAAAGGGTAGGGAATCAGAAATCATACAAGATTTATGACCAACCAATTGTTGGCGATGCAGTACCTATTGCAGCAAGGACACAAATAGTAGTATACTGTCACAGTATGTCAGAAAACTTGCTTGTGTTAAAATCGACCACTTTGTGTCACAGGATGATGAGGACAAACCACGTGGCTTTGACAGAGGGCTCGAGCCAGAGAGAATCATCGGGGCTACAGATTCCAGTGGAGAGCTCATGTTCCTCATGAAGTGGTGAGTCAATTCGTATTTACCAGGTTCAATGTTTCCATCAGAAATAAACTACTACTGTAAATGCGTGGGGGTTTACTTTTGCGGTAGCAGGAAAATGAAGTGTTCGCCGTGGTTTTAAGTTCGAGTTAGCGCCACAGACAACAGTCTCATACTATAATGAAAAAATGTTCGCTGTGGTTTTAAGTTTGCAGTGAAGTGGTAGCCGCAAAAACCGCGAACATAAAACCACCGCGAATATTTCTGCATTTGCAGTAAAAGACATGATTTAGACTAAGAGTCTGTACTGAATTGGTGCCCAACTCTCGTCGACAAGACCATACACAGTTGTTTTAATGAAGATTTTGAGGTGAAGGTTGCATCTCTACCTTGTCATTACCATCATGCTGAAATAAAATCTTGCCTAGAACCCTGAGATAAGATAGTTTTCATGTTAAACTTTCTTGTATTGTTCGAAATGTCACTGCATTTATAACACCACATGTACAGTTGACCATAATTTTGGCAGAGTACTGTAATTGCATCTAAGTTTTCGGGGATTTACTTTTGCAGTAGCAGGAAAATGGAGTGTTTGCATTGGTTTTAAGTTCACGGTAGCACCATAGACTGCAGTCTCATACTACAATGGAAAAATGTTTGTGGTGGTTTTAGGTCGCGGTGAAGTGGCCACCGCAAAAATCGCGAATATAAAACCACCGCGAACATTTCTGCATTTACAGTAGTCTGTCACACTTTTAACCAAAGTGCATGTTTGTGTCTGCAGGAAGGGGAGTGAGGAGGCAGACCTGGTTCCTGCGCGGATAGCCAACGTTAAGTGCCCGCAGATTGTCATCCAGTTTTACGAGGAGAGGCTGACCTGGCATTCGTACCCCAGTGAAGAGAACCAGAACGACTCGGGCAGCACTTCAGAGACTACGAATGAAGTCTGATGACAGCCTATTTTCCAGAGTTATTTTTTTCTTTCATATCAAAAGAACTTTTCCAATAGGATAAAAAGAAGATGTTGACGTACCAAGAATCATATTCTTCTGTAGTGGGTACTCTTTGTAGGTCACTGTAACTTACACTGATATAATTACGTGTGTATTGGGGACACACTTAATGATAGGCCAACTTCTTAACTGTGTATGTCTCTCTGTAATAGTTAGGTTACTTCAGCAAAAGGAGAGTATTTGTATAAGTAAAACCATTCCCCACCTATGAGTATGTTTGATACTTAGAGATTTTGGCCTTTTCCATGTAAAAAAAAAACGAGGTTGGCAATTTGGTATCTATCTGGTATGAGGCCAGACAAAGAGATAAGAAAAGACTTGTAGGCTTCTAAACTGTTGTAGGTATAAAGGCTGCTTGGATATATGTCATTTATTGCATGGGTATCGCCACATTGGAAGTGGGACATTCACTAGGATTCGGTCTATAGCACGAATATTTAAAGATACCTTACAGAGTGGACTACAATTAGGTTGTTCCAAGGGAGTAGCATATGATCTGGAAAATCTTGGTTTCCTTGTTCAGGGAAATGGTAAACAACACTCAAAAATCATGGTATAGTTTTTGGATTAAAGGGTATTTGAGAATGTTCAACCTGTATCTTCTCAATGTGGCGAACGGGGCTGCAAGGAAAAGGAATGTGTATGTCTTTGGTTTTGTAAATAGGCTTCACCCAAGTCAACATAAGATGCCATCCATAGGGAAAGGCTAATCGCTGGAGGAATTTTAGTTACAGCTTTTTTATATGATGTAGACGGTTGAGCTGTTAAGCATTTTATGTAGATGGCTTGTAGTAAACACCCCTGCATAGATAGTGGCTATCGCTTCTTGCATTTGGCAGTCTGTACCCGAAGCCAGTAATAGAATTGTTTTGTCCCATTGATTAATTTGTAGTATTGAGAACGTAGTATTTTCAGCAACATTTTTGGAACATGTAACATTTTACATTAACCTCCCGAGATGACCAGTAACCGACTTATTCCATTTTATTGCCGTTCAGAGTGAGTTATTTCCTGTCAGTACAGGCACCCTCATGTAAAAAATCACTGTAACAAACTAACTGTATTGGTGTGTACTATATTGAGTGTGGAGTGCTTGGACACAAAGGCTGTGCTTGTCGCTTAATTCCCACTTTCTTACAAAAAGTAATGACAGCAAAGTACATGTACAACATTTCTACTTACCTAACAACTTTCAGAAACATTTAATCAGTGGAACAACTTTTTTCATAAACATTTTTGTAATGTATGTGCTCCTATTAATGTCTGTCCCATAATTACTTGATATTAATGTGACACACTATAGCCAGCAGAATGTTGGCTGTTATAAACAGTTTATCACTTATGCTGGAATACTTGCAAGCTAGGAGAGTCTAAATTTTTGTCAGCTTGTACATTTTGAACACTAGGTACTGACGTGTTGTACTGATGCTTTGGCTCTTTAGGGACACACCTTTCTCTGGAGTATTAGTTGTGTATTTATGTTTAATAAAAGTTCTTGTGTACAGAGTTCCATGTCTGTGACTTTCACATGATTTGTCAATACTTCAACTTTGCTCAAAGGTCTGTTATATTCAGATAAATACATGTATTACCTTCAAGGGATTTGTCAAATAACCTGAAGTCCTGTGATCATGCTCCTACACTTATTTGTGACATACAAAGAAAATGCACTTAACAGACAATAGAAAAAACCTGATGGCCACATGTGTAATTTGGCTGATATAATAAAGCCACCATACATGTATATCCTTTTTACCAATTCATTTCAATGCAGATACATATACCTGCGAGTATATAAGTAAACCAATTGCTGATCATTTTGCATTCAACAGGAAAAATTGTACTGTTCCTCCTATGGATAACAAAGTTGGCTCGGCCTGTGATTAATAGAAATTACTTTGAATAAATCAGGCTAATATAATGGGAACCATTGTGTTATATGAATTGTATATTATGCTTTAATAAACTAAACAGTAAGCCAATTCTGACAAACAAGGATGAAACATAATTTGACTAACAAAAAGCAACTCTTATATTGCATCTATTGAAATTTTGAAGGCCAGCTGAGATCTATATTAATTCTGTTTTCCTGTTTGCATGCACATAGTGTGAAGCCTAACTTGTGGGTAAATATTATTACAATTACAATGGCCAGCTGAGTCTGTAAGCTGGTCCTGATTTTAATAGCTAGTATTGGTCGGCAAGCCGTGTGTGACTGTTAAATGGAAATGTACAGGAACAACGTTTCAATCCCACATTTCTCAAGAGTTAGCTTTCAGTAATTCTGAGTAATATTATATTGCAACAACTTCAGATCACCATCTTATGTAGTAGTATTGGTAATATGACTTATTTCTATACAGATTATATTTCATATGCCTGCATGAGATAGTCCTTGGGTACAAGCCCAACCTTGCCATCCAGAAACCCCACCCACCAACTGAAGGACTCGTACTCTCGGCTCACTACTTGGATCAGGTCGCCCCGTTTGAACGTGAGGTCTTGAACAGTGTCGGCGCTACAATCCCACAGTGCCATGTACATGTTGGGCAGGTCGTTTTCAGGCAGAGGCACCGTAATGACGTGCTTCTTGGGTGACGGTGGGGTGTGATTTTGCTGTGATGGTGGTGAGGGTAACTCTCTCCTAGCTGGGGAGGGAGGGGGGCTGTCTCCTGTAGGGGGAGGGGGTAGTTCCCGTCTGGGAAGTACCGGAGGCTTGTCTCCTGAGGAGCTACCATTTTCAGGAGGAGGGGGGAGTTCCCGCCTTGATGGAGATGGCTGGTCTCCTGAGGGGCTGTCCTCTACTGGGTCTGGTGGTGGCGGAGGCAGGTCCCTCTTTGGTAGAGAAGGTTTGTCGTGCGAGGTTTCCCCAGGCCTTGGCGGCAGTGTGGGAGTTTGACCATGGTCTTGACTGGCAGACATGGTGTCCTCATACACATCCTCATCATCAGGTTCTTGTTCTTCTGGTTCCTGTTTTGTTTCAACCGGTTTTGGAGCTGCAGGCTGGTTGGGGGAGAGAGTGTCGTCGTAAACGTCTTCAGGCGACATGGTGTCATCATACACGTCTTCTTCTACGATAGGTTCTTCCGCCGGGGGGTCTTGCATCTTCGCATCGGTTACCTCATAAGGATTCTCTTCCTCAGCCCTGGCGGAGGTGGCATCTTCGTAAACATCGTCCGCTTCCGTGTCTTGAGGTTTGCCTGCAGGAGGGGTGATCTTGTGGATTGTGTGGACCATGAATTTCAGATCTTCCTGGCTTGAGGCAATGAACTGGAAAAGAAAAAGAGGGGAAAGACATTTTTAGGAATAGGAAATTTTAAATAATCACATTTAAGTACTAGTAATCTAGTATTACATATACATGCTTTTGTAATTTTCAAGTTTCATGAGTTTTGCAGGAAGAAGATAGTGATAGAGTAAAGAAGGAAAATGTGATACAATATGCAGTGAGATGGTATTTGAAGTATAGCTCAAAATGATTGCCTTAATTATAGCCCAAAATGATTGCTACGGCCTATTCACCCTGTCAAACTACTTGTGAGCTTGTGAGGAGATTTCAAGACTTTAGAGATTTCAAGACAGCACTGTTTTAAATTGCAACATTTCAACATGAAAAGAAACTGATTTGAAAGTAAAGCATACTGGTAATTGTGTGCAATTAATGTAGATTGCAATGTTGATTAAGCACTTGTTACACCAGCATTAAGGGCACCGATTAGTCAAAACTACAATTTCAGAAGCATATTTTTTGTAAAGAAGCATAAGTTTTGGTTACTTTCAGTATCTCTTCTTCTCCTCGACTCTTCTGTTCCTTCTTAGAACCCTGTCCACAGATATAAAAGAACTAACTTTAAACATTTCTACTCTCTTATTTAAAAAAAGATTGAAAGTATTATTAAAAAAAAACAGTTGAAGATTGAAAGTATTCAGCAAGTTCTGAGTATTAGTAGTTAGCTAGTGTTAGTTATGCAAAACTAGTGGGCTGACAATTTGCCCAGTTGGCTGACCTGATACACTCTTTGGCCGGGCTTGACCAGTTGGAAGTAAAGGTCCTTCTTCTTTCGGTCGACCTTGGGGGCTGACTCAAGGTCATCGGCTTTCTTGATTTCATAACCCTCTAAACGAACAGCGCCTTTAGAGAAAAACATGGGAAATAAAATCTGTATCTCTATCTGTAGCTATATAGCCAGTATAACTGCCGTTCGGTGTAACACACCAGCCTCGCAGGCACGCGGCACGGCAGCAGCTGGTTATATTACACCAAATGACCCGTCACACCTAGCTTTTGCACATCTATCTGCAAGCGTTCTTTAAAACTACCAAGGGAAGATGCCACGAGGCAATCAACAAACATTCACCACAACTCTGGACACAAAAAGGACAACACCTTTTATTATCATGTGATGACGCTCAGGGTTGGTCTATTGCTACTGTACATTTATTTATTTGTGTGAGAGTTTGTGACAGAAGGGGAAAGGCTGCTTTAAGTTCCCATTGAAAGCAATTCTGCAGTGAGTATACATTGGGAATGGTTCAATGTATATTCCAGATGTCTGGTGAAACGTGAACCAAGGTCGAATGTTGGGGAGCTGCATCAGGCACTGGGTTGGAGTCTGCTGCAGGAGCGAAGAAATCGGCAGATCTGCATTATGGTGTACAAATGCCTTCATGGCCTAGCACCCAACTACCTACTCAACACATTTCGTTTCAATAACCAAATCCACAGTCATAACACCAGACAAGCACAACTCCTACATAAACCTAACTACACTTCAAGAGCAGGTCAACGCACATTTGCATACAGGGCAGCTGAAATATATAATACACTTAAACCTGAGACAAAACAAGCAACTACTCTTAAAGCCTTTAAACAGTCTCTGATATCATAACACTGACATCTGACCTCTGATCCCAATGACTTTACAATTACCTTATGATTTTTGTGATGTTGAGTTGTTATTGTGTATGAGTTGTTATTAGTAAGTTGCGTATATGATTTACTGATCCGAATTGGATTATTCTTTCTTATGTTCAGTCCGATTGATCAGGACAAATGGCACTGACATCTGACCTCTGACCGCAATGACCGTCCAATGACCCTATGAGTTTGTGATCTTGAGTTGTTTTTGTTATTAAGTATGAGTTGTTATTCTTTTGAGTTTTCCTAAGTTGCTTGTATGATTTACAAACCCGAATTGGATTATTGCTTTGTTATGTTCAATCCTATGTTTGTATTTATCTTTTGTACTTTGAGTTATTATTATTGTTATAGGGCTCCCTTGGAAATCAGTTACCACGTTAACTGAAGGGACTACCCTAAAGATCAATAAATAAATAAATAAATAAATAGATTTGCAGTAGAGCAGTCACCATAAAAACTATGATAATAAACCACTGCAAACATTACAAGATTTACTGTATTGGATGAATAGGAAAAGACATGGAAATGTTACCTCTTTGTTTCTTGTCTGTGTGCTTCTCGTAGTAGAACATAATGTTGTCTTTAATGACCACCCAGCGACGTTGCCATGCAGACAGCTTCAGTGGTCCCTCTGGTAAGTACATGAAAAGAACTCTTCATAACCAGTTTTGAGAGATATGCCATTGTCTGTAACATGACATGTACTTTTTTCACACTAGAAAGAGGTCTCCTAGTGTGAATGATAGCTCTGTACAACAGAAAAGCATCTGATAGAAATGATAATATATAATGTGTAATATGTGGTACATGATACCAGCGATTCCTTTCTGTGTTTCACGTGTAGTGTGTTCCAGCAATCAAAATTAAATCAAGGATACCGTATAAACTTACCTTTCCTCTTTTTTTCCATGTAAGCAGCAAAATCAGGTTCAAAGATGTTTGGTGCAGGTGTTATAGGGATTGTTTCATCCACTGTAACACAAAACAGACTGTTATCAATCTTAGAATAATACAAAAGGAAAAAACTGTTTTAACACCCATGTCAAATGTTTTAACACCCATCATCCAACCACTGTCTAAGTGTATCAAACAAATAAAATACAATAGACTGATATCAATATTTAATGTTATAGAAGGAAAATGCTATGTTGTGTCAAATCCTTATGCACAATGCTGTAACAACTTTCACCCTTAGCCTGGTATCCAAACCTATTATTGGATGCTCTCTCCTCTCTTCAAGCACTGTCTCCCTAAACAGAATTACTCCTATTTCTGTGCTTTGAAGTTTTGACACTCACCATCTCCATATGGCCCTTCTGTCAGTGATGAGACTGACTGACTCCTGTCATCAGAGGTCCTCACAGAGGTGACGTCCTCATAAGTCTCATCTTCGTCTTGTGTCTGCTCATAAACATCTCCTTAAGGGTTTAGGGAGTTTAGGATGGACATTATTTTGCTTGAAAGGAAGACAGATTAAATGCTCTATTCTTCTCTTATCCATTGACAATACAATTAACAAATACTGAACACATATCACTCTGCAGCTTTTGCATCAGATATTTTCATCTTGTGGTACTGGTATGCCTCCTAGAGGCAATGTTGTGTATTGCATCTAAGTTGAAATACCACTTAGCAATATGCAGGTTTGTCGGTAAAATGCAGTTATTTCTAGACTGAGTACGTACTGGATGGTCAACCATGAGAGGAGAATTATATTTCATTGTCAATAGTCGGTGAAAATGTATATATGCTGTTGCACGTTGACTTTGTGACAAATTTGCAAATAAATGGCCCATCAATCTACAATTTTATCTGATATTGTTTTGAGATGATAGAGATTTGAGCCATCATTTCAATACAATAAGTGTTCACAAACCAAATGTCAACCAAATGCAATAACTGATGAGTTCTCAGAATTAAATTTGTTTTTCCTGATGTCCCTCTGCTACTTGAAAGAGCCTTTGCCATACATATCCACATCTTTCAATGCAAGTAACCAATTCTGCAGGTTTTGTAAAAATAATGAGGGAAACAATACTGTAGTATAATGTTCCATACAACTTAGTAATAGCACTAGTACGTGCTTTTCAGGTACTGCAAGTGCAGAAACTTTCACGGTGGTTTATTGTTCGTGGTTTACGTGGTGGCCGCTTCATCGCGAACTTAAAACCACCGCGAACAATTTTCCATGGCAGTAAGAGACTGTGCATGGTGCTACTGTAAACTTAAAACCACCGCAAAAAGGTCCTTTTTCCTGCTACCGCTAAATTAAATCCCTGCGAGCTTAAATACATTCACTAGACTTAAAACAAAACAACAACAACAACAGCAGAACGCATGTTTTACACAAACACAACAACCTACCTGAATCTTCATCACTGCCTTTCTGTTCCTGGAGATCTTTCAGTTTGTTCAAGATGTCGTCTCTCTTCTTCTTAGCATCCTTGCCCAATTTCTCCTTGCCCAGCTTCTCCAGAAACTGCTCTACCTCTGTAAAGAATAAATATATTTCGCAAAATTACAGGTACTGTGGACAGATCATTTTGTTTTGAACTATCAGACCTGAGGTGTCTGACTTGGATGAAAGAACTGGGTTTACTTTTTGCTTTGACGTAACTTAATTCATTTGGTTCTGTCAAACTACTTACATATTAAGCATATACCACTTGTTTGTTAGAAAATGAATTCAACACCAAGGAAATGGCAAAAACAAGGAGGTTCAAGAAAATTATGCGCATTGGGGAAAATGGATGTGTAAAAATTCTGTAAAAATATTTCACGCAAAATTGAATGAAAACTCTTTTTTTTTCAATCTCGGTTCACTCTTATTTTTTTCTTGGACAACCAACCAAATTTGTTTTTCCCTCACAGTGTAAGTTTTTTCAGTTTCACCAAGGTTTCACACCCTTCTAAAGCTCTAAAAGCCTAGTGAAGGATAACATGCAAGACTAAAGAAGCTTCCTGGTTTGATTACAATATCTTTCTCATATTCCCCTGCATAGAACACAATAACGTTACCAACAGAGCTGTTTCAACATCCCAAATTATCAAAACAGGCTCAGCTTTTCTCGCATGTACGATGCAAAAGAAAATGCCAATTTTCTCCCACAAAAATGAAATCCCATACCCGGAAGTAAAATCTGGAATAAAGTTTTGCAGGAGAAATCATGAATGAAACAGAAACCAAGAATAACGTTACACCAAAGTTTCTATATTGCACACATACCTGACAAAGTTTTCTTCAAATCCTCTGGCGACTCGGCCATTTTTCTCAAAGAATTGCGGAGGGAGGAAACTTTTGTTTTCAGATATTTTATCCCCTTCCAACTTCCTGAAAAGTTCAAGCCGGAAAGGGAGGAGACGTTGACCGGAAATAACAAAACGTCATCCGCAGTTTTAGAAAATCTCATCTGATTGGCTGTGATGGTTTCAAGTAACCAATCAATATAACCTTTACAAATAGCAGTGTATCTTCACAGAGTGGGAGGGCACTTTGAGGTAGGAATAGAATTGGGATATTTTCACCCGAATTTTCACCAAAACGAGTCAAAGAAATTACCAAATTTATGATTCTTGCTTTCGGGAAGGTTACCCACGATCAATCTGTAGGTTTTATGTGAATGCCACTTGCACTGGCGAGTGTTTTCGTGTCTTTTCTTATGAATTTAAGGTAGGGGGAGGGGTGCAAATCTGCCAATGTTTTTGTTTCGATACGCGTACGCAGCTGATATTCCATCAAGGAGATATGACGATTACAATTCTTTACCTGAATTTACCTGAACCGCAGAGACTCCATGTCTCTGCAGTCAGGAGCTGGAAGGCTGGAAGCCCACTGACGCTCCGACGATCTCGGCCTCTATGTATCTGTCGATCTTGTTCTTTAATATGAATTGATCTTTGAAATCTCCATAAGTACGATATCCAAAATTCACATATCATGTGTTGTGCCAGGTTTGAAATATATGCATGTATATGTAAAGTATTCTTACTTGACTAACAATGTACCTTACTACCTGTCATTCAATAATTTCATAATTGACATAGGCTATTGACAGGCTAGTCTGTCAATAATTTTTTCTGCAATTGACAGAATTTCAATCCTTCCACTCACTATTCACAGGCTAAGCCTATTGTAATTTTCTCCCACTATTGACAGGCTAAACCTGTCAATAACGATATTTCCCCCTGTCAATAAGGATTTTTCCAGCTTAATTTACAGGCAGTCAATAAAACATAATGCAAACCTAGTTCACCTTTATCCGTTGTGTAACCTATATTCGTTGCTTTTTAAAAACAGTGTATTTAGGCCCAACAAATCGACGGGTGGTAGTTTTAAACTAAAATATCCTGAAATTATTGCAATTTGAAACTAATGTCCGTTGACGTGATAACCCCAAATACCCAGTTTTGAAAAGCAACGGATATAGGTTACCCAACAGATAAAGGTGAACTAGCGTTATATAACCCTGATGAAGATAACGAAGATTGTGTAAAGTTGCACAAATACAAGAATTTTTCCACTGTTGACAGAAGGTTCCTGTCAATTAAACACTGATTGACATTTTTTAGGAAGAATAGAAAACAAATAATTTCCTCCACTGGGGTTTAAACCTACAACACATGGTTTACAAGGCCGTGCACTTACCAGTCAGTAAGATTTGTTTTCAATGATGTGTAGATGTTCGTACATTGGCACAAGATATCCATAGTGTGTTGTTTTTGCCCGGTCTGCCTAAATACCACAAACAACCACAAACGACTCGGAAATACCACAAACGACCACAAACGACTCTGAAATGCAGTGTATATGGGTCAAAGACCTTGTGTGGTGCTCTGGAGACATTGTTTACACATTTATAAATTTAAAAAATGCAGCAAGTCCTGCGTATTCACCAGTTATTTCAAGTTAGTCTGCCGGTTTCAAGATCGAAGCGATTCTCGGCCGCCATGTTGGACCCGTGCTAGGAATCTGCATGGGGAAGCTCTCGATACCTTCCACGGCTCCATAGACGACAGGACGATAAAACTATGGACGCTGTTGGTTCATAGATTATAGCATGGCACTATTCTATCATTGTCAACTTATAAAACTTGTATACTAAGTGTTTTTCAGCCTCAAATGTAAGCAAGCACGATCCAACATGGTGGCCAAGAATGGCTTTAATCTTGAAACCGGACTAACTCGAAATAACTGGTGAATACGCAGGACTTGCTGCGTTTTTTAAATTCATAAATGTATGAACAATGTCTCCAGAGCGCCGAACAAGGTCTTTGACCCATATACACTGCATATTAGAGTCGTTTGTGGTCGTTTGTGGTATTTCCGAGTTGTTTGTGGTCGTTTGTGGTATTTAGGTACACCCGTTTTTGCCAGAGACGTTTGATGGGCGCCACTCCACTGTAAGGAAAACTTGGGCACAACATCAGGGCATGGGGATATTAAACTTGGGACCTCTTGATTCTGAGCCTTACGCACAACCATACCAACGCCATGGAACATTGATAGATATAGATAATGTGAATCAGAATTTGCTTGATTGACATGGAAATGCTAGAAAAGACCTCTTTCTCTTTGCTAAGATAAGACTTTTGACTTTGAACAACTTCTGTTATTTGGGGGCAGAGACTGAATCTCCTGACTCCCAAGATTGCAAACTGTACTACTATAGCCGGCTATAGCTTTGGGCATATTAAGTCTATTTGACAAATGTCTACTATTTTTCCAGCATCCTATGGAATCTGGCAGAGACTATGTTTATGTGCTGTCTGCTAAGCTGGAACTCACTATTGCAATGCAGCCATGCCCCCTTGAGAAAGTGTTTGGTATTGCAGTCATCATAATACTTTGACACAGGGAAACCTCACTCACTCACTCACTCACTCACTCACTCACTCACTCACTCACTCACTCACTCACTCACTCACTCACTCACTCACTCACTCACTCACTCACTCACTCACTCACTCTCCGGTTTAACGTCTGTTGTTCCCCATCCTGTGGGGGTTAGACGTACCTCAGGGAAATATCTGTTGTATGATTTTGTGTCCCCAGGTGATATAGACTGTGTTAGAAATGAGGCAATGTAGACATCAAACAACACTACACAGAATATATGACAGCATGCAGTTGCAGAATTAAAGCAATATCTCTGCTGCAAATTCCAAGAGCTCAAAGTGTTTTTCTTCTCTTTCTTCAGATTGAAGAGTTTTTGGAGCCTCCACTGGTGTTTCAAAGATGTCAGGGCAAGATGGCTTCCCCTCGAAGCGACCACGTCTTGAAGGGGACCAGGCTTTGATAACGAACAACAACAGTGAGCCTGATAACCCATCAACTGGTGGGGTAGTAGTGGCTGGGTGTTCTACCTCCCTGGAAGTGTGTGAACAAAGCCATTTTGTACCAAGAAACTGTGCTGCAGAGACAGAGTCACCTATTGGTCAACCAGTGCCAACATTATCCAATCAGGACGATGCTGCCGAATCATCTCCCAAACAGGAATCAGGACAGAGAACAGCACTGGGTATGCCAGAAGGGGATCACCAAAAAAGTTCTGTCGAAAATACCAACTATGCTTTCCCTTCATCAAGTAGAGATCATACTGAAGAGACAAATGAAAGCACTTTGACCCAGACTTCAACAGCCAATGAAATGACGGACTCAAACAAAGCAGCCAATCAGAAATCAGAACAGTCAGCCAATGAAATTGCTGAACCACCTGTTGTGGAAACTGTCATAGTGGACAAGTCCATTGCAATGAAGTTCTTACAGATTGAGGCAAACTTGTGCGAGACGTTGAGACACCTCGTGTTTCGGGATCCGGTCACGCATTTGTACAATCCTCTGGACTATGCGCGGGAAACACATAAGGACTACGTTATGAAGTACTGCTGTTCTCACAAAGATGTGCTGTTCTTAGGGATGAACCCTGGTCCTTTTGGAATGGCTCAGAATGGGGTAGGTATAGGGGTATGCCAGGCACACAGATTGTATATGTCAACAGTGCTCAAAATACTTTTTTTTTCCGCCAGGCAGTAACCTGAGTCAAAAGCCAGGTTGTGCCATCAACATTTCATTTTGTCCCTCTTCCAAGTGAATATTACTTTCTTCAGATCGGCTACTTGTCCATATCATATCTTCCAGTTACATGTAACTATTTATGTTATCAAGAAATAAATATAAAAGTTTATGAATGTAGGTGAGGAAAAAGTGGTGTTCCAACTGCAAAATTTCAGGTTGCACACTGTGCTACCTGGGTTCAAAATAAGTTGCACCAAGCAAAATGTGGTTGCATTTGCAAGCGTGCAAGTGGGTTTATCAAGCACTGTGTCAAGCAACCGCACTGCCTGTGATCCACCCTTCTCACTGCATCAGTGTTTACCAGCCATCATGGGCCAGTGATGCCAAAAATACTATAGGAGAGTAGTATCTGATTGGCTGACTGCTGGCTGGCACTAATACAGTAGGGAGGACAAAATGCAGGCCACTACACCAGGGCCATTGCTTGACATATACATGTACATGCATTGGTGGGACTGGTGTTAGAAAATGAGGCATGCATCATCATCATCATGCATAGAACATGGATTTTCTCTTTGGTTATCTTTTCTTTTCTTTTAGGCCACACCAATTTAATTTGTTGGTTCACGGATTTTAAAAAAAGTGCACCATGGCACAAACCTGGTTTTCAGAATCTGTGGACCAACAAATTAAATTGGTGGGGCCTTAGTTCTGTTTGGAATTATTTGGACATCCAAAACAGACATAGCTGTTATGTTGATTTCAATCTATAGATGCAATGATGATGTCACAGATCTACATGTACAACATCTGAAGTAATACATGGAGAACATACAGAAATGAAGATACACAGACAGTGTAAATGTCTGACCGTTTAACAAATACAGCTGAGTAAAATCATCAAGTGTCACACTTGCAGCGAGATGCAGTATAAAAGGAATCTACTAGGGGTGCTTTGCCTTAGTTGTGTCTTGAAATGGGGAAGAATCCTCAAAGGAATTCAAGGATCTAGATTTATATCTTCTACAAATGGGATCACTTCCTCTTAGTTCAAGGCCTCCCAAATCGCAGAAAGTATTGTATAATTTTTTCATGACTTCTCTAATCATCATGGCAACAAATAGTAATCATTACCAAATACTGGTGAGAAAAAGAAGGACAGGTCAGGTGTTTTTTCTGAAACTGACATCTGGCTAAGCCATTTTGTTTTCCCCAGAAGAACCCTAAAAGTTTGTTTTATGATGCACAATAGTATATACCAATTTTATAAAATCCTTAGAAGTTGTACAGAATATATGCAATCCTTACTATTAGTAACACTCATATAAATTCATAAAATTCATTATTCATTCTTTTAACTTAATAATATATTCCGTAAAACTTGTATGAATTCCGTAAAATTTGGACAAGTACTTTGGTACAATGTGTATGTAAGGCCATGGAGTTGCCGATGACCTGTATGTGATCATTTCTAGGTTCCTTTTGGTGACACCACCTTTGTGAAGGACTTTCTGAAGATCAGCGGACACGTGAATCCACCGGCCCTCCAGCACCCTAAACGACCAATCACGGGCCTGGCCTGCACGCACAGCGAGGTGAGCGGAACTCGTTTCTGGGGCCTTTTCCGTACGCTCTGCAAAACGCCCGAGAACTTCTTCCGGCGCTGTTTCGTTCACAACTATTGCCCCCTCGTGTTCATGACCAAAACGGGGAAGAACGTCACCCCACCAAGTTTACACATGACGCAGCGAGAGCCGTTGCTAAGTGCGTGTGACACCGCTCTGGTCGAGGTGATCCGATTGCTCCAGGTGAAAACGATCGTTGGCGTGGGAAGGTTCGCCCAGGAGCGCGCCCAGTATGCACTGAAAATGGCGGGGTTGAATATTCCAGTTTTGTTCATAATGCATCCGAGCCCCATCAACCCTCAGGCTAACAAAGGGTGGGCTGAACAGATGATGGTAGAGTTTGAAAAGTTAGGCATTATGAGGTACCTTGTACCTACATCTACTGGTTAGGCAGATGGGCAACCACTACTGGAGGCTCATATTTGTTAGGCAGGAAGGTGACTGTACTGTTGGGATTTCTCTTTGGCTTTATTCAGGCCATTGAAAAGGACATTGAAGGGATTAAATTTACAGAGACAACCTTGGCTCCTACTTGTATGTTGTGTCATGATTATTTTAGTTTCTAGTAATAAGGTTTCGTATTATGTTCTGAAGTCATTTTTAGGTCATAATATTATTTAAAAAAAATACTATTAATAGTAGAGAAATATGAGTATAATTCCTCTTCATGTATTTGTTACATGTTTAAATATTCCCACATCATGCTCAAAATGATGTTTTTCTTTTGAAGTTTATGTAAGAAAACTTGCTGTTTAAGACAGACAAATTTCATTGTGATTTTTAGTGACAACAACATCAAATGATGGAGAGAGAGAGTAAGATTTCTTTTTTTCCTTTGATAGTTTGAACCTAATTCTGACACAAATGTTTACATTCTTTTTTTTCAAATGATTATAAAAGGACAAAGTCTTCTCCTGAATGAAGCTTCAGAAATAAGTCCCACCCCTTATCACAGCTACACAAAATGTAGGTATGAGGAGGTTTACTCTGTATTATTTTAGTCCCAGACTGTCCTTGCAAACATGGCAGTCACCTTGACCTTTGTGGTGACCTCTGACCTCTCCATGTCAGAGAGAATCTAGGAGAGGATATGTTTCAGCTGTGGCTGGTTTTGTCTCTCAGTCAGTTAGGCAAGGATGACGCTTCACGGTTCAGGGCTTGACTAGTTAGTCACTTTTCTTCTGGACATTGATTTAACATGCTAGACTAGAGCATCATAAACAGAACTGTGAAAAAGGCAACAAGCTCTTAAAATTTTAACATCATCGTTGATGGCTTCCTTAGTTGGGAATTTTTTTTATGTTCCTTGTTGGGAAATTAGTGGAATTCAAGTTACAAATTGTCAGTAATGAAAATGGTACATTAATAAAATCTTTCTTGAGAAGTACATGTATTCCTTTATGTCTGTGTGCGTTGTAAAACTACATGTATACTGCAATGTCAGTATTTTGCTTTCTTGGTGAAACATCTGCAAAGGTATAAGAAGTTAGTTGATATTTGATAGTGCCATCATAAGTAAGGTACATGTTTAACTGGATTTCACTTAATTGATTTTTTTGTTATCAAAGGGTACTTGTTAGAAAATCCTGTTGCCAAGGATAGACCTTAAATATACAGATTACCATGAAAAGAACAAAACTGAGCTTGAAACTTAATGTAAATCTGCTCAAAATTTTGCCAGAGCTACATACCTTTATGTATGGAAAATTATACCTAAAAGTATTGCCTTTAAGAGTCAAGCTTCTGTGTTATCATCATATTGTTACTGTGGTAACAAATGTTTGAGTAATAAAGCATTGTACGATACCATCTTGTTTTTGCTTTTTTTTACAGTACCAAAAGAAAGTGGGTCTCATCTTGACAGAACTAATGACTGTGAGAGAAAAGACTGATGCGATGAACTGATCCGTGTGCTAAGAATATGTGGCTGACCTTTCTTACGCCTTCACCCTCCCATAGCAAATGGCAGTGTTAAATCTTGTCTCTTTATGTGTGTGCGTGGGTGTGTACGTTGAGTTTTTTTTTTTCATTTTTCTACACCTTCTCCTTCACTACTTTCCAAGCAGACATTCAGCTCCGACTGTACTTTGACATATTTCAGGCAATTTTTGTCAGGCTGGCAGACATAAAGAAAACAGTACAAAATAGAACTCCAAACAAAAAAGCCCTAAAATAAATAAAAAAAACAATAAAAGCCAAACTTCTGCTTGGAGAGCACTACCACGACACCCACCCCCACCCCAACACATACTACTTGTAAGGAGGTTGTCCCTCTTTCAACCTCCTTGCTACTTGTAAGCATTTTATGTTCGTGGTATGAAATTAGACATTTAGTCTATTTGGAAAAAAGTGCAATGTTATGATAGGAACATAACACTGTATAACTGATACTTAAACAAATTGAGTTGTGTACACTGAATTCTATCAGTCTTAGCTGCCCTTTTATGAGGTCTTTTTGTTATTGATGGAAAAAAAACGGGGTCTATATGGCACTGAAAAACCAAGTAGTTCTTCGACAGAAAGGTTATGAGTAAAAAGTACATCATAGATTTAAAACTTTTATTTTGCAAATCATTTGGTATCTTTCATTTGAAGTATATTGTTATGTCCTATTGAATTCATTCACAGAGATTGTGGAAAGTAAAACTTAACTTTATTTTTGTAGAAATAAATCAAATTCCATGATTTACATCCTTACAACTTACAAGAAATATACTAGTACCCAGACCACCTCATTCTTGTTCTATGACAAGATTCCCAAACGTGCATTATAAAGATTACACAGGGATAAAGCAAGACTTTAGGGGCTTGTTCAAATTTCAATTCTTTTCTTGCCATCTTACATACCCTTCTGATAGCTTTTGAGATACCGAAGAGGCATTTTTCTCCTGACAAACCCTGAATCCGTGCCAAGAAACCTTGGCAGATGATGAAAGGGAACCCAAAGATAAAAAGATTGACATATTACAGGTTAGTTTAACTGGAGGCACTATGGCATAACCCCTTGCCTCCCACCAAAGGCCCATAGTAAAGGATGACTACAGTCCTGCTTTAGATTCTTCTGCCCTGAAAAAAACATTGATAGACTACAGCATCATTTTCTTGCCTTAGAATGAACTCTATGTTCTCTATGCTCCTCTGATGGTCCTTCGATAGAGGAGAGTCTAGAGCTAGACTTCTACAGTAAATACTTTTGCATGCAATTTCCCAATTGTTTCAAGTATGTGAGACAATATTTGTTTGTACATTGAGTATTCTACCTTGATGAGTAGTTACTGATGATAACTTTTTCCTATTGTTCATTTACACAAGATGAAATGTCTGTTTTTTTAGGCTCTTTTGGATTTTTACATGCAGGTATATGTGGAACTAGAGATAGTGGAGATGATACACATTTTTTGTAGAAATATAGTACAAGGATTTTCCTTGTGTGTGTGAAAGAAAAACTAAGGTTTGACTTACTTATTTGCATGAGTGAGAAATGATATGCTTTATTGGTCGGCCGTCTCAGAGTGATAAGAGGAATCTGATCTTGTTTTACTACGCGTCCTTGTGCCTAACACGATGAAATCTTATCTCACGAAACCGCTGAAAAGGCGCTCGCTTGACTCTCTGTAGTGAAGTATGGCCTCCTCCTATCACTCTGTGCACTTCAGTTAGGCTAAACGTAAAGTTATCGCTGGTTCACACCTATTACCATAGCTAACACCAATTCGGTATTCTTGGACCATAAATCGTAGGTCTTCTTTCGCTGGCGGTTTAGCCCCACGTAAACCTAGGTGTGCTCCATGAAATAGTTATGGTTGCCACGGCGACGGTACCTTGCCCGAAGCTATCGTCCGTACCCCGCTGGTTTGTTTATGACTGACACCGTCAAACTGTTGTAATAAGTGTTCCTATCTGAGGGGGAAGGTTAGCGTTTTATTACAAGGGGGAACATGCTATTCCCATACGTCACATAAACGTTAGACACGGAGGCTACCATAATTAATGAGGAGCATCCATACATCAAGATTCCCCATACTCGGCCCTGATTTTGAATTGATAGCCATTTCTGGATAATTTCATTTTTCTCCTCACCAGGATTTGTGAAAGGGCGGCGCTTTATGGGAGGGGTACGACAGAGAAGTTATAACGCAATTTTCCGTAACACGGCTGTCATAAATTAGCTGAATTCCCCACAGGGATAAATCATGCAAGCGTGCAGGTAGTCGTATTAACATGTGAGATTTAACAACTGGAAAAGGTGAGGGGTTAAATGGTTGGAATTAAAAGACAATTCATGGCATTCTTGGGGGTAAAGTAAGGCTTGTTGGGTAGAACAACTGTTCGAGTATTCTTGCAAAGTCATCTTTGTGCCCTCTGTAAGTGCATGGCTGTGACAAAAAGGGGTCGCTCACTGGACTTAAGTCCACAGTCATTTGTATCCATCAAAACCCTAATGTAATATTTTCTGACCCATTTCTGTCTAAAGTGGATTTTCCATGGCTATCCTCACAACTTTCCAACTTAATACCATAGTTGTGAATAATTGGCCACGTCTTTGAAGTACGTTTGCAACTTTTCTCCATCGTAGATTTATCAATCTAAAAAAAATTTTTCATCTCATCAAATTTTGATATGAGGAAATATTTTTTAAAAAATTTTATAATTCAATCCTTTACAGCATGTTCTAAAACCACAGTGTCATGTACCTACAATGGCATTTGTTAGAAAATGACAGGCAACATTGTCAAAAGTGTATTCTATGTCTTTGTCTGTTCCACTTTTGTAGGGAAACTTGTACCAGCAAGGAGGTTAAAAAGAAACCTCCTTGGTACTAGCCAGTATTACCTCAAAGCTGGGTGCTTCGATATATCACATCTCTTTGCACAGAAAGTGGAGCTTTTGTCCGAAAAGAGAGCTATAAAGACTTGAAGGAGCTTTTGAGGCGGCCGATTCAAGTGTCCGCTGTGTATTTTATCAGAATCGCCCATCACCTCGATCACTGCCCAGTTCAAAAGGTCACAATGTACTGAGAAATAGAGATGGAAACGATAGCGCAGCATCTGTGCTGGGCTGATTCATCACATCGCACACCCTCCAGCACTTTTCTCCCACTCAGTGAAGAAAAATTTTAGGCATGAGCGAAATACAAAAGGGTAGGTTGATATGCATTGTTTGTGGGTTATCCTGGCGTATTCAGCTACTTGGGCTATTAAAGATCCCCCTGCTGTGTCTTCCCAGGTGTAAAAAAACACCTGGTACAGAGTGCTGCACTGACCTCTCGCTGACCCCCGTGGCCGCATCACTCATGGCTTCATGCATTTATTCATTCCCTCTTATCTCTGCTGTCCCCTTCCAACTCTCATTTGTGCCGGGGTTTGTCGTCTCCAGCCGACATTCATCACGCGGCTTTGGCGAGGCGTTTCGCCGCCGACTTTGTCTCAACGAGAACGTTGTCCATGTCTGATTGTGTTTATTTGCAGGTGGCTGCCTGTGTTTGATTGGTCCTCCATAAGGCGCATTTTGTTGCGGAAACCACTGCTTGTGTAAGAGTTCCTTCCCGAGGGAGTTTGGATAATGAGGCGCACTCTGGCTTTGAATTATGCACAGGCTCCTGCGCTGTTCTCCTAATTGCGAGTAGTTTGTTTTTGTGTTATTCTCTGAGGTCCAAGCAGTTCCCAAGTGTGCGATGTGAATAAGAATATATTACAGTGGCAGGCTCCATCATATCTGGCACGTACATAACTGCTTAGTTTAATCAACGAGGTCTTCTTCAACGTTGCCCATGTATGAAATGCCATGCGTTGTCATGTCAAAATATTATCCTGTCAGCAATTCATACAGCTTTTCTTCTCTACAGTGGATTAAGTAGTTTCAAACATGAGTGGATAAAAGTGATTAAGACAGATTAAAAGAATAGTGAGTGGATTAAAACAGGTTTGAATTATGAAATAGTAACCTACCCACAAAAGCTGCCAACAAAGGCAGAAATGGTTTTTACAAACTTGTTTACCAAAAAATTGCACTTTTGCGTAAAGTCATTCCTATGGTTTGTGAAATTCACAAAATTTATCATTTATGAGTTTTCTGAATGCTATTGCCCACTGAAATTTGAGTAATTTCTTGTAAGTCGTTGGACTTTCCACAGAATCATTGCAATAGCTTCAGTCAGTTTTTGGTTATAAAAGGAAAGTTTTACTTCTTACTGCACATGCAGTGAAACACCTGTTATCACTTCCCAGAAACTGATTGCACAGTAGCAGGTAAGATATTGGCTTGTCAATCACTGTGAGGGATACCTATCAATCATTCAGCAGGACCTGTCAGTGACAGCTTGATTGATGGCAATGACAGCCAAGGGACTCATCCCTAATTGTCAAATCTTTTATTTTAAATGTTTATTATTTAAGATAACTTAACCTGGCTGCTCATTAAAGGCTGTGATAAGTCAGTGTTTGATGGTACCTGTTGTGTAAGAGTAAGTGTACAGTTACTTTACTACACAGGGTAATCTGTGAACTGGTGAAATTGTTACATGGTAAGAATGTGTTGTCCTTTGTAAAGTTTGTTTATGTTTGCTGCAAAAGAAAACCTGTGTGTACAGAAGGAGGTTCAATTTCTACAAATTGGAACAAAATGGTTCAAGGCATTTGATGGTCTGAGAAGGGATAGAATCATAACTCATTAAAAAGTTCATAGTATCATGGAAAAAGCACATGATAAAGATGTACTTGAGGTTGAAAACTGTTGATTCAGTTGTGATCCTAGCTGCAACACATTGGGCCAGTCCTTTGACTTTTTCTCTGTTTTACTGGGGCCAGTTGAAGCTGGGGCATGTGTAACTTGAGCTAGACTGCAGTTACTGATAGAGTAACAAACTCACTAGGGTGTCCCTAACACAAACAAACTGTTAACCTTTACATGACCAGATGTCTTACATATGATAAATCAAGGTTAGACATTTTTTGGTCAGGCAAATCGGTGCTCTGTAAAAGTGCTCAGCAACCACTATTTCCTCCGAACGACAGCCGCTGTTAGAACGTTACACAAACGATCTGTCCTTCTCGTTTTCTCTTTCTTCGTTTTTGTTTTTATAGCTTCTGTGAACTTCGTTCTTCCAGAAGAAATGTGCCGCGTGGAACATAAATCAGCGGCACGGGCAAACGCCACGGGAGGGTACAGGCGAATCTGTTCCCAGGTATTTGCGGGCACATAAATTTCGGCGTAACTGCGCCGTGCGGTGCGGTGTGACACGAACAAAGTACCGAGCAGTTAATACGGTAGTTTTGGGGACATAAATTTCCCAACGACCCATAAATCTCACTTGGGTGCAACTGGTGGCGACTTTTTTGTCAAGTTTTAATCAGGTGGAAAATCTACGACAAGACATATCTAAACAGATAAATCTACGCACTTCAGGGACAGCTTTAGCTCGGAACTGAGGAGCTTGCCTAACACTGAAGTGTATAACTCGATTTTCGAGCTGAAAAACACAAAGGTTTCTTCATCCTTTTCATGACGAGATTCTGTTGAAACAACATCCTTCTGGTATAGTCCTTTGTGATACATTCACATCTGTGGTGACTGCATGCCATATGGAACGCCCACACACACAACAGATCTTTCCGATCAACTATTGTCTCTACAGAACTTTTCTCCACAGCATGTGTGTTTGTCAGGCATTGTTCTAAGTTCCTGTCATTTTCTGGTGCCATTGTGGGGCAGCGCCTGGTTCGGCTGCCTTTTGTGAGTTTTTCGTCCGGGGTGTGGCTCTGCCCCCCCTGTAGCGGCCTCCTCAGGAGGTGAAAAGTTCACACTGCCCTCTCACCTGCGCAGTCCCAGGCGAAAACTGCCTCGTTGTTCAACAATTGAAACATAGATAAAGGTGTGATCTGCAAGCAGATCTTGTGGTGGTTTAAGACAAGTAACATAAGCTGGGGAAGGAGTTTAGCCAGCAGAGTAGTTTTATTCTACCGCATGGCCAATTTACTCCTCTGCCGGCTAAACTCCTTCCCCAGCTTATGATACTGTCTTATGCCATCTGCTTGGAGATTAATATTGGTGTACTGTGTGTAGTAAGAAGAAAAAAGTATTACCAAATGTCCTTTGCAAAATACAGGTTAAGAACAAAAAAGTACAAGGAGAAACTGGTAGTGATATTTACTGAATTGTTTCTCATTTGTACAAATGAAAACGGATATCATGAACAAGTTACAGACTAAACTTGGCTAGCTTTATTGCCTGTTTGCAGAAAGACGAGTCAGTTGTTATTACACATATTAAAATCATCTGCTGATGGAAAACACTAAGCAGAAGAGATACTGACAACTCTAGCACTGTTTGTACCAAAGTTCTTGAGTCATCCTCTGTAATTTTCTGTCAGATGTCAGGATGGATGACTTCCACTCGACTTCCTCCCTGGTGTTTTCTATTGTCCGAGCGCGATGTCACTCGGCGACAATTGTCCTGGCAAACTTTCGCAGGGTCCTCGAGAGTTCACTCGGGCAATAGTTCACCCAGATGCTCAGTCACCCAATCCCGTGGGCTTCGAACCCATCACCCCTTTGCCCTTGTCACTTCAAGGTCCCTTTGTCATGTATTTGAGTGAATGATGAGGATGTTTCTCCCTGTCACTTTGAGGGACAGAGGACTTTTACTACACCCCCGCTGAAGGGGGAGGTCGCGGGGTCAGCTACGGGTCACGCCTGACCAAGTGGAGCCAGTGTTTGCAGGAGCCCCAGTATGTGTTTGATGAATTAAGTGCCTAATAGAGTAATAATGAATAATAATGGTGTCGCTGGATAATTACAGAGTGGGCTTCAAAGGGAGGCACCATCCCTGCCTTAATCCCTCCCAGGGCTGATAGAACACTGAAGCAATTATCCTTAATAGAAGATTAAAAAGCCATATAAGTAGCAATGATGAGATTACAGCCGGCGCAATAAAAAGGTTTGACCGGAGCTGCTGGCCCCATCAGGAACACAGGAGAGGGGAGGAGGGGGGAGGGGGAACTAAATCAGCTGAGATGGTCTGATAATACTTTAATTGACCTGTGGCAGATCATATCGCACACTGATGCTGAGCTCACAAGTTAATCTGCTTTACATGCAAGAGCTGTGCCAGCCAGCAATACTCAGTGTAAACCTGAAATGTGTATGATGAGTCAGATAAGCTATACCATTGAACAGTAACATCTGCATGACAGCAATTTCCGCTTGGTTAGAGAACTACAAATTTTAATGTATGACTTCAAAGAAAAAGTCTTTCCAATGTCCTGATTTTGTTAGAATGTCAAATGAAATACATGACGTTGTATGTATGTATGTATGTACACACTCTATTGGTATGTTAAACTTTTCACAAGAGTGTGTATATTCCTTTGTATGCAATGGATAGATGGCAATCCTGACTTAAAGGATAAATCAATGTGTATTTGTGAAATTTGCTTTTAAAAAGCACAAAACATTTGAGTCAAGTATTGAATGAAAGGAGGTGACAATGTTTTCTCTTTCTTTCTTCTTCTTTTACTGGTATGTTAATCAAATCATCCAATCCATTTGGTTCCGAGATCCAGGAAAAATCTGTAAAGTCTCTTGTAATAGGGAAACTGGGAAACTCAAAAGCACAAAACATTTGAATCAAGGATTGAAAGAAAGGAGGTGATGATGATGATTTTTCTTTCTTCATCTACTGGAAAGTAAATCAAATCATCCAATAAATTTGGCTCCAGGTCTACGAGGAATCTGCAATAGTCTCTTTTTAGGGAGACAGGTTGCCTGGCTGGTTTGTGCTTTTGTAAGTCTGGTCATACATGTACAAATGTACCTGTGTTGTGGATGTTTAGAGCAGGGTCTAAGCCCAGTCCTGACATTGATGCATGTGCTCACCTCCTGCCTCTATTTGCTACTGGTTGGGTGTCAGGGCACAATTCTTCATGTCTTATTAAACGCTGTCTTAATGAGCTGCCAGGGGAGGGCGGCAGGTGACGCCACAACGTGCACAATTATGTCCTGTGGTAATTACTCCACAGTCTGCCGCCAGGGTGGGGGGAGGGGACGTAGACAACAGAGTCTCCACCCGACCCCGGTATTATCCTCAAGCCCTCCGTATTATCCATTTTTAATCATCTCTGATCTGGACATACATATGCATCAGTGCTGAACAGGCGGGTATCCTGCGCCCCTTGCCCCATGGGGTTACCATGCAAAGAGGCCCAGCTCATGCTAATACCAACATTTTCTATTTTTAATCCCAGTGCATTTTTATTCAATTATAAGGTAGATTAGGGTGTGACCCCTCGGTGGGGTCAGCGAGAGGTCAGCGGCTACTGTGTAATCAGCTATTGTCTCTGGCCGCCCTTCCCCGGTGTGTTCCTTATCCCCTGGTTAACTCTAGTTTATACCCCGCCAAATTGATGATGATATTTGGGCGCTTGTGTCTTGCCGTGGATCACGTCCTGTTGGCGTGTTCCCAGTCCGTGTAATGAACAAATAGAAGCAGCAAGCACGAGCGCGGAGCGGCCCGTTCCACGATTTTCCGAGGGGGTTCTGGGAGAAATCCCGCCACCCTACTATCTCTTTAAGGCACCTGGGCACTGGCAGGTGGATTAAGTCGGAGTTGTAGGTTTTTTAATCAAGGCGTGTAAGCTGTCTCATTACGTGACTCCCCCGTTATTGGATTTTTTTGCGACAATGAGTGATGGTGAGCAACCTGCTTATTCCTTCATCATCGCCGGATTCATTTCCACTGACGGACACAATTGACTCGCTCGATGAATCCAGGAAAGTAATTTCCCAGAACACGCATGGCTGGCGCCAGGCCTGCGGCATGATGGGAAGGGGTCATCTAACGGTCAAGGGGAAATCGAACATCCCCACTTGCCACCGAGCAAGCCGATTCTGTCAGTTTTATAGGCAGCGGGGGACATTTTGTGTGTTTCGTCATGTCCCATCTCGCACGGATCACTAACAGGGTGAAAACAAACCTGGTAAAAAAATCAAAATCCATGCAAAAACTCAAAATTAATCACTTTGCATTAATTACCTCTGCCAGCAGGCAATAATGCGGATTCATCAGCCCGGCTTCCATGTGGAGAGACATGATGACCCAGTAAAATGTTTTTCAATATCCAACGATTTCAGGGAATGTAGTTTGCTTCCTCCCTGACACAGGACTCGATTTTATGGGAGCCAATTTTGTTCTCCTACTCTATAATCAAAGTGGGTTATCAGAGCTCGGGAGGATGAAAGGAGTGGTGGGTATCGGGGAAGGTGTCTGCTGGCCTGCTGGGCGGCCTACAATTACACAACCTGTGCAATCCAGCGTCATCGTGGCAGCCTGCCTGCCGGCGATGGGGAGGTGGCAATTAAAGCGTAGTGTTCGCAAGTCCCAGCGAGCCATGTCAGCGTTCCTCGGGCCACGATGCAATAAATCATTGCGTCAGGTGCCACACTGGGCATGTCAGGCAGCCCCGGAAAGTGGAGCACAGATGTTGCGAGGTATCGCACCAAAACGCAGAATCTAGTTCTCAGCTCCGGGGAAAAAAATCCCGCGTAACAATTCACCAGATACCGTGCAAGCATACTAGGAAAAATCAAGATGGATCGTCTATTATTTGCAGATAGGAGTAAACCAATTAAGCATTTGATAACACTTTCCTGTGCATTGTCTGTCATCAAAGTGGGCCTGGTTGTGTTAAATGAAAATCATATCATCTTTAACAATATGGTTGAAGTAGGATTAATGATGATATTCAAATGCAATTAGTGTGCATTAGAGAATTTTCAGCACAACAGACAGAGTTGACAATGTTCCCAACAGGAAAGTTGTCGTCAGTGATGTGTCGAAAAACTTGGTGTTGCCAAGAGTATGACGAGGTAGATCAAGAAAAATGACTTTCCCTTGCAATAATGTTTCTGCTGTGAGACCTGACATTCATTCTCCAGGAGTTTTCAAGAGTTTCCTGAGGCACAAGTTTAGGAGGAAATTGCCGCATGGACGGGCAAGTGATAACCGATTACCGCGATGAAAATAGGTTTGGGATAGCAATTCCTCTCATGGAAATCTTTTAGCAGGGGATGACATGTAGAAATGATATATGTGGATACAATATCAATAGCTCGCCCTGTTGGTATAAATCACGAAGAACTCTTCGTGCCTGGCCCTGAGTATTACATGGTGCGCACTGACAAATATTTCAGCGCTAGAGGGGAGACAATATCTCTCTCATTTATCAACGTCCTCAACAAATTTCGGTCGTGCCCACAGCGGACATGTCGCAGGGAGAGCGCCACGCATGGAGGGGAAAATGGCGAAATTGAAATAAATCAAGTTAGCAGCGTCTTGGTGCCGGGCTCTGGGCGGGTGAAAAGAGCACGTTGTAAGCGGGAATAGATGGGGGAGAGAACGCGGTGGGAAGGTGATACATCATTCTCCCACGATGCGTGTGAGAGCGGAGGGGTGAACGCCAGGCCACGGCATGAATATCATTGCTGAACTTTTGCGAGTTCTGAGTTCCTATTGGTCAGCGGGAGATGGGAGGCCGAACTGCGCTGTTAAACCATTTTGCAAGGTTACTTGGGATATCAAAAGTTACAGAACAATCACTTAACAAACATACATGTAGGAATATCCATACTTCTGTGCCAACCTTTTGAACTGAAAAAAAAATGTACGTACAGCAATGTAAAAGGTTGAGTAGCATTATCTTTTTTCTGGTGGGTACAGGTGAAATTCAAAAAAGTGAATTCCTAAAAACAAAGGTCCACAAGAAAAGGACAAAAAATTAGATATTGAAGTATAATTAGTTATTTTCTAATGGGTTTAAATAACGAATACAAGTTTTCCATGTGTGAGACTGGGATTCCCACAGGCCCAGCATACAGGTGGCAGGGGACATTAATACAAAGATACAGATGTGTCCTTTTGCACCTGATCAACCACTGGCGGGGCAGCGTCTACAGGAGGTGCGATGTGCTGGTAATGGAGGTGAGCTCCGGCAAAGACAAATACTGGGAATTACAGCGGGGCTTTCCAGCCGGGCGGCTCTGCACAAGCAATGTGAGAATTACCAGCGTTGTCAGGGGCAATCAAGCGTGCGATGTGCTTCTAAAGTGAGGTAGCAAGAATAGCGCGCGCGTCACGGAGAGATTTAATCTGCCGGTAATACCATAGATGGGGATGCAAGAAGCCAGCGCCTGGAAGACATGTATCTTTCCAGCTACCTGCTCCATCAAAAAGGGGTCAAACAGAGGCCATCATACAGTAGCAACTTACACTGCTAAACTTTCTATTGGCAGGGGCACAGCAATATAACATTGGAGGCTGGCACAGGCAAAAGGCTTTCAGTTCAGTGGGTTTTTCTTTATGTAAAACAAGACTCCGTAGGACTTCATTTCTTTATCAGGAGAATACTGTTGGGACCATTTATCATTTTGTATGCTTGCGGGGTATGCAGTAGAAAGGCACAAGGCAAGCCCCTTTGCACGATGATAAAAAGAAATGCTACAGCAGGGAAATTCGTGCTTTTGGTTTGCTTGACTGTCTTTTAATGGGACTTGAGCATACTGCATTGATTGGTGCCAAGTCCGTACACGGTAGGAGTATCAGGTGAGGTCCTGTTGTATCATGACAGATGATGGAGAACTGCTTGTGTGACGCTAACTGTCGATAAGCGCACAACGGAACCTCGTCCAAAATAAAGCCTATCGCCCTCCTTTTTAATCCTTATCTCTTTTAGAAGGGAGCACACCGTCCCTTAACGCACCTCTGTTCGTAGCGTACTAACCGCCTTTCCCCAGCTACTATTTGAAAGTTGCAGTGACATTGGAGGAAAGGTTTTGGGTGTCGGCCAGAAGATAAATGGGGCGGACGCATCATAAATCATTGTTTCTTTGATGGTGTCAAAGGAGAGGGGTGAACGGGAGGCCAGGACTGAATATATTACCACACTTTCCAAACTTCTACAACTTGGAGCACCAGTTTGGAGTGTGCCTAAAACACAGCTCTCACAGGTACAGTCTCAGGCAATTAAAACCAAGCGTTCATGATTTGTCACGTCTTAGGACCATCAATCGTAAAAACGTTTTGCACCTTTGTAATTGTACATCTCATTAGGTGGGCTTTATCGGGAATATAGCATTTAAAAGAGCTGATCCTATCTTAATGAATGATTAGGCCACCTGTCTTCGATATCGAAAGCAAGAATTGGGTTAAACATGGATACAAACAGATGAAAATGTACACGTTGACTGGCAGAGAGGTAACATATTGTAATAGTACAAATGGGACTGTACATATGCTTCCCCAGCTGGCTCTGTTTTATTGATTGCAGGATATGAGATGTTTTGAGGGTGGCAAAATTGCTTGTCAATACCCGTAGGCAGGGTATTTGTTATTCTTACTACCGCGTGTCTGGAGGGATCTTCGGAGTAATCCGTTTCGCTCCCCTCTCGTCGCGAGAGGAGTGCGGAGATTGTGGACCATGTAGATAGCAGCCATTCAGAATGATTGCGGAGTGGAAATCCAAATTGCTTGCGTGCAAACGTATCAATCTCGCGCGGAAAGTTCACAGCTCAAGAGGGTGCGATGCAGCGGGCACCGTGTGAATACCAGTGCACTTCCTCAATGCACTCATTTGTTGTGCAATGGGTGGGAAAATGCGTGGCACGAGACCACTCTTTGTTAAGAGGGTAAGGGGTTCTTAGGAGGAGACAAAGATGCCGTACATCACCCGGTAGCGGACCCAGGCGGGGTGAGGGAGAGGACAACCTCGGGTCCCCGGCCAATCTCCTCGTCCTGAAAAAATCATTAACTCATTAACTTAAATGAATTGAATTATTTACCATTCACCGTTTTCGTCTGGGATGGACAGCAGAGCTGATGGATGACTTCAAAAAGCTTAATGTCATTAAACTGATGAGCTCAACAGGGGAAGAAAAACAACAGTATCACCAGGTCAAGGTGTAATGAAGATGTAACTTTTAATATCGCAGAATGAAATTCGCAACCATTCTCCTGAATTTTTCAGAAACTGTGACAGAAGGATTTAACATGGTTCGTTTCTTACACAGTGTTGACCTGCCAAAAAAATGACTTACACGGAAACATCAAATTTGCGGAAATTGCAGAAACAATGCCTTCAAACTCAACACGGTGCTTACCATACTTTAGATCTACCCATGAGAGAGAGTGTAAAATTATGTGCTAGTGACAGGGTTCATATTTTTATTAAGGACGTTAAGGTTCCCAAATGAGCTATCTGTAAATTATAGGTGTCAGCTAGTTAGGCAGACAAGGTATTGACTCCCGCCAAAGGCAAGGGCTCCCCTCGTAATGAATTCACCAGAGGAGGCCCATAATCTGAAAGCAATATTTTACACATCCTTGGCTCTATTTCGTTTTATGTGGCGCATTAGCTGCGGCCACAGAATGACATCACCACAGTTAGGGAAGAGTTAGGCAGAACGGTAGCGGACACCGTGAGCCGTTACTGTAAACGGTAAAATATCTACTTCTCTGGGTGCGTGGCTTAGGCCAGTGGTTTGAGCTATGCTCTGTATCATATTACTTGGAACATTCATGTTAAAAAGCCTTTTGAAATGAGTGTAAATTTCTGGAAATTATCTATTAATATGTTGTGAGCTATAATTGTAAAAATGTTCAATCACAATGTTTGCAGTTCTATTTATAGGAGGAATAATTGTTTGTGTTTATCTAAATGAATTGAAATATTGCTTTATTTGATTGTAATGATCTTAAGCTTTTAGTGCCGGCATGTTTTGTAAAAATGCTGGTGTGTTTATACATGTACATCCAAAACCAGATCCCTCTGTTCATGTAAATATAACAGCAAGATTTTGCTTGAATTCCTGCCATAATTTCCTTATCGGAATATTGTTGATATGCGTCATTTTACTGTTTTCTCCTCTTCTTACATTTTTTCAGTCAGTTTTATCTATAAGCGACTTGTAAGGATCCTCTCAATACGATATTATGAAAAAGATTTAATCTTTCAGTTTAAACATTATACACTTGCAGCATACTTCTAAACTTCAGGTTTTTTTCCTCATTGGAATTATGTACTAGGCTTTATCCACGTAACTTCATATCCATTGAACTTTAGTAATACCATATTTGGCTCAGATAGCCAAAAACAACAACTTGGCTTGACATTGTAATTTTTTACATTGTTTTTTTTTCACAGAATTTATACAAGACCAAAACTGGCATGCTTCAAAATTGGTCACTTTCCAACCAACTTGTACTGCCAATTAGCATGTATACATACTTCACGAAGCCCGACCACTGCATTTTCACAAACATCAACGACACATTTTTTGCTGCCCACTTTCATTTCTCATCCCTAATGTGTGCAGTGGCCTAATTGGTACAAAATCGCATGTAGCATCGCCCCAAGTGAAATGTCTACAATCTTTCTCATACGTCCCTTGAATGATGCCTCTCAGTATCACAAGAAAAAGCTGTTGGAATCCATCACTGAAAACGTTTCAGTCAAAAGATGACAAGTGCAGGCATCTTTCATGAATTAGAGGAACCATCCTTCTATGAGATTGTGTAAGAGAGTGGTCAATTTACGATCTCCGTTCGGGGCCTGTTTTTGACAAAAGTTTTGTCGTGAACTTTGGGTGACTTTCCCCGCCGGCGAAAATGGTCCGATTCTAGGCAAACTCAATTCCGAGAAGATTGCCGCATTTCATCTCCGCCGACAGATGTCTGTTTCAGATAGGTGCGTGGCGAGCGGAGATCAGCGGACCGGCAGGCTCGGCCCACAGAAAACCATTTTTGCTTTCTCGCTGCATCCACATGCAATCCTGCAATCCCCTCCTTACTCCGAGCCAGGAAACTGTACAATTGGAACCCTCAATCACGGTCAGTCGGCCCCGACTGGTCATTTGTCACTAGCCGGGGTCAACACTGGGCCACGGTCAGCCCGGTCTGCCAAGCACAACTTGTAAAAGTTTAGCTCGCCTACAGAAGCCGGCCCGCCGCCGCTCGACAACGAGACGGATTTCCCCCGAAACGCAGCTGGCTCACAGCAATGAAGACAACTGCTTTGAATCCAATAACAGAGCACGACACATCTTGTCCTAACAGCTTTAAAGGGCAGGAGATTTGGGGAGGGACATCTGGATATTCTGCCACCGGTCACAGAAATATGGACATGCAGATGCAGAAGCTTTGGCTTGGGGTTAGCTGTTAGCTGTTAGCTGTTACAAATTGAGTGGGGTACTTATGGTGAATGCATTTTACGTCTCAAGTCACACGTAGCTACATTCAAGTACAGCAGGAAAACTTGATAAAGAGTTGCTCACCAGTTCTCATGAGACAAGCCAAACTCTGCATTTAGCTGTTTCTATTACAAATTGTGTTGTTTCTTATACAAAAGAGAAGATAGAAATCTCAAGCTATGTCTACTCTACAAAAAAAGTGAAGATGATACTTTGATGCAGATTTACATAATGTATAGTTCACATGCTGTTAAAACCACCTGTTCTTGTAATAACCCAAGCGGACAATTGCTAACAATCCTGAACTGCAAACAATTCTTGAAAAAAGAATGTCCCTAACAGTAAATGAAGAAGACCACTGTGACAGTAGTAGCTAGTTAATGCGTAATAGATGCCAGTACATGTATTTCAGTGAAAGATACAGTTTACAACCAAGAATGTTCATAAAGTTAACATAGTTTTTTCGAACTCTTGTGCAAACAGGCTAAAACTTTTCAAAATGGTCAGTAAACAAAAGAATTTTCTAGTGATTGATTACTAGAACCCCTAATACAAGGCCATAATGTTGATTGCAATTTATTGGTTGTTTTTTGGTGCACACTAAAATGTTATGATCATGGGGATCAGAAAGAGAAAAATCCACAAACATGGAGCAACTACTAACTTTATTCCATTGTATGGACTGTTATGTCAATGAAGGATAGACATCCAGGTGATAAGATATGCCAAAAAGCAGTTACTGGTACTCAAGCAACTGGATATGATTTGAAAATGGTTAGACGTTTCAAATGGCATCCACTATCTTTTGTCAGTGACACTGAGTCCTGTTGGTCTGTTGTAATGCCCAGCCTTAGGTCACCAGTAAAGATGATATAACCAATTATAGTCCAGAATGTAACGCTAGTTCACCTTTGTCCGTGGGGTAACCTATATCCGTTGTACCTAAAATCGGGATATCAAGATGTTGGATATCAAGTCAACATATGGTGGTTTCATACAGCAGTACTTTGCAAATATTGCAATTTGAAACCAACATCCGTCAACTTGATATCCCAAAATATCCCGTTTTTAAATACAAGGTTACCCCACGGATAAAGGTGAACTAGCGTTACATATATGTCATACATAGTGTAATCAAGGACGTTATATAACGTCCTTGGAGTAATGTGATGTGCTAGAAGTTTTGTTTTTCATCTTACCATTCCTTTCCAACAATTGTAGAAAATCTGGCAAGGACGGCATGATGCCTTATGCAAATGAAGGATGTACAGAAATGTGACTTGGAGAACTATATTTATAGCAGTGATAACAGCAGGGCCCATTTTTTCTACTCCGAGGTCAAGAAGCTTTCACAGCCTTTGGAGAGGGCAGCATAAATTGTGTTGTCTTTTTTCAAGTACTGTGAGATGTTAACAAAGTAAGTGACAAGTTGAAGGTATCTAAGTTATTTGCCATAAGTCTGATAAGTGGGTCTTTTGATTCTGATATTGAAAAGTTTGCATTAAATCTTTTATTATCAAAAGCATAGAACAACTTTGAGGCAAAGAAAAATGTAATGAAAACTTACTGTAAGAGCATTTAGTGCTTTACATAAATCTTGTCATGCTTGTGTTCAGCACATATATCCTCCCATCAAAATTTCAATTGCAGCAAGGAGGTTAGAAATTGCACCAAGTCCAGAAAAGTAGTAGTTATAAATGCTCTACTGAATATTTATAACACATGAAGTGAAATTCAGTGTTTTATGTGTGCATCTAATTAATTCCAGTCTAAACAATTTTAACGTAAAGGCTGAATTTGGCCATGACAAATGTTCAGACAAAGAGCATGTGTTACGCACATGGCAAGATATTATTGCTGTGATCTAACTCAACTCCAGCATTCAGGAATAAACAATGTAGAGCAGAAAAATTCAATAATTTCCAACTTATTGCTATTGTCGACAAAATATTGAAAAAAACTGAAATGTTCCTCGGTGAAAACCTCCTGATACATTTGTATAAGATTATGCAGTCTTGAAGACTACTTCAAATTGCAAGGACATTTTGAAAAGAATATTTTCCAAATTTTATGAAAGAATAGTATTATCCAAAATGATGCTGTTTGATATTGATCAGGCATCATCTTGTTGTCAAAAAATATTATCTTTTAAGCCTTTTGTTCCAGTATACTTTTTTATTCTCATGTTATGGAGGATATTTCACAAAAGTTCTGATATTAAAAGCAGGTTTACCTCTATGCAATGAACTGCAAGGCAAATACTTGTGGAATCTATACAAATGGATGAAAGTATGTATATAAACCAGATTTTGTTTTATACTCCATTGCCGAAATCCTCCGTAAGTGTGAAAATCATGAAGAATGTTGTTACAGACTTTCCCCTCACCCTAGGCATTTGTTCCTCACGGGGAGACTTGGAGGCAAATCCTGTCCCAACCATCTCTGTGCCAACTTTCTTCACAGCCCATTAGTCTCAGTATTACCCTAGGCCTTGCTGACTTTCCTCCAGTCATTTGGAGCCCACTCTCCAACACCCAACATTATCCTGTCTATCCCTCTCTCATTTCATCCTACACACCTGTAGCATCCATCCTACCTTCTAATTCTCATTGCTCGAAATTGGGCGGGAAGTACATTGTAGTTGCCGAGCCGGGCACAAATTGCTTGCGGTTGAGAATGTCCAATTACCCACGGCGCATTTCTGTTGACTCCATCAGCCGAGCGGGGTGAACGGCGGGTCAAGGCATGAATATCGGGAAACAAAAAGGATGGTTTTGCCTCAGCCGTGATAAAGTATGTGTCAAGAAGGGTTTTAAGGCGAACTGCTACAGGTCAGGCCGCGCTACGGACCCTGCATACGCCGCGGAATAAATATCTTTCAGCCCAGATTTCCTGACGCACAGTAGAGGGGTGAAACAGGGGCCACAGAATTCATCAGTTATTCTCCCCGTCCTCCCTGCATTGACTGAATACCCGTCTTACAAGCCCTACTTTAATTTTGCTGCTTCTTTCATCCAGATAAAATCCCATCCCCAATGAGCATCTCTCAAAGACTGCACTCCGCTTGATGTAATGTACATCAAACACCACAAGCTTGCTCAACATTTGTACTGGGACAGAGAGACAAAAAAAATGGAAGGATTGCAGAGAGTATCAGGCATAATCTTACTAGGTAAATGCATTTTTGCAGCAGAGATATTTCAAGAACCGTTCCTGGAGGAATCTTGACATGTTTTTGGAGCTGAGATTGGGAGCATCTCCCCGATGGCTCACTTGGAGTTCCCATGATTTATCACAGGAGACGAGGTTTGGAGGAGTCGGAGGGTATGAGTCATGGAGCCATCCGAGCATGCTCCAAATATGATTGCAACAATGCGAGATACCACATTAATGCAGGCGTGTGATGGATTTACACCGAGCGCCTGGGAATAAAAATTTATGGAAAGAGACAAGTTTTACAGCTCTTTATTAAACGCAGACATATGTGCGGAAATGAGACAAGCATCCCCGTAGTAGACATATTATTGCGGCGGTTTTGCACATTGGGATTAGTTTGCAATGTTGACCACATTGGAGTTTGATAGACGTGACGAAGTGAGAAGTTTTCTCAGTTAATCTGATATCTTGTACTAAACTTCAAGTCAACAACTAAGTCTGTGTCATTCTTTGAAACAAAGCATATCTTCTTTTTCATTTCAATTCTGTTATTGGCTTATGAGCCTACTGATGAATGAAAATAGTGTTAAAACTGGAGCAGTTGATTTGTTTTCTGGCATAAACTTTCTTGAAACTATCCAACTATTCAAAATCTAAGACCTTTTTTTATCACAGCACCTCCATTTACACTATTGTCATATAAGTACATATGAATGTGTGATCCGTTCAGTTTGATAGATTTGATCAAGATTCCACCTTTATGCAACACTGTCTTCAATAAGTAAAACAAAGAACAATACGTCTTCTTAAACGGTTGACTTCTCTGGATTTTCAACAAAGCGTAGGGATGGTATAAAACATTTAACCCTTGAGAGAGTGCCTTCCTTTCGAAACAGATATTGAAGACATACATCACCGAGATGTATTTTCATTTCAAGTCTGGAAGTTGCAGGAGGCCGAATTAATGACTGGAAATGAAGAAGAATTTATGATGAGGTGGGAGCTGCAAGCCGAACCATTTATCTGGGGATTTCTGCAGAGTAACTATTGAAATGAGCTGACACAGGACTAAACCTGACCTTGAATTTTCCCTCACCTCTGTATGATGGATAGAAAAGCTAAGCATCTAAACCTGGGCTTATAGCCTGAAGACAGAAGGCACTCAGGCAATGTATCAGAGCTTAAGAAACAAGAATACTTGTCTAAATTGCAGCATTTGGCATAATCTTTGAAAATCTTTGTATCCAATAATGACAGATGCATAGGATTTGACATCTATTGTTGTACTGTGTATGTAAAGTCTATTTCACAGTTTTGTATGAAGGAGCTTGCAAATAAGTAAAGTTCACTTGCAAGTTCAAACTAAACATTTTGTTAGAAATGAAGTAAAAAGTTAGCCTGGGTACTATCCTACATTTTGTATTTCTACCAGTGCTCCTTTAATACACTCCTTACCCTTTTTTAGGGTTGCAAGTGTAAGGAGCCCCGGTAGAAATTGGATGGTAAAAAGTTACTTCTGCACCAAAAACTGAAAAGCAGAAATGGTAAGCTCGGCAAATCAAGCTTTTTCGATGATTTTGTGACAAGTGTTAGCATGTAGTGCTGTACAGTTACAATAAGAGCTGATGTGTGATGAAAAGTGTGAAACTCTGCTCTCCCCCTCCCCTTCCTGAGACAAGTGTCCATCCCACATAATCTACCCTATGACAATGACGTGTGGCACTGCGCAGACCGGGATTAACGCCCGCCGCGCTGGACGCACGCCGTCGTTCAAAATTACGATCAGGTCCAACCTCCATGCCACTGGTTCAAGAGCGCGGTGCTCGTTTATTCACATTTGGATGGCCCTCGGTATCCAAACGGTTTGCAGATAATACTCCATCAAGGTGACCTCAAGTCTACCCCCCTCCCAGAACAAGTTGTTTTAATCTTGGAATCTTGAATGTCTGTAATGTTGTTAGCACATAACAACTTTCTGACACGACAAGTCGTGATTCCTAACACTGTTCATCAGTATCTTCCCATTCTTTTCTGGGATCCCAATTTCATATATAGAAATATCCTACTGGGAAAGATTTTAAGTTTGAGCATGGTAAAATCAAATTTCAGTATTTCCGTTTGAAACGCCACCTGTCAAGGATGTTGGAATGCTCCAAACTTTAGTGAAGAAGCGAGCAGTAGAACTCCTTCAGATATGGCTTGCCCTTGTAAAAAAAAAAAAAAAAGCAGAGAGCTTCAAGGCTAGCTGCACTCCGTTTGACTCTGCCGCGATCTGAGGGGCTGAAATTTGCCCGTGATGGATCGTGGCCTGTAATCTGCTAGTCTGAAGCCAAAGAGACCGTCAGGTGGGTTACCAGGAGAGGTAATTTCTGGTCAAGCCAAGATTTTTTCCCAGCTGGTCTGTTGTGACTCGTAATCCCCTCTCAAAACCCTGCTTCCAGTAAGTGCCCACATTTTTCACCGACGGCCATTTTGGACAGAGAGGAGCGCGGGCCATTCCGAGGTTTTAGCTGCGGTTTCGGTATTAGCGTAATAGAACGATATCGCTTCACGTGGCCATTTGAGTGGTAAGCTCAGGTGAAGTACCTGGTATATCATCATCGGGATTCAAGACTTGCAAGTCACTTAATCTGCTTTAAGCCCCCCCATAAGGAATCCTGCCACTTCAACACGAGACTGACACCCAAATAGTACAAATTAGCCATTTGTCCATATAGACATGCAGATCATGCCACACTGTCGACTTAAGGAATTACCTGAACGGCAATCTAGCAGATTGGGGCATGATCCAAATGGTTGGGACACATTAAGAACAGGTTAGAAATCACACTCAAGAATGGCCCCTACTTTCTTCAAGACATCTTACTCGGTTGACGAACTACTTGGTTCCAAATTGCCAGCTTTGCAAAGTTGCTGGTCCAAGTAATCCCAGTAATAAAGAAATAACCTATGTCTTTCCAATTATACAGCAGCATGGGATTTGCACTATCTGTGAAACGACCTGCTATTACACAGCCGTTTTATGACGCAGTAAACAGAACTGCAGTTCTTCGCCGTCCTGCTAGGGGTGCTGTTGTCACAGGGAGACTGCCCTCCTGTCAGGATGGAGGATGGAGGAAGACGTACAAAGCCTTTAAAAATCACTTTCACTTTTAATAACGTCCCGCTGGATGTTATCGGGGCATCCAGGAAAAATACTGAAGGCTGCGAGGGTGTGACATCTCCCTCTTGCTTTGAAACCTTCTGTCCCTGTTTGATATTCTGAGTGTGGTATTGACTTTTGCGCTCAATTGGACACCGTTGCCACGGCAACGCTCTGCAAGCTCGTTTATCATCGCCATTTAAGAGAAGAGAGGTAATCCGGCAGATCTGTCCCAAAATCCAGCCGTTTCCAAGCGGAGAGGCAGATCAGAGGCTGGCAGCAGAGGGCTCTACACCTGTCTTGTTTGAAGTCTTGTGAGCTGGGAAATATTGATATACCAGGGGGTAGCATGAGCCAGGATTAGTCCCCTCTCTGATATCTGTGGGCTGTGAAGCTACCAATTAGCGAGCACTGTCAAGATATTGCCTGTCGCCTCATGGGATTATGGGAAGCCTGCTCCAACACCCAGGGGATTGTGGGAAAGAAAAGTAAGAGTGCTGTCAGGTGAAAGCAACCTAGTGGTCAAACCCCCGGGGATTGTGGGAAATTTTGCGTGATAACCCGCGGGACACGGAGAAGCTGCGGAGGGAGCCCATGGGATTGTGGGAAGTTCTGGAAGTGACAGGGAAGCGAAGATGATGAAAGTTGTTGCATGGCAGTTCTGACAGCTTCCTGGTATGAAAAATGAGGTGACAAAATATTTAATATGAATTTATGAGAAGCCTGCTGACATTGCTACTGGTAGTTGAGTGAATTATTGGAGGAATATGGATAAAGGAAGAAGCAGGGATGCCAGTGTCCTCCAGAGTTCATCTCCTGTCAGGAGTGTTCTCTTCAAGCTCTGTCCAAGTTTATGAAAAAGAAGCTCCCTGCTTTCATAGCTAAAAGGCATCTGATTCAATACTCTGTATGGGGAATTAGAATTGACATTTTGAGTTCCCGAAGAAACTCAAAACAATTGGAATGGGAATATTACTGTACAGTACAGACGTTTAAAAATCCATACTAGAAGTACTGTGACATGTAGGTATAATCTATCTGTATCTAAGCAGTGCTGATTGTCTAACAGTGCTGTATCAAGTGTATGGACACCTGCTATGTAAACATCTGCTGTTGGAAGTAAATCAAAATGTCAAGACAAGAAAGAACCATTTAACTCTCCCAGTGTCAAGGTTGATAAGAAAAGAGCGTCCTATTCAGCCAATGACATCAAATGTGCACTGTTTAACAATGAATTTAGCATTAGAAAGTACATGGGTATGCAATACTTTGCTTTTCCACTGTTTGATCTAGACATAACAGTATTTTGCTTTCTAGTATAAATTCTAAAGATATGGAATGTAATTCAAAAAGTTCAGATGATGATCTAAACACATTTGTATAAAAGTCTTACATTCCACCGGGAGAGAATGTTGGCATACTATAACTGTATATAGTTTATAGACTGCTGTTATTTTACTCTTGTTTCAGGGCACAGTTGATATTGCTATTAAGTATTGTTCTTCTCAGAATTAATCATCTTCACCATTGAAGGCATCAACACAGCAGAGATTTTGTGAAATTTCCAACCTTGTCATTTCTTCATATCTGTAACTGTGGTCACTACTTCTGGCATTTACTTGTAATGTTGGTTTTACTCAGAGATCCTAAAAGTCATTGAAAATGTGGAGAAAAGACAGCAAAATTCCCAATGAGAAATATCTTTGGATTTGACTGTTGGTTTTACTAAGAGATCCTAAAAGTCATCGAAAATGTGGAGAAAAGACAGCAAAATTCCCAATGAGAAATATCTTTGGATTTGACTGAAATATTTTCCATGCCTTCTGCATATAAGGTCATGTTTCTGTATTTGACCTTTTAGTTTGCCTTGTCTATATTTTCTCCTTTAAGTGATGTAACTGCAAAAGGTGGAATTTCACCAAAAGAATCTCATCCTCAGCTGACCCCTGGTTGAACCCATCCATTCAATCCCAATCTGCATACAAATAACCCACACCACCCTAGTTAAAAGGGTGCTCTTTGATTCTGTACATACCAAAGGACCCGCTTTGCAGTGGAAATCTCTCTCTTCAATTATTCATTCTTCTTAATTGGTATTGATTTTTTGCAGGGACAATTATTGAATACATTGTTTCATTACTGCAAAGGGGCTTTATCAATGAGCTAGCCCTAATGCAGCAAATTTTATTATGATTTTGTTGAATTATTTGTGCTCCTCAAGAAGACTTACAAAATTGGCTGCAAAATTCAAGCATAAAGAATGAAATATCTACAAATTCTAATAAAAAAACACCAAAATCTAAAATCTAAATTCCCTGTGGACATCATTTTGAAAATTCACTCAGAGATAATAAAATTAGGTGTGAGATCATTCACCGAGCACTACATTGTAAAGGTCTTTAGTTTTGGCACCTCTGAACGATGGTGTTGTACAGTTGATGATCTCCTTTGTCAATAAATGTAATCCCCCTCATCATACTTCACACTACAGGGCCTTGTGCCTGCTATTTACAACCTTATTGACATGTTGCTGTCAATGGTTCCTTTGAATAACAATCACAGAGCCCTGTGTGAAGACAGAGATGTGTATTGGGCAGCTCCTGGGGTCCAAAATCTTTTTTCTTGGTTACCATGAGTGTATTGATGTACTGGTGTACTATTTGTACATGGATGTACTTTCATCTATGGTCAATTCATAATAAAATTGAGAAAATTAAATCAATTTTGGTGTGTAGCTTTTCAAAAACACGAAAGATCAACGTCTGACTTGGGTAAACCTTTGGTTTCTGTCAACTTACTTGGTTGTTTTATCTGTACATTTATTTGTACATTAATTGAGGATTTTCTTCATTTCTTCAGGATTTAAGTCATTTAAAAAATGATATTATGCTCCTCTTTGGACTCAATAAAATACCTCCAAGAACTTCCACCAATCCTAAGTCTTGAAAGCACTTGAAAAGACCATAAGGCCACACCAATTTAATTTGTTGCTTCTCGGATTTCCCGACCCATTTTTTTCCAAGTTGGAAATTTAAAAAAATTAGTCCCAAGAAAAATAGTATAAGTTTTGCTATTGCAGACCTGTAAAAAAACCCTTTTCCTGGGGCACATACTGCTGATAAACCAATCAGAGAGCTTTTTTGTAGTTACATGATCAGAACAGTGGTATCAAATCAAAGGAAGAGATTCATTGGATAAATCATGCCATGAAAAGCTGAAAACTTGACTTCTAACCTTGTTTTTTTGTGTCATATAAGTTCACCCCAGACTTTTTGAATTTTTTTTTTTCGACCGATCGCCCCAATATTTTTCTAAAAATCTGAGAAGCAAGAAATTAAATTGGTGTGGCCTAATGATCTAGTATAGTTATCTATAATTAAACTTTTTTGTACTAATCCCATCATTTTAGATTGACCTTGTTTATTTCATCAAGAATGATCAGAGAATTTCTAAGTGTTTTGAATTCTAATGGATGCTTCTCCATGTACACAGAGGCACAAAAACTGCAAGTAGACAAGAAAATTTGAATAAACACAGCTTGATTTTTATTTCATATGTTTGGTTTGAATAAAAGAGGATTTTCCTTGAATGCCTTTTCAAAGTTTGAGAAACCTTACACTGTTTTGAATATAAAAAGCTTTCAAAACTCTTATCTTCGATACTTCTACAGTTATTCTCTGTAAATTTTCTTCACATGTCTACTTGGTACCTACATGTACATAGTCATTAATACTCCCCCACTTTATCAACAGTTATTGATGATATTCATGTGACAGATAGCTATGAATGTCCTCAACGCTACACAGAGTTTTACTCCATTTCAGCCATACACAAAGACTGTCTACTTCCAACATTTTTTTTGTTGGTCATCCTTATCTAGTCTTACCCGTTCTACACACTGAATTCCTGTTGAAATTAGTGTTGAAATTGATCTCTTCTCCCTTCCGCTCTCGATCTCGACAACATCAATGTTTACATGCAATTGGGTTCTTCCTACAGCTTTGGAGAGTCAATACAGAAAAGCAGCTAGAGTAACTATGAATTTGAGCATTTTCAGGCAGCAGTATTTCAAAGGTACGATGAGAAGTGTAGTACATATTGAGTGATACAAGTAGCTTCCAATATGAAGCAACCACTCTATCTATACATTTTCTTAATCTACAAACAAATAAAGGCATACAAAAGACACCACCTTGATGTGTAACACATCTGAAACAGATCACTCAACAAACACTTCGTAGCAGCAAACACATGTAAACACCTTCAACTGCTCCTGGTTTTCGATTAGCTAAATTAAATCTGATAAGCACTCAACATACTAATCCTTAGGTCCCCTTTCCCTCTCCTCAAAGAACTTCTTCTCAATGTGTCTGCAGAAGTTGATGAGATTGCTGTACTCCTTCACGATGTCTGCCAGGCTGTTGTCTGTGAGGGGGGTTGTCAGGATGGTGTAGAGATGGCCAAACACTAGAGCATCCAGTTCTGTGGGGCTGCGGAGACAAGAGGCATGGAATCAAATATAGGACATAAGAGTTTTCTTTTTCACAACCAGTTTTTCTCACCTGTTGACGTTTTGGTCGCAAAAGCGCCACCTACATCGGCTACATATAGCGGCAAGAAGCAGAACTCCAGTTAGAAGCTCTGAGGAAGACGTCTGACAGACATTGAACGTCAGCAGGTGAGAATAACTGGTTGTGTAAAAGAAAACTCTTCTGTCCTATCATCTACTGACCTGATGAAATTATTTTCAGAAGGAATCAAATACAAATTTCAGGATATCACTTCACCATCTAGCCATAGGAATGTACCAGGCACCTTGCCAAGACGTTGAGAATAAGTGTAATATCCATATTCCTATGATAGCCATCTCAGTTGCTTTATCCAATAAACCTGTTATAACAAAATCAAGAGCTACTAGTTTTACTTTCAACATAATTTGAATCATCTATAGATCTTGTGGCTTTCAATACACTGTGTATGAGGTACATTGACTGCACATGGGGGCTAGTAGACCCAGTGTTCATTGATACTTTAAGGTAAGGGAAACATTATTTTCACTCAGTACAATACAGTTTAAGAAGTTTAATAAGCATGGCCAGAATGTTACTCAAACTTCATGCAATTGACATCAAATGTTAGTCGTAGAAATGTTCAAACAACATTAGAAAGAAATACATCTGCTTCAGCCATAGGTCAATCTTTTAAAAACTATCACAGTGCCTCTGTACCTTTAGCAGAAAAGGGAACACTTCAATATAGTATAGAAACTACATGTTATGGATAGACATGGATAGATTGAATATGGCGAATTAATAGAAGTACCGGTAGAACACATGAAATGATATAGTTTGGTGGATAAGGTCAGTCACACGGTCACAGTTTTAACATCTTCAAGTCAGATCCTAGCTGTCAAAGGATGGTGTGTGGACTGTAAAACCTTTGATAAAGAAAGTGTCTTGTAGTCTTTCATGTAGTCTAGAGGGTCTGCATGGGGGGTTCCCGATAACGATTTAAGCTGAATTCAGAATTACGCTAAATCAAGGAAGGCAATTACACTGAATTTGGTCTCCTCACTACGAATTACGTAGATAAGATGGTTTTCCCTACGAGTTAGGGGAAATAAAAATAGGCTGCCTACGCCTTACGGAAAAGAGCATGCAGACCCTCAGTCTAAGGTACTGGAGTGAGTCCATCTATAAAAGAACCTATATGAGAGAGGTGACAGAAAACCCAGTTAGAGTGTTGGAGGCGCACACAAGACTTGACCAGGAGCTAAGTGCAAACCCTGCGAAGGAATCCTCGTCACTTGCTCCTCTTTCGGAAGAACCTCTTTTCAATGCCGATGCAGAAGTTGAGGAGGTTGCCGTACTGCCGGACTATGTCCACGAGGATATCCCCAGGAAGGGGGGTGGTGAGTATGGTGTACAAGTGGCCAAACATTACCGCGTCAAGCTCTGTGGGCCTATGGGATACATGGGATCTTAGCAGGGTAGCATGCATGGATGGTGCTTTCAGTACACAAGCAATACACCTTTCTCACACAGCGGACATGATAGATCAAAAACGAAGCCAATGTGGCAAACAAAAGACTATCAGTCATAACTAGCAGTTCAACCAATGATAGCACGGTAATTAGCAAATTCACCAATTAGAGAATGAGATTTGCATTAATATATGCTTTTATTTTGTATCTCTACACTACTCTAAATTGCTACATACATGAGATAAACTGAACGGGATACGAGTCTATAATTATTTTTTTGTTTGTTTGCCTCATTGACCTAGTTTTCGTTCTTTGATGTCCTCTGCGTGAGGAAGTTGTGTGTAAGCAAGTTTTGTACATCTGTCAGTGTTGGATAATCTCACCGTGTCATCAATTAATAAACCAGCCAAATAACCAATCAAACAATCACGGCTAACCAAATCAATCAAAAGGAGACTCCAGTAGGCAATGTGCTGCTTCGACAGGTTGAGTGATGCCTTTACACTTGGCTGTGATCATGACAACTTCATCACTGACTTTTCAACAATACAAGGAGTTGGACACATTTTTTCATTGCTGAGTTTTCTGCCAAGAAGTCTTGTTAGTTTGCTTCTTTGGGAACGGGATAGCTGAAAAAATTATGATAATGACTTTTTTCTTCCTTTGGTTCCAAGATATCCATGTAGATGCTCCTTGTTTCTAAATTGCAACTAGAAAACTTATACATGGATTTATAGATACAAATTGACCTGAAGAAAAGTAAATAAATTTTGAGTTCTAAGTTTAGTTTATTAGTTTAGTTTATTGTCATACCCTTTAGCCCCTAAGGCGGATGATATTCCAGGGTTCATACATACACCATAATTTTCAACTAAGGCTAAGCTATGCTGCAAAAGGCGAAACTCAGGCAAAACTCCCTTTCCTAGTATAGTGAACATGTTGAAAATCGGGAATCAGCGCTTCCAAAAACAAATCCAGAAGCTGTCAAAGGAGGCTAGGCTGACCTGTGACAGCAATTGTAACACATAGTTTTAAAAATGATAGTTTGTAGCTTCTTTTCAAACTGTAGTTAGATAACCTTAGTGGTAGTTCTCTCTCAAGTCTTTACTCCAGAGTGGAAAACTTTACTGCAGAGTTTTTTTTTTTATCTTCACTGATTGGGGATTCCTGTACACCACCCCAACCATCCTACTCACCCCTGTTTGAAGAAATAATGGTGGTTCCCCAGCCTCTGTGCCAGGGCCTTGCAGCAGTTGTCCACCTCATCATACACCTACAGGTGAAACAGACAGGTAAGGGCATCTTTCACATATCTGTTTTTTATGTATCCATGAATCAGTAGCAATCAATATAACCTCAGGCATTAATACATGTATAAAAATTCCCTGGAGTTATGAGAAAGATTCAAATAAAGTAACATAAATTTCTCCTCATAAACTTTATTGTACTTGCAAGCTTTCTTGTACTTCTGTCTTTTTAGAAGTCTAGCATTGCTTATTCTTTGAAATCATACACATTTTTTTTTTAAATGCGTCAATCCAAAGCCAGTAAATTTTGTTAACAGACAGTCCTAGACAACTGGAATAAGGGTTGGAGATACCTGAGGTAGATTAATCCTTGTCTCATCATAACAATCCCTCACTGATGACACTGCGTAGTTTCTATTTTGAAATTGTCTTGTGTCTACTACAGTGGATGACCAAATTTTTCAGTAGCTGGACTCAGACTTATCACAGTAAAATGGTTTGATGAAGGTTCAACATCAAGGTAATAAGAAATGCCAAATAGTAATTACTTGAGCAACTGGATATGACTTTGGAAACGGTCTGACATTTCAGGCAGAATCCACTACCTTTCGTCAGTATTCTACATTCTATTAACAATACTTATAATCTTCTCAAGAAGAATCCGTCCCCTCACCTCCTCCAGAGTCTTGCTGTACCATCCCAGTGCCTTGAGCTGGTTTTGGACGTCCCATTGTTTGCGATAGGCCAGGAGAGTGTTCAGAGGCCAGGGGTACGGCGAGCTGTACCTTGGTCTACTTATCTGTAAAAAGAAAAAGAAAATGCAGTTAGGGATAAAGTAAATGAAGTGATTTAGTACCTTGTTCATCACATCCATAAGGCTATGATTTGTTAGTCAAAAGAAAACCAAATCATTCGCCAATTGACATATAATGATTGTTGAAAGTTGAAGATGATGAAGATTATATAAAATGCTTTGAAGTAATAGATTTCCTTCCAACCATGTACAACTGTTAAGTATGCGATCAAAAGTGACCATATCACAGCTGATGAACAAGTATGATACATAAAATGCTGAGAAAGGTATGGTCTTATACATGAGACAACAATTTGCTGCCTTTATACATTTTTATTCATGTTTTGATACCATTCCAGGAAAGCTTTTCTTTATTCTCAACTCCCAAATTCCATCATCACCATCATCATCATCATCATCCTAGTAAGCCATTTGAAAGACAACAACACATATGGAAGAAGACCAGCTCCTTTTTAGCAGAGATTTTATCACACAAGTAAAGTTTGTGTGTATTAACCTTAACTTTGCATGATCTTAAGGTCTAGCTAAATTTTTCTCAGAGCAAACATGTAAACTTCCATCCAGCTGCGTCTGTCTGACTCAAATCCTTCACAAACTCCAACCACATGACGGGAACAGCTGGGTGCCTGTCCTAAGCTCTACAGGATAATAGCACTGCAACTACCTGATAATCTTCCTGGAAGATAAGAAACATTTTAAATCTTGTTTAGCCCCAACCTGACAGCCCTGAACCGCTGAATAAATCATTTAAGACCATGGCGGTCCCAGGGAGAGACCGGGTGATAATCGGGCTTTTCGCACAGCTGATAGAAGCGATTCCGGAATCGGGTCGCGTTTGGCGTCAGCACGCCTCCCCGGGTCGGGTTGTTAAGAGGGTTCTGATGGCGGATAGCTGGCGGGATTCGGTCTAACAAGATGGCAAGTGTATCTGATGGAAGCGCAGGCTTCTAGAGTCAACTGTTGAGCCGGTCAACTCCCCACAGACGTCTACCTGTCAGCGATGGGATTAATCTACAGCAGGAGCAGAAGTTGTGATGAAACTGTTTGATTACCGTTGGGGGGGACTTGCTAATTTTATCTGCTAGGACACGCGCGACCCACTAGGAATCCACCTTTCAAAAGTGCGCCCTTAACCAGATTGAACAAAATATTTAATAAGAGAGCTGTCAAATGGCATGTTAGGTAATTTGGGAGGTTGCATTTTCAAATGAAACTTCTGGCAAGGTACTGATGACTTTGCTGTCACCTTTCCTTAACAAGTAAGGAAACTTTTGAGATTCTCACACTGATCTCATGTACCTGTACTTAATGAGAAAAACTCCTTTTCACACTCTTTAAGAAATAAGAATTTACAGGTGACGTGTGTGTTATTAGGAAAAAATCTGTTGAGAACTTTTTCTTAATTTTTTTTTCCTATCAGGAGAGTTGCAACAAAAAGTACTGAAAAATGAAATTTAAGGCAGAGATTTAATCACACTATGGATCTTGTTATTGGGCTGACCTCATTGTGGAAGACCACAATTGGTACAACTTTGCAACATACTGTGCCTCCAATATTGAGCCTCTTAACTGTCTTCATTGACAAGCACTTTTTATTACAATAATACAAGTAAAGTATTGAAAAGATAAAAATGTGACATTGATACAGAAAGCTTTGTTTATTTTATTGTTTTCCAGACTTTTTGTTTGTTTCTGGTGTCTGACATCTCCATAATGAAATAAGCAATAAATGTAAGCATAGTATCAAAAAAATACAATTGTGACATTGACTCAGATTGCTTTATTTATGTTGTTGTTTTCCAGACTGTTTGTTCATTTCTGGTGTCTGGCATCCCCATAATAATATAAGCAATAGATATTAAGCATAGTATAAAAAAATACCATTGTGACATTGACTCAGATAGCTTTGTTTATTTTGATGTTTTCCAGACTGTTTGTATCATATCTGGTGTCTGAGATCCCCAGAGTTGCGCTGGTTGTGCCTAATGAGAATGATCCTGCTCAGTTTCCAATAAAACCCATCTCCAGTAATTAAACAAGTGTCTCAGGAAGGGGCGGAAGCAATTTTCCACCTCAAATGGAAGGAAGATCATCTCTTCACAGGGGAATTTACAAGGAATTAGGTGAAGACATTCCTGGTCTGTGTCTTAAAGGAATTCAGGCCAACTAAAGGTGGCCGTGGTAATTCAAACTCAGGAAGAATTAAGCGCTGAATTATGTTTCTTAATGTACTAGAATTAGGGTATGTTATTAATGAAGACTTTTCACATGATATCAGTTATTGTGTCATCACACAAGCAACAGTTTCCTCACAGTAGGGAAGAGGACACGTTTGTAATTAAAGGAGCCACCAGAATTGTCAAAGAAAGTGAGAAATCTCATAAAAAATCCACCGCGGCTATGGAAAAAGTATCAATTACTTGTCTACAGTACTGATGCAATAAACAAAGAAATTTGTCACTTGTCAACAAAAGCTACTACCTAATAATGAAGGCCACACTGATTTGATAATGTGGATGACATCCTCAGGGAACCCCAAAACTGTTGTGAGCATGCAAATAAATAAATAAAAGAAAGTTGCCTTCATTGTGAAATCAAAGTTGTCAGGAAGGTTGGACAAATCACTTAATGAATTTTTTGTTCTTTCGTATCTTTTCTAATATTATATTTTCAACTCATTTGTTACATATGACAAAAATGACATCTTTGCATGCTAAACACAAACCTTACAGTATACATTGTGTACATGCAGTTTTTCTTAAACAGAGGAATATTGATGTGTGTGCAGACGCCATCCATATAGTCAGTGTGGCCTAAGTTCTTATCCTGCAAAAATTAACCTTCCAGAGAGAAGAAAGATTTCTCACCTCACTTGCAGTGGTGGGGTCACACCAGGAAATGTAGAGCTGTAACAACAGAACAATCAAAGGTTGGAAATTACAATCATGAACAAATAAGCAAGTCCTTCACAAAGTTTTAACATGATACAATTTTAAGTTTAAGCCATGGCTCTACTTATAAACTTACATATAAGAGATGTCAGCCCACAACAAAAAATCATGACATTTCACAGATTCATCATCATCACAGATTAAAAGTGAAAAACCATAAATCTATTTCCTCAACTTTTCTGGAGTGTACTGAGCAACTTGCATCCATTCTACTCCAATCAATTGTTTGCAAGCTACTCCTACTGTCTTGAATTGAAACTAGAGTTCCATGACCTTATAACTTTGCAAGACAATTCTCACCCTTTTGATTGATGCATTATAAATCTTTCTCAATAATTCTGCAAATTATGTCCTCATTTGCATCAAGTAATTATTAGTTTATTGTTTCAACTGTGAACTCGAAACTTCCTTTCACAATCTAACAAGAAATAAAGTCCCTACAAAAATAATTGAATTTGCAGTGTACATTCACTGTCTGGAATTATCTTGAGAAGTCTGAGTAGCAAGTTATGAAATTATCCGTGCCCCAAGTATCATTAATCCAAGACAGGTTGAGATCCGATACTCCCACCCCCTCCAGAGACAATATCCAATACTCCGCCAACAAAAAAAAACATATCACAGCACTGCAGCTCTAGCTGGGGCTGACCTCTGCCCCAGGCGTTACCATGGGCACAAAGGAACAGGTGGGTGGATCAATATGGTCAATATGCTGAGGCAGTGTAGGATGTGTACCACCTACGGGCAGGAATATTATCAAAGCCTGACAGAATAGGGCTCTTTCTCTCACTGATTCTTTGGTATCAACTCTAAGGTTCCATATCACTAGTTTACCTGTCAAGATTACATCGGGGTCTTTTTCGCTGCCACGACTTCTTGTAAAATGAACTTTGTCTTAACACAAGAGGCAGTTTTAAAGTAGTTATTTGTTTCATAGTCAGCCAACTACAAAATTGTAGGGACTGGCATATCTTGTAGATATTAGAATGGATGCTGTATTTAAAGGTAGTGAAATAAATATGCATTCTTGTCAATATCTTATATTTTATTTTACTCCAACTTAGGAAACCAATTCCTTGACAATAAATCTCCTTTATGCCTGCTGTGCTAAACTAATTAGCCAAGACAGGAACATATTCACTCGCTCTAGTGCTGCAGGTATATCCAGTAATGTCTACATGCGAATGATTTATACGTAAGTACAACCATTAATGAGGGAAGTAAATCAATTTCAGAAAAACAGGAAAAGAATTAGAAAGGTTGGTACTGAGGATGAGCATGAGGTAGCAACATATGATATTGAATGAAAATACTCTGCACATCATTGCATCTGAAGTTGACATGAACATCTGTTCCCTTTCTGCTGGCAAAGTGGCTTTAATGGAATTTTTAATCAGGGACAATTTGATGGTCATAAATCAAGAAAAAACTTATAATATCACAGTGAGAGAGATGTCACACTGACACTGTCTTGGCAGACGATTCATTTCATGTAGGAAACATTTCTCTCCACATGACACTTACATGGCATCCTTGTTACAGTTATCAGTGCACTCATCTTTATGAAGGAGGCTGTGTGCTAACTTCAGTTCACCCCTGACAAACGAGGAAGGGTGACGATGTGCTATTCCTCGATCACCCCCATCTCTCCTCCTGTCTATAAATGTCTCCCTTCTATATAACAGGACATCTTTCTTGTTATCATGGGCTTAGCGGACATCCTCCAGGGTTGACCCTTCTTGACCCTGGCAAGATTTATCCCACAGCGGTGCCCCCCTCCCCTCCCCACCCAAATGTCAGCTGTCCATCACGGGAGGCTCCAGGGTGCACTTGACACACATTGGCCACATGATCCAGCAAACCACAGACACCACCCCATCTATCAACAGTCTTGCCCTGCCAGGATTTTCCATCCCAAGCGCCTGTCAATCACGACCAAACATTTGTCTTGGGGCTCGACGGCGAAGGGGTGAGGAAAATGTCACGACAAGATGGTGAATGTCGCTGTCACGATGATTTCACACCGCCGCTCCAAGGGGGCCGCGGCCCTCTCGTTTTGGCGGAGATGTTAAAGTATGGCGTACCGTCGGACTTGCAAATGAACAAGGGTTCATACAAGAGGCAACAGCTCACTTGGTGTGGATGGCAGCACACTCCAAGATTGCCCTTTTCTGATTGGTTGGCTATGTCAGCTGACTTTGGCCAAAGGTTTGCTGTCTCCGTTATACTTCCATATTGCAAAGGACTTAATATACTACTAAACTATATAAGATCTTGCAACTTGAAAGAAATACAAATGAAATGTAACTTGAACAAATCAACTTTTGAATTTTGTGGAGGGTTATAATCAAAGGGCAACAAACTACATGTAAGGCGGTGAAACTTTTTTGGCAATTAAGCTTGGCTCTAATTAAAAGTAATTGTCAATTATACTGGACTCTATTACAAGAGAAATTGAAGGATTATGTGCACTATTGAATTAGACTATAGTTGACATGCATTTCCATTTTGAAATCGTAACTAAAGTGTGAACCATATAATTGACCTGGGCCAGCCTAAAACCCTTACAATTAGTACATACCAACTCACTACAGGTTTTCCCCTGTGGTTCACAGAGTACATGCCCAAACCATGTTGTACATTTTGTGAATATCCGATCAGCTTGGTTTTCATCATGTTTTATACAGGGTACGTCGGATACCGCCTCAGGACATACACCTTTCAACCTCTCGTCAGACCTGCCGAGCAGAATCATAAGTCACTTTCCCTTTCAAACCTTCTTAGGAAAGAAAGGCTTTTGCCTTGCTTGTTTTCCTTAAAGGCTGTTGGCAGTCTTACATATTGATGATAAGGGAGAAACCTTACAGAATTACAGGTTAAATCTTAAACAACTTGAAAAAAAATATTGCAGGCAACAGAAAGCAATAAATGATGACACTCAATCTTGTAAACTGCATTAAAACAGTTATATCTTGAATTTGTTGTGGTTTTCTTGTTTAAAGGATGCTGGGTCTTAAACATTGATGATAAGGAAAACCTTTCAAGATTTACAGGTAAAATCTCAACTTGCAAAATGATGTGGCAGTCAACAGAAAGTAGTGCAATATATGATGATACTTAATCTTGTAAACTGCATTAAAATAGCTGTATCTTCTTAATGTTCATTGTTAGTTTATTTTTGACGAATAAAGATGAACAGTGTTCTACATAAGAAAATTCTCCAGGTAAGAAATTATGTTCATTCCTCCCCTACTTACCTTTCCCCGAACCTAATGATACAGGGTTACAGGGTTAGCAATACAACATCTGAATGGATGTATTCTTTAATCCCACTAATACAAAGTTCACCTGGACTAGTTTTAAACCACTACTTCCTGCATTGGTCTTACATAAGTAAGCAATGACTCTTTCTTTCCTACTAACCTTTCTGTGAACCATATGATACAGTATGAGCAATACAATTTCCTAACGGTCAAATTCTTCTCAATTAACCTAATATAAAGTTTACCTGAAACCAGTTTAAATCCACCATATGCATTTTATTCACGGAAAGAACCAACCACAAAGACCACTGCCCTTCCACTAACCTTTCTCTGAACCTTGGCCTATGGGTGAGCGATATGACTTCTCAATGTAGGTATTTTTCATGATAATAGAAAGTTTCCCTAAACTAGTTTAAATACACCATTTCTCGCATTGGCCTCATTGTAAAAGCCAAAGATCATTCCTTTCCTACTAACCTTTCTGTGAACCGGATGATACAGTAGAGCAATATAATTTTCTAACAGACAAATTCTTCACACTTAGTTTAATAGAAAGTTTACCTGAACTAGTTTAAATCCACCATTAAATTCTATTGCATTGGCTTCACAGTAAAAACCAATCACAAAGACCATTGCCCTTCCACTAACCTTTCCCTGAACCTTAGGCTATGGGTGAGCAATATCACTTCTCAATGTAGGTATTTTTCATGATAATAGAAAGTTTCCCTAAACTAGTTTAAATACACCATTTCTTGCATTGGCCTCATTGTAAAGCCAAAGATCATTCCTTCCCTACTAACCTTTCTGTGAACCGTATGATACAGCATGAGCAACATAATTTCCTAACAGACAAATTCTTCACCCTTAGTTGAACAGAAAGTTTACCTGAACTAGTTTAAATCCACCATTAAATTTTATTGCATTGGCTTCATACCCGGTACTAAAAACCAATTACAAAGACCATTGCCCTTCTACTAACCTTTCCCTGAACCTTAGGCTATGGGTGAGCAATATCACTTCTCAATGTACAACTGTAGGTATTTTTCATGATAATAGAAAGTTTCCCTAAACTAGTTTAAATACACCATTTCTTGCATTGGCCTCATTGTAAAAGCTAAAGACTAAAGATCATTCTTTCCTTACTTACCTTTCTGTGAACCGTATGATACAAGATGAGCTATATAATTTCCTAACAGACATATTCTTCACCCTTAGTTGAACAAGTTTAAATCCACCATTAAATTCTATTGCTATGGCTTCACAGGAAAAACCAATTACAAAGACCATTGCCCTTCCACTAACCTTTCCCTGAACCTTAGGCTATGGGTGAGCGATACGACTTCTTAATGTAGGTATTCTTCCTGATAATAGAAAGTTTCTTTAAACTAGTTTAGATTCACTATTTCTTGCATTAGCCTCATTGTAAAAGCTAAAGATCATTCCTTCCCTACTAACCTTTCTGTGAACCGGATGATAATTTCCTAACAGACATATTCTTCACACTTAGTTTAATAGAAAGTTTACCTGAACTAGTTGGAATCCACCATTAAATTTCATTGCATTGGCTTCACAGTAAAAACCAATTACAAAGACCATTGCCCTTTCGCTAATCTCTCCCTGAACCTATGGGTGAGCGATATCACTTCTCAACGTAGGTATTTTTCATAATAATAGAAAGTTTCCCTAAACTAGTTTAAATACACCATTTCTTGCATTGGCCTCATTGTAAAAGGTAAAGACCATTCCTTTCCTACTAACCTTTACCTGAACCTTAGTCTACAAGGTAACCAATAGCACTTCATAACGACTTTATTCACCATGCATCACACTAAAGGAAAGTTTACCTGAACTAGTTTCAAACCAACATTTTCTGCAAAAGTAAAAACTAAAGACCACTATTGCTTTCATACAAACGTTTCCCTAAACCATATGCTATGGGATAAGCAGTATCACTTCTCAACGGATGTATTCTTCGAACACACTAATAGAAAGTTTACCTAAACTAATTCTAAACCAACATTTCCTACATTGGTCTCATAGTAAGAAACTACAAGCGCAGAGACTAAAAGTTTCCTACTAACCTTTCTCTGAACCTTACTCTACAGGGTGACAAATTAATTAATTATTACTTCCAGACAGTAGAACTGATGTATTCTTCTCGGCAATAGGAAGTTTGAATCCACCGTCCCTGCATTAATCCTTGTAGTAGGAACTTATTGCTTTCCTACAAACCTTTCCTTGAACCTTATGCTTAGGGGTGAATAATATCATTTCTGAATGGAGGTATTATTCTTCACACTGATAGCATGTTCATCTAAACTAGTTTAAATCCATCGCATTGTCCTATATATGTCTTCCCGGAACATGACTTCCTTTTTACCCCTTCAATATCTCTTTGATGAAACGAAATCCCGCCATTCCAGCGCATCATTAGTACCAGATCAGAGCGACACGCGTATCGAGAACCATCCCAACCTTATCGACTGCCCGCGTAACAAGTGGAAGACTGGAGCGCTCATCATTAGCTTTATCTGCGGCAACAGAACCGCTGCTATCTCCGCTACGTGAAATTGCTGACTGGAGGGTGGGGAGGGCAAACTGCGGGGTCCGCTCCTCCGAGGGTCCAGGCAAGACGTAGTCATCTATCACTGTCGGCGGAGCCAATATAAAGTGCACACACGCGGAGGGTGATCGACAGCACACAGGCCCCACGGTATAGCCGGGGGCAGAGGCTGCCGTACATGGAGTGGAGATACCCTGGTACATGGATACATCAGCAAATACAGCAATATTACATACCGCTGGGCTAATCAAATCTACTGTTTTGTTTACATCTGCAGTTTTTTTTTCAGGTTTGACGAATGTCAAAACTATTTTACTTGTTTACATGGATACATCAGGTTTTACTTTTTGACATGGACATATCAGCAAATACAGCAATATTACATACCGCTGGGCTAATCAAATCTACTGTTTTGTTTACATCTGCAGTTTTTTTTACAGGTTTGACGAATGTCAAAACTATTTTACTTGTTTACATGGATACATCAGGTTTTACTTTTTGACATGGATACATCAGCGAATAGAGCAATATTACATACCGCTGGGCTAATCAAATCAACTGTTTTGTTTACATCTGCAGTTTTTTTACAGGTTTGACGAATGTCAAAACTGTTTTCCTTTTCAAATTTACAACATTTGCTTCTTGCATACTGTATAGATTTAACACCTATCTATTTATATTATTACAATATTGTTGATTACATCTGTTTTTCTAACAGGTGAGACAATTGTAAACATTTTTTAGATTTTACTATTGCTTCTCATTACTTGAACACCCCTCTACTTCTATTACTGTAATATTGTTTATTTACTTGTTTATATATTGAATTTTCAGACAACTGAGTGGCCCATTTAATTTTGTCAAACTGATTTTCAAGGGAGCTGAGAGCAAAAGATATGGAGATATCCTATGAAACTTTAATTGTAGAATACATGCCAGAATGTAAACTTGAAAATTTTGCAGATCAATATGCTAAAGATGAACAATACTCCTTTGGCAGATATGTCTCAGTTGTCATGGGTGAAATCAAAATGTCATACCTGCTCTTCAACATAAACTTGCACAAATTGGCCTAGTATCATCCAGGAGGTTATCATCACTGATGAATCTCTTTTTCTTTAAGATCCCATTTCCATTTAATATTTCGAAACAAAGTAAGCTGAAATGCAACAAGACATCAAGACTGCAGTAAGGGAAGACGCTAGGGGGCCCAAAATTTAATAATTTCCAGCTTCCATCCAACACACAAACACACCAAATATGAAACCAGTCCTTCTAGCAGTTCTCGAGAGTTATCTTGTTGACAGACACACACACAGACACACACAAATGTTAATGAAAATATAACCTCCATGATACTGTATTTCATGGAGTTTATAAGTCCTGAAACAAGGTAACAACAAAAGAAGAAAAGGAAAAACACAAGGAACCAGGAAAAATGTTCTTCTCTCTGCTGAATTAAAAAAAGAATAATTTGTGCATGAAAGCATGTACATTTTGTACGTTGCACATGTACTAATGATTAATGACTGAAGCTATATTGTCTGATAAAAGAATCATAACTCCACATCTGTCATATTTGAGAAAGCATACGGCACTAAGTGCAGCAGTGTAGAACAGTGGCAGGTAAAATATTGATGGTTGGGAGTGTGTATCAATCGATACAAATGTCTGTAACCTTGGAAGATGTCTGTTGGGGAGAGGAGTCGGGCAGCAGTGCTGGATGGGTGATATCATATTCTCTATTGATCTGGTCACCCCTGCAAGCCCAGCTGTCTGTCAGACACTGCTAATCTGTACTTCAGGGGCAGCGACAACACACACAAACAGAACAGATGTGACAAGATGTGCGATGGGGAGGGAGGGGGGCACAGATCGAAGTGGTTTGTTCTGGGCAAAGTCATCGAACTAGCCTATACATGTACATCTAGGACTGTATCAACATAGTTGCTGACACATGGTTTGTTGTTACTACACAAAATAGCAACTGCACTACCACTGAATTTTTCCTAGAAACTGTATGATCACAATAGACAAGATTCTTTCATTGCAGGTTTCAAAGTGCTGCCATCATTTTAAACCCATTGACAGGGTTTAAAAATTGTGAAGTTCCAGAGTAAGCTGCTAGGGGGCCCAAACATACATTACTTTTTAAACTCTTTGACAGGGTGTAAAATATGAATTCAAAACTTTCAATGGAAATCTTGCTAGACCAAAACTGAATTGTTTCAACACTGTAGAATCATTTCAACACCATGAAATTAAGTCCCCATGGGCATAAACATAAATTAATTACAGTAAAAAGATGATGAATAGTATCAAAATGGAGTTTATCTACATAAGATTTGAGGATTATCCTTAATTGAAAGTTTTGAATATTTTGTACGATATATTTTCCATGTATAGGCCATTAAGACGTTCCTAAGACAAGTATATTCTTAAAGGAAGTTTACTTGTTATGGGGAAAACAATGATAAAAGATCCTTGCCACAGCCATGTAATCCTCAGCCGGAAATCATATTAATATGTCCGAGTTTTGCTAAACATCCAGCTGTCATATGATATGATAGATGTTCCATGAATGGCCGCTATGCTTTGATGCTCTGGTGTACTGATCACTGCACACATATCAGGACATAATTAGCCTCTGTCCTAGCCTGGGTACCATCCGGAAAGCAGTTCGCTCCGGCGTTCATTATATACAACTGTACTATATACAGTCGCTTCTACATGTAGCTCTGACATTCATTATACACTATATACAGTCGCTTCTCTGTGTTTCCGTCTGGGAACGCGGACCATCTCAGCGTCTGGAATCGTACAAAAAGTGGAAGCAGGCGCTGATTGGTCCCTACACGTGACCGAATTATGGAATGGGTTCAAGCACTCGTTCGAACCGGTGTTCCAACACCGGACAAGCTCTCTGTCCTGTTGTCATCAAACGAGTGCTCTAGAAACCATTCCTTGATTTGCTCATTAACTGATTTTACCACCAAACTGTTTGAATGTGCATGTTTCCAGACGGATAGCAGAAGCGAACATAGGAGCGAACTACTATCCGGATGGTACCCAGGCTACCTCTGTCCCCTGTCAGGGTTCCAATCTAGCATGTCAGATTGCTGTGGTAATGGGTGTTGGTTTAGGCTGTGGGATCCCTGCTAGGAATGTTTGGAAGTGACCCCCCTGGGGGAGGATGGGAGGACCAGTAGTGTCACCTGTTGTTTATGGTAGATGGAGTCTACCATAGGGGAGATAGGGTGAACAGTTAGCTGCTTGAGTTAAACTTTGGACTTAAGGTCCAGCTGGGAAACAGTTGGATAGCCTGGGTGATTCTAATCAGGCTCATCGCTTACTTCTAACTCTTATCATAATAATAATAATCACCAGGTGCATTTTGCCAGCTAGTAGGTACCCAAATTATGAGTAATGAGGCTGTAAATATGTTATGTGTACTTTCCTAATAGCACATAGGCACAGTTTTGAATAAATTCTTACATGTTTGTTTGAACTTGCAATTGACCATTAAAAGTTTTGACCAAAGTAAGAACTTATATCTGTCTATTTGTTTGTTTGCACACAGGTAAACCACCTTATGGTATAACACACAAGCTGGCTTGTACTAGAATATACTAGCTGCATACCTGGACAGATTCAATATTTGTTTAATATGAAACACCTCCAAAAAAGAATATGTGTTGCTGGCTATAAACCAATACGTATTGCAAATCTTGAAACATTTGCAGAGATTTCACTTTCGTGTTTTTCTCTGTGACCTCTCAGCATCGAATTGAAGACACCATAAATATGTGCTTCCTTTGTATCATTGAATGAACTACAGAATTTCAACTTTAAATGTTAACACCACAAAAATCTCTTTCCCTCACTGAGAACTGTAGCCCATACTTATGTTATGACAGACTATTACACTTGTCCATACTTGTCCATGTCCATAAAATTGGGTAGCAAATTTCCTGAGCAGCCTCCTAACCCCTACTTGAGGCAGTTAGTTGAACTTGCCAAGGCTCGATGTTTCCGACCTCTTGAGAAGAGATGCTGCTACAGTGAGCATAGTTCAGTGCAGGGTTGTAGCCAGCACCCGTCCTTCAGTCCTTTGACAGAATTTTGCAGCTGGGGATGGAAAAACTTTTTGCCCATTCCGTCCTCTGTGATGGACAAAAATCTACATGTAAAGTCAGTTGAAATATAAAAAACTGTCTCTCTTGTGTAATTTTTCACCAAAAAGATGAATAACAGTCTACCAGCAAAACCTACACCTCAAAATGCAGGAAGTAACGTTTCAAAGGGTCTAGATTTCAAAATTTTCCAGAGGAGCATGACCCCAGACTCCCCTAGGAAGGTTGCGGCTTCAGTGCTTGATAGGATTCAAAATCAAGGGGACGGAAAATCATTTCAGGCTGGCTACAACCCTGGTTCAATGCAATGGCCTTGCACTGAGCCAACACTGGAGCATTCCAGTGTGTTGTCCCGGATTCCCCCCAAATGTGGGCCATGTAACCTTCATCATTGGGACAGTTGGGACTACAGACAAGTCTACTGAGACCTGATACCCTTGAAACAGTCACGAACTGTGTCACAGAGTTGGAAACTTGTCTGTGAGCCAGATAGCTGAAGATAAGGCTGTCTAGACAGACCCTGATATTATATCATAATTACATGACTTTATGAGACAAAAGCGCATTGTGCAAATATGTAAAAACACTTGTTTTTCAGTCACACTTGAAATTCATTTTACTTACTTGTCATCAGTTGAAGTGAGGAGGTCTACATGAATTGAGTCAAACACCCTACATGCCCTACTGTGTTTGAACTGTTTAGTTATAACTTCACAGTAAACCAGAAACAGTCATGGAAAGGTATATGTATGTGAAAACAAACAGAAAATTGCAAAGCTCTGAGAAACAATTCTACAGCAATTCAGAAATACACAAGAATGCTTCACGATATTAAAAAACAAACTACCCCTCAAAACTATACGTCATTAAGTTCATCTCCCTCAATTGTGATTCTTGGTCCATCCCTTACAACTTTTGCAAATTTGACTCCCATGCATGTAGACTACAGGTGTTTTCTGTTGACCTGCTGTCAGCCAATCAACACAGAGTTCAACACTCCTCCTCCCTGCTCCTCCCTGCACCTGCTTCTAGTAAGCACAGGACACAGGAGGACTATAAGGTTACAACAGTGCTGTACTTCTTCTACCTTCTGGGTTCTCATTTCTAGATAGATGTATTTTGACAGAACTGCAGATTCCTGCCATTCATATAATCATATTGAAAAATTCCTCCCATTTATATTTGATGCAAAAATTTGGAAAAAAATGTGTGCTCATTGCTGATTCCATTTCCCCCCACTTTTCTGTTTTCTGAAATAAAGGTGGAACAAAGTACACGTAGAAGATGATGTGTTATGTTTCATCTGTCTACTTTTTCTTCAACTTTTACCCATGCAACGATATCACAATACCAGTATAACCAGCAAGCAAGACCATAGCATGTCCAGGTCAAAAGATACAAAAATGGAAATTCTGCTGCAGTACCAAGGTCACATACCAGGGGGCCCAAAATTGACCTTGACCTACACCTTCCTAACCCCTACCAGATATCATTGTAATACATCCAGAGATTCTAGACTTATGCTGACCACAAATATCCAGACACACAAAAACAGACATGCCAAAAACTATACCTCAATGTTTCATGCTAACAAAATCTTACACTTGATGTTTCTTCTCCATTCCATGGTAGAAAAAAAAAAAAAGCTTGGTTTAAACTTTTTTGCCTCATCTGTCAATCAAGACCCAGCAGCAGTGACCAAGTACTGAAGTAGGACAGGTTTGGATGTACTTAGCATGCCTCCTGACTCTTTACACTTGTAAAAGCTTAACCCTGTCAGTTACTGTTGACTGGTTTCTCCAGGACTCCTTTCTCCACTGACCGTGTAAAACCCCCAGTGAAAACATTCCCCTAAAGGAGGCAGGGCACAGCACAGGCCTGGCTTTCACAGCTGTCTTGTTAGCTGAGATTTGAAGGACAACACAGTGATGGGAACAGTGACAGAAGACTGGTGGCTGGACATGGTGGGGGATTTAGATTGTCAAACAACATTAATGGTACCCATAGCTTTTGGCAGGGGCTACCAGAAAGGGAACGGCTCCAGGTCCAGAGGAAGATCTGGGACAAGGGCACACTTGTGTTTTTGTTGGCAACCCTCAGAAGATAGAAAACAGGGCCACATTTACAGGGGTTAACATATTGCACCTGGTAGTACAAGCTAGGCACTGTAAGAACAGAATAAGCAATATTTAAATTGTTTATTTCATTCCTCCACATGGAATATATAAAATATGACAGCTAAAACCTGTCAAAGCCATTGGTTCAATGGAGGGGACCAAACTTCAAAATTCCAGTTATAAAGAACTAAAGGACACATCACCCTTTCCTGTGAAACGTTATCTGACCATACCAAATGACCTACTTCAAATGACCAAGACATTGAACTGGCATGAATTTTTATTTTTATTTCTATTTTGTTGACTTGATTTGATTGGTTTGCCACAATATTAATAGCCTGGTATCCAGCCGCAATTACTAGTAAGCTCCTGAGTCTCTTCTCTTCGCAATTGCTCGGGAGCTTCATTACGGCTGGATACCAGGTTACAATATTAATACATTACAAGTAGAACACAGGCAATGGTTGCTGGTATCATCCCCACATATGAAATATCACAGACCACATTACACAAACATGTACTGTACCACCTTGATCTTGACTCCATGAACCTAACATATGCCTTTATTTACTGTGCTTGAAAGCTGTCCAACTCCAAGTGTGCTGTAGAAGCCAGAAGAGTTGTTTAAGATGCTGAGTGGCACGTAGCAGCCTGGGGTGAGAACAGGGGGAGCCAACCTTAAATGGAGAAAATATTTGAGTCCTGTGGGGAAGAATGTTCCTCTCAGTGAGGTGCTCCCAGCAAGCATGTTGGAGGGATTACACATGTCACACTGACTTGACCCCGTGACCTGATGGGGTCAAACTGACTTTGATTGACAGGTGGGGAGGGCATGCTTTGCTGGGACAGTGCAGGGGGGCATGCTGGGTACAGCTGCATGCATAGTTGCATAATCACGAGAAAGTACACAGCTAGTCTGGAAACTTCATTATGCATTGTATACGTTTATGTCTCTGGTCACGATACCAGCCTGCTGCCTAGTGTCCACAATGTATTGTTGGTCACAATCTGTATAAAGTCAAAGTCAAAGTCAACTTCATGGAATCAGACACTCCATATTACTGATGATGTAGTTTTACAATGTCCTTTGCAAAGGGCTAATGCCACTCAAAGAGGAGTTTTAGATTTGGAGAATTAATCATGCATCCTGATCTACATAATTACAGTGTCCGATTATGCTAATTAGTATTTAAGCTCTCAACATACCCAAAGTCTCTATGATCTGTCAACCCCATTGTGGGTTATATTTGACTTTCAAACTTTAAAACACAGTTGGCCCCTGCAGTTCTGAAACAGCCACTAGGCCCCAAACTACAACACTCCCTGACGTAAGAGGTATCCACATGTACCACTCAAAATTTACAATGAGGAGTAAATAGAAGTTCCTCTGCAGTGCCTTACAATGCCACTAGGGGACCCATTATCAAACCTGCCCATCATATATCATAAAGGAGACCAATCCATGACTTCTTGAGTTATGCTGTCCACAAACCGACACTAAAAACATAACCTTCTTCACAAAAGCAAAAAGAAATCGGCGAGTAATCTAAATGGCCATGACCAACTTAAGATGTGGCCTAGTTTACTTCAAAGTTTGAATAAACAAAGGTTGAAAAAAAAATGCACAAGGAAGGAGTTAAAGTAAAAGAAAACAGAAAGTAAGCTGTTGGCTCCAGCTTTCAGCAGCTAGACAAAACATGAAGTCTGCTGGACACAATTAACCACCACAGGGTGTGCAGGTCACTATAAGGGTCAGTGGGCTGGTAAACCTGACTTACACCCTCCAAATTACTTTTCTCTCCCCTCTCAGCAGGAAGAGGTGTCCGGGTCCTGTAGGGCAGGTAGGGCACTGATTACTTCCTGGGAAGGCAGGTCACCAGGGCTCTGCCACACAGGTAGAGTTACAACAAGGTCTGATGGAATTTTAATGTCCAGTCAACCATTTAAAATAGCTAAGGTAAGGACTGAGCCAGAGGTAACAACAGAAGATGGTACTCAGGGATTTTTTTAGAGTATTGTTTTCTCATTTACTGATCAGAAGTTACAGATTATGAGATAGATTTCAATAAGTTCAATGCTATCCTTAATTTAAAAAAAGTACTCAAGCTTATAGCAGATTAGCCACAAATTGTAATATTTAAAAACAATTTTGCAAGAACAATCTGTTAACAATTGGAGGCTTTATAATACAATATATTATAGGGATTCTAGTGTTGACTATGGATCATACATTCCTTCCCATAAAAGGGTACTTTCTTTCCTTTCTATATGTTCCTCAGTATACAGGTGTGTTTAAGTTAAGTTCGTCTCAAGTTAAAACAGTTTAGCCATATCTTTTCAAAGAGGATGTTCAATGCTAAAATGTCAAGTGTCATTTTTGTATCATTTCTATGATGAAACTGTTCCAGATAAACTTTGTCATCGAAACACTGCCCAAGGGAATTTGGGAAGCCAAGCAAACAAACAGTTGGTAGAAAGTCTATTGTAAGCACAGTAAGCAGTACTTGACATCATCAGGCCTGGTGTTTCAGACAGGAGGCAAGGTAGACACATCAATAGGAAAGTAGGTCGCTGCAAACTTTCTGATATAAGACGACAAGATCTACCCATATATTATATTGCATATAGGACATACAAGACAACAAACATTGTATTTGTTTGTTATCAATGTATGATTACTATGAAGAAAGATGAATTTGATATTCACACATTTGAGAGTATGGCATAGTTTCTAGTCGTTAATATAAGTTTTATTGCAAATTCTTGCCCACGGGCTAATTGCAGGTAACACGATAGTTTCAAACAGTGTAAAAAAACAATATCACAAGTGTCTACTCTAGTCTGAAAGCTAACTCTAGATCCTCGGTTATTAGGTTCCACTTCTTTTTCGGAGACAGTGGAAGATGAAAGATCCCACCTTTTCTATTATGTGTGGGTTTGGCGATATTAGAAGAATTGTTTTCTTTGTTAATTGATTTTGTTAATTGATTTTGATAGTCTGCAATAAATGCTTGGCCACAACACCACTTGTTCTGGACCACACCAGTTCTAACCACACTTTAGCTTTCAAAACCTTGGTAACTACAGAGAATGTGCAGGCTTCTGTTGCCCAGTAGCCCATGTGAAGATGGATATAGAACATGTGTCTAAAGAGACACTTTTCATGACTGAAATGATCCCAAAAGTGTGTAGGCTGTCAAAGGGGGACTGATAAAAAGGAGTTGTGGTTTGCCAATGTCAACAAGAACAGGGGGTCTGTTTTATCCATTATGGCCAAGGTTGTCCGTCTGTCAATCATCTTTGTATGATTTAAGAGGCCATGCAGCTTGTGAGTGTACATGACCTAAATGCTAAATCCAGACACAACATGAGCTGATATATCTCTAACCTTTCATACATGGGACCTCCTTTGAAAAATTAGAACTAAAGTTGTTAAACAGTTGCAATTTTTTCTCCTTTGAAGACAGTTGAACATGAAATGCTGCATATATTCTATAATAGATTGATTCAATGATCTTAGCAGGAAGAGTATCTTTTGTGGGTTTGTTAACAATGGAAAGCTTGGTATGATTTTGGATACTCTTTAAACTAGTCTTTTTCTTTCGGCATTGAATCAGGGACATTCACAAATGAAACCGACAAATGTGTTGCAGTTGTACTGGTAGCAGTACTTTCTGACAGGAAAATGTTGTTGAAATTCCAATACATGCACATCTTTTGAAAACATATGGATACCAATATGTACGAAAGAGCTCAATAAAACATTATTTTCCGCATAATCAAATAAAACAATCAACCTTAAAGCAGGTGTTCCTTGCCTAGAAAATCTATATGTTGGAAAAACTAGAGCAGAAAATGTACAAGGCATGAAACTCAAAGCAGGCATTCAATAATGATTGTGTTTTTGTGGATTGTCTAGTAATAGATCTACTGGCAGAAGATGTCTGACCCCAAATGCAGATGTATAAAGCCTTGTGCATCCCTGTTTTTATGTGAAGACATGTGCAACAGAATTTCACTTATGTATGCCAAAATGAAGCTGTAGATAACAATAGGGAATATCCTGAGCTTTAAACAAAGTCTATTTATTCTAATTAAAGGAGAATAAGTAATTAACAGTTTGTCTCCTCAATGTTCCTCTCTACTTTGGGTTATTCCATTGCGGTGTAAGGGGTGGCCACGACAAATATTTTAGAGTAAACAGCAGAAATGACATGCAAAAAACTACATTGTACAAAAAATTCATTCAACATCAGACATCTAACTTTGATTGTGTCTTCTTTCCACCCAAATAATTGGCTTACTGGGATTATAAACAGTGATAATTACCATATTACACCATTAAGACATTACCCAGCAAGATTCAAATTTGAACAGATTTCCATTTTGAAATGAAGATGTATTGGTAATTTAGGTTATGAAAACACAGAGCTATGTAAGTCATTGCACAGACCATATGATAATCACCATCAGTGCCAATTTTCTAAATTGATTGCGATGAAAACTAGCTTACACACGATCTACTGACAATCCACACCCCCTGGGCCCTTACTCACTCCCTGCACAGAGAAGGCAATTAAAAATAATTGCTACAATTGCGCACTTTGTACATGGACAAATTGTCTTTTTCCTCAAAGGGGGTTTGAGTGCTGTCAATATAAGAATCTGTATGCGTCACTTAAAACATTTCTGAAATCAACTTTGAATAAACTTTCCAACGGATACAAGTTTACTGAAAGATATTTTACAATTCCCTCATGTCTTAACTGTTACCTAGTCCCATATAAAAGAGGATATATATTACATAAGCTTCTTTTCTATATCTCAAATAAAACATCTGCACTCTTTCTAGAGACATACTTATTGTGAATTCATGGTTATGTCTTCATTTCATCAATTTAAAAAATCTATTCACTCCTTCTGGCCGTAAAATTGACCATGAAACGGACGATCTGTAATAGCATTGTCAAGAAGCAATCGTAAACTAATAAATAAAGCCGGCAGAAATGTCAATAAAAATCTCGGGGAGACGGCAACATGTAAGGGGGCATAACGATGCCTATTGACCGCAGGTGCGCATGACTGGGGACAGGTGGAGGGTGACAGGTGGAAGCTGACAGGTGCAGCCGTGCACACCGCCCCATTTATCTCAACCTGATTTCACACCTGCGTACCTGTCCGACATGCTCTGGTTGTGCAGAATTCCTAATAAGGTCAAGCGGACTGGTCCACTTTTCCACGGTGGGGAAGAGAAAGGAAAGAGCATTTGGGGGGCTAAAAATAACAAGAAAGAAAAATTCAGAATCATTTTGAACAGAAAGAAACCGTGTGCTTTCCTCTCAACAAACAGAAATATCCTTCTGCAATCTTGAAAAGAAACCCTTTAAATATTGTTTGAAAGAGGTACTCAAGAAAGCATATTTTTTACCCCTAAATTTTGTGAACCTTTGAAGCAAACAAGAAACAGTACTTGTGTAAGAAAAACAACAAGATAGCCTATTGATACATAAAACTGTATGTGCTAATTACAATGCTGATTGCAACTTAACATCAATTTTACGGATCAAGCCTCACTAATTCAGATAATCCATTTTATCGCCTTTTATTATCTTTTGATTATGCAATGGGGCGAGGAAAAGACACCTGAGATGAAGGTAAGAAAATTGTATCCTCAGATGTAAAAGCCTTACATTTGAGAAGAAGAAATTCACATGGCATAAATGGAACTGTATTTGCTTTAGTATATATAAAGCTTAATGAAAGCTTATATGTTCTACTGGTTGTATAGTAATACTGGTTGGTAGTAGTGTGCACATGTGAGAGGTTGTAGGATGAAAAGTACAATGAAAAGGGGAGTCAAGTGGACCACAACTAATGGCAACATCTCCTTCTGAAGACTGCACACAAAGCAAAATAAGGAAAGGAAAGTGATCTTGATCCAGTTTTAGCTCACAGAAGAGCTAGTCTTTAACTGGTCAGGACAGAGAGGACAGACAGTATGTACAGTATCTACAGGTTCATTGTACCAGGGTAATTCCCCTAGACAAGCACAATGAACAGTGGACAATAGCTTAACCTCCCATCCTAAGGACTGCAACCCTTTCCTATAGGGCTGCTAACCAGTGGACTACGCACGCTACCAGCAAGGTTGCTCATCACTTATACAATCTCAAGGACAACGTTCACTGATGCCTTCAACTTGCAATCTTCCACTTACAGTTTTATGGCCGCAGTATCACGCAGCAATTGTTTTGGCAATCATCAAAACCTGTGTTCAGAACTAAAAGTAAGATCAGTCATGCCTTTAACAACATCTGATTTTTTTTTTCTCTTGTAATCGAAAAAAAGAACTTAACTGGACGCCCTAATTGGCAACGTGTAAACCTTGCCCCCAATTTGTCAGAGTTGGAAGCACCAGTAGACACGGTGTGACCAAGAAGTGTCCAAGTGTCTTCAGCACTCACAAACATCTTTGTGTCAGTGAGTACATACAAGAACATTTTCTGTGTAAGCACACATAAAGTTTCTCTATGAAAATAGGTTCTGAATCTGAAGGTAACAATTTCCTCTGTCAACCTCTGCTTGTAGAGTTGAAAGAGATTGTCTGTCAGAAAACAGGTACCACTACCAGTCAAAAGAAGGTACCAATTAGAAGATACAAATTTCAAACTCCTTTGACCCGTGTTTGAAGAGATCAGAACATTATGGATATCCAGAGTGAAGATATCATTTTTCATAAAGTTTGATTCTTTCTATTAGTATATCTTTCCATCAGTAAGTACCACTTATGCAGTCATGTGTATTCAAACCCTGTGCTCACAAAAACACATAAACCATTAGTCGTCAGTTGTAACAATTCAAACCAACTAACCTCCGCATTTCCCAGAGTCCCCTGCACCAGTGCGAGGTACGCCTTCATCTCAGCTTGCTGCGGTCTGTCCAGCTTGTCACTCAGGGAGTGGCCCTGCAAGATGGAACAGCCAAACAATCATCAAAGCACGGAAGTCTTCTTTTCTTCTCAAAAATGCATTAGATTTTATTTTCCAAAAGAGTTTTGTTTCATTTGAATCTAAATCTGAATAGTTCTGCTGGTTAACGACTTTGGCAGCCGGATACACGTACATATATATATATATCATACCGAAACCATCTAACAATTGATTTGATTCAATTTGGAGGCCAGGACAAACAAAAAGAAGTTGACAAGCAAAGAAAACAGGTATTTGGTACAGATAGAAGGGAAAGTTTACCTTAGTGGACACAAACTTGATAATGGGATCCACTTCTGAGATGACATAGGGGCCTGCACGAAGGAACAGAGGCTTTCCTGTACAACAAGAAAAAGCAAAACAGAAAAGGAATATCATCAATTGAAAACTGAAAGTCAGCAAGATACTTTCAGCAAGAAAAATCCACTATCTTTCAACTTGAAAGTAAAATATTCAACTATATATATTTTGGACTGAAGTTTGACTTGAACAATTGCCAGTTAGTGACCATCAATATTGTATACCATAATACATAACCAAAGCAGAATTTTAGAATGTGCAGTGATTACTTAATAAAGATACACTGTAAGTACTAGTAACACATGCTTTGCATTCACATTATTATTATTACATAATTGTTAGAATACAGTAAATTCATTCACTTTTGCAGCGACTTGATTTTGAAGGAAGGGAAACAAGGTTTTCCTGGTGTTTAAAGCTGGAATAATTCCGCACTAGTCTATAATTCTGCACTACAGTAGTGACAAAAAAAGGACAATCTACTGCAGTACCAAGGTCACAAACAGGGGGCCCAAAATTATCCTTGACCTTCGTCTTTCCAACACATACCCACATTATAATCCATCCAGAGGTTGTCCAGTTATGCTGACTACAAAAATCTGGAAACACGAAGACACATACACATACACACAGACACACCCAAAACCATACCTCAATTTTTCAAGGAGATGATAAGACATTTCATGATTTATAGTTACTATATTGCATGAACATTTGGATCTTTTCCATTGCTGAACCGTCAAATCTACAGGAAAGTTTGCCATCCAGAGATTCTAAAGAGTAAATAAGGTTCATGAAATGTTTGTGTGATGGTTCAAAACCAGCTGCCTTCAACACCAAGAGGGTCTCTGGGACGGCCATCAAATCTTTATGGATACAAACAACTTGATGTTTTGGAACTAACGAAGATGAAAATGTACAACAGTAATTAAGACAAAGCATGCAAAGAAAAGAGAAGTCCTTTCATATCTGTAAGAATAAATTACAAGACATATAATCAGCTGGATACAGGATGATTAATACCTTTAGAATTCATATTCTGTAATTGAATGAGAATTAAACAATTTTCTCCAGTCATTTTGGAAATTCTTCATTTCATACTAGTAATAAACAAAGTAATTGCAGCCAGCATTATTTGGCCTGTTCTGTCTGATTATTCTGATGCTATTCATTAAGCAATTGATCGGTGGATCATAATATAGATCTTTATCATTTGTGCAGAAACAAGTTTACTACTAGGCATAAGCACGCATCATTGGCTATGACATAAGAGATGCGAGAACCAACTCCAACCTGGATAAAACTTTTGGACAGGTTTGACATTGATAAATGGACAAGTTGGTAGCCAACAGGGGAAGAATGACATCGCCATAAATCTTGAAGAGAGAAAGCGAAGACAAATGTACCGGCCTGGACCAAAATAGCAGAAAGATGGGAAGAGTTGATGGAAAAGTCTGTTAGTGAGATGGGCAGCATTAGATGGATTACAGCACATACGCACAGCAGTTATCACGACTCAAACTTCAAAATCTACAGTTTGAAAAATGCGACCAATCAAAAAGATAAAAAATCTATCCATGGCAAACAACGTTATGCTAAAAAGCTAAATAAGAAGATGCTCTACACAAAATACCTATAACATATTCAAAGATCAAGTTCCCTATTCAGAAAGTAGTTCTTATACTCTAAATAAAATCTATATGTCAACTGTCTGAGGGGCTGTAATACCTCATTGTCAATGTCACTAAGGAGATTCATGAGGTTATTGTCTCAACCAGATCTAGATGGTTTTATGTAATGTGCCTTCATACGTTGATAATACCTTCTTACTGAAAGGTTTGGAGCATTTTATGTGTAGTAAATTTTGCCTTTCGCCAGTGTTTGTTGTTTTGCATGACCGGTAAACCGTCTTTTAGGGGTTATACCAGTTTTGTACAGTGGGTACAAACTGACTAGAAGATACAAATGTACTATTTGATCCACACACCCCGTGATGGATTTACTAGAGGCATTCCCAGCTGGAAGCACCCTCTCCCTGCCACATTAACCAAAGATCAATGCCACTTGTTAACAGAAGGCTACCTCAGTAGTGAAGAGGTTAACAATAACGCAGCTGTGATCTACCAGGTTGATGAAGAGACAGAGTACGTCTAGAGATCTTCCCAAGCCTCGAACTGTAGCTGTGTGTATGTTTAAAATTTTGTCAGAACAACTGAGTTGTTACCTGAGGGTGACATGTGTTCAGCATTGGTTCTGAGTACAGTCCTGAAGGGAGGCCCTTGGTAGTGAGGGGGTTAAGAACAACTGAGTTGTTACCTGATGGTGACATGTGTTCAGCATTGGTTCTGAGTACAGTCCTGAAGGGAGGCCCTCGGTAGTGAGGGGGTTAAGAACAACTGAGTTGTTACCTGATGGTGACATGTGTTCAGCATTGGTTCTGATGAGTACAGTCCTGAAGTGAGGCCCTCAGTAGTGAGGGGGTTAGGAACAACTGAGTTGTTACCTGAAGGTGACATGTGTTCACATTGGTTCTGATCATGAGTACAGTCCTCAGTAGTGAGGGGGTCAAGAACAACTGAGTTGTTACCTGATGGTGACATGTGTTCAGCATTGGTTCTGAGTACAGTCCTGAAGGGAAGACCACACATCTGCAGATAGCACTGGAATGACAGAATGACTGAAAATTAGTAGGACTTATGATATCAGCAGTCTGGAAGATATGTCAAGCTCTTCTTCCAAATATGAAATATGGGACCTGTGTTAGAGAAGTGTTCTGTCAAATTTTGAACCTATGTATGAATATGAAATCTAAAATGCATATTAATTATGCAATTTTGCCTCACATTTTTGCTTGAGATGTGTAACTTTAACAATCAGACAATGAAACTTGATTTAAAAAGTAGAACTTTTTTCTTCCAATTATACGACTAATTTACATGTATTTGATTCTGAAGTTGATGAATCCCTTCCACAAGCAGTTTTTAAGTCTAACATCCTGCGCTAACAGCCCAGACTTATGAGGTCCTAGGGGCTTAATTATGCCACCAGAAAGGTAACTTTTGTCTTCATAACAGTCATGCCATTAGCCACTTTAGACAAGCCGAATCAAAGCTTTCCGTATCATCGTGAACACGCTCTCTCATTACAACTCCCTCCGGAGAGGCGAAGTCCCAACATACTAGTTTGCTTGTTGCTCCTATTCTTTTCCATTGTGGAGCAATCACTTTCTGACGACATCTCTGAAATGATGCTGGCACTGGGGAGGTCCTTTAACCGTTTTCAATCTTCACTATGACCGCTAATTAGGTGACACTGCCATAACTACGTGGCAGCAATGTTCAGGGATTACATAAATCTTGTCTGCGGTAACAGTCGCGCTAGACAGTGTCGAGCAAGGATTTAGCTTTCCGAGAAAGGGACTTATTGTATTATTGATCGATGAAGTGATGTCATAGATGTAACGCATAGCAATGATATGCACACTTGTAGGGACTGGATGGTTACTTGTAGATCATGTAATGTATTAAAAATCATTTATTTCACTGTGGTTTTATCTTGCAGTAGGAGGGAACAGTTTTGTTTTTTTCATGGTTAACACAATTCTGTAGTACAGTATTCATACATGGGAGATACATCCACATGTATGTCATAAACTCACACCAAGTAAAACCACAGCAAAGTTACAATTTACAGTAAATTGGAGTCCTTGACAACCTTGTTACCTTCTTATACTCGCTATAGATCTTTCTTCTTTAATAACAATGACATGAAACCTACAGCTGTCTTAATATAGATAATGTATTTCTAAAGTTATGATATGATTGCAGACTGTTCCAAAGGAATATCATAAATATCTAGAGGCCTTGCGGCCACAATAACTCACCTGCACAGCCAGGCATTGTGCATTATCTGGAAGCAGCACCTGTTGTACTGTGAAAAAAGAATGATAAAAGTAAACTTATCTGTGAACAGATAGATACAATAAAGTAGTCTATATTATCAGTAGTTTCTGAATTGCTTTGTTATGTTCAATCCTATGTTTGTATTTATCTTTTGTACTTTGAGTTATTATTATTGTTATAGGGCTCCCTTGGAAATCAGTTACCACGTTAACTGAAGGGACTACCCTAAAGATCAATAAATAAATAAAAGAATCATAATTTGCTTGCAAGAAGACAGTAAAGAACTACACATACATAGACATTTAGGCAAAGACTTTAACCCTGATGTTATCAATTACAGTAAGAGAGCAGTTTGAAGCACATACAAGTACATTCATTCAATGTATTGTAACAAATGTATATACTTATGGGTCATTCCATTAATTAACAAAGGGGGTGGCTAGGACTTCTTAGGAAAAGCATGGGGGTCAGGGATAAATTAATCATAAATTGAGTGGAAAAATTAATGAATATTTCTGAAATAAAAGAGTCATTAACAATCACTATTGTATGACTGGTTCCCTCTGTTAGTATGTTCATATGTATGAGTATCTTAATTGAGCAGCAGTGAAGAATATCATTGAATGAAAATAGAAAATTGCACTGTGGTGCGTAACTAAGACAAATCGTCCTTTTGTTCCTACTCTTGTCATCTATATAAAATTCTCCCTGTGGTTCAACTTTACGTTTGTACCTGTTGTCATTTCCACTTGGATTGATGAATGGGCCAACTAGTGCGATGTACTGAACGGATATGTACCACACACTGTAATATCTGATCACCAAAATCTTCTCCTGGTTGCGTAGGCTATCCGTCATTTATGATATGTTTTTTCATGGACATAGAAGATTAGAGGAAGGACCGGAGGTATAAGGCTGTTCACAGATTAAACTGTGCATGTGCAGCAAGATGAATGTGTGTGTGTGTGTGTGTGTGTGCGTTTGTGTGTGCGAAAATGCGGGAGATTTGGAAAAAATCATATAAGGAAATATATAAGAAAAAAATAATAAGAGATGCAGAATGCCGGGGAAATTTGCAGCCATTGTGATAACACCCTACCTGAATCTGCAGTTCCAACTTCGTTAGCTAGGAATGTAAGCACAAGTAAGCCAAGGATGAAACTAACTACAATACATACATGTATATGTGCAAGTGCAAGCTTGTGATAGTTTGAACACATCTTAAAGTGAGAAAGCACCAAAATAGTGACCATCACTACGCTAACATGATACTCAGCTTTCATACAAAATGCTTATGTGTAAGCTTTGTCATTGACCCTCCTCAGGATAAATGACCCATTACAAAAGTCACATGACCATAAGATCACATGACACACATATGAAGCAATGATTCATTTATCCAGGAGGTTATTGAGAGAGAGATTTGAGACTGTCACGGTTTCATTAAGTAAATTACATACATGTATTGTATGTAGTTTGATAAGAAAAGCTCTTTGTTTTTGTAAACAGAAACAACTGTTTCATATCAGATGTAGACAGAGTGATAAATCTTTGTTTTCATGATGCTGGCAGTATAATCCAGGCTGTACAAAAGCAACATTTCACTGCCAAATAAATATGAATTTTTGCAATATCTGATAGTAAACATAAATCAATATGTAGATAAAAATTAGTTTAGTACAAAAATCCTCCGCACTCGACTTAAAATCAATATATTTATAGAACATGATATCTGCTTCCTAATCTTTTCCATCAACAATCTTTTGCAGGCTTAAACCTTCAAATATACATTAATTTTGAATTTGAATTAATACGTCTTGAGCGCAAAAGACAAGTTAACCTTTGGTGCACAAGAACAAAAACTCACAAAGTGAAGGTCGGTAAGTTTTTGGGTGTAAAGCTGATACTTATTAACTAACATCATCAAATAAGATAGGTTTGTGAGCCTTCTCACTCCTGACCTCTTCTATGTTTAAACACAGCTTTGGTCAGAAAAAAACCCACAGGAGTGAAAGGGTTAAGAGCACTGGAATGTAGTGCTTTATATGCGTTCATTTGACATCATCAGCTTAACATCTTTAAGTATACATAAATTTGTATGTCAAACAGTGTTTGATGTCTCTGGTAATAATATGAATACATTATCTTGCTGTTGTACTATTTGGCTGACTTACACTTGTAAGGCTGATAGAGGCATACGTCATCTGGCCATGGTTCACTTGCTGTTGAAGAGAAAAAAGTCCATCTGTGAGTAACTGTGATAGTACTTGACATCATTAAGATATTCTATTCTATTCTTGTTCACAAAGAAAGTATCAACAAGATTTTAATCAGTTCTCTGATGCCTCTCGTTTTGATATTAGCCAAAAAGCATCAACCACCTCTCAACCGAGACGGGGGCTGATACCAACCTACCTGACACCTTTCACTCATTGCTGACATGACACTGACAATTGCAAGGATCAGAGGAACGATCTTCTTTGAAGTATGAAATTAGGGAATAAAATACTTGTACATTGTACTTATAAAGTTACAAGTTCGGTCAATACATTTTTGGTATCAGCATTACTAGCATTAGATCATGCAATTTATAGTTATACATGAGCTGCTATCTTCAAGTTCAACACAATTATACTAGGCCACTAGTAGTCAATTACTTACCATCTAATTATGACCATACAATATATGAATACCATACATCATAGACACATACCATCAAATTATGGGCAGCAAGTAACGTTCCTCATGAATTTCCTTTAAACACTGATAAAAATGTCGTAGTTAACTGTAACGTTAACAAAGAAACGTCATGAACCCAACGTTAAAAATTATTTTGCCTGATGATGATTTCCGCGGCTGTCATATTATCTACACAAAAACATTGAAGAAAGATATTAGACTGACCCATCTTTTGTACGATCGCTGCATCGGCAAGTAAAGAGGACATTCTCAAAGCTTAGATGTTCCTACAAAGTCTAACTTCGCGAATTTTGCTACAAAATCGAGGCAAACAGGTGAGATACAAAAGTCAAGCCGCCATGTTTTTTTCATCAGTTTGTGTCAGAGGTTATTAGACTGGTCTATTAATGCAGAGAAAGGGTGGTCGTCTTGATCAACTACGAAACATCCAACCTTATAACATTCTAGAAATACAATATAACGTTATAATTATATAATGATGTCAAGAATGTTTTTGATACTAAATTTGTAATATTTCAGTAACAGCGTATACTATAACAGCGTAACTATAACAGCGTACAATATTAGAAAATTGACTTAACACCCCTGCTTCTACATTGGAGTAATCCATCATTTTCCAGGGAATTTTCCAGAAGAAAATTTATCCACCATCTTTGGTAGCAAAAAGCGATTTTCTGAGATGTAGGTATGTCATGGTATATTTTACACGTGCCATAGACTTTTATATGTTTTGTCTTCCTGTAAATAACAGTTTTTTTTGTATGTAAGATCCTGGGAGAGACGCAGGTTACTATTTTTAGCTCAGGTCTTGATTGGTTGCTATTTTTATCCCTTTGTCTCACCTGAGTGTGTCCTCTACAGTTAGAACAGTGGCAGCCTACTTTTAAAACAATCAAATCTGTGAAGATGTGAACACATAGAGAGCGAGATACGAAAAAAAAGTTTGAGTGATGTAAGTAACATTACAACTAGTAACTATGTAGGGCTTTGGTTGATGAAATCAAGCTCTTTCTTTAACCTCCTTGATGAAATCAAGGAGGTTATATTCTGAATATAACCTCCTTGATGAAATTAAGCTCCTTGGTTGAACTTCATTGGCCCTACAGACCAAAAACTCTACTCTACTAACGTTCGTTCACCTTTTTCCGCGGGGTAACCTATATCCGTTGTGCTGCTAGGGTATCGAGGGATATCAAGTCGATGGATGGTAGTTTCAAATTGTGCTATTTTCAAAATATTGCAGTTTCAAACCACCATCTGTTGACTTGATGTTGTTGTTGTTGTCTCTATTATCCGCTTGTTTCGTCGGAAGATGGTCACATGTGCTGTCTTTCCTCTCTCACTGTGCTTCTTTCTCTTGTGTACTTCTCTTGCTGCTTTTTTCCAATTGGTCGGCATGCGGCACACATCTGTCGGTACACTTTCTTTCTCTCTTTTCTACATCATCCTATGTTCTTCTCCGTTCCTTTCACATGTGTATGATCTTACTTCACATGTGTGTTATCAGTTTCCAGTCATTCAAAAACGTTGATACCCCTAAATACATCGTTCTTTAGAACGGATAAAGGTTATGCTACGGATAAAGGTGAACTAACGTTATAACATTACTCTTATTGTTGTTGTTTTTTAAATGTGTGTATGTGTTGTAAATTTTGGCAGTATATTGATGTATTATTCCTTTCATTTATGTCTCCAAGATTCATCTGTATCTGTTAAACGTTATCTCTAACGTTAGAGCCATTATTACTGCCAGCTCCACAAGCATTTGATTCATTGTCCCAAGAAATTGTACTGTAAGAAACAGCTCCGGCATTAGAGACCCGAATTATGGAAAACCATTTCGTTGCTTTTAGTAATAGATTAATAATTGATATAGGATTAAGTTGAAACAGAATTAATATGGGGGCCTTGCTTTAGAAACATTATTTTCAAAGAGAAAGTTATGCTATCAATATGGGGAGATTTGAAGAGCAATGCATGTGTAGTGTTGATGGGGCAGTGTTAAACTGTGCTCCTGAAACCATTCTTCAATGTATGAAAGTCTTTTTTTATTTATTACAACTTGCTGGTGTAGAAGTGTCATGTATATATATAAAATGTATTGAAAGATGTTTTACTTTAGCTATACATCTATTATACATTATAGATACATTACTGGTAAAATGTGTCCATCATTTTGAATAGACAACCCCTGCAACACACAGCCCAACTATTACCGACTAGAGGTGGCGTATTACGTGATTCGTAACTTTGAAACCTTACTCCGACTGCAGAGCATGCTGGGAGGTCATAAAAAGGACAGGATGTGTCGCTGTGATTAATGGCGCCTGCAGAAGTCAACAAGGCCCCTCTAATCTGATATCTAATAGCTCCCCGATCTATAACGTAATTTGAAAAATAATTGAGGTATGAAATCGGAAAGGCTGCTGCAAGAGGAGTGTAATGGAGACAGTGGAATTCCTACCAGTATAGCTTTCAGTTTTTATTTTGCGTTGTCAGTTGTACGACGGTTCTATTGTTTGGCATCCCAGGTTAGAACTGTTGGGATATTAGGATTGATGCATGTAATATGTGTGAAAATTTGTTCCCCGTTGAACAAACATTAGAGCAACAATGTGAAAAATACCACAGACTATCTTCAAGTGATTTGTCTTCATTTATTGCAGAACTAATCGTGTCTCTAGTGTGAGAGGATAGAGTTAGTAAAGTACTTTCATTACATTCCATATTCAATCTGCAACAGCGCCAGCGTTCTGAAAAATGGCTTATGATATTGGTGGTCACCGACAAATTACAGGAATGTTTTCTTGATGTGATTTTGCGACGATTTAATAGCATTTGGTGATATTGACAGTGTAGGGGTGACAATGTCTATTCTATTGCATAAGGACAGTGTTTTATCATTGTTACCATTCCAGACACTGCAGAAACATATAACAGCCACTGTTTTAAGTATTGTTCTGACTCTTTTAATGGAAATATCTTGAGAAGATATAATATAATTGTGTATGATATCTGTTTCATGGCTGAAAACTCTTGGCTAAATGAAGTAAATAAGTACAGGATTTTGAGTAAAGGAGTAAAATCATGAAATATGAATTTTTAATTTTTTTTTAAATCACACATCTACCTTGCTCAGAAAGTATTTTATTAGAGAGCTATATATCTAGAGATGCCGTATGATATGACCTTGGTGGTCCTTTATGCAATTGTCAGCTTTGAATAACAACATGTATTTATTTACACTTCTGACAAATCCTCCCGAAAATAATTTGATCAGGTTGGCAGAATATACCATTATAGGATATAGGAGGATTTTTTACACATCCAGTTAACACTCACTTTGGTTACGTTAATACTCACTTCTGACAAATATTTGTTTTGTATTCTTCTTTTCTTCAGAACTTACTGCACACCTCCAGAAGATAGACCTAAGCCAGTATGCTACAGTGATAACCAAACAGTAACTGGCCGGCGCCATGACTGTCTGCTACCTGGAACGTCAGGACGCACACTGCGGCGTGCCATGGCGACGGCTAGGCACTGGCCAGGCATCTGCAAGTTGGCCGTGGATGGCGAGAAGGAACGCGAGAAACTGACCAGGATCGCCAAGTGTCGGTCTCATAGCAAACTGAAAGCGCCAAGACACTGGCAATAACGGTAATATAACTTATCGCATTTCTTTCTTTCAAGTTGATCATTATCGGACACCTGGCTAGGAGTCATTGAAGCTTACAAAAGACTTTTGTGCTTGTTCTATACCACTGAGTCAGTAAAGGTGATGCGCTTTACGTCACCTTATGGATTCAGTGGCACCGAGTCAAATATGAAAATATCTGCTGTGAGAGCAGACGACAGAAGAACTGAGAAAACCCGCCTTCATCTTGCTAAGCGTAAAAAATGCTGATTCGATGGATGTATCGGTCTCATAGCAAGCCAAAAGTAGCCAAACACACAGGTGATAACAACAGTATGATCGCATTTTCCCCACAATAATCATTGTTGAGAAGTTTAAGTCCACATACTGTAAATGACAGAAGGAATCTTCCCTTGTGCTTGTTCTACATTATTGAATTCGAAACGGTGATGGTCTGTGTCACGTTTCGAATTCGATTATGTGGAGCCAACCACAAAAAATCTCCTGTCAAAGCAGTGGGCAAGATTTGCCACAAGATGAGAAAACGCAGACTCAAGCCCTACTGTACATCTTGCTGAACGTAAGAACCGCCGATTACTCACTGGGATATTTTCTGAGATCTAAGTCTTGAGCTTGTTCCCTTATACATATCGCATCAGACAAAATGCAACTTAAAGTTGGCCACAAGATTAGGAAATGTATGGAAATATGTTTAAGTCCTGTATCTTGCTAAGTGTTAAGTTTTGAGCGTATTCTCATGCATATATGGCATCTGATATAAACATTTGACTTTTGGTGTGTTTTCTTTTTTTTCCTATCATTTTTCAGTTAGCCTTCTTTTTTTTTCAAATTTTGATATTGATCCATTGAAAATAAAGAAAGCTTGGTTATACAATCAGTGCACAAACACATTGGTATTTTGTCTGACAATAGAAAAATTGGAAGTTTCTGAATGAAATGTACTAGAGAATTACCTTAATCTTTCTTAGTAGTGGATTGATATTGACGTTAGGTATAGTAACCCACTGTCAAAACTGGTATACAAAGGCTCAAATGAGTAGAACTTTTCCCTAAGCTTTTAGTTATCATTCTTCAGAAATTCTTTTTTTCCTGAAAATGAGTGACAAACAATCAGTCATTGTATTTTTGGCCCATGGCAAGAGAGCAAGAGAGGAAGATAAAAAAAACTTGCAGTTGGCAGATCAATTTTTCATGTACAATCTCTCTCCTGATCATCCTCCCTTATCATTGAGTCTATCTGCACATCATATACTACTGAAGGAGCATGATGGGTAGGATTAATCATGTATTCACCTGCTTTTGTGGACCAGCCACAGCAATCGTTGTGATAAGAACTTCCATCCATTTACCTGTCCTACTGATCTCCAAAACAGGAAAAATCTCTTCTTTCCGCATATCTGTCTTTAAGTTAGCCCTCAAGCCATGTTTGAAACAGTTCTGTCTTCTGAACGCTTTCACATCCAAGTTGGCTGTTTCCTGAAGAAATATCATATGGAATGTTCAATATATTTCCTCTACCTGCTGAAGGATTATCCATGTTTTGTATTTGGTTACAACATAATTCTCATAAGTCAGAGGACTGGTATATATTGAAGTATTATACAATAGTGCTTGCAGAATTGTGTGGCCCAAGGGGTATAGAAAAGCAGATAGGGACCACTCTAGATACCATACGTGTTGCAAGGATGTAAGTTGCACTTACAAACAAGGTAGTTATCTTTTTATGGTAATTTTCATTATGTAAGTCCTTGGAAATCATAGTGTCATAATAAGAAGTAGCATTAACTGATAACGATTAGGCGATGAATCCCCTTAACAATGTGAAAAGATTACAGAGATGGCTTTAAAAATCACTAACCAACTCTATGCTGTAGCGCCAAACAATAAACTGCACTGTGCCAGCCCAAACAACCTTATTAACCTTAGGAGAGACCCCATCCCTCCACCCATCCATCCACCAACCTCCAACCAATGATGGGGTCTGAAACAGATTGGATTAAACAATTAAGAATGTAGGGTGCCACCTTGATGCTCTGTTTGACTGAAGATGTGCCCTGCCGTGCTGAGATGTTATCAGAGTTGACTGTTGTTCGGACTACTTGTATCTGTGTGGCGATCCATCACTCTGGAGGCAAGGTAGGACCGGTGAAGGTTTCCCTGATTGGGAGTTCTCACCTGTTAAGCCCTTAAGAGACACCTGTCCAAGGTGATGATCTGTTGATTGACACTTGACTCACTTTCTGAGTCCCTTTGTTATAGCAGACACACGTTTTGGACCATATATGTTACATAGATGGATAGATAGATAGATAGAGATACATGTAGGATCTTTTTTCATATCTTGTATAATACAATTATCATACTTAGTATAGTATACTTCTTTCTTGTGACAAAGATTTTCATTCAATCATGTCCGGTCATTTACCCACCTGATGAAACTTCTTATGAAAATTCGAAATTATAGAGCCTTTGCATTACTTGCTCATAAGAGTTACGTCTCTTCCAAATGCATGTTAGTGCTATTCCATCATCAATCTGCTGCAATTAAAAGTCATAATCACCAAAAACTAAGGACTCTGTCTACACAAGTCTGTGTAGACTCTGCCTGTGCTACACAGGTCTGTGAAGGCACCATGACCTTACCAATTCCATAGTGTACTCCAAGTGCAAAAACATCTACTCAATAGCAGTGAACAGAAGATTATATAACTTATGACTTTCATGTACAATATAATTAATATAATCACAGTTGACTGTCGTGTTATACACTACCATGTATTGGCTGGAATTTTGAAAAAGAATCAACTTGATTATGTCAGCCAATCACATCCGAATCTAGAATAAGGATTTCGACGAACTGTGATGATTTATCTGTTTGTATTCTACATGTACCACACATATGTACAGCACTTTGTGACTATCCATTCACACCTCTATACAGATAGCAACACCCTACTGCAGCATCATGGAAACCACATCTCAGAAGGAGATCTCACTGATTCAACTTACAATTTCCAGGTATGTTGTGACTAATATTGCTGTCTCAGTAAAATATCTGAAGCTATAATGGTTTGCCTTTCTTCTGCATTGTATTGTATTACAGTGGAATCCGCTTTATTGTATCGCCTATTTGTCTGGGCATTTTATCCAATTATTCGGCCTATTCTAGAGTCCGAAGTTGGCTATATGACCAGCTTTAGCGGCATTGGTTGGGGAGGGGTGTAGTTTTGAAAACCAATACGCAAACATAACACACAGACGCTCATAGAGGTTACCACTCTAACGATACGGAACTCCGTTTACAAAACTTTAATCATATGTTCCGATACTGTGCGATTTCTGTGAGATGCTTGATCTAATAAAGAGTTCAAATCAGTGGCTAAATGCACATGTGGAAAAGTACGCTTGACTCGCACAGCCGTGCGTCGGCAATTTGGCGGCATACCAAAACAAAGACGAACATGGCTCCGCTCGTATGCCGGAGAATATGACGTTACTTTCATAATTTTAAGTTAAAACAACGGTATTGGAGAGTGATAAACTCTTCACCTTCTTGTCTACAACTTGTGTCCACAAATTACTCTGAAATTTACGTCTTTCGCGGTGGAAGACGGAAAAAATTCACGTTCAAAACATTCAAAATGGCGGCGCTTGGGTTGAGATATCCCGCCATTCAATGCGCAAGATAGGTCATTGCGAAATCACACCCCTGTTGCGTTACGTGCGTTGTTGTAAATCTACGTAGCGCAGCCGAAATCAGCTCAATTAATGAGACAGTGGATATGAAAAAACACATTTTTGTAGGGTAAACCAAGTTTAGACATTGTCTGAAGGGGAAATATGAACTCAAAAGCGTGTTGACGTTCCAATGACGTTCGCCCATCATGCCTTGCGGCAACCTAACAAAATGGCGCCTAACTCCAAATGTTCGCACGCTAGCACAGCGCTATCGGCTAGATTTTCTGTGGAATGAACTTTCTTACGGTCCTTTACATGGCTTTACGCCTTTATACATACATTTACTAGTTACCTTTGGACTCATTTTGTAAGTTTTAGGGCATATTTTACAATTGTTAATTTGTGTGACCTGACGTAATTCTATCCAAAAACCCGAAGTTTGAGACCGTGGGTTATCCAATTCTGCGATGTTCTAAACAATAGAATGAATGGCAAATGTTTTGGGATTTCGTAATTCTATCCGATTACCCGAATTATCCAAAAAGGCGTAATACGAATAATTGGAATCCACTGTATATTTATATCTATTAGAAATGAAATAAAAGTCATTACACTGGGTCAGCATTTCTTGCTGGTAATGCCTGGCCCACAAAAGTACAGACTATAGTACAACTTGAATACTAAAACTACAATAAGTACATTGGTCATTACAATTGATACATTATTGCTTGCTTTTGAATCCTGGCATCATATGTTCATCTGTTCTGCTGCTCCCATCAATTATTGTAATGACAGTCATAATTACATTTTGCCTGAGGTTGTATTTTTTTGCTTATCAGACAAATGTATTTTTTGCTATTCTATATAACTTCTGCATCTTATTTTGAAAAAAAAAACATTTAAGCTCCGTATGTTGCAAGCAGCTTTTGCACTTACCTAAACAATTTGTAAAATTGAATTAAAATAAAGTGCTTAAATTATAGAATTTATTAACAATATATTATGTGCCTTTTGTAAGTCTGGAAATATGGACTAAAAACAAATTTCTTGTCATGGCTTGCTTTGATTTTCAAACAATCACATGATCCTCTACATCATCCCTTTCCAGGCTTCCAAGGAACCGGGATCATGCATTTGCATGAGATGGAGAAAACAGACATCCAGGTTACCTGCAATACCGGGTTTTTGTCCTAGAGGTCTCTTCCACTCCTGTGCCAGGCTGTGCGTGTTGGCAGACGGGTTAGGCAAGTTTGCAGGCAGCAAGGTTAGGGAGAAAGTCCCCCCATTCGTCTTCATCATTATTAATGCACTGTTATGTTGTAATAATTGGGGTGCTACATGGCAAGTATTTGTCACCATGAGGATCGCTTTCCAGCCAGGAGTAAATACGCCCTATAATGGCGGCATTGTACGCTCGCGGTGGCGATACGTGAGCGTCATCTGTCTCACTTTATCTACCTGCCTTGCTTCTCAATTTCCCAACGAGCGCCGGAGGAGTATGTTGTAACGTTCTGGATGTCACAGGACGAACATCGCCTATTGGGGTTGTGATATTTCACAGGGTAATAATAGAGTGTGCTGTGACTTATCAATGCTTGTGTCCCTAAATCACGAGGATTTGTTGCGCCTCTTATGGAAAATGATACAGATAAAGTGGTGCAGGAGATAGGTTGATAGGAAGGTCATTTTATTAGCTATCCTAGTAAAGCGTTATATAAAGGACTAGAAGATGCACTGGGATTTATACAAAGATTTGAATTACAGAAAGCATGTTTTATCTAGAAATATCCCTAAATATTTGAAGCACAGTATAATAGAAAATCCATTTTCAGCAGGATTATTGTTAAAATGTCTTTCCTAACAAAAGGAGACCTGTAAAATTGAACTGAACTGAAAATTGTATTTTCATTGAAAAGTTATATTTTTAGATAGGATTTTAAGCTTTGACTGCAAAGAATGAGCAGATAGGTCATTTTTAGTCACAAATTCTTGGGGGAAAAAAGCAGTGACACTAGTCCAAGGTTGTCTTGTGATTTATTACAGAAAAGGAAAGTGATCTATTCAAAATCAATCATTACCAGTTTTGTAGTGCTTAGTAACTGCGAATTACTGTTATGAAATAAGAATGAAGTGAATGAATGGAAACATGGCGTTAGATAGTATAGAATGTCCATCTGAGTGTATTAATACAATTCAATCTCTACAACTGGATAAGAAAAGATTTACTTTCGGACATTTCGAGTGACATCCATCACTCTTCTTCGGTCTTAGTAGAATGGACTGGCAGAACAATTCAATACAAGTACTGCTAACGGTACCCAGCTAACCAGAAAACTGGTTAAACTTGTCAATTCACTAACTTCAAATGCAAATTCTAGCTGTACTTGTATTGAATTGTTTTGCCAGTTCATTCTAGTGACGCTGAAGAAGAGTGATGGATGTCACTCGAAACGTCTGAAAGTAAAGCTCCATTTTTTAATTCATTTGTAGAGATTAAATAGTATTTGAATATTGTTTACCTTCATAAACGTCCACCTGAGTGGTTTGTTGTCTGTGGTGTGTCAGCAGTGGCCACCAAGATGGTGTATCCTGTTTCTGTAACCTTGAGCTGACCTCTGAATGAACCCACTGTGAGTTCTGCATGTTTTCTTTCACCTGTCTCTGCTAACATCACAAGAGGTTACACAGAAAGCACGCTATACACACGAGACAAAAAACACACTTTGCAAACCCAGCTAACGCTGTAATACTTCATTATAATCATTCATTTGACTGATTCTTATCATTAATCATAGAAAATATGCACTGATCAGGCAATTAGTATTATTATCTCATATGATTATCGTATCATATGTTTCATGTTATATTTTATGCAGTGAGGGTTCCCAAGCAGAATCTATAAACATTATTATTATTGACTTAATGTGAGAGTATAAAATCAGTATTGTCTTTTATACCAATCATAGGTAATGTAGGCTCAAATTCTACCTCTCAAATTTAAATCATCCTTTAATACCTTTTACTAGGAAAAAATTAAGTAGTGAGTGTGTAAGTGTACTACCCTTTGTTTTCATTGTGACAAAGGCAAAAATACAATTTCAGAATATTTGTTACCATTGAATAAAACTCTATGATCTCTCTTTTTTCAGTTTGGTTCAACGTTATCCCAACCAGTGGAAGAAGTTTGGACACTTACAAACTAGTGAGTATGAATTGACAAACTGTCACTGAATCATATCTTTCTTATCAAAATCTTGAAAATTCATCAAAACCACAGACAAATTGCCAAATATCTGTATAGAGTGAGACTGCCTTATCACCGTTGCCATGGAAACAGGTTGCCATAGAAACAGGTTGCCATAGAAACAGATGCTTCCATCTGATAGCTGAGGAAAAGAAGAAATCTATGAAGGGGTAGAAAAAGAAAGAAAGAGAACTCCTGACTAAACTTGTTCAGCTGTTTGTTTTTTCCCCGAGATGCGTTGGTCGTCAATGAAGTTTTATTTTTAGCTGTCCTTGTCTTTACCTTGTCCCTTGCCCTGTCTAGCACCGTAAGAGGATCGTCTTGTTGTTGCTCTCCCAATATTGACTGAATAGCTTGTCCTTTAAGGGCCATACTGAGCTTTCAGTGTCCCCGCATGTCAGTCAAGCAGGTGATCGTGTGCTGCCAATACTCTCGTCATCCTGTGTTCTTTTCGTGAGACGGAACAAATGTTAGAAGTACGTCCTTTATTGTAGAGCAGGAGATTAGGCTTGAGAGGGTATTAGCTGCGGATTGAGGATTTGGGAGATTACGTCTTCATGTGTATGGTGGTGCTTGGCGGATTAGCGTCTAGTTTGGTGCGGGATTAGCGCACTTGGCTTGTGTCAGGTAGCGGTTGACCTCCGCACGACCCCGGCCAATGTCACACCAGTCGCGTGAAGGGTCAGCTGATGCAATGATGCCTAGTGGCCCAGGGCCGCGGGAACAAAGGCGCGTCACTTGTTAGTCCGCGAGATTTCCGGACTCGTGACAGCGAGAAGACGTTTTACTGCTGCTCTAGGAAGCAGGAGGGTATCGGGTTACGGGTTGTGCGTATTGTTGCTCGCCCCCACCGTCTACATGCCGCCCTTTATGTCCAAGCACCAAGTGTACCGGGGAGTGGCAGGTCCAACAAAAGGTGTTTGGCCTTGCCCGGGTGAAGAGCCCCGCCCGAGAGCCCGCTGGGTTCTGGTCCAGTGCACGTGAGGGAGGCTGGAGAGGTGTGGCAGCGTTTAGAAAGGTCAATGCCAAGAAGAGAAAAGACTAACGTCCGACGTATCCGTAAACATATAGATCAACTTTCCTTCCAAAATAAATCTACATCCACCCGTGTGCGTCCTTGTCATACCTGGGACGTTCCTGCCATTGTCATCTCGCCAAGTGATCTGAACAGCACCTCTTAACCCCACTTTGGCAATTACTTCAAACGGCGCTCTCTTAGATGACTTAATGTGGGGAATTTCTATTGTTTGGGGTGGTTTTGTGTTGTCTCTTTGGCAGCTGCTCGCTCCAGGCAAGGTGACTCCGTATCCACGGTGACAGGTGGCGGACAAAATTGCCCGGGTTCACACAGAGGTCACTTGTCACAAAGAAAGTTCGCAGATTGAGGAAAGATACGATGTCATGATGTTTCTGTGTCCTATCAGCGTACTGATACTTAGTATTAGATATGTATCTAGTCAAGGGCTTGTCCTTGGTTTTACAAAATATAGACTGTAATGACCCAAAATATGATTTCATACGTCCATGCAAAAATATTAAGCAAATTATGTAGCTTGCTGGATTATCTATTGTTTGCATGTTTACGTTGCGTTTACTACTTGTTGTACACATGGATGGGACAATTAGTCATCGACATTCCTTAGCACCTGTTTTTGTCCCCTTGTCATCAGTACATGAAACAAACAAAGTGGTAGAAAACAAATATGTATCAGGCAATCGATAACTATTTATCATTCCAGGGATCTTTTATTGTGTTGTCAAAAGTGAGAATGAAATCGTTTGCAAATCGTCCAAACATAGTTTCATCAGGTTGGTAGATCATAGGATATTCAAGTTTTCTTTTGTATAACTAGAAAATTAAATGTCTCTAAACTGCTTACATTTTTATGCCTGTCAGATATCGTCCTCAGAGCTTCTAGCTACATATAGCAGTGAGAGGCAGAACTCCATATTGTTTGACAATCTTCTAAAAACATCATAGAAAAACAAACATGGTCAATCCTGGTGCTATATATTGAAAAGTGGTATTTTGTAATCATTATGCTAAAAGCAGACATTTAAGCTATAATTGCCATAACAATGTAAAAGGTGAAAAAATATGTTTATGATTGTGTATTAATGTGGCTACTGTTGACACTGGGACAGTTAGTAATAGATAGAAAGTGTCATCATGTAACTCACATGGAAAAATTCCAGCCAGACTTTTTGCTTATTTTTCAATGTGAGTGGGTGATTGTGGATCCAACTAAATGCAGTGACAAAAATAACTGAAAAGTTGAGAGAATATGGCTCAGTTATTTGCTATAATCCATGGAAAGTGGTTTTAAAACTATTGATATTTATGGAGATTATGCAGTTTCCTCTTAAGCATCATCAATCAGAGAAATCTTAATTCTAACAATTTTTCATCTATTTTATTTTTGGTCCATTTTGATGGATTGCCAACTTGGGGAAAATTTACCCAGTTCAGGAATTACTTATCACAATGAAATTTTGGTTCTAGGAAAATAAGGCCTAGGGACATCCATTTGAAAGACCAGACTAAACTGAAATTTGGGCATGAAATATTCTACGAAACGTTGTTCGAATTGGTACTAACATCAAAGTGTGTGCACAAACAATGATTAAATGTGGCCAAAGTTTATACAAATTAGTTATCATCATTATCAACATTTCCAGAAAATCAGCCCCAAAATATAAATATTTGATAACAACAAAGTCCTTGACTAAAGTACTTTTGTTTGACCTTGTTAAATAGTCACTCAGGCTTGAAAAATCCTGGCCAAAAATGTGATCGTCAAGACATGTGCATCAGTTCAGGTTAGGGTTAGAAGTCTTCGTTTTTAAAATTGATGATTGAGGTTGACAGTTCTGACAAACCAGTGGACTCTTTGTGCTCTTCACACACAAAGGGGTCAGTGGGGCATTATTAATATTTTACAATGACTGGATCACACAAAAGGTGTATTTGTGATAGGTCAGTAAGAAGAATTAATATGAATGTCAATTAGTAATGATGATAAGAAAGTGGGGATACCACAGTTCCGAAACCAGAAGTTTCAAGGTCTGAGATGGATAACATATTTTATTATGAGACCAGTGAGGTTATAGTCAAGTCAATTGCATATGTAACAATTGGATCGGGTGCAATTTATAGCAGATTACATGGATTACTGACAACTGCAAACTATCTATACTATTGCACTAGTCTAACATCATTACTCAATACATGATTAAGTGTTTTTCACATTGTTTGGACAAAGGTTTTCTTTTTCATAGCATTGTAAACAGTGTGTATATATATATATCATATATAGAGAGAGAGTTACAACACGGGGTATTCTGTTTTGCCCTAGGTATGGCCCAACCGCGGGTAGGATTGGCAGAACGCCACTGTCGACACCTTTATTGGTAAGTAAGGGACTGAAACTGTAGTAAGAGAAAGTGTCATAATGTAACTCAAATGGCGATATTCCAGCCATACATTTTTCTCCCTTTTCGATGTTAGTGGGTGGATGTAAATCCAAATAAATGCAGTGACAAAAATAACTGAAATGTTGAGAGAATATGCCTCAGTATTTGCTATAATCCATGGAAAGTGGTTTTGAAACTATTGATATTAATGGAGATTATGCAGTTTTCTCTCAAGCATCATCAATCAGACAAATCTTAATCCTAAAAATTTTTCTTGCATAGCATTGTATACAATGTATATAGAGAGAGAGAATACAGCAAGGGGAACTCTGTTTTGCCCTAGGTACGGCCCAATCACCATCGCCTGAAGGCCAGAGGGGATCCGACCCATGGAGGGCTGGGATCGAAGGCAGTACAGAAGAATACCCCGTGTCAAATTTATCGCAAAAAAGAAAGAGCAAAAGATGTGACATCAATGCACATTGCATCAACTTCATTCCTCAATTCCAACAAAAGAATTGACACCATTTGGTTGGAGAACAGTTGTTCGAATTTCCGACAGATAGATACGAAAAGAAAAAAATTTCAGATCTAGATTTACAAATCTGAAAGTCATCTGCAAGTCCATCTTTTTATTTCTTTTGTAGAATGGATGATTAAAGATATTGTTAGTAAATACTTGATGTTCATGCCTCTTTAATTTTGTCATTATATGAATTTCAAAACCATTCAAAAGATCACAAGAAGAATGGAAAGGATGTTTTATAAGTGGTAATAGAGTGAACCTGAGATATTTGCATATTTCTAAGACTGGCAAACCTATTAAAGAAAACATGTTTGAAGGTAATAATCTTTGAAAAAGCTTTCTCCCTGCCTCGTGGTTTGCCACTTAACCATTGTATTTACCTGAGTGAAATTTGCAAGTTTCTTCACGAATATCCAGTCTTGCATTTTCAACAGTGCGACCTGTACTGCACTTTTTCAGTCTGCTAGTTTTTGTAGCGCCACCTTGGCATCTGTACACTTTTTGCATGTTGACAGTACGTAAATGGTTTGAAACCCAGTGCCCTGTCAAATGTACTGTCACACTACGAACCCCTCTGGCATATATACTCCTGATGTCCCCTGCTGTCTCATGTCTGGACCCACAGTAGTTGTCACTTCAGTAAATTTACACTACCTCCTCATCCCTTCCACCCTGTTGTGTTCCGTCCGTAAGACCCGTCACAGGGCGCTGTAAAACTGACAGCACAAGAGCGTCCTGTTGACCCGAAAATAGCAACCTGTCAAGACCGGTGTGTCCGGGTAATTGTGTTTGGGTACGTCCGCTCATGTCGTCCCAGACACTGCCTTTTGCAGAGGTGTGAGAGCATATATGTGCTCTTCCACGGCATGACATCCAGCCGTGCTGACGCACCTCCGGCAAATTGATTTTTATTTTACAAGTGTCAGGGGTGTTTGCCAGGACCGCTGTCCGCCATATTGTCGTGGTCGGCAGTGTGAAGGCCAGATGCCGACGATAAAAGGCCGCTGTCCACTGCCGTTTGTTCGGCCCACATTCGTTGTTTATACGGTTCTTTTCCGACACTGCAATCTTAGTCCCGTCTTGACAGGAGAACAACGTGGGTGCTACCTGCGTCTAGACATAATAGTGCTTGTGTGAAAACACTTCTTCTCAACTCCTTATCACCAGGTTTGCTTTGTTCAGGAATAAACCAACTTTTTACCATTGTTTAGCTCTGTAAAGCTATCTTTGTGTGAAAGATCTCACATTGATTCGAGCATCGTTCGGTACTCATTGCGTAAATAGGCAGACCATTGGATGTTCGTCACATTATTCTTGACATGGATTTGAGCTCAGAAGTTTTGATTCTAAAGAATGCTTTTGATACCCTATTGACTATTGTCCTTGGCTGAACAGTGTAAAATATTTCCATAATCCGTTATCTCAAAGATCTGACATTCCAGTAATACAAGATTTAAAGTCAGCATTTTATACAATAGAATTCCAACTTGCCCCAACAAATGTCACAAAAGACTTCACTGTGGCGTTATCTTTCCAATCTGACATTCCAACAAAGATGATTCAAAAGTCAGCAGGACATACAATATAATTCTCTGTTTTCTTAAACAAATATTTGATGAAGACCAGACCTTTGGTCTTGTATAATTTCAGAATAGACTTGTCTTTTGGTTGTGTCATTCTAAAATGTTGCCAAACAAATCAAAATGTATTTGTGGAAAAAAACATCATGTTAGGTCCTGAATTTGTTTTATTTTTTATGTTCCAATTTGGCCATTGTACAAATAATTGTGACTTGCAACTTTAATTGAGGTGTGGTGCATCTGAAGGTTATAGATGTACTTGTAAAAGATAACCATGAGGCAATAGAAATATGTTAGTACAGGGTTCAAAGTTGAAAGACAATAACCAGATCAATTATAGTTTTTTTTTCATTTAAAAAGTTCACAGAAAACTAAAAAGAATGAATTACTTTATTACATCGACATTAAAAACAGTTACTGTAAAAAAAGTGCATCGTTGCCCAACTGCATGCAGAGGACATGCTAAACAAATGCGGCAAAGGGCAGATACAAACACTCATCACATTGGACAAAAACAATACTCTGCCTTCACAGAGTAACAACAACCAAAAGTTTGTATACCGGGTTTGTCCGCCAAAAAAGTTTCAGACTTCCCCCAATTTGCGATGGACCATCCCTGACATCTGTGTAATTTCCTCTCCATCTTATCTATTGTGCTTGACAATTACACACGCACTAATACTATGTTGATACAAGGAAACTCTAAGCCCACTATTTTGATTCCTCGGCACTCGCGTGCAATAAGGACCAGATCGTGCGATACGAAGGGATTCCTGATAGCGCTCGTTACACCCGTATCTGCACAGATCTGTGTCATCCCAATTCTCGAGTGTGCGGGATGACAACTTCTAGAACAGGATGTTTTGTCAGAATTATCTCCTCCACCCACTATATGCTGACACTAATGCCATATTTCTGTACTGTTGACAAAACAGATTATGTCAGTAAAGAGCTGGATTTGTTTGCCGAATGTTTCTCCATGGAAAACATTTTTGTCTGGTAGAGTTATCATTCAGCTAACTATACGGCACTGCCCAAAATGATTCGTATGAGGAGGTTGTACAAAAATGTCAACTTTGTTTGAAAATTATCAATTCTACAGTTGTTTGTACATGTATTTTATAGTATATTATTTTTTTGTTTTCAGGTGACGTTATATTTCTCCAATTCTTCAATGCCTCCTTATCAATGTTGCTATTAATCAATCCTTATTTGTTTTCATTCTGCCATTTGTAATGATAAAGGATTATGGTTTGTCAAATTTATTTATATACCCTATCAAATCTTAAATTTCACACAAGAATTTATCCTAGTTTAGCATATTTTTTCTTCTATCCTTCCATCTTTTCCTCCTTCATATCTTTTAGGAAATGATTTTGTTTCACGTGATTGAAGGAACTTTATGAAACCATCCCTGATGCTTAGAGACGCCTTTGGAATGTGATTAAAGAAAATCAGGGGCAGGTATTTTACCGGGAACTCGGTTCCCTCTGTTTATATTCCAGGATGACACTAATTCCACTCACAAATCCTACTTCTGAATGCTTTGCCAACCCTACCCCGTGCCTGACGTGTTATGAGAATTGAAATAAGCAATCTCCATGAAATTCTCCAGGACTCATCAAATAGAGAGTGTATGAATAGAATGTTAAAAGGGGAAATAGGTTTGTTGACATTCGACAGATGCTCGTTTGAAGCCGGGATGGGGCGATGAGTAGCATGTTATTTCCTACATAAAGGATTAAGGATTATGAACAGTGGCAGATTAGGCTTGCCTGGAGGATAGCCCGTGTAAGACGGGAGTTAACGTCGGATGGGACGATAGTTCCCGAGGAAAAACGCCTGATTAGAATCCATCTGTTGTTAATATTCTTCTCATCTTGTGTCAGTCAAGGGAAGATGCGTCATGTTAGATATATCACTGCAAAATCAGTCAAGGCCACACTCCATGGGGCCCAAAATTTACTTTGACCATAACCTTCTCAAGACCTACCCACATGCCAAATATCATCACAATCCTGTTGACCTAAGTTTAACACAGACACACCCAAAACAATACCTCTTTTTGTTAATGGAGGTAACTGAAGGAAATTGTATTATAAAGCTGTGACCCTATTTGTACTGGTCTGGTTCCCAAAAGTACCTTGCCAGGGAGAAGGTTTATGATATTTATAACTTGTAGGACAGACTGCTTCAAACCAAGGAGCTTTTATCCTTGTTCAAACCTGTGTACTGAGCATATTTTCCACAAACAATTCAAGGAAAACTTTGTATAATTGTGCAATGTACTAATCCAGATTTGATTTTACAGTACAGTACAATGCCGTAACTCTTTAAATGTATGTTACAATGTTAGTGGCCTATTCCTTTTTGACTGTCAAAAATTGCTGCTCATATGAGATTAGTTCATGAGTCATGAATGACTGACCAATCGTTTAATGCTACTTTGTCTTTTGCCTTGAGACCCGTCAAGTCTTATGGAAAGACCCTGGCTAAAAAGGTGATTATGGGATAATTCCCTGGCCATGAAGTGGAGAGGGAGTTATCTGGATAATCCCCCAGGTCCAAAGGTGGGAGCAGAGGTTCTGTGTGTGGCCTTGGGGTGGAATTAGTGGAAGTCTCCTGCCATATAATTGTCACCTCTTCCGGGAAATCCTTTCAAAAAAGCAAATTTTATGACATTATTTATGTAACAAGGATTGATTTCATCATTATCTTCTCCATTATTGTTTGATACACTAAAAGGGAAGCTGGTTGCAAATATGCAATACTTATTGGAAGTTTGCATGAAAGGACTTTCTGAAATCATATCAGGTCATATTTTAAACAATACTCTTGTTCAGTTCATTGTCGAAATTATAGAATTTCTTGGTGTTAAAGGCAGTCTTGTTCCCTTTGAGATAAACTTCTTTTTTATCAATAGCAAACATGGTAAGGAAGTTGTAACAGTTCAATCATTTTGGAAACTGTCAGTCTGCCTTCTTTCCACCCCCAAGTGTTTTGGAAGTTGTATGTTAGCAAGAAAGTACTTTCTGGAATCATAAAAGCCCATTTTTAGAAAAAATACTCTTGTTCATTTGGAAACAAACCTTTGTTTTTGCCTGTTATCAATAGCAAACATGCTACAGAAGTTGTAATACTTTATGACAACAATTCATTCAGTTAGGAAACTGTCTCGGCATTCTTTCCCCTCCCCCTGTGCCATGCTGGGCCAGCCGCCATTGTTTTGTGTTGCCTGGCAACAGGATGCCGTCACCAGGGCAACGGTGCCAGGATTGATGGAGGAGGTTGAGAGAGGAGATGCCTCCACCCTTGGCACATCAATCTAGCAGTAATGGGAGAAGAGCCGTCAAATCTGACAGGAACAGGCCCACACAATTGTAGAGGTTATGCAGAAACCATTTGTATTCTGCCTGTGGGTAGGGTAATTAGGCCCTGACAGACAAGGGGGTGCAAGTTCAGGTGCAGTAATCCATCAGCTCCAGTCAGTCGTGGGCTGGCAGTCTGTGCGGCACACTGGCTTCCTCTTTATCAGTGGGAAGGTGGCGGTCGCAGGTCTACCAGGGTTTATCTCTGCCAGTCTGGCGGCCAATTTGCCATGGAGAGAGAGTTAATCCACTGGCACATTCTGCCCAGGCACTGGAACCCTTCTCAAGGGGACGACCATTATGCTAGCATATAGGGAGAGTGGGGAAAGTGGTCAAATTTTGTGGCAGTTGAACTTGGACATGATTTTTTAAATTTTTAGCAAATGATTAGAGTATTGTTTGCCTTTTTAAAAAGTTTAATACTGGTCTTCTCAAGGGGACGACCATTATGCCATAGGGACCATAGGGAGTGTGGGGAAAGTGGTCAAATTTTGTGGCAGTTGAACTTGGACATGATTTTTTTTTCTTCAATTTTTAGCAAATGATTACACTATTGTTTGTGCCTTTAAAAAGTTAAATACTGGCCTTCTCAAGGGAAAGGCCACTATGCTAGCATACAGGGAGTGTTGGTAAAGTGGTCAAATTTTCGGGCAGTTGAACCTGGACATGATTTTTTTTTCTTCAATTTTTAGCAAATGATAACTCTGTTGTTTGTCCCTTTAAAAAGTTTGATACTGGCCAAGACCAAGTTTATTAAGATATGAAATAACTAAATTGGAAATCTTATGTTGCCATTGAATTAAAAACCAATGTGTAGTAATTAAAAATGTATCAAAAACAGATTTGCAGTGAGTGCACAGCTTTGCGCAAACTTGTGTGATGCAAACATTTAAAAAAGTCACAATTTCAGGCGAAAAATTGGCACCACTTTGTGCATGCCTATCACAATTCGCTGTAATTTGGTGCAGTCCAGTGACATACTTGAACCATTGAAAGACCAGTTAACTAGTGAACAACAAAGAAAACACGACATCTATTTTAGGCAGCTTTTTAACTCCACAAACTAAAAATAAACCCATTAATGTTTTTTCTCCTTCTGTCACCCATGAGTGTTAGAAAAGACGATCGTGACCCGTAAACTTGCGTCTTTTTTCTCCCTCCTTTGTTTACTTCTTTCTCCTTGACAGTCTTGGAAAAACAAGTACACAATTCTTTTCAATATTTGCTCAGCTTGAAGCTTGCTGTAACAGTATAACTTTGACTCTAGGGTAGGTAGGGTTCTTTTTCGCTTCGGGAATAAATATTTTATGTTTCCCTCTGAAGGACACTATGTCTAGGGTAGCCTCACACAGTATCTCACGCAGTAACAACAGACAAAATATATGGTTGGCAGTAATATCATAAGTTTTAATCAATGTGACTGACGAAAAGACTGGCATCACACCTGTGAACACGTTACCAAGAATCAGAATCGTTGAACATGCTCAATAGCACACTTGATGATAGAAGTAACAATAAGCTTGCATATTCTATCAAAAAACATAATGAGGAACTTCTTCTAAACATTTTCGGACATTTTCCATACATTGAACCTACAGAATCAGAATGCAAATTCTGCTTCAAAGAAAGTCACAATTCCAGGCAAAAAATTGGCAAAACTTTGCAAATTTTCATAATTTGCTGATATCCAGTGACATACTTGGACCAGTGGAAGACCAACATTTCAATAGCAGTTAGCGTTTGTGAACAACAAAGAAAACATGGCATCTATTTTAGGCAGCTTTTTAACTCCACAAACTAAAAATACACCCATTAGTGTTTTTTTCTCCTTCTGTCACCCGCGAGTGTTAGAAAAGACGATCGTGACCCGTAAACTTGCGTCTTTTTTCTCCCTCCTTTGTTTACTTCTTTCTCCTTGACAGTCTTGGAAAAACAAGTACACAATTCTTTTCAATATTTGCTCAGCTTGAAGCTTGCTGTAACAGTATAACTTTGACTCTATGGTAGGTAGGGTTCTTTCCTATTCAGGTTGCCTGTTTGGGTTACGGTTCTTAGGTGCCATTGAACTTCTCACCCCGGATCACTTACTGTTTTTCGCGTCACTTTCCGGAGGTATGCTTTGTTTGGTTTACCGGCTACAGTGGTGTCATAACTGCTATTGGCGCTGCATGGCATTCTCTGCATTTTTGTTTTGTTTTCGAGAGCAGCTTCAAATGACGACAATGCACCGAGATTGAGTGGCCTGCCTTTGAACTTGGAAATGTAGAACAAGCCGTAAACTTTTTTTTCATTCAATTTGAAACCTCTTTTAGGCTTTAATTTTAATGTTTTTCTTCAACCAAGGACGTTATAACGTCCTTGCTTTCACTCACTCTTTTTAAAACAGCTTAACCACTTTTCCCTCAAATCCTTTGCAGTTCTCACTCTTTTTCGGCAACTCCAATTACACAATATTCAGACGCATCATCACATTCTTTAATCTAAGATTTTATGGACTTAAAAATCATCATTGACTCAAAGGCTATTACAGATCTAGAGCTAGAGAACTGAGCTTAAACCTAACCAAGATAGATTTGTATCTTTATCAAAGACAAGCTTCAATTAATAACAAATTTTGCGCAACTTTCTCAGACCTAAGAACCTCTGGAAGATAAATCCAGTGAATAATGGGGTGTCGTTAGAATGACACAGGCCATTAACTACCCAGTGGGTAATTATGGTTTTATGAACTGCCTGAACATCGTTAGGTGATAATTTGTGAGTGAGTCTTTATATGGGAGCCATTCAGAACAACTCAACTGTACCAGAGAGAAAATGGTTTACAAGAAGAACATTCAACCCAAGCAGATAACACTAAGGATAAGCTTTTTATAGTGACTTACACAGTAGTTGTTAGTATTGCATACCCAGTAAACTGCCTCATGGCGAAAGACACCAGGTTTGTACTGAGGAGTATAAGCTACATACAATGTATCTGGACAGGTTTATTTGATTCACTCACACCTGGAAGGACCCCTATTCTTTTTGATAAGTGTGGTGAGTTCTGTAACATGCCGAGGTGTGGCTCTCCCCAAACATGACAAGTCAACTTGACTTTCATCTTTATCGAAATTCTGTCAACATAACGTTATACGTATGATATGACTGTACATCATCAATTCCACCATAAGCTCAGTTATACTGAATTTTCATTAATTCTGTCAGCAAATCCATCCTTTATACTGTTTGCAATGAGCAAAATTTTGGTCAATCTAGTATACATACAATAGTTGATTTATTTTGTTAGTGTACCAGTCCTGTGGAGTGATATGATTTGTTTGATAATCTCAATCAACCAGTCTATACCTTGTTCATTATGATGACAAAGTGGTTTTCTATGAACAAGATATAGTTTACTCTATGGATGCTACTCTTGATAACTCAGATTTGGGAACAAATTTGTCTCTTTGTGTGTGCAGGTGGTGATAGTCAGCATAGGATGGAGATTGCTTAGGCCATGTTGATTTGATTGTATGGATGACATCCGCGTGCATCAATTTTCAGCCGTTTGAAAAATAAAAAAAAGTTTTCAACCACACTGGAAGTTGTACAAAGAAGCTACAAAATTAGCAAATATATGTCGTAAATTGTAATTGTTACTAATATTAATGGCAAAGTCAGTCCCAAAGTCAAAATATGAAGGAACAAAAATAAAGAATCTATCGTTTGGTGTTCCATGCTCTATGTTTTCACTTATGATGAAGGGGACTTTTTTGCCAAACTTCTTTTTTTTCCAACGGTCGCACCAGTTTTTGCGTTCCAAGAGTATGCCATCCATATAATCAACTCAACAAGGCCTTGCAGACAAGAAAAATGCAGCTGGAATTGCATTTATAAGGGTGTTATTCCTATTTAATGTAATATTTGCATTACAGATGAATCTATTGTGTGTTTGTGTTAGACGAAAATCTCTCAGCATATTCATTTCTTTGTGATTTTGAAAATCGCAGATGAATGTCGATTTTCATTAGTAAATACTTGCGAGCTCTTAGCTGTAATCCATTGTGCAGGGATATGCTGGGTGCAGGTGCATGGGAGAGCCTGGATCTGTCGCAGCTGGCATTTATAATCACATAGAATCAATACGCAGGCTTACCTTCAATGTCAATGTGAGATAGTCTCCTAGTACTGTTATACCTCTGGGTCAAAGTTCAAGGTCATGACAAAACCCTGGAAGAGAATCTTATCAAGTAGAAATGACTTTTGTCACAAAAGGTTTCTGAACCCTTTGTGGCAGAGGCGAAAATGGTTGTGGTAAGATTTCGTCGGTTTTGATCTTTAATGTGTTTGAGTTTTGGGGATCACCTCGGAGTGATGAGGTTTTTAATTGGTCTTGACGGATTGAGGAAAAGATGGCTGTTATCAATAAAGGTGTTGTCACTTCGCGAACAGTTCGCTTTGACCCCTGAAGGGGTCAAGTAGCTACATGTGTCGGGTCAAACGCCCAGAAGACAGAGCACAATAATGTATGAATTAAAGATAACCTGGCGAATCAATAGAGCGCTTTCAATTACCCACCCAAATAGTCTCTACACTAATGTCTGATGGAAGGACGCCCATAGTCATAAATACTTCATGACACCGATGGAGTTTTGATCGGAATCACAAGTTCGCGGGCACCAATGGCAGGTATCGTTTGGTAATCCGGAGAGACGGACTGGCGAGGAGGGCAGATAGAACGTGTCTGGACCAATCAGGTTGGGTAATGTTTGACAGAAGGCAGAGGAACACACAAGGTCAGGTTGGCTGGTGCAAGGTAGGCCACATCCGGTATGGTCTCGGGAGCATGAAGCTGTTGGCAATATTTGTTGTAGAGTAGTTACGGTTGTTCCTGGTAGCCTCCAATGGCCATCCTATGGGGGTAAAGGGATAGTAGAATTCGGCAAAAAATGGGAAATTGGCCAGGGGAGTCAGTTCACGCTCAGGTTCCCCCTCCAGAGCTGGCCAATTTCTCTGGTAAAAAACACTCTCCTGGCAGATTATTCTCCCTATCAAAGCCAGTGTAGTCAGTCTGGTAGAGATTAGTTCTAGAGAAGAGTATAAACATTTGTTGTCAGATTTCTATTGTGGTCTTTTTTTTTCAGAATGACATGTAAGACAAACCTTGTGAGCAGGAAGAATGTACGCACAAGTTCAGTAGACTTTAGAATGTGAAATCAAACATCAGAATTGGTTTGAAATAGCATCCAGATCCCCACACACCCAAAAGAGAAAAAAAAACATCTAACGGAAAAAAATTAGGGTTAACCTATATTTCACCATTAAGCATTTTAAGTATACAAGTACCAAGGCTCTATAAGTAGTAGTTTCATTCATTAGAAATATTGTACAGAATTTTCGATCCACTTGTGCCTTTTCCCTAAAATCTAGGTCCTTCCCATGAATGCTATATTGAAAGATTGAGTGATATTGTATTACAGCAAACACTAGTGATAACAGGTAGTCATCACAGAGCCATCACTTCCATCAGTTGGAGCCAGACTTAATAGCTTCTGACTAGAAGGGTAATCCTAGTCTTAATACTTGTCTCCACTCAGATTAATTTTATGGGGGTGACTAAGATAAACCATTATTGGTCCACAAGGGGTAATCTCACAGATTAGATGTTGTTCTTGTTTCTAGAGCAAAAATTTTCTTTAATTGCTGTGTTTTGAATTTCTAGATACATCAAAGTGCTGTTGACTTGAGGTACTGATTTAATTGTTTGATTGAAAAGTTGTCCTCTATGTGCAGTATGTTGGAAATGGTATGCCCCTTTGAGAAGGTAAGATTAGTTGGATGAATTGCAGGCGCAGGAAGGCTTAGGGATACATCCTGGCTAGTGTTCTATATGTCCAGAGAGACAAAACATGGGTAAAGACCACAAATGAACAGGTTTGTGTTACACCATGCAATGCAATCCTCTAGTCAATTGGGCTTTTCTTGCTTTGGATAAGCATCCCTTTATACTTTCAACCGCAAACATACAACACAACCAAAAAACATCTTTGCTATTTACAGCACTTCATAGAGTCATTTTGAAGTTTCTGTTACAGTAGCATAATGTACTTGTGGGACGAAGGGTACTTACGTAAAAAGGTACTCCTTTTTAAAAGATTATCATCAGCAATGCAAACTGTCAGTGTTCTTCTTGAGTTTTTTTTTTTTCATTAATAAAAAAGAAATATGGCTTTGAGGCACTATCGAAACTACAAATGAAAGCAGGGGGGACTCTCTACAGTTAAATTTTGCAAGCTGTAATTGAATGGAATAAAGGTACACCAATTATAGATAATGTTGAATGTAGGATTTTTGTCATCTAGTCCCCTATTTTGTCTTTCCTGCAATGATCCTTAAGTTTTGTCTGAATGTGAGATTTTACCAAAGTCCTCTGTTATGACTAGTTGGAATGCATAATCCCGCCAAATCTGGGGTTTGTGGAGTATGGCTAGGGTTAAGTAGTCTACTATAGCCTCATTAGTAGATGTGGGGCAGGGCGGCCTTAATTAAACCCTCATTACAACATGGGGAGATAAAAACGATATGGCACAAGATTGGAAATAAAGTCAACATAGGATAATTTGATTAGTTGTGCCTCCCATCTGTGTGGACAGTCCATACCCAAGAATTTTACCCTAATCTCCAAGCAGATCCTACCTTAGCCCAAGATAGTATCAAAAGCTGCATGAGGAGTGAAGCCGGCCTAGGGGTGTGTTTGGCTACATGGCAAATCTACACCTCTTGGCTGATTGCACTCCTTTGCCAGTTTACTACCTTATGCCATCATAGGATCTGCTTGGAGATTATTTTACCCCAGGTCATTGCACTGGAGGCATTACATGGGGGTTATGATGAAGTCCTTTTTTTAAAATTTCCAATTGATAAAAGGATTGATACAGTCAAAGCAAAGTATATTTTTGTCAACTTGTTGCAACATAGTTTGTTTTGAGCTTTTTTTCAAAAGTTAGCTATTAACTGTTGAATTCCAAAAGTCTGTATCTGTATCTGTAGGAAGCCCTAAAATTATTGGCATTCTAAATGTATGTATTAGAAAGAAAGTGACAGTACTGTATAATTGTTAAAGCATTGAAGAGTTAAAAAATATCGTTGCACAGAAAACCAGGAGCATTCTGATCAAGCTGTGTTTTGGTGAAAAATAACAGATTTTGACGTAATCAATGAAGCAAGTTCCCCCAAGCTAGTTAAGCATTTTTCGTCGACCAGAGAAAGTTTGTTTTATGATTCTAATTAACATTTTTTGATAATACAATCAAGAGACAAGCCAGAGTTCAATTATCTTAATCAGGGAAAATTTGCACATCCATCTTTTTTCATTAACCAGGCACCAAATTGTCGGAAAACCTCTACTTAGCGCTGGTTTAATCACGGTTTACGCTGGCAGAAGATTAACAATGATGGATTAGAGGGGTAAGGCTGAGGTTACCTAATAGTCAAGGAAAAGACAAGGAGGCTGATGCATGAGGTATTTAACGCTGACAGATTTTGGGGTTGCCATGAGGGTGGTGGGAGGGGAAGGGTTGTTGACAGGGGTAGCTGGGGAGATCCATGTGGAGGGAGATGGGGGGAGACAGGTGGGACATGTGGTATATCCTCCAGCACACCAGCGGTAGGGAATAGCTCCTGGCAGTACTGTCACTACCCATTCCTGCTCTGTGTCATCCACAAAGTCAGTTTTCTGTATGAAAAGATTTTTGGGTTCCTTTTTCTTTGTACATGAATTTTCTGTTTCCTTTTCTTTTTGAGAAGGATTTTTGGGTTCCTTTTTCATTCGAAATGGATTTTCGGTTTCCTTTTTTTTCAACAAGGATTCTTGGATTTCTTTTTCTTTTGACATGGATTTTTGGGTTCCTTTTCTTTCAACATGGATTTTCGGGTTCCCCTTTCTTTCGACATGTACTTTTCAGGATTCTTTTTCTTTCAACAAGGATTTTCGGGTTCCTTTTGAATTCCTAAAATGATCTCTTTAGCAACTTAATACTCATATGAAAGTTCACATACCAATTTTTTTGGTCTTTTTTTTAGGTCACTGGAGGTGAATCTTCATGGATGGTGTCCAACAGCCCTGTGCAGGTGTAGAGGACTGCCACCACCCCACCCTCCATCCCCAGCTGCAATCAGTCCTCACCCCTCAAGATTAACAGTGAACAGGAGCTGCTACTGTGAACAACTGGCCTTGTCAGCAGGACACTTGTTTGATTGACTCCTTGCCTCTGACAGTCACACTCACCCTAAAACCTTTTCCTTGTCTGGGACCTTTTAGTTTATTAACCTTCCCTGCACTGCCAATCACTGTCAAAGACTTGTAGGAAATCAAATGCATATAAATCATGTCTTGTTTTATTTCTATGTGCCAAGATTATTTTAATTTCTTCAGTTGTTGCCAGAATGTAAGCAATTAAACTTATTCCTTCCATTTTGTTTTTCTCACTTGAGAAAAATACACTTGTGCAAGTACAATGGGTCTTGTGTGGCTGCACTCATGACTAGAACTTGGCACAGAGTCAGAGGAAGAAGACTTATGTGTGGTACACAGATCCTAACTATGTTCCTGTAATGGTGTCTCTCCCAAAATCAGTACAGAGATATTTCACTCTGGCGCCACACTATGACAGTCAGACACCATCCCTGTCTGGGGAAAACCCCACTCACCCAAGGATGACATTCATCACCAAACCCCCCACTGTACTGGCAGCTAGACAAGATGCTACTGTTTACTAGGGCCATCCCCTGACCCCACAAATTAGACACTAAAGGTCCGCTGTCGCTGGTGGTGACCCTGAAACATATATCACCGTGGTCATAAACAAAGGACAACTGGTTGCCTTCTAGGGCTAACTTGCTAGTCTTTTTTAGTGTCGTTGACTCATTTGTTGTGTTGTGTATCATATGTTATCACCATGGTTGTGAGGTTTGTATGTAATATGTAATTGAGGATGAAAGGTATGTACATCAAAAGGTGCTCGGAGCGACAGGAGAAAGATAGATCTGGCGGTTGCCTTACAGTAGCGTGCGAGAAAAAATGGTTGCCTCACTTTGCCCCAGGCCAAGAGTAGGATGATGTATTTGTGTGAAACCTATCCCTGAGCTCAAGTAGTGTATTGTGTCACTTGGGTTTATAGTCTACAGTCTGAGGGCTGGTATGATAGGGTAGCTGCATTTTCCTCTTTCTATCTCAATTTTCCAGTCTATACTGTTTTGACATACCAGGATATGTTGCAAACTTAAAGCTATGTTTTTTTTGGTGTCATGAAATGTTGAATAATCAATTTTTAATGAACAAACTTTGCTCATAATATCTGTGTCAAGGTCAACTGTTGTGTGCTGGAGGTCATGAGTGTATAAATGTTAAATGTTGCATGTGTATAATGTTTTTTTTTTTTACAGTAATTATTTATCTCCTTCAGAAATAGAGATAACATGCATTGGCATAATACCGGTAGTAAGACTTATACCGGTAGATTAAAAATACTGGAACTTAAAGAGATCTACACATGCAACAATAGTTATTTCTGAGCTGTGCACACTTCAGACATCTAGGTGTCCAATACATCATTTACAAAGCATCGATAACAATGCATTCGAAGACAACAAGGCCAAAAGTTTTCAGTATCTTTTTCGGGGTAGGCAGCTCGTCGTGGGACAAACACACTGTCACGTTCATCGCCAGATTTGTAGATAATAATCACATGTGCTCACGGCACAAGACGAGCATGATTCAACAACAATCTTGAATTTCTGTTGGTGACCTACAACTCATGTAAAAGTGTGAAGAACCGTTGCATAATAGCCCGGATCTCCGACTGAATGGGCAAAATTGAACGTACGTAGCCATTTTCCCGCCATTTTTATATCTACGCTAGCAGTGAAGTGTTACGTCATAGCGGTTGTGACGGACAGAAGTTAAATGAAAATTCTTGACAGTATACGTCCGTTTTCTCATGACATTTTGTATGCTCATGCAGGTTTATGTTTTATGCATTTACTGACAGAAAAGGAAGGAACATCAGAGGATGTATAAATGTACATAGCGGCAGTTAATTGTGCCGTGTTTCTTCCTACCGGTATTTTTTACCCCCTCCCAACCACGCGCCCGTTCGCCGTGTAATTCCGCGGCGTGTTACAATTACAATATTACGCTTTTAGCAGGACAAGAGTGGCAGAAAAGTTACACGGAAGAAGTGGCAAGGGTAACCTATAACAGCAACATGTAACTGGAGAAAATGATGCGTTGACAATTTGTCAAATCAGTATGGCTAGAGACATCGTCGTAAACGTACCGGTATTATGATACTAGATGTTACATGTATAGTTTTGGGTGTGTCTGTCTGTGTTTCCAAATTTTTAAAGTCAGGATAACTCAAAAACCTCTTGATGGATCACGATGATATTTGGTATGTTGGAAAGACAAAGTCCAACGTTGATTTTGGGCCCCCTGGTATGTGAGCTTGGTACTGCAGCAGAACTGTTTTTTTTATATTTTTTGACCTGAACATACTATGGTCTTGATATCTTGTTTTACACAGCTTTTATTGGGTCATAGACAGTAGTGCCAGTGGAGAGGATGGGATGAGCATGTAAAGGATGAGGTTACCTGATGATTTATGTGAAGACAGGGAGGAGATGCCAGCTGTGACATGTGATGGAGCTGGGATGAGGTAGATAGATAGATGCGAGGGTTTATAGTTACACAGGAACAGGCCTAGACATCCTGGTGTGGTACTAAATGGCTAAAGAAAGGTGCAACTCCTAATATAAGAGTTAGATGGAACAAATTTAAAGATCTGTTTGGAGCACTCTGGGAGAGCAGTCAGGGGTTACCTACCTTATCCTCTTCGCTCTCTTTGGTGGAGCGAAAGGCCCCTTTGAGCACTTTCAATTTTGAATTTTTAAACTCCTGAAATTTTATCTAGCTTTATTCAAATTTTGCTGAGGTTTTATGGCAGTGATATTGGATAGGGATGATACTACCAGTCTTCATTTTGGTACTTTTGTAAATTGTAAGGCTATGTTGATTCGCTTATATGGATGACATCCTTAAATTAATGCCCATTTTCTGATATTTTCAATTTAACATGGCAGATATTTATTCTTTTTACAGCTACATTGTACAGTTTAAAAGTGTGGTGGAAAACTTTCTTTTGTAGAAAGGGACTGTAATGTTACCACAACAGACGTTAAATTGGATAGTGAGTGAGTGAGTGAGTGAGTGAGTGAGTGGATGAAAATTGATGGGTGCACAGATGTAATACATTTAATTGAAAAAACATGGCCTAATTATTCCATGAATGAAAAAGACAGATGAGGGTAGGAGCAATTTTAAACAAAAATGTGAATTCTTCCAGGACAATAGTTTGAAATTGAAAATGTGGCCATATTGCCGAATTGCCATTAGCCTTGAAGTGAAACTTTGTTAGCAAATTATGTTACACTCACACGCATCAGAATTTGATGTGTCAGTTAGTAGCAAGGAAGATATGTAAACTAGCGCTATAATAAGCCTTCAGCTGTAGGATACAGTTTCTTGTTTGTTTGCTTTTGGTCAGAAATAGATATTGTTGTAGTTACCATTAGGGGGTCTAAAAGGGTCTGGCAAGATTCTATAAAATATCCATAAAAACTATGACATATTATAATACCTGTATGACATATCAAGTACCACAATCTCAGATTATTTGAAGTTAAAGATTGTATTTTTATTCTGAGCTCATCGAAAATAGCATAATTCAGTTTCAAATATTATAGGCTCTTGAGACTATAGGCTATACTTTGATATTAATAACTGCATTTTCTAGCCCATTTTCTATCCTGAAAATATCCTAAAATCTCATGATTGCACGGGGCGTGTACAAAATTGCATGGGGAAGTTACACTTGGTACTCGGAAAGGGTACAATTTGGATTGTCATGTAATGGTAGGTTGTTATTTTCACTGATGCATAAATCACTGATGTGATAAAAGGATGCTGGATATAATAGTAGAAAAAGGGCCTCTTAAGTGATCCCCAGGGACTGGTTTGACAGCGCTGCTGGCAGTGATGTCCCAAAGAGCTTATTTTTGGGAAACCAACTTCTCTTAGGACATTTTCTTGTTCAGAGGAAGGTAAAACATCTACTGCAGAAAAACTGAAATAAGTTACCCATTCCAGACGGAGAATAAAAGTCAAAATAAAAGTGTTTTTGTATCTTAAAATGTATGTACCTGAAGAGGAAAGTTGAATTTTTTGGCCTTGCGAAGTTCTTGAACATTTGTCAAGAGGACATCATGAAAACAGGGTTCAGAGAAAAAGTTGACTCTGATATAGTCTATCTTTTTATATCAGGGTGTGACCATTGGCTGCAGTCACTCCCTTAAACTGTTTTAATCAAGGTATTTAAGGTTACTTACGACTCAATTGTCATGTTCATTTTTTCAATTCAGAATACTGTCTCTAAAGCCTCAAACCGACAAATTACATTGGATCGGCCCTGGCTTCAATTGTCTCTGTCAAAACCACTCATTGTTCAATTGTAGTTACATGGACTATCTGGGCAGTAGAATAATTACAGAAATTGGAATAGACATAATCCAGACCACCTGTATTATGCAATTTTCACAGACGTCATTTTTACATCCCATATTGTAGTTTTTATGGTTACGTTCCCATAAAAGGTGAAGACTGTGTGTGTGTTCTATAATTGGCTATGATTTGTGTGAAGTGCGATATACTCTCGAGACCACTCCATCTCTGACAAAAAACACAAGTCATGACCAAAAAATTGCGGCGACATAGTTAACTCGTTGGTAACATCAATTTTGAGCGATGGCTTCTTTCATACCCTGGACAGTTTTTGACAGTTGGTAACAGGTTGTTTGACAGGTAAACTATGCAGGGAAGGGTGTAAATTAGTTCATCTCTTGTCATGGTTGTGCATCAATCAAGATAAAATGGTGTAGTACATGTTTGTGGGGGTAAGTCAGGGCTATCTATAAAATTGGTAGGGGGAAGCTCCTAATTTTTCTGTAATTGAAATTTTACTTAATACAAATTATAAATAAACTTTTGTACAGAAGTAGCAGCTGAGATAGGTAGACCAAACTCTGTCAGAGTGCACTGAGGAAAGATTTTACTTTATATTTATTTGAACTTATTTTCTGTGGAAATTTGTTTCGTAATGTTTTTGGAAGAAAAGTTCTCCTACATGTATGTCTGTCAGTGTGAGAGTCAGGGATCACCAAAGTGTTCTTTTCTCTGCTTTTAATCATTTCATGTATTAAATTTTGTTCACTTGCAATTAGCCCCATGGGCATGAATTTGCAATAAACCTTATATATTTTTTTTAAAGGCTTGTACAAAATTGCAGTGTTTGAGGTTGAAAACAAGTACTTGAGTGGACAAAGTATACTTAGAAGGTATGATCTCCCTCCCTAGCCTCCATAGCAGGCTCTCTATGGCCTTTTTTGGCACTTTTGCTGGCCATTTCTTTTTGTACTGGGTCGCTGATTGCTGGCCCTTTCTGACAGCCGGACGGCTATGGAGGCTACTCCCTCCCCACGTTTTCCAGTAACGTTACCCTTAAGGATGTAGATGCCCTCTGCACACCTGTACAGTTTTACAATATACTATTAGATAATTTGATACAGGTTACACCCAGCAGGTGTGAAAATGCAGGCCAATCAAATTCCCTTTGAAGAGTCAGACAGACTTTAGCAGATGTCATGCAAAATTCATGAGCAATACTTTGCCAATGACACTGAGTTTGAACGTGTGTGAAAGAGTGTATAACGTGTGTCAAATTGCGCACAATACAGATGAGATAAGTTGTAATTACTCGCTTGTTTGGGCACATTTGGAGTAGCCGTGTTGTCGGCAATTTGTGTCAACGGGAAGCAGCTTTTCCTGTCTTCTGTACCTTTTAAATGCCCAAGTCCTTTACTGAATGACAGTTTTATTACCAACAGCCCTTCAAACAAGGTGGCACAATTTTCACTGTCGACACATTATCAGTTTCTAAAATCAGAAAACCAGTTTAGTGTAGTCTAATGTTTGCAAAATTCTGAAGAAAAAATTCCAATACAAGACATTCACCTCTAGATTCCTTATCAGAGTGATTCCCAAGCGTAAATGATATTAGGTTCCATCGACTGACAGTCTCCTATTCTACCTAATCCCCGCTAATACTTCCCGTATCTTCCTTTTCCTCGTTCCCAACAAATATTAACAGAAGTTGATCTTCATTATATCCTGCTCAGGGCAGACGAGCATGACGTTAATCCGCCAATATGACATTTGAGTCTTATCGTAATTTTGACGCATATTATTTCATCCGGAGATGAGGAGGAAAAGATTATCCTTTCAGGATGATGAGCCTTGATAAGGGGATGATCTGCTTTTCTTGTCACCATGATGTCAACTCCTACACAAGTCAACACAGATTTGTGGAAATGTTAAAGTGGAAAATATGTTCTACAACATTGGATCAACAAGTGCTAGAAGTGTGATATTTGGTGCTAATTTGAAGATGGAAGAGATGGATCAAGAAGAATTAGTAGTGGGATGAATTTCTTCAGCAGTAAGTAAATATTATTTTTCTACTATGATTAATATTGGGTAGGGAGGTCACGTTATAGAAATGTTATCAATGCCCTTACAAATTGTTGACAATGGATAAAACAAGTTATACAACACAATTATACAATCATGATAAAGCTGTGTGTACCATTGGAAATGTATTACGTTTACCTTTTCAATGGTTTTCTTTAGCACAAGTGATTAGAGGCTAATCCCTCTATAAAATCATCCAGGTAAAGGGGCACCAATCTCCCCTGTGGACATAGCTAATACTACTGAAGTACGGGCACTGTCATAACAAATCATGCACAGTTAGGATAGTCCAGACACAGGGAGGGAGGATTTCCACCACTCGCGATCACATGCAGGTTTTAACCCCAAATTAATTTGGCAGTTTGGAGTCGGCACATGTTTGGCGAGTGCGGTAATGGAGGAAGCCGTTCTCGGCCAGACCTTATCTTTGTGGAGGTGCATTATCGGCATTCCTGCGTGGATTGGGAAAATGGGTCCCGGCGCACTTACGGTGGTCTATAATTCATGAGGCGCTACCCGTGTGAGGGTGTGCGGCAGGGAAGTGTCTGTTTGGGTTGTGTCAGGTGTGGCAGGTTCGGGCTGGCTGGGGGCGCACCTGGACTCACCTGTCAGCACTGCTGTGGCAACGTACACCCGTCATATCATCCGGGATGTATTGAACGTGTCTGCTAACAGTTGGGATGGGTAGTGATACTGTTAAACAATGTTTGGATGGAGCGTAACAAGTACAATAAAAGGAACTTGAAAGAAGAAGAAGAAGGCAAAAATTGAGATTCCAAACAATACTTGTTAATGGAGTAGCAGCACAGAACAAAAAAATCCATCCAAGGATTCCTTAACATGATACAACATAAGTTAAACTGCTGCTAGGACGTACACCTGTCATATCATCTGTGACGTATTGAGTGTGTCTGCTAACATTTGGGATGGGTAATGTATAAATTTGGATGGAGTCAGTGTAAAAAGGATTGGCAAAATGGGATTTCAAAAAATGAGGGAGATGGAAACGACACAAAGACGGGAACTATAGAGGAACGTTGTTTGCTGACTGATACAACATCAGTTGGGCTGAATTTAGCAGACCACTTATATGATACATTTGCCAAAAAGTCTGATCTCTGTCCAAGTATTTACTTGACTTAACGTACCTTAAACTGAAAAGTGAAGAAAGCAATATCTTCTTGAATTGTCACATACAATGTAAGCTTTTAGTAACTTCACTTCAGTCCATCTGCAGGTGACACTAATTTCTCCATACTTCCCTGATTCATCATTGGATGTAGTAGTAGTTTAATGACATCTTTGAAATCCTTCAGGAGACAGCTAGACCATGAAGGTTATGAGATTATCCCCTGGATTTTACTCTTGTCCAGTCTGCTGTCTGTGCTTTTAAAGTTGCATCCTTTAAGCCACACCAATAGAAATCCTTGGTTCTCCCTCATATTTATGTAAACTGTTAGCAAGAGGATATCATAAAAACAGTGGGCTGTGACAACTGTGTGCACCAAGGTACAGACTCTCCCCTAAGACGCTTTTTTTCATTTTGTTATTCAAATCTATCATTTGTTCCTAAAATCTGTGAACCAAGAAATTGAATTAGTGTGGCCTTAGTAATTATAATCTGCATGTGAACAGTAGTGGCATTGAAGTTGGAATGTTGAAATCAAAGTCTCATATTAAGAGCTTCTAGTTGTTGTCACTAGAGATGAGTGACAGAACTGTCACGATGACAAGCGCAGCCCTTAATGCGTTATCTCCCTGGACAGTTGGGGACCAGGTGAGAAAAGGGCGGGCCCTCGCATGTCAGCGGAAGATCGCCCTGTCAGGTAGGATGACACTTGATGGAATCTGCTCTCTCAGCTGAGCTGTCAGCTTGCTTAATGCATGGAAGGTTGGGGACGTCAGAGGCTCTCTGGTTGAACTGTTCCATTGGGTGATCATGCTAAGTTTGACACCCCAGGTGACAGCCATCTGGCATACAAGCAACAAAAAGGGAGAAACATTCTTAGAATCTCTCAAAAAAAGTCTGTACACCAATTGATGAACAAAGGACCATAAAATGAAGATGCTGTAGACAAATGCACAGAAAAATATCTTAGAAACCCAGGTTCATAGTTTTTTTTTTACAAGAAATTGACTGTATGAAATTTGATATTGATGAAACATGAAACATTAAACCCAACTGTCAGTATGATATGAGCCAGACACCAGAGTACAACCTTGGCCTTTCATTGATCTTGTTGACAGCGATGTTACCCAGGCAACCGATGATGTCACTTCCTCCAGACTTGTCAGTCATACACACACTGATGTAGAACCTAAGTATCTTTCTTATTTTGGGGTGAAAAGATGGATACAAGACACAGCTCCTGCCAATCACTTTTTTGTTAATCGCTTTTGAAGCAACTTAGATCATCTGAGACCCATAAAATGATGCTTTTAACTCCATTGTGGTCTGTTATGAATTGTGCTTTACAACATAATCATTTCATAATGTTTCCAAAATTGTGTGAAATATGAATAACGTTACAGAAGCAATGTGTGATGAAGGACAATTTCAGAGTGCCTCTCTTGTACTTTTCAAGGTCAGAATTGATTTTTAGCATCTTTGCAGAGTCAGATCTACCTATGTATTATCAAGTAATATTTTCTTTTTAGTCATTTTCAACATTTTGCAATTCTCTGAGAAACCCTTAGAAGTATACATATACATGTAGTACATTTTCATTACTTTCTACCCTACTGTGTATTCTATTTCACATCCACCTGTGCCAAAAAAACATGGTGGGTCCAATCCTTCCCAAGATGCCATGGGCTTATCACCTGCATGGTTGTTGACTGCTCAGGTCGCTCCAGCTGAGAGTGGGTTTATTCTTACATCAGGTGTGTTCTCCCGGGGGACTTCTGCTGTCATACTAACTGGGAATCATGGTACTCGGGTAGAACTACTGGACTGTTCCATTCCAGGGCTGTCTCCGGGACCTGTCTCTCATCCTGGGACTGAAATTTGCTTGTTGGGATAGATAGAAATTTTAACCTTTCCGTCACAAAAATCTAAACTTCATTACATGAAATAGATGAAAGTGTGTTTTCATAAACTTAAAATGACAAACTATGGAATGATAACAGCAGGATTTCCATCCTCTTTCTCTGTCTAAATTTGTACTCTTTCAATGATATACAGTAATACATAAAGCCATATAACATTATGATATTATACCATTTACACTACCCTGTGAATGAGGGTTGCATGTATATTAAATCCCTTTTTAATCGTCTTGATATGTATATGATGGTACAGTCAGATAACACAATGTGTAAGATGATATCATGACATGTCTGTGACCTTGACATATTTTCTTGTTACCTCCATAAAAAAGGAGGTATTGTTTTGTCTTCCTACAGGTGAAGATGTGGAGCCTCATTTGCATGGATGGAGATGGAGATGGAGGAACATTTTACCAAATATGGCAGTCATGTGATCTGGCTGGACAGCTGTCTCAGTGTTGAAGGTGAAGTTTCACCCTTCCTGAGCCAGACAGTGTCATGTTACACAAAAATGTACATCAGAGAAATGCATACACCTAGACCCCCCCCCCCCATCTGCTTGAAGTGTTCCTGTTCTTGTTACCTAGCAACACCACACCCATTACAACTTTATGGTCAATCCAGACTGCACCTTCACTTATTGTCCAAATACCTTGATGTTACCCTTGTTAGATTCTTGAAAGGTACAGGGAATAAAGTGAAACAAAAGTTGTACATGTTAGAAATGGTCACTTCGTACTAGCATGTTGATCGTGTCTTTGTGAGTCCTTGATTCAAAAGGTTGTCGGTGACGCTTTGAGTTGTTCAAATATTTTGTAACAATGTAGAAAAACATTTGTGATTGCTGGAATTAAACAAAAAGTGAATTTACTGGTTTGTTACTATCAAGTGTAAAAATGTTATTCTGATTGCCATGAATCATCAAGACTTATTCTGAAGACCATAAATGATTTTTCAGATTCCTAAGGCATTACCACAACTTTTACTTGTCACACGACTTTTACCTTCTTTTTAGTTTTGCGAGATGTAACATTTAAAGATAGGATTTATGAATATCAACATATGAACGAAGCACAAGAGAATTTCCTGTCTGTCTGAGTGTATTGTTAGGTAGCATCACCTTTGTGAACCAAGTGAACTTTAAATAAGTAATAAAAAGCACTACCCCCCTGGGAGGTTTGTGAACTTTACCTGCGACCCCCCTGGAATTGTGACTCACTTCTTTTTGAAATTGAGACCATATGGCGGATGATGGTCCGATGTGAATATCATATGATCAGGTAGTGCGTTATAGAAATATATATATAACGGTACATCATTTGGTGCTCTCTGTCCCAACGTCACCCGTGACTACTCGGGGAACGAGACTGTAGATGTGAACAAGACTTTCATATTGTTTCCTTGTCCAATAATTGCAGCTCCTAAACAATCCAAGTATCGTAAAGACATCTACATCCCTTGGTTCACTCTATCATAAAGAGTCCATGTCTAATTGACTGTTTCTTTTTGATAAACCAGAAAAATATATTGTCATTTTTTTATCTTCGTAAGTTGGCCTTCGACTTTCTAGTTTTAAGAACATTAAAACCATTACAGTAGTGAGAAACAACGTTTGAAACTTTCATTTTAGTAGCTGAAGCCACTACTTACTATTCCTAGTACCTGTCCATGCGTGTAGTGTTGACATTAACGAGTTTGTAGCAGTCCGGTCCGGGTGGGGTTGTGGACTTTATTCAGGGCAACTCCCTTTGGCCCTGTCCTTTCAAAACCCCTTAAAAACGGGGGCAAACGGCTTTTTAGAAAACAGTAGGCCTGCATTAAAACCCATGGGTAGAAGGGGATTAAACCCCGGCCTCGGTCCCTGCATTACGACCAGTTGGACTTACGGAGAAAATTCCCTTATTGATTATTAATAAGTGGCTAATGAGTAGGCGTTCGTCAGTGCAAATATAATAGAGGACATGTAACACCTGCTCTTATTCAGTCACACTAGGGATGGGGTAAAGAGATTCTTTTTAGCAATATTTCATATCCAAAAACGTATTCTTCGTGAAATTTATATGAAAAGCGGTAAAAAATGTTTCGCTTTTTTCGGTGGTGCCGTTTGCTAGTGGTCGAAAGTAAATACGATTTTTTCAGATTGAATTAGACAGCATCAAATCAGATTGAAAGAAATTGAATTACATTAAAGGTTTATCAAACTGATACTAGCTGGTTACGCCGAATGGTGGTTATACCGGCTATATAAAGATACGCACGACTGCTGGACGTTGTTTTTCGTGACCTGCCCTCTGGAATATAAAACCTTATCTGATTCGGCCACTCTCTAACTACTTATAGCGGGAGATCGGAAATGAAGATTTAGGTCTCTCGCATTTAGAAAAGAGATAGAGCTAAAACTAGTCCATTAGAATTTCAACGTCCATTGAAGATACGAGTAGATTTAGGTTACCGTACAGTATTAGAAGATAGGGGAAATAGATGTTGCGAAAATATGCATTGAGTTCACTTACTAGGAACAAGGTCACAATAAAATAGGATGAATGAAAAACAAGTAGTAGATCATTTTCCGACAAAAAGTAAGTGAAAGAACCTAAGATAATGGTGAAATTACTTGTAATTGAAATGGATCTTGGAATGCAAACATTCTTACAGCTCCTAAAGTTTCCAAAAATCTCTACCCTCGAAATACGAACGTCCAATGGTGGAGTAACCTATGCCATCAAAGTCAATAACATAAGGTGCGTTCTAATTATAGAAATAAATTCATTGATACCCAATTCAAAAACTGTTTCAAGAAAAAATTGTCTAGTGTATGCACAAGTGGAGCTTGAAAAATGATATGTAAGGTACTGAGCTAAGTTGTGTGGATCAAATCACTGCCATTCTAGCCGGAGGCGCGCCTAGAAAAAAAAAAGAAGTAGCACACGCTGAAAAATTGATGACTGTGAAACGCGCTCAATAAGTGAGCAGTCATGTACCGTGTGGTGAAATATTTATAAGCGGGACCAGACAGTTGTAAAGGGGGTTTGCGCTGTAAGCGATAGCGTTTGACGGGACATGGCTTGCCGCTGCTAGCTTGTCTGTGTAAAATATGTCGCCGCACATCTTTCATTTCGCCTAGACACGACGCACAGTTTGTATGGCGGTGTACCGTAGCGTTCTTTTTCCCATCCATCAAAAATCTTATTAGACGGGCCGCAGCAGTAATAAACACCTCCGGATTCTGGCGGTTGTTCCGACGTCACTCCACTGATAACGGGCACGTTCAAATGGATATCATTCCACCCGGGATGTCATCGTTATGTCCGTTTAATCAAATCCTATCTTTTCACTGTCGGATTCCCCTTTGTGACACGACCTAGGGAAGAGATAGCCTGCTCCTTTACATTCTGACTGACTTCCAAGATTCTCCTGCCTAAGTGGTTACGCGGACCGTATAATTGCGAGCTTATGTAAGAAATGTTGGCAGAGTTTTTCTGTTCATGAAATGACCGCCCCGTGCACTGAATTCCTTTCAGGTCACATCGCGCTTGTTCCGACTATTGAAAACATTCCAGACAGATTTCTGGATAATGCTATTTGTACAAATGTGAGCACGAGTAAGGATTCTGTTGTGACTACGTGAACGTGTCCAAGGGGAAATGATACCCTTCCCGCACACTGAGTCATTCCTATTTTTGCCGAATCAGTAACTTTATGAAGACCACTTTGGAGGCTGTTTCTAACTAGTCTACGCTGATATTATATATAAAACTCCATCAGAAACCTCTAAAGACTGAACAAATATTAGAAATTTACCAAAATACCAAGAATAGGGGATAAGGGACCATAGCAGTGTCCGACGGTCCTATTTTGGCCAATTTGTGCTTGTTCAGTCGATAGAGAGGTACTGTAGCCCATAGCTCTAATCGTTTCGGGAGTGTGGTGTCGCCCGCTATGTGACAGCTCACTGTCGGAGTTAATGTCCTTGTTACCAGTCCGCTGGGGGAGAGGCTGTTTACCATTCAAGTACATGTTCGCCATGGACGGACACGGCTGGCGCGTTTGGGGGGAAATTCGTCCTAATTCGGTCTTTAATCCAGGTGATTGGATGCAGGTTCCGCTCGATTGGCGGGAACGTGGTGGGAGGGGGTGTAGATATAACGCGTGTATTGGAAAGGAAGGAAGGAGAGAGGGGAATAAGAAAGAAAATAGGAGTAGAGGGTGGATACCGAAAGACGTTTAAGCCTCTAATTGGTCTATGCAATGTAATTGTCGCCGTGGACTTGTGTCAAATTAAACAGCGGTAAATGAGTAAGGATTCAAGATATTGCTTTTTTACTGGAACAAACAACCTCACCAAATGGACAAATTACAGGAGTCTATTAATGACCAAAACCATTGATTATGACATCAAAAGCACTTTTGGCTATTTTCATCAATTCTTAAGCTGATTTTAATGCTTGTCTTCATTCTGTTGAAACCTAGAATTATGACAGTGACGTCGTTATTATGGCGCCAAAATTCAAATTTCATCCAATGAGATGTTGTTATTCCCTAACGGCTCGCACGCCTTCCGAACCTGCCCCTGGGCTTCAGAACCCTCAAGACCGGAGCTGTATCGCCGGGGGAGCCGCTTGTTTGCTCGTGATTACTCACGATCAATAGGTGAGCCCCGGGCGGCGTTTTACCGCGTCTCCAGGTGTGGTGCGCGGAATAGCAAACACCTGACGATGTGATGTATAAGACGTTCGGTTGCCCGAGTGTTGTAGCGCGGAAAGAGTGAAAGATTGGGGAAAGATAGGACACCGCTGGAGGCATGAGGCTGTAGTGTTGTATGAATAAAAATCAAAAATTGCAGGTTGAAGTTGGACAAAGAAGACTCAATACAAACGATGTATGCATTTTCTAACGGAAGAAAAGTTTCATATTTTCGATTTCGTGAGGAATGTAGCGTGGAAAGAGTGAAAGATTGGATAAAGATATGACACCGCTGTCAGTTTGTACTGTAGTATGAAGTGAATATCAAAAGTTGCAGGTTGATGTTGGGCAAAGAAGACACAGACAAAAGATGTATGCATTTTCTAACCGAAGGAAACGGACGTATTTTCGTGAGGAATGAAGCGCGGAAAGAGTGAGAGATTGGAGAAAAATATAACATCGCTGGAGGCATTCCTCAGCCACGTTGTACTGTAGTATGAAGTGAATATCAAAAGTTGCAGGTTGATGTTGGGCAAAGAAGACACAGACAAAAGATGTATGCATTTTCTAACCGAAGGAAACGGACGTATTTTCGTGAGGAATGAAGCGCGGAAAGAGTGAGAGATTGGAGAAAAATATAACATCGCTGGAGGCATTCCTCAGCCACGTTGTACTGTAGTATGAAGTGAATATCAAAACTTGCAGATTGAAGTTGGACAAAGACACAAAACAAAAAGATGTATGTATTTTCTAACCGAAGCAAACTGACATATTTTCGTGAGGAATGTAGCGCGGAAAGAGTGGGAGATTGGAGAAAGATATAACATCGCTGGAGGCATTTCTCAGCCACGTTGTACTGTAGTATGAAGTGAATATTAAAACTTGCAGGTTGAAGTTGGACAAAGACACAAAACAAAAGATGTATGTATTTTCTAACCGAAGCAAACTGACATATTTTCGTGAGGAATGAAGCGCGGAAAGAGTGAGAGATTGGAGAAAGATAGAACATTGCTGGAGGCATTTCTCAGCCAGGTTGTACTGTAGTATGATGAAATGAATATCAAAACTTGCAGGTTGAAGTTGGGCAAAGTCACAAAACAAACGATACATATATTTTCTAACTGAAGAAAACTTACATATTGTCGTCACGAATAATGCTTGAAGCATTGCGTTAGAACATAATTCATCATAAACATTCTATAAAGCTGTCAAATGTGATGCAAAGAAAATAAAAATGGGAGCGTTGAAAGACAAATACGCTGACACCCCCGTCAATTTTGAGATGGAATAGCCCGTACTCGTGATTGTTGTTGAAGTTTTGTCCTTGGTGCTGAACTACCTTCCAGTCGGGTGCACAACTCATCTAAGGTACTGCAGGATCTGGACACACACAACAAAACCTGGTATAGTACAGGGGAGTCTTCCTCATGTTAGCAAATCGTAACAAATTGAATATCGTGGTACATAGCTCTTAGTTTGCTCAAATTTTGTATGCCAAGTACTCATTATTTCCCAAATTGAAGCACCACTGCAAAGATGCTGGTTTGATATCTGTTGTGGTGGTGAGTTTGGTACTTACAATACCTGCACACAATACATTGTACATCTCTGTAGAGGTAATACGGAACCATTGGTGTACTGCACGGGTAGGGGGCGCTTTTAACTTCCTGTCAATTCTACCATTGCGGAAAAGAGACGCGCTTCTTAATATTTGGATATTCGCGCGCTTTTTTCTCGCTTTTCGGCTTTGGTAAGGTGAGCGAGTGGGGATATGCTTTTGAAACTGACTATTTTACATACCTTAATACATTTATGCGGATGAATGGGAATAGCACGATTTAAGTTTATGTAATAAACACATACAACGCTTACATATATTGTGCAATGTGCAAGCTTAAAACGACGATGTATTACCTAGCACAATGAAAATACGTTCACAAATTGTCATTGCTTGATAAGCATAGTGTGGATTTTCTTTTGCACTTTAGTTCTAGTAACACATACTTTTAGTAGTTAAAACGGCGCTCCCAAAGCACGTAGTAGAAAAATTAACACCTACTCAAGACTTTCGTACCGTAGTCGGCTACATTTGACATAGGTGATAGCATACTAACAGTACGTTTACTGTCTGCATATTACTGTTTAGATTGTCTAATAGCAACTTTGTCTATAAAACATTTAAAATCATTTTGTAGGGTTGAAATACCCTCAAAAACGTGATGGGTGGTTATAAAATCACATTGTGAATGTTTTGTCTCGCACATTTTCAGCGTCAGTGATATAAACAAATTCCTCATTGCTTAGAATGTAACGCTTGTTCACCTTTATCCGCGGGGTAACCTATATCCGTCATTTTGAAAAACAAGCTGTTTAGGGACATCAAGTCGACTGACATGGTTTCAAACTACAGTATTTTGAAAATCTTGCTATTTGAAACCACAATCCGTTGATTAGATATCCCTAAATAACGACGGATATAGGTTCCCCGCGGATAAAGGTGAACCAGCGTTATACAAAGTAATTCTGTGTGTTTGACTCGCCCCTCGCTTTTTAGACGCTACAAAATCGATATTCTCTCCGTAAGTCCCATCACGGGGTACATCTCTTTTCAGGTGATGCGAAACGCTATCTCACTAATAGCAGGTGTTTTCTCAGGCTCTCAATCTCTGGCGAATTGGAGGAGAATTCCTCGGGGATTTGCGCTGAACTTTTGACCCGGTTTCGCAGCGTCGGATGACGTCACGACATGTCGGCATAATGAAGATGAAGTCGAGCTGAGATTGATGAAGAAAGATGGCGAAGCGCCGGGAAACCGCAGCCAATCGCTCACTCTCCCCCGCAACCTGCCGTAGCGTTTACGTATCGCTGCTGTCACCTCTCGTACAGAAACGGACTTTACCGAAGGTATAGACGATGAAAACTGTTCAGCGTCGGATGCAAATCTCTACAGACAACATTACGAGGGTAACAAATACGGCTATTATAGGATCCCGGCTAAGGCTAGCGTGCGAGAGAGCCCAGAGTGACTTCTTCTCTGCGTGCAGCTCGCAAGTATCATTGCACACATTGGATGGTTGTTATTAAGAAATCTGATACTCCGCAATTAAGCCATTAAAATGTGTCGACAAAAGGGGGCCCCTTTTCGTGACGATAGAGTTAGGAAAAGGATTGCTGCAAAAAGTGGGGAAATCCGCTCGTATCATCTTACAAATGTAGGGATTTTTCCAAGTTCTCTAGATATTTGTGATTACATCATTTTCAGATTTTTCTGCCTTTTTTTGTATAATATTTGTACCTGTGTAATAGAAAAAATTGATTGATTAAATCATCATGCGAATTGAAATATCGAATTACTGTTTTTTTCAATTTGTAAGAAGGTATGAGCATAGCTTGAGGACAAAATTGAATATGTTTTTCAAAAAGTAAAAGTTATAGATTTATTTTGTCTTCACCCCTTGTAGCTTTAAATTATTCATATTCCTATTCGTCGTTGTGATCATAAACACCCGTGATATAAAATATCAACTTTGTTTATTTCTCAGTTATTTTTCACAAAGAATGGAAAGTTTCAATGCAGTACAATTCTGGGCGAAATAATTCTCTAAACATTCAGAAATGTCATAAGAACATCTTTTCCGTTATATCAAAAACCAATTACGGTTTAATACTGAATTTCGTGACCAAATACGATTCATCTATACTCTGTCGACGGAGTTTACCCTCCGGTCACAGAGTAACACTCAACTTCGTGACAAACAACAAATCAGGAAAACATTTCACCATGGTATACACAATACGCATCAAGAGACCCGGCCATATTCCCCAAGCTATTTTCACAATTACATAACAATCGGTTTTACCCTTTTGCACACTTACAACCACTACAGTGATATCGGTTATCGAGGTGCATCCAACTGAAGAAAAGAGTTTCTCTGAATACTGTAATCAAAGTGTAGTTACAGCCAAGTGCTATTGTAATAGGGCATTGTAATGTTATGTCCACGCTATTGCGCTTGGAGTGTATCCTATGCAGTTTTACGGATGTTCCTTCAACATAACTGGTAGCAGCCTCACAGTTGAACTTCTGATTTCAACTAGTTGGGAACTGGGAGACCCCGGTTCGAATCCCGGAAAGGGCATCTCGGTTGGGGCCGCACTCGTCTTAGGAGGGGACGTAAAATGGGGGATCGGTGTTCGACGAGGTTTCTCGACCACGTTAAAGGAGAAGGGCACATAACCCCTCCCTGTAACAATATAACGTTAGTTCTCCTTTATCCGGCGCAATCTATATCCGTTGTAGTTTCAAAGAGGGCACTTAGGATATCAAGTCGACGGACGGTGGTTTCAAATTGCAATATTCTAGATTGAAACCACCGTACTTCCACTGAATATCCTTAAATACCATGCTTTTAGACTGACAACGGATATAGGTTACCCCGCGAAACATGCGTTACTCTGCTACAAAAACAGCAAGGAAACTTACGTGACCTATGTGCCACTAGGCATTACAGTATGAACAACAGCGGCAACAGCACTCCAATCAACCAGTCAGTTCAGTCATCCATCCGGTGACACTATGAAATCCCTCCAGACGATTATAATGCACTAACAAGTTTTCGTGAGAGTCACAGGGACGGCGCTCCTCATTCCACAAAAATGTTTTGATATAAAGCTGACTGGATTTTTCCTCCTTGCAAAGCAAACTGTTTCCCAATTCACATCCTTTGAGCGCTGATTGTTGTGGTTGTTGTCTTAGACGTGTAGTTGCACGCAAGGAGAGTACTGATAATATTCCTTGGTGTCCCGAAGGAGTTTAGTCGAAGTAAGCTGTATTTGTTTCTTAAGAAACTTTCCCGCATGCTATAGTGTTGAGTTCTTTGTCTCGTGGGGGTATGCGTGCTGCCAGTGCAATATGGTTTTCAGGAGAACTGCTGCTATTAGATATCATCAAATCCCTATAGGGGTTGATTTGGAGAGATAACTTTGTATCAGTGTTCAGAAAAACAAGGAATAAAAGATCTACAGATGCAATATTTAGAGGTTTTGTGAATTTCTCGTCAGTTTCCAATTCTAAAAGTCCCCTAGTCACCATTTTCCGCCTCACCTCCTGCCACTCTGCAATATTCATGTAACTGCGAGTACACACCCTCAGACAAACAAACAAACAAACCAAAGACATTACGTCCGTTTTCACAGCGATAAAAAAATAGTAAGAACCTCAACAATTGTATCCAGAATTAACATTCTTGTTATCTGACAATAACTGAAAGGAAATATGTAGGGCGGACTACAACTTTTTGTATATTCCTTACCCAACACCAACCAACACTAGCCTGGGTACCATCTGGGTAGTAGTTCGCTCCTGTGTTCGCTTCTGCTGCCAATAGCACAGACGCGACTGTAAATAGTGTATAATAAAATCAGAGCGAGAAGCGACTGTATATATAGCGTATGATAAACGTCGGAGCGAACTGTTATCCGGATAGAACCCAGGCCATACCAACACACTTATGGATAATAATCAATCAATATCTTTCTAAACATTCAGTTACGAAACCAACCATTGACCACAGGCAGTCCCATTTTCGGACAAAATGGACATATTGGAGGCGGTAAGGGATATAAGGAATACGTACATGTAACATGTAAACGAATTGGGAATTTCTAATCTAATACTAAAACGTATGTCTGTGTAGTGCAGCAGTTACGTCACTCTTCAATGATCCATTTATTATCTTACATAATAATACTTGAGATACCACAGATATATCACACACCTTTCCAATGATATTTGGAGCTTCTAAAATAATGCCAGTCTTAGATTTTTACTTCAATTTCAAATGTCCAAGGCAGGTATTTTCCAGGACTAACACACACGCACGCTTGGCACAAAATCAATATCCGGTAGAGGAAGTGATGTATATTTAGGTCAGTGTGCGAGATTTCGGTCAAGGCTAACTCTAATTTAGATACACTTCATCGGTACCACTGACATCTCTAACCAATGTTTGTTTGTTTGTTTGTTTGAACCTTTGTTTATTCACGAGAAGCTCAAATCGGCCAGCAGGCCGCTTTTCATTGAGGTCATGAGGGAGGTCAGGGTCATATAAAATATAATACAGATACAGATTACATTGAGTACTATTAGATTCATCAACCTATATACATCCATTTAGCTCATAACGTTTCTGAAAAATACGTTGTTTGAATCTTTAAAACGTAGCATTGTTGTTCCATGTTAGATAATGATTTATGATATTTACATGGTGGCCAAGGCAAAGGGTATGGCTTCTAAGTCAAAATCACAGCTCTCTTACTACTAGTATAGTAATGTGGACATATATTGTAGGAAAAATTGTCATTTATTAAAACTAACGGCACACACATTGGCATATAGCAAACATAATATGGAATTCATGAAAAGGAAAACAAGTAAATATATGATATTTCAAACAACTACACCATTATCAAGAACGCAATGTGATTAGAGCAATAGATTTTTCTTTTGAAATTGTTTTCCAAACTTTTATATAAATCCACTATAACCTCAAGACAAACCGCTACGTCTACCACTATGGCCATATATGGACCTCACTTGTGCTGGAAAGCAGTGTACACTTCAATGAAACATCACCTTAAAGGTCCTGAAGCTGCTTGGATTCCACAATGGTGAGGTGATGATCAGTAAACGGGCTTCTCGGATATTGGGCATCCTGTTCATCAACACTGTCATGGTCAATTTCACACCGTTGTTCTGCGATTGTTGGTTGTGATTAATTTCCAGTGCTGGCCAATCGTCACGACCAAAAGCGAGGGTATTGTGTATCTCCAAGCAGATATATGGTGGGGATGTGTGAGATGGCATGTCCGAATAACGTGACATGTTACGAGTTTAACATCCATTGGCATAATACCGGTCGGTTTACTGCAATTTCTCAAGCAATGCTAATTTGGCAAATGATCAACGCATCATTTTCTCCAGTTACATGTTGCTGTTACAGCTTACCTTTGCCACTTCTTCTGTGTAAATTATTTTGTCTCTCTGGTCCTGCTAAAAACATAATATCGTAATTGGAACACATTGCGGAATTGCACGGAGAACGGGCGCGTGGTTGGAAGGGGGTGCACTATACCGGTCGAACGAAACACGGCACAATTAACTGCCGCTATGTACCTTTATTCATCCTCTGTTGTTCCTTTCTTTCATGTTAGTAGTTGCACAAAACAAAAATCTGCATGAGCATACAAAAAGTCATGAGAAAATGGGCGTATACTGACAAGAATTTTCATTTAATTTTGGTCCGTCACAACCGCTATGACGTAAAACTTTACTGCTGGCCGTAGCATTAAAAATGGCGGGAAAATGGCGGCGTACGTTCAATTTGACCCATTCAGCCGTAGATCCGGGCGATGATGCAACGGTTCCTCACACTTTTACACGAGTTGTAGGTCACCAAAAGAAATTCAAGATTGCTGTTGAATCATGCTCGTCTTGTGCCGTGAGCACATGTGATTATTATCTACAAATCTGGCGATGAACGTGACAGTGTGTTTGTCCCACGACGAGCTCGCCTGCCCCGAAAATGACCTGAAAACTTTTGGCCTTGTTGTCTTCGAATGCATTCTTATCGATGCTTTGTAAATTATGTATTGGACACCTAGATGTCTGAAGTGTGCATACCTCAGAAATAACTATTGTTGCATGTGTAGATCTCTTTAAGTTCCACTATTTTTAATCGACCGGTATAAGGCTTATGACCGGTATTATGCCAATGCATGTTATCTGTGTAAAGGCGTCAGAACATTAAAAAAACGCGCTCCATGAAAAGGCCCTTGTGAAAATGTGTGACAATGATTTTTTAAACCTTGCATATATTATATATTAATATTCCCATTGCGTCTTGTAGCAAGAAATAGTATCACAGTAATTTCAAACAGCAAACATTCGCACATCTTCATCTGCAGACGACAGTTAACAGGTGGTCTGACGTCACGGCTCCCGTCATGCTCTGCAGGTGGACGAAATCAATCTCCCGTCTGCCCTCTCTGTCAAGTCCATGGTGCGCGGGTCACCGCCTGACACTGTCGTCTGACTTCTGCTCCGCTGGGCGACCTAAAATTGAATGAATTCTATAGAACGTGTCATTACAGTAAAATGGGAAGTTCAACCCTGTCAGGAAGTTCACCTGCGTAGCGACGGAGCACCGAGAAACGTGAACTTTAAGCCAAATGAACCAGCCTAGATAGAGAGGTTTTGTCGCGATTGAGACGTATTTTGCTGACGAAGAACGGCTTGCGTGTTTGGGTCGAATTTCCGCGGTTTAGGAGTGATGCAGGCGTAGAAAAATGCTTATATTAAGGGACCAGAGGGTATACATGCTAACTCTAGCGGTAAATTGGCTTGCTACTTTCTTTGCCACCCGAAAATCTTTGTCCGGGTGAAGTTTTTAGTCATCGCAGATGGTCAGCAGCATCTATGGGGTTTGTAGTAAAACAAAGGACGGCCGCAGAATGCACAGATTGCAGTTCTGTGTCGCCTGCAGCGCCTCTCTCCTTTGGCGCGCTTTTCAGGATGGTGAATCGCCAAGGTCCTCCCCTTTGCCCCGCGAGGCGAAAAGGTCACCAGGGTCAGTAAAAGTCCGTTATTCATGGCGTTAATCCGCTTAGCCTCTAGCCCTAGCCCTACATCCATCCGTACTGGTTCCAATGGAACAGTCGCCTTCGCAAGGGACTGAGCAATTCTACCTCCCCTTTTCTTCAAACTTCGCGTCACCATAGTGACAGACGACTCCAACGTTAAGCATCTGTTTCGCAGAAAACTTACTTTGACCGTACTTGCAATTGTTTGTATGAAATGTATAAAACTTCTTTTTTTGGTCAGAACTACAAGAGGGCTTACGTTTTGAGACCGACTCTGAGGATCTATCTGGACATACAGAAAAGTCGCACAATTGCTTTTGTTTAAGGACTGCAAGAAGCCAAAGTGTCACCTGGATTTTCCCGAACCCCACCCTTCCCACCTGTTTGTAGATTGAGCAATTTCAGCTTCCTATATCAGACAAAAGTTCCTGTCTTCTAATCAAGAACGATTACCTGGAAACGTCGCCGTGGGCTATTTCTGATTAATTATACAAGTCTGCAACTGTGCTTAAAAAATCTACAAAGACACAAATGTTTTACATATAGGCCTGATACGACCACTTCAACAGAGAAGTAGACCAACAATCGTTTGTTTGAAGAAATCTTGGAGCGTTTGGGCTTACATTTTTAGAACCAGTCTCTGCTCATGCGCAGACAAATTTTCCTGGGGTACAGCTGACATCCCGGGAGGCACAGTGACCTCCGAGTGAACCTGTGTTTCCATGGATACCGGTAGAAGCGTTCCGGACCCGCCATGATAGGATTAAGTCTCACGCCCTGTGCACACTTTTCAGGACACTTCAACTGAAACCTACGCCTCTTTCACTTCCCTTCGGTTTCAAATTTAAACCAAACAATAGACAATTTGGTGGTTTGACTACGGAAACAGTGGAACAAAAAGACTTCGCTCTTTAGTTTTCCTTTACTTTACTCCCTAGGGTTTCTAAAACTCACCGGGCAAGCTTTCACAGCAAATAAAAACCGCTGAAGAACTAAAATAAGACTTCCGACCACTAATCCTCTGCCAAGAAATCACTTGGTAAGCTATGCGAAGTCACAAAAGGCTTCCGATAACACTGAAAAAGGGATTTGTATTTTTGCATCTTATCTGAGTTATCAAACTCCACGCACGGTAGCAAGTTGTTACGCAAAAGGGGAAGCACGAAGATTTGACATCTAGATATGATTGAACGGTTTTATATTACTAACGTTACAGCATGGACGAACTGACATGTTTTTGTGCTGTTTAAATGACAGGCTTCCCACTCTTTCGCCTCGGAGATTTTTGATAGTTTAATAGACTGATTGTATCAGTTGCAGCAACAGGTGGTGGGGAGGGGGGCGGTACGTGTAATTAGAAGGCACAGTAACTACCCATATCCCTATTACAGTAAATAGACTTTAATTACGCTGACGAATTGACGCGTTGTGTAAGTCGTAGTACGTTCTCAATTGGTACTTTTGCCGTTACGGAAGGTGTGTGTTTGCGGTACGCCGGGTACTGAGAGTAAGAACGCGTTGTGTAAGTCGTAATACGTTTTTACCCGGTACCTTTACGGAAGGTGTGTATTTGCGGTACGGGTATAAGAGTAAGAACGCGTTGTGTAAGTCGCAATACGGACGGTGTGTATTTGCGGTCCGGGTAAGAGTTAAGAAGTGTAAATGTTTGTAAGGTGGGTTATCAGTGGTTCCTATCAGACAGAAACGCAATCAGATGGCCGGGTGGAAGCGGGGGAAATTAACACAGGTCTGACAGCGCAACAAACGATCACAAACACTCCACAGGCAAGAGGGCAAACATTTGCTACCCCTCGTGAGAGGTTGACAAACAATTTCAGCTCACTCTTTTACAAAACACACTCCCGATACAACCACAAGGGTGAAAACACAGTCTTCGGCTCAAATATCCTCCTTTATGTATCGTTAGAGATGTAGAAAAATCTAACCGGATGATTTTAAGTTTTTTCTATCCGAGTTATCATCCTCCTCATCTTTCCCCGTGGGATACGGAAACGCCTGACAGCCACAACAACAGACAAAAGACACCCATGTAGCAAGCTGTCGCAACAAGAGCTTCACATTCTTTCCTCCGTTTTTCTAAAAGCAAGGTGAAAAGGTCACAAGATGGGCGTGGCACGGCCCCACCCTGTGACGTCACGTTAGGGAGAGCAATGGTTCTGTGATGCAGGGGGAGGGGATTATCCGCCAAACGCGTGCTTTTCTTTTTGTTTCGGACTCTCTCCAACACACGGCTATCTAAATCCTCTTTATTCCCGGTACAAGGTGGTTGTCATCCTTCCCTTTCAGACGCACCCATCCGGGAGGGGCTTAGCCACATGATTGACATTTATCTGTGGGCGAGGTTTCCAGTCTAACCCCATGGAGACCCGTCTCCCCCTCTGTAATCCAACAAATGAGTTGGACTTCCAGCTTTTAGAGCCGCGCGACCAACACCCAGGTGTATTCTCTAAACCTCGACCTGTCATCTCAAAGCACATAATCGTCTGAGAGGTAGTCCTGGTCGCCATGACAACGGGTAATCGTCTGAGGGAAATTCGTCTGCAAACTGTTGGCTGACCAGGCGGGAAAAAAAGCTATACTCCAAGCAGAGGTTGGGGAGCGAGCCGGTAAAAATCCCGACCACTAGTACTCCCCGCAACCCAACCTCTGCTCGGAGAATAGGAAAAGGGGGAGACTGTAAGACCTTGGCAGAGGATCGGGAAACATGATGGGGTGCACTTCACTGAAAGCCTGTGTCACACAGCCTCTGACTGTCGAGGGCTTATTGGGCCTCAGGCCTCTTTTCTAGGCCTGACATGGTAGAATTTGTTTTTTCAGGCTATGCTTCACAGAAATGTCCGGCGATAGCCTATTAATGCAGGCGATCACTGACAGCGAAGGTCTGCCTCTTTGTGATGATCTGTGCAGATGTGTCCTCTGATAAATTTGCATTTCAAGTCTCAAAAATGAGTCACCTCACTCGTGCTCTGTCGCTCTCTACCTTTATCTATTCTTTTTTCTAGTTCTCTCTTCTTTCAAGCTGAACTAGCCAATACTAAAACCAGTATTTGAGGCGTATTCCAAGTATATATATTCACCCCCTATTTACTTGAAAGCCAACATTCTGATATTAAGATAGTCGACGCCCTACACCCACCAGTCTAAACCAGACTCAGCGGATCTAGAAAAAAAGCAGAAATTGAGCGAAAGAGATGAATAATTAGGCAAAAAGTTAGCCTGTCGTGGACTTACGATTTCAGTGCAACCAACAGAGAAACCTGTGCTCTAACGACCGTCCCAATCCTCTGATATACAATAATACATACCGCCTATTTTCCTCAATTTCAGACCATTTTCCAGTCTGCCACTGAGAGGTGTAGTATGGACTGTACGCCCACCAAAGTCCGGTCTTTCCACCGTTCATCCTTCCAAGCCCAAAATCACGTCTTGTGGGCTTACCTGTCCTGCAGGTAAATCTCAGGTGATTAGTGCTTAAATCCGCATGACAGGTACAATAAACAGGAGACGGAGACAGAAGCCTGGTAAAGCTGGTTTCAGTAAGTCCTTGGTCACGTCTGTACCTGTAACTATCATGAACACTGAGGTATCAACTGTATGATCTGTACAACTAGCATGGTGGTCTTGGAGACAATCTGAGGTCTTTTTTTCCCGCGAGTCAGCAATTATGAGTCAGCAACTACGCACACTTACCTGTATATAAAAGTGAGTTCACACATACATTCAAGTCCGTATGGAAATTGGACAAATATAAACCGAAAACATGTCAGACGAGTTAGCTCAGTGGGTCGCAAACTTTACTCCCCGGCCAGCTAACTCCTTGGCATGTTACGCATCTATATTTTCCAATTTTTTTTCTGCCATTTTTACAGTGACATGTGTAGAGACTAAGAACTCCGTACGGACCTCATACGGACTTGAATACATACGCATTTTTGAACACACCTTTATATATGCACGTGTAAACTCCACTACTGCGTGTCGGAAATATTACACAAATACTTACTTTCATTTCTACCTGACAGCTCAAGTATAAACTACATGTGGTTGAAATATTGCGGCGAACCTTGTAAAAGAGAGATTTTCTACATGAAAGCCCAACTTCTATTTTGCCGCGCAGTGAGTCGTTTTATACCCTGAGATTTCTGCTTTTTCAACTGAGTGATCAAGATAGGTTAAGCTAATGATCGCATCACACAGTCGACGGGTTGGAATAAACAATGGTTCAATATCAGCAGTGACCACAAACACTCAACCCTCTATGATAACCTATTAGATACGGTCTTGGGACAGGCAGAATGACATTTTGCTGAGCTGTACTACTTCTATTTGTGACTGCGATTTTTGCCTGGTATCTGTCCTATTTAACTCCAAATCGCTCCAACGAATTGATCTGCAACAAGCTAAGACTCTGATGTAACTGTTAGTTAAAAGTATCCCCATAACGATGATGTGTTTATAAAACAGGTAATCGTCTCACCTATTCCTTGGTCCAATGAGCTGGTAAACGTCATTGCTTCGTCTTATTGCCTGACCCGTTGGGGGTACCACAGAAGATCATATCTGGCAGTCGATATTCTCAAGTTGTCTCGTTTTTTTTTTTTTTTTTTTTTTTGCTTTTCACTTAGGACCAGGCCTGTACTGGATCTCCCATCTTTTCCGTTACCTAGCTCTCTTTCTTCCTCCCTGGACGGTTCCGTTTGGATGATAGTTTTCGCTGGTTCTGACGACCGTGGTACATGTCCGTACCAACGTGATTTTCTTACTTCTTTACTGTGGTTAGGAGGTCTGTATATTAGTAATATTACTCTAGGTAATATACTTGCACAACCAGTAGATCCAAGACCGATGTTGCGGCCTGATGACTGATTGTAAATGATCTGAGCGGACTTTCGGTGATATTGTTGTATTGAATTTCTGCCATTGTCCGAAAACTGTAAACAACTACATAAAACGATTTCTGCAATTGTCCCCCAGACTTCACACAACTATAAATTGAAGTATTTCAACCAGCTTCAAGTGGCAAGTTTCGTGCTGAAAGTTGATTTTAAAAAGTCGTTGTCGATAGCTCCCAAATATCTTTCTTCAAAGAGTGTTCTCACCTTCTTGCTTTTGAATAGCCTTTGCAACTTCTGCAATTTCTGCATTTTCTATGTTTGTTTACTTTTCTGCTTGTCATCATTTCCGTGTAAGGATCCGACCGTCTCATTTTCGGTGTTATATGCCTGTTTTCTAGATAGAGAAAACAAGTTGCTAGAAAAGACAGAACTAGAAAAGAGTTCTAAACGGTAAAACATTGACAATGAGACGATCCTCACATGTGCTTTGAGATGTTTTGCACACGTTTGGAAAGACTGATTGATTGACGTGGTCTCGTGACGACACGTTTGGATGTGGAAGGCGGACACAAGGAGACATTAAACTAACCTGTCAAACCGCCGACCACGCCTTCCTGTCTCCTCGCAGACTCCTCCCTAAAAAGGGCGGGTCTAACCGAACTCCTGAAAATTGACCCGTAATTTGGAGCGGAGTAGAGTAGAATAGAGTCTTCGGTTAGACAGCAGTTCCTTTCAGTCACATTGCGTTTGTGGAGGTAGTCAAGCGATCTGCCAGTGGTCTAACTTGACAGGGTGAACTTGTTTAGAAGTTAATAGAACTACTTTGAAGGCGTTAACTGAAGGCTCATTTAGTCTCCAAGCAGACCCTACGGTGCCTTAGAAATAGTATCAAAGCTGGCAAAGGAGTATAGCCGGCCAAAGGGAGATAGCCGGCTATTAAAAGGGAGTCAAACGGGCACCGGAGTGCCGGTATACCAAGTCCCTGGCCAGCTTTGATACTATTTCTAAGGCACCGTAGGGTCTGCTTGGAGACTAGGCTCATTGACAACTTCATTTGGTAACGCTACCCATTCCACCGTGATATCACTTTGTAACTGAAGAAAATATTATCGTTTATTCGTTCACGATGCCAATGCATTTCAACATGTTTGTAGAAAAATAATAGAATACTGTAGTACACGTTGTAATATGGATTACACTGTGAATTCCTATGGCCAGCTTCTGACATATATTTCAACCTATTTTCCACTATTCTACTATAGTCTACCAATTTCTACTATTGTTCTGGCGAACGCCTGGTGATTGGTAGCGACTACACTCGTGGTAACTCCATTGATTTTAAGAGATTATTGATCTTTGTAAAATAAAGACGATCTAGAAAGTAACGCGGCGTTTTTTTCTGACTTTTTTTCTGGCTATCAAAAATACGGGCTGTCAACTTGATAACGTCTCGGTCTTCATGATCTTCCATTCTAATTTATACTAGATCTACATTGAAGTACGTGCCAGAAAAGACGAATCAGCATCTCAGATGACTTTCAAAAGTGGAATAGAGTAGAGTAGAGTAGAGTAGAGTAGAGTAGAGAGTTCATTTTTACAGGTAGGAATTCTGGCTTCCAGTTTGGCCAGCTTGTCAATTTACTGGTTTGTACGGTTTGCCGTTTGTACAGAGCCCTGTAAATATACATAGCTAGATGTCTTTCTAACTGAAGACATGTACATAACAACACGTACCTACCTCTTTACAACTTTATACAAGGCGTTGATAAAAGCTCCTTGCTCTTTACAAACAAGACGAAAATTGAGCACCAGTCTGGAAGTGATCCCGGCTATCCCATGGATTCAACACGGCGCCAGGTTCTCTCCATTCAGCGCAATGATACAAAAACAACCCGAAATCCTTCTTTTGTAACACGTGGATTTCGAGCTTAGGTTTACCATTGAATGTGCAGGAAAAATAAACATCAAACCAGCATAACATATCGGTCTTTATCTGCAATTTTGACGTAGGAATGTTGTTCTGTATTTTGATTTTATAGTTGTTCTTTTAGAACTTGAAGGCGAGTTTGATTAATAGATTTTTGCATATTTAGTTTGTTTTGAAAAGCTTTATCAAAAGTGTTGCCCCTAGTGGTGTGTCTATCATATCTTTGTTCTACCAAGGACATTATAAGATCTTTTATACTATGTCCTTGCTTCCGCGGTGAAATGAAAAAACCTCGGTTACATTATTGATAAACGATATAACTGAAAACTGGGCTTACAAATGGTCGGAAAACAGATGCATGGTAGAAAAATGACGCAAATCTACACATATCATATGTGTTTGTAAATATGACATGTATAAATCAGCACCTTTACAAAACTGTACCTTTATTTTGAGACTACAAGTTGCCTCTAACAAGAACGCAGATTTCGGTATTTTTTCTCTCAAATAAACACTAGGATAGGTGCAAACGCCTCTTGCTTTGTACATAACGTTACATATCCTTACTTATTTCGTAAGTTGCGTTATTCCCCGTGTGTCTAATGACAAAGCTTATTGATTGGTTGGTTGGTTGATAACGCCATTGGTGGGTTGATACATGTGATTATGTCGAACATAGCTACTGTACTTTTCTTAATTTTTTCCACAAATATCTTATACTTAGATGTAACCGAACGATTAATAAGTTGTGTCCCGAATGTCCCGAAACCGAAAGTTTTCAAATAATCCCTACATAAAGTACTGTCAGTGTGAAAATCGACAGCAATGTAACGTTATAGCGACTGAAGTCCAAAAACCTACGTTCTAAAATGTGTGGAGCGTAACATTTAGAGTCTCTCTCTTTAAAAACACATTTTCGCTTACTTTGAACCGGGTATCTAGCCAAAAGATGTCGATTCGGCGTTCAATATTGCTTCCATTTCTAGGTCACAGGGAAAACAGAAATTGGCCAAATAGACAGAATGAAAAGACAAAGGAATAAACCGGTCACAAAAGTACAGTTTACAGAGACGAATTGTTTCGTCATTGTTTGTCATTTGCAAATGTAACAGAAGCAAGTTTAGATCCGTTGTTTCTACAACATAAACAACTATATATCAGTTCCTGACGTTCACGCCATAAATCACTCATCGGCAAGCAGCATCTGATTGGTCCTCACAATATTCGGTTCCTCGCATGTGATTGGTCAATTTGGTCCCTACTTTTGTTTTCTATGATCCATCCAGTAAATCACGGCGTGATTGACAGGTGAAACGGACGATAAAGTATAACGGTCTCTGTCGCACTTTCCTTTGAATGAATGAATGAATGAATGAATTCGAATGAATGGTTTATTTGTTGCACAACACAACTTCAGTAAAAACATTTGGCAGCCAATTGGCTGAATTGCACGTTTTTTTTTCCATCAAATCCTTAATACATCGAGTTAAAGACTATCTGATGAATAACACTTATACACACTAAAACTAAGTATCTTTTAAAACTTTATATAAATACATCATGTATAGACAAGAGACGGAAACATACATTTGTGATTAGAACATTCCAAGTCTACTATTGTTTAGCTATGTTTGTTTAACAGTCTTACTAAGAATGGAAGGGGGGAGTTTCTGTAACTTCCTTTTTGCTTGTTGTATCCAAGGACGTTCTTGTTGTATCTTATTTGTCCTTTCCTTTGTTCTTTGACATTGTGTCTTGTTATTTTAAGTTGTTTGTATTTTCAATCAGCATAACGGATGCCTTCTCAGCTCTTGAACGGCGAACACTAAACAATACAAGAAACTTCGACTGGAAAATGTGATACTAGTACTCTCTTTTTGTCAACCTTTTCCTCTAAATTGTTGAAAACCATCGTAAAAATGAGATTCCACAAGCTATGTCTGATTTTAAGACTAGCTGTTTTGTTAACAAAACGGAGGAGAAACGTTTAAACAACACATTTGCTTATTCCATTCACTAATAGTAATGATATATCAGACCTTTATCGCTCACAGGGTTTGATAATATATGAATTTCTTTTTTTATCAGTGTACAACAAAATATTTGTTTCTTTATTTGTTTAGGACTTTGTATGGGATAAAATGACCGGTAAGGACTGCACAAAAACAAACATTTTTTACCCATTGGTATAACTTCAAACAGTGAAAACACGTTACTAGTGTAGGCTACAGCAACAAATTACCAGTAAACCACTGGGGAGGACACAGACGACCGCCACATCTGTCTTTCTGTAACCTCTGACCTCACCATGAGATTGATGACAGGTCACTGCCATCTGCCGCCTTCACCCCTGACCCCAACTCCAAATAAGGTAATACAGATACAAAGGGAAACCACGTGTGTCCCATATACGGGTGAAACTTGATACTCCAAGAAAATCTAATTCTGAGTCTATTTCCATGAATGTCTGTTGTTATAGTCTGGTAGAAGAAATTTTGTTTGGAAACCGTGTATTTCGTACGGCAGTGTAAAAAAAAATCAGAATTCTTTCAGTCCACGAGCCTAGAAGTTTGATAACTTAAATCATCAGATTGGCCCTTTTCCAACATTGTTTTATGAACTCATTCGTAAATAAGACCATTTCTAATCATGTTATTTCAAAATGACACCTTTTCTAGACACTAAACATATTTTATGATATTTTTGGAAAGAAAGATGGTTGAATTGTTCGTTTTCCTTTTCGTACAGTAGTAAAGCTATCGATAATGCCGAGAAGATGGTAATTTAAAGTTGTCAAAAATAAATATGTGTTGATTTTATGATATTGCAACAAGTTGTTTTAGGAAGTATTTCTATTTTGAGTCATAATTTCGATATGCTTGACTGTTTGAAATAAATGATAAACACTTAAATACAGCATTTCATTTCGTTCTGCACCACAAATAGGGCTATGCGTCCACGTAAGGGGAAAAGCAGCCGAAATAAATTTCCTTGACAGATGTAGAAAATACGTCACGAGAAAGACTTATTCAACCAACCAGAGCTGCCGTAAAACTTTTCCTTGGAGTTGATTGGTTGGGTGATCCCCTCTACCCCGCCCCCGTACGTCGGGACAACAGGCGTGAAAAATCTAATTTATCGTCTCAACGTCCAAATATGGGTGACAACTGGCCCCGTGCCAAACTCCCGCCCAAATTCAACCCACAACTGTCGTCCGATAAAAAACGACACCGTTTGGTTTCGGCTACGCCCAGCTAGTTACCAGAACACGCTGTGGACAAATTACTCCATTTTACAACAATAAAGTCCTCTGAAGTACCACAGAATTGGTCTGTAACTTTGGTCAGATCGGAGGAAAATCGCGTTTCACGTACCAGTAGCTAAAGCATTGTGGAGCGTTGGCGCGAAAGTTTTAGGTGGTGATATGACTTGACAGTTGTATGGGTTCACAAGTCCGGCAGAAATCGTGTCTGTTCCGTTACCCCACTTTGAACAGAAGCGTTCGAGTGGAAATTTTCTCATAGTCTGGTAATGATCTTGTCACCTTTGTCACGTGAAGTTCAGGTGCACAAGAACAATACATCTACTATGATATCTAAAAGCGTACTATTCAGAAAATTGTACAGCGCTTTGTTAAATGTCCTTCAAAATTCTATTCCGATCATTTTCCAGGTACTGCACCCCATACGCGCATTACTCTTACACAATGAAACCACTCCGCTAGAAGAAATGCGGCCTAAATTAGAAATAGATTTGTCATCGACACTACTCACTTGTGGTTGGTCAAGGGTATGACCCATCAGTTCAGTTCAGTTCAGTTCATGACCCATGACGTTACTCGGAGGAAAACGTACACTTACAAATGCATGCATATATATTGTCAGTGTTATGTTGGGACAATGCTGATAATGTTGCAGTGTGGTACTTTTTTTTCGTTTTTAGTGCATAGGATTGACTATGCACATTATTTTTTCAAAGTTAAAGCCAAATAGTCGGAAGGTACAAGGATTAACAATTTCAGAGTGGCGTGAAAAATACCATTTAAGGCGCTTTGAGATTAGCCGCTAACGACTGACTTTCTGTTACTGACAGGCGCTCTTTTCGGATTGAAATGTGAGAAAGCCATTCATGTACTAAACGTGTGACGAAACATCCAATCTATACTAAATGTCCTATTCTGTAAAATAAATTCCACTTCAACGTCTAGACTTTAAAAATCAATTACTACATCCTTTTTTTCTCTGTACCAAACTTGGACAGATAACGAAGAGGAAAAACATAACTACAGATGGAAACTTAACAAAACCAGCGCGGTTTCAAGAAAAGCTGTTCCATTGATCTGTTGGTAGTTGTTGAATACGCCCGAGTTCTTAAGTCTGGGGTTGAATAGAGAAGAGGGGGTATCAGTGTCCTCATCCACTTTCACGCTTCGCCCTGGCTAGGCCGCGTACCGCTCTAATCCTGTCAACTCCAGGCGCTGAAGCCAAAGATAATAGCGGAGCTAAGGATATTACGGCTTCCCCACAATAGAGAACGATATTAATTGTCGGCTTAACTCGAGGGGGAGCAAGGGGAACGTATTGTTGTGTCGGTAGCTAGTGACAGGGCTTGTCTTCTTATGGAATTAAATCGACTGCGTTAATCTCATTAGATCGCAGGCAGAGCATCTTTAACAAACAAAAAGGAGAGAGATGCCAGTGCGAGTTTGGGGAATTGAATTCCCGGAAAAATCGGCGCGCGCGCGTATTCCCGGAGCCATTGTCAGGTCGCGAGTTCTCCCCCGCGTAATTGAGATTGAAATCTACCGAGTCTCTTTTGTCTGAGAAAGCGAAAACGTTTAATGAAAAACTCACACGTTTGGGAAACAGCCGTGTCAATTTCAATCACAGGGCGCGACCGTGACCCCATTGCTATTAAGGTCATTCTTAATTAGATTGCGAAAATTCTGCGTGAGTTTCATCCGAAAGGTCATCAATGATTTGAACACGGTACGGAACACTTGTTGAATCAAACTTGAGCACCATGCTTTAGCATGCAAACGTTGTGCCAATTAAAGATATTGGGTGTGTCAATAGCCTCGCTCTATTTTAATTCTGTGAAAAGTTTCATTGGGATTGTAAGTCTTCCAATGACAAATTTAAAGTTCTTTTTAAAGTCTGTGTTTTGTTCAAGCTGGCGATTCGGTTATCAACGCTCAGAACACAAACGTCGTCTTGGATAAAACAATCTACTAATTGTGATGAACAAATAACTTTGTTATCTATATTCTAAAATGATTGCGAAGCAACAGTTAATGTAGGTAGTAAAATGGTTTTCCTTTATTCTGTAAAACAACACTTTTTATGAAGTTTGAGAAAGACAGAATTTAGTGTGATAGATTTCATTACCCTATTTCATTGTTATTCTGACAGGCAACTAAAAGTTACGACTTAATATCGACAACTGTCAATTCTTTGGCAATCACTCGGAGTACAAGACTATTTTCTTCAGTGGACGTCTGGGACTTGCACAAATGTCTCACAAACTTACTTTGAATTCGTGATCTGCGTATTGATTATACTTCTTACTTGAAAGTTCATCTATGTTGGTAGAATCCATTCTTTGCTTCATTCTTCACTAAATTGAATGTAATATCCAACACAAAATTGGACTCACCCAAATTTCCGACTGAACGGCACCAGTGCAGTCTTTTTCAACACTTTCAGACGGTGTTTCTCACTTTCTGACAATAGTCATTTTTCAGTTTTATTGAGTTTTTATTAGAATACATTTTGAGGTTCCTTGTGTAAGAGTTATATAAAGATAGTTTGAAAAGAAAAAAGAAAATATTTCAAATACCCTCTGGAAAACATATGTTTGTAAGAATTTCTTTATGCGATAGAAGTAGAAAATGTATCAATAAAATCGAATCGCATGTTAGAAATACGCCCAAAACATGTTGTCTCTTTACACGTGCAACGTTTGCGTCGCCATGTTGGTTACGCAGTGTAGCTCAGACACTCGTTAACTGTGCGATGTGACCAATGACATCTCCTGACATAAACTATGTGGGGAAACATTGTCTTGTGACAGCTCCCATGACCTTTCCACACCCTCCCCGTAACCCTGTCCATCCTAGCTCATTAATATGCATGACTACCCGATTTCATGACGTCACCTGTTTATCTCAGCCGTCTGCCCGGCCAAACAATCTGGCATTGACAGAGATATAGTTCAGTTATTTTTCTATCTTTTAACTGCATGAGGAGCAAAACTAGAACGAATTTAAAATGATCTGTATATTCGAGTAGGAATCATGTGATGTTTGTATCGAAAATATTTATTTGTAGAGAGAAATTTGTACAAATTCACAGCTGATAGACTCGGAAATGTTCTTTGTTTACTTGGGGGCGGGGCTTGGATTACGGTCACGTGATACTAATTTCTAGGATTTCACGCAACGTAAATTATGTCAATCCTGGCTTCCTACAAAGGCGGGGTTACAAATAAAAGTACTTTACCGTGTTAAATGTCTATGTGATCTTGCAACTTTTTGCTGAAATCTATTTACTTTTTGGAGAGTGAAACAAAAGACTTGTAGCTGAATATTTAAAAGTTTTGTTCGGTTTAATAAAAACTTGATGAAAACTTTGTTTGAGCGTATTTGTACTTTGTAATTTCTGTCGGTAAAATGTTTTAAAGAGATAACATATCAAACCGTTAGCAAAGAAGTGCCTATATTGTGTTATGATAAACTGAGTTCGTACAAAACCCTCCAGCGCATTGGAAAAATTATAGAACAATGAGATTAAGTTGTAATCTTCTGACACTCTTTATCCCGCTGCGTTAACAAGATTATCCTTCAACAAAATCACATTAAATCATTGAAAAACAAAACATCACCACAGGAAGACTAAGGACTAATTGGGCTTACTCCTAAGATCAAGGAGTATTACATTTAAAAAAAAACTAAAGTATGGAATAAGAAATGAGGGACATGTAAGCCATTCGCATTCATTTCTTTCTTTTACAGTCATGACTTTTTCACCCCTATAAATTTCCGGAACGCATCGAAAGTCAATGGAGCAGTTAATATTACAACGAAAAAAGTTGTCACTTTTATGAGATCTGTTGCTAATTGACTAGAGAGGGATTCTGATAAACCCGATTTAACGCGTTAAGTCGTAAAACTTTTGTTTTTCTTGTAACCTTTTACTTTTTGATAGACTGATCAATTATCAGTGATAATCACGTAATAAAAACGAATGTTGATGGAGGATTTTGATGGACGGATTTCACGGCAGATTTATCAAATTGCAGTTTTAATGGGATATAAATTCATTTGTAGCTTTTTGTGGAAACTTGATCGGAACTTGATTTGTACCTACTAAATAAGTTTTCAACGTTGCTTTTTGATCCTGAGTTTTCATATTGAGCGAGAAAGATGAATCAAATTATTAACCTCAATTATAAAAAGAAGCATGAAATAAAGTTGGACTACTTTTGAATACGTATACATCTAAAAACTTTTTTTTTTTCATTCCATAAGTTCAGTACTAAAAATCTATACTCTCCCTTCACTGAGAAACCAAATTATCAAAAACTTTTATCCAGCGATGTTTTGAGGATAGAAATTTGAACCGTCGCATGGGAAGAAAGATTGAGGTGACATCGCCGAAAAGAAGGGCCAAGAAAAATTACCCGTGAAATCAAAAAACAAAAGTTAGCAACATGATATCCACAGGACAACAACTTCAAAAGAGGAGGTGACAGGTATTAATGGAGACATTAAAATGTTCAACTACGATTTTTTGCTTAAATTGTGTTCGGGTTCAGTAGGCAACATTGAAAACTACCATTTTTCGTTTTTGAGCGAACGAAAAGTTACGACAAAGCTATAAAGTAGTGAAAACGCGCTCGATTCTCGACTACTTCTGTCACCCGTCGGAAAAACAACTCTATTTACTCATTTATTATTAAGTTATTCATTGCGATTTCGACCTCTGACCTTTTTCACAACTTTAGTGTGAGAATCACACGTCTGGGTAAAAGTGGCCACTTATGTCATAAATACTTTTCCGCTAGCGCGCGGCCCCAATAAAACGTTTAACGTGTCGCGTTGTCTAGAACGCAACCTGCGTTCGAAATCGTCAAAACTGGTAAAAGTACACGTTTTCTGATGATGTTTTCCCAATGCATGTATCGTAAGGAATGGGAAAATTGTGTTTTTGATAAAAAGTTATCTGCTCTGACGCCGGGAGGCAGACAGATGTAAACTTTACATCTGTGTGAAGCAGACCACACGGCTTGATATATGGCCTGTTTCCGCATGCCTCACATACACTCACGGAAGATTTATAACCCCAATCAAACCGCAAACCTGCTCTTAAAATGTAAACGTCTGGAAACTGAAAACTTCTTCAAGACAGCTCACACTGTAAAACTTTTATTGATCAAAGTTACGCAGCTTTTTCTGTGTCTTCTCCGCAATGAGTTGTGAAAGTTTAGTTTTTTTGGGAGTAAGACATGTGTTCTGGCGGCAGTGTTAATTACAGGTCTTTGGCACATGTATGCGATGTTTGTGTCAATTACAGAAGTCAGACCGCTCAAACAAGACGGATAAACAAGCCCAGAGATTGCGCCTGTGGTCCGGCCGATTGTTGGCGCGGAGGGCGGAACCTCACACCGAACAAAAAAGCTTCCGAACCCAGACACATAAATTTTACAACCGGCGCGCCGCCTTGAAAGGAACAGGACGGGGTGTTTGTTGAGAAATTAGGGAGGATTCAATTAGCGGGTTTGCGACAGGCCCGCAGATGTCTGGACTTGTGAAAATCTGTCGCACAGAACTTCGCGTTTCGGCGAGGAATGTTTCCAACAGACGCGCTTTTCTCTCAAGTCGTCTCGTCTTTGTCAAAACAAGCGCAAAAGTTCTTGAAAAGTCACCGGCAATGTGTCCACTTGGCCTAAAATAAATAAAGCCGCCCGCTGTCGGGAAGAGGGTAGCTACTATTGGTCCAATTGTGGGTAATTGAGTTTTATGGCTTCAACTTGTGAGGTTGCATACGTAATGATGTGTTAGAGTCTGGAAAGTTTTCCGGTGTCAGTCGGCACTCATGTTCAGTACGTGTGGGCTCATATGTCAAGGAATAGCGCTTCTGGTCTAAATTACTGACTGATGAGGGTAAAAAGGACTTCTTTCGCGACCCGCTTGGCAAGAAGGACTAAAAGTCGGAGGCGCAGGATGGATAGTTTTCTTAGCGACAGGGAACTTCTCAGGAGGGTGTTAGATAGACACCAAGTGCAACTGGAAAGAGCGATCGGTCGCTCCTTATGCGGTGCGCGCTACAACTCTTCAAACGGTAGAGGGAGGACTACCGTTAGTTGAAAGTTTGAACGCGCACAGGATTGTCTGAAAGTTCTGTTCCCCCCGGACGTGGTCACCTTTTGAACTTGGATTGACCGGAGATGTGCGGAAGTCTACGGGGACATGGTAAGTTGTCCATATTCATATCTAACACGCCTGTGGTGATTTGCGTCTGAATCGCGATCTTCCCCCATGTGTTGTACTGCATTGTTTGTGAACCATTCTTCGCTTATTGTCTTACTCACAACTCCTATTAGTTCTAATTCTCTTTGGTCATGTCCCGAAACTTGAAAGCGCACCGCTATCTTTCTAATGCGGGCAAAATTCATGAAAAAAACTACTCCGTGTCTTTGTCTATGAGTTGCTGTATTTTGCATATGTTAGAAAAAGAACCTGTAATTTTGTTGTAAAAGTTGAATTATGACCCTTGTTTCCCAGTCGTATAGTTATCACCGCACGGTTAGATTTTTACATTTTCAAGTTTGTCCGTTTCAGGGGAAGGTACAGGGTTGAGGCTTGTGCGATCGGCGACTGTTCCCTAGCCTTCTCGGCGCGAGAACGTACCTCATGCCGTACGGATTACCACCAAGGGCCCTTAAGTTAAGGTCAGTACCGTTAAGTGTTACCACCGTCGCGTTAGAGATGTCACTTCAGTCTAGCAACTAGACGGCTGGAAAGCGTACAGAGAGCCGTCTAAGTGGCCGACTTTTCAAAAAGGGGCCTTTTGATTCCAAGACACGCGGAACCAACTGTCACTTGGCCATTTGCTTGCCCCGTTCGCCAACCACTTAGAAGTCGGCTGGGGAAATATTAGCTTTTGCATGGCAAACATGAATATGTGCAGATATAAGCATGGGAAAACAGTACTTGTTAAATTTGATTTTAGGCCGTCTTCTCTTTACCCCACTCCGCTTTAATTTGATACGAACTCATCCAAACTGTTGTATGTCTTTATATATAGCTGTCTGTATTCCGAAAGAGCGCAAAAAACGGAGTAGGGGAAAGTTGATCATAGGATAGTTTTTTTAAATTTTTTTTTTTCATTGAATTTTTTTTTAAATTTTGAAACCGCAAAGCATTTTCTACACAGGATTTGTAATGAAGTCATTGTCTTTTTGAAGAGAAGCACCTATTTATTCGAAACCTTTTAGTGAATGGAGATCGCCACCAAATTGGCCCCTGTGTGACCGCGATGCGAACACAGATAGCTATGTCCCCTCGCCGCCTGCAAATTTGCCTGACAAATAGCAGACAGAAGGGTAGTTTTACCGGGTGTTGTCTTCCGACATCCATGTTTTTGTCGCGATTTTAATTTGAACTAGTCGTATGGATGAGCGCGGCGACATAAAACGCCGCGCGACCATTGCACGCGCCGACTTTGATCAAAGCCTGTGTAATTCCATTGTCTGTATGGATCAATCCGCCATGGATACCTGAGCGCTGGGGGACTCAGAATGGCTTCCTCACTCAGGGGAATACACACGTAGTCTTGAAATTAAATTCCCACCAAATTTGTTTCTAAACTACCAAAATTACCCCGATACCACAAAAGGGTAATTTTCTACAAGTTGTAAAGATGTTCTAGTGTTAAACAAATGGGGAAATAGCGTGCGAAAGCCGCGCTGTACTTGTATAATGTGTTTACAATGGCAATGCTATCCCGTAGGTTCTACATACGGACAGCGTTCGTGGCCTCACTTCCCCCCGCCTAGCAATGGACCCTGCCTGCGATGGGCCTGTCCTGCTTTTGGCCTACAGTGAACTCTGAGTGCGAGAGGGAAACCCCAAGCCCAAAATAAACACGGGTGGAAGGCTTTCCCCCCACTCAACCCTGTCAAAGAGAAATTGATGACTAGAGGTCGAGAACTGAAACCTTAGGTGTCAAGGGTCAAACGTGAGAGCATCAGTTATACGTAGACAATCACTACAACAATATGTCGCAATCCCGGTAGGGAGAGGTCGCCCCGTACCATGTTATGAGAGAACTTGAACGGTAGCCAAGTCGTCAGGCGTCTCGCCGCAGGTGCACGTTACGTGTGACTGTCGGAGAGTGCCCGGCTCGAGACAGCTACTTGTGTTACATACAGATAAAGGTGGCAGTCTCACGGGGCACGCTACCCATCTGCTACCCATGTACTATGTACCTGTGCATGTTCTTATCTATAATATAGTAATAGGGCTATACGCAGGGCCCGGGTTGGTTGTAAGATACAAAGATTTCCTCCCGAACACTGCAGACTAACATCTGAGATGTTTATTATGATGTTGTTGTGTTGTGTAGTTGTAAACATGTACATGGTGGCACGCCTAGGGCGGGGCGTGTGTTGAGGTGATCGCCTCTTGACCTGGCCTAGCGGCTGGCACGGGTATTGAACCCACCGCCCTATAACACCAAACACACTCCACTACACGAGTGGTTTTTACTACTAACATTTATATACTTCTTTAATACACGTTGCTTGTTGTGTGTGTATATCTGGCGAAACGCCAGCACGCTGGTCTAGCCAGTCTTCCTGCTTAGAGCAGGATTTATCACTACCGTGATATGATTTTCCAATTTAGTCGTTAAAACGACATATTTTATCATAGGCACGTTGCCCCCGTCACTTAACGTAAGTCGGGCGGCTGATAGTATTATGTCGTGATTTATGACTTGTGTGTTAAACGTGCCATTGCCTATGCATACTTACATGCCTTTGTTGTAGTTTATGTGTTTGTAAACGATGTATTGATGCAAAGCTATTGGGCCTAACACATTTTTAAAGGGACGTTAAATCGCCCAATACGCTGTCCCAGATATGATATGTGCTACTAATACTAGTACTAACACTTGTGTTACACCATAGCCACTTGAATACGTTATTGTAGATAAACCTTAGGGTAAACATGTGCTTGAGTTGTAGTGCTTCGCGCACTCCTTATGTACTGTTGCCCCTGGTTTCTAACATTTAAGAAAACATTGTGGCGATAATTGAAGGCTTGAACAGGCTGCTTATTTGCTCTTTGATAAAGAAAACTCCTAGCCACAGAGTTTTAAGAGCATGCAAGCCTTGCGTAGTATCTATTATGTGCCTTCATTTTGTATTGTTTGTCAGAAAGGGCATTCATGTGGTGCTTACGTATATACCAGTCACTCTAGTTTTTCATCTAATTAGAAGGCACTACGAACACGCCCTACTATTGAGATACGTGTTGTTTACAATGTTTGTGTATGTTATGAAGCGTAGTTTGTCATGTGTGAGTTTAAGTTAAGTTTTATCACAGTGACATCTGCCCCTAGAGTCGCATAGTTCCATGTTTGCGACATTGTTTTGTGCGGAGCTAGGGCTGTGTCAATAGTGGTCCGGCCGCTATTATTTAGATTGGCCACCGTAACGGCCACTATTGAATATTCCGGGCTGACCGATAGATGACCCCACGAGTGTCACTCGCTCGGAACGTGTTTCTGTTGTTCAAGCTAACAGCAGTACTGTGCAAAATGCACGGCCTCAGGGCACGTTTGGGGACTCCATGTGGCCGGGCTAAGCCTCTACAATTCTCTGTCTTGTTGAAATATAGATTACTAGTCGGTACAACCGGCACGTAGTGTTGATTTGCACACTGACTTTCTGCATGCATGATGTGATATTTCTTGTAGTGAGTAATTTGGGCCATATTGCTCAAGCCCAGGAGTGCCTTACCAAATCGGCCATTACTCAGTGAGGGGTGTTTTTTTTCACCCAGAATGTATGATCACACTTACTAACCCGTATGTCCCGCATCTTGTGTTTTTATGTCAGCCCACTGGGCTTTACATTGCGGGTTTAGTTTATGATAACGCACAATTTAACCCAGATATTTATTGAAGCTAATATTTGATGTTTTGAATGATGCATTATGTCATCCGGGGTGCAACCTCTCCTTACCGAGATTAGATTAAAACATAAAAAACTATTTTTTCATCCATTACAAACATGATTTAAACCAGTCTAATAAATCTCTTTCAAGGCAATATTATAGCTCTCACGTTTCCCAATCACCTATATCTTAAGTGATTCAGGCTCTGACAACAGTTTCGAATGAATTTATCACAAAACCAGTCTTAAGAATAAATTGTCTCTACTTTGAAAGTGAATTGGCCTAAAAAGCTTGCTTGATAACTAAACAAAGAAGTTAAACCAAAGAAGCCCTGTGTGCGATGAAGCCATTCTGTGATCACTCAAGAGTTTTATCTGAATTGATTTAGTTATTTAGAGAGAAGTAATAGTCCCTGAGTAGTGGCTGATGAAATTATAACACCTCTATACGGGATGTCGGATAATGTAGTATCACATCTCGAGGTGTCCCAGTGCCCAGTGCTGGGTATCAGCAAATGATGTAGACTTACACGGCGGTATAAGATTAAACCGATGCGTTTGGATGCGTGTGTCAGTCACATAGCCCTCCCCCTGCTAACGATCCGCTCTCTCATACACTCTCCTACAGAGAAGGTGCGCGGGAGACCCCACATGTTCTGAAGAGGATGCCCCCTTTTACGGTACGTATTTAAAAAAAAAATCAGACAAATTTCCCTCCCCTTACATCATAGCTGACGGCATGTACGAATTAACAAAAGTACAAATCAGAAGCTTGTTACCATCACCCCATGACCTGACCTTCCCAAAGTCACAGCAATTAATAATGTTGTACGTTGATACCTGACAAGATAGGTCACCCGAGCTACAATAACCCGAGTACTACAGCCGACAACCTCGTTAGCACAGACAGATCTACCACAGGCAGCTCTCAGATTAAAAACTCATTTTACGTTCTTACTTAGCCAAAAGTAGTGCCAGAATTCTGGCACTTTTCGAGGAAGTTATTGTAGAATACAGCTGCAGTGGTATATCATGTGAAAGGAGGGTTATCTATGTAGTATCACTGAATAAATATGGTAAAAGAAAACAAACAGGTTTGTATTTAATATGCGATTGCGATTTATTTTGTTTTTTCTCTCTCTCATCAAGATTTCACTACTATCTTAGTGATTTTTTGATCCTAAGAAACATACATAACAATACTGTGCTGGAGTCCTGCCGTCAAAAAACATTATTTTATATCACAAGCCACTGTACAGTCGAACCTTCACGAAAGAGAAGTATGAAGTTCGCTTTGAGAATTTTTACCCTGTTCTCCGATTCTTTGATTGTTAAATTATACTTCTCGAGATATGTACAGATGTCTACATCCCTCATCAACTCTCATCATACAAACGTTTCTCACTCATACAAAGTAATAAATAACAATATAAATATAGACAAGAACCGACCTGACAATATTTTCACCTGTATAACTTAAAGAGAATATTCCACAAATGACGTGTGAGTTCTAAAACGTTGGGGTGGGGGGATTTTGGAGGGAATGGAGAAGAATGATGGTATAGTGAGTTTTCAGTCTTACGTCGACTTCGACGGGCTGTCTTCGCCAGCCGGAGACCCGCCACTACCCGGGGTGGAGAAGCCGTTCTCTTTCTCCCGTTTCTTCTGTTTCATCCTACGGTTCTGGAACCAGATCTTGACCTGAGTTTCGTTGAGGTTGAGGGCTGCGGCGATCTCGACTCTTCGCGCCCGCGTGAGGTACTTGTTGTAGTGGAACTCCTTCTCCAACTCCGTCAGTTGTTTCGTCGTGAAGTTGGTCCGTCCGTTGTTGGGCCCGGACGTCGTGAAGCCGTACTCTCCTGGCTTTCCTGAAGTAACACACAACACAAAACTTCCAGTTACAACAACAAAGACGACTGCTCTAGGTGCTAAATCTTACGAGAAATTTTGTGTGTCCTATCAAATTTTATGTAATCGTAATTTCATGCATAAGGCAGGAGCCCCGTATTAGGCACAGCTTGCTCCACCAAGGCATGGACGGTTTGTAGTACAAACACAACTTGTAAGCTGTCATACTTAGCCAAACAAAGGCCAACGTCTGAATACAAACGTTAGGGAGTAGTGGTTAGTACGATTGACGAAGTCTTGTTTACGCCGATGGTTATATACCGGTACTACGAGCGAGAACAGACGGGGAGTTCTACGCGCCAGGTCCGTAAACATGTGCGCGCGGCCCCGCTGACTCGGGATGTGATAACGTAGGTTTGTAGGGCAGTAGTAAGGACAGTTTAACGTACCTGTTCTTGGAGGGTTACGCTTTAGTTTCATCCAGTCGTATGTGGCAACAGGGGGTGATGGTGCAGGGGGGTTACAGGTCGTGGAAATCATGGGGTCCTGCCCCGTGTGGTGGTGCATGTATCCGTACTGTGAGTCCAAGGGTGGCGGGGCCACTGTCCCGTTCATTCCTGAGTTGTACGACGAGTAAGAACCGGCAAGCTCTGCCCCGAAACTCCCCGAGTACATAGCAGCGTGGTTGTTCGTCCCGTAACCATTGCTCATGTGGTGGCCGCCAGGATGAGAATAGTGGTTATACGAGTACGTTGTAAAATTCTGCGGGTCGCCGTTAGGCATGATAACCGGCGGGTCGTAAGGCGACGGGCCCGGGACGGGGCCTGGGCCTGGCCCGGCCGACGGAGGCAGCTGCCCGTTCGGCCCCATCGTAACGTGTCGGTCAACATTGTTCATCGCGCACGACTGGTAAGCGGGGACACCGTAGTCTTGGCCATAGCTCCTCGGGGAGCAAGTGTTTTGGTCGCCGTTACACAGAGAGTAGTCCACGTACGAGTTCATTCTTGCCGTGTCCATTTGCTCCATCTGTCAAGCAAACGTTTCGATTTCGCCTGTCGAATTTGTCGATAAATGGTGCTAAATTGCTCACTTGCTCTTCACATAGCCTGACACTGATATGGTTACTTTGTTACCCACGTGACAAACAGCGACCAATCAAAACAACCAGAGCCTATTTGGTATGTTTATCAAGGTGATCCATCACCGAGCCTGACATCTAAATCACTGATGTTAAATTTATCAACCTAGGGCAAACCAGTCGCAAGCCGGTAAATTTTATGCCAAGTTCAGTGAGTGTGCCGTGATTTTCCAGCAGTATGGGGTGAAATGTACTGTAAAGGAGATACCAAAGTCACCGGGACAGATAGGACGGTGTCTCGGAGGACCCCACCACCGCCCGGGCCTGTGTGCTACAGGTAAACCCGTCTATTTAGGGCTCAAAACTCTGGCGACGATCGAGCTAGGTCTTGATCATGATCATTGCGTCTTCAATAGAAGTGGGGAGGGGCGGTAACCGTAAAACGTTCCTGACCACCTTCTAAAATTTCCTAGACTTTTCTTGTCAGATTCAAACGATCCTATAAACTTGTAGTGTTCAGAGTTGAGTGGAGTAACGGCAGTTTTTTATTTGAGTCGCCAGAGACCAGGAATTATTAAATATTTGCTGTATCCCAAGCTCTGTATACTGAGGCTTGTGGTAATATCGACAGATAAGCACTGAAAACTCGATCGTTTTTGGGACGTTTAAAGTCGTTTTTAAAACAGAGAAACATGGCTCAGAAATTAGTTTAGAGTTTGGCCACTTCTTGTAGAAGTGGGGGGAGATTTGTCCCCAAACAGGACAAGATTCGGCGTATCTGGTTGGCCGATTTATTCTCGAATCATCGCCGCCATTACAAGGGTCGTGTGAGGGGTCACCATCGAGAGCCCCACAGAAGACCTACACGTTGGGCACAAAACAAACACGTTTTTGTTCCGTTTGCCACCAAAAGTCAAACTTTTCTACCCCATCAGACGCAGTGAGAAATTAATTAGGTTCTATTGATCCCTCCAAAAGTGTTACTTTGGGGTTGGCAAGCTTTTTGGCCGGGCACATTCATGCATAATTACGCGCGGGTTGGAAGTTTTGCATGAAAAAGCTGTGGTGTAGATTCGGTGGGCCTTTGTGACACAGATCCTACCGCCCAAGGGGCTACATTTTTCCCCTCACCAACCATGTCCCGTTCTCTGTTTTAAAATGTCAACCGTTTCCTACAGACACTCCCCTAAAACTCTCTTTCCAACACACTTTCTTAGACCACCCCATCTGTGGTGTATCCCAACACGACTGAAAACCTATGCATGCTTTCTCACCATGCATATTGTTGCAACAACTCAACAAAATTCACACAAAAGTGCACGCTTTTTTTGTTCCCTCTGATTTGCAAATGTTGATAACAGCGGAGACAATTGTCTAAACTCACACCAACCCGCCACGAATAATAGCCGACAACGAGTTGTCGATCTTGCTAATTTTACCTCACAAAACATGTTGTAATACACAGGATAATTCTCCTATTTTGCAGACGGTGATACCAGGGTTAGCTCTACATAACAAAGAGTAAGTGTTCTTTCGTAACCGCTGGAATCTTGAAACACCATGATTTAGCTGATAAGCAAAAACCGCACATTTTCTCAAGCTAATGTTCTAAAATCTCAAGAAAAAGATGCTCTGAAACCCTATAAACGTTCTACAAGATTTCGTGCAAAACTTCTTACATATTATCATGCATGCCATGCTTCTGCTAAACAAAAGGACTAAAATTTGTATCAATACCTCTGCAATTTTGTGTTAACAAGGTTTGAAAGACAAGTTTTCAACTTCTAATTGACCTAACACCGAAAACAACATCACCCATATGCAAGCACACGTTTTATCAGCATTCATTGATCAGGAGGTAGCGAGGAAAATTACGTTTGTAATGGGTGACAGTATACATAATTAAGTAAGAACAGTTTCTCCTATATAGAAGACACTAAGTTCAAAATGTAGCCAAGAGCTTGATTCATTTTTACACTGATCAAAACAGATCACGTGTTATAATGTTTCCATACATTAAATTTGTCCGTAAGCTATAGCATTTGTTTTTCAGGCAAACTTTTGAGGGAAGCATTCTGTTCATACTGAAAACACAACTACAAAACTGCATGTTTAGTATGTAAGAATTGATTTGAAACTTGCAGAAATCACATAACGTTATGGCTTCTTATCTAACAGGTCTATCAAACGCATCTAATAATTTTGATTGTTTTAGCATCAATGTAGTGTATATCTTTTAGATTTTTCTATCATAAATCCTTGTTTCAGTGAGTTTAGATCGCTCTTTCCCCCCTCCCCCAACCTAAGTCATGGCCTGTTTCCCTACATTTCTGCAGGAATTCTGTGTTTGTTGATATTCTAAACACCCCCATGTGTTTCCGTGTGCCTCCAAGGCTTGAAAACAACACGTCGGCCGACCTTATTGCAAATATTGAGATCGACATGGCTTGAACTCTGACATGACCCGTGTGTCGATAAGGCTTGCCCGGAAGCAAAGTTACCCTCAGAGCTCGGTAGAAATGTATTCAGTTGGCTATGCTTCATTTATTTCACTCAAGCCGCCACACGACTTACAACAAGGCTTGCAAAATTCATGACTTCCCTTCCTAAAGCGCAGAAAAAATCGCCAAGTTATTCATACCTCACAAGAACATGGTAGAGTTTTAAATAAACATTGGGGAATATTTTAGAATGTTTTTGTGATTTTGTGTTTCTGGTAGCTCTCTTGTCCCAGCTGTCTGTAGTTGTGTTGACATGTTTTGGTGTCCACACACACATGCTTGCGGTTCAGAGTTCACCGCCCCCGTTTGAGGTTACGATATATGGCAGGCTAGGTCAAGTGCACGGCCCCTGTAGTCACTCTTACGACGTCACCAACTCTACAAGAGTTAGATGAATAGCCATCCCCTACACCGATTCGTTTGGGTCACTTGCCACAAATGTTCCAACAAAGAGACGGCGAGTGTCGATCGTCGAAGCGATAGTAGAGTGTGATAGATGAGGGAAGGGTTCACGGTCGGCAGTGTTTTGGCAGCTAACGGGTGTATTTGTTACCAGTCAGCTGTGTACGAGGTTTATTATGTGTGCTACCATGTGCGCGCGCACAGGACCACGTTGTTCTACACACGCTGTGTTTGTGACTACGTTTGAGGAGAACAAGAACCAAATTTTAACCGAAAAAAAATTAGTTCGAAACATAAGAGTAGAGTAGAGTAGAAACTGAGAAAACGTTTATAAATTATAATCGTAGGTACAATTGAACATGACGTTTTTGGGTGTTGGGAAATATAAGAATGCCCTAGCTATCTTTTTGGGATAGTAAGATCAGTTGGCTAATCAAGTACCTGTGTGTATAGGTTTGACACAAATAGTTTATATGAAAATATATTTGTATCAATTCTAGCTCTACTTAAAAACACGTTTTTTAAATTCTTTTTGTTAATTTCAAGGTTTCGACTTTCAAATCGTGAAAAGAGCAAGATAAGTGGGAGGCGAGTAAAGTGGAGAATACCAGTTTTTATTTTGAATGTAACGGTTGTTAAGTAACCCATACCAAGGCGCCATGTTGTATCTAGGTGTGCTGTCTCCCAAGTGGGCTTTTGTTACCTTCGCTTTGGTATGTGATACAACACAATATTCCAAAAGAGTCACTGCAATTCTAAAACTAAAACATTTTAGCCAATAGTTGACCAACCTTAGAAATGCAACAACAAACAGAAAAATATGAAATGAAACAAAGAACATTCCTGTTGTTTTATTTCAGAATTAGAATACATTGTAGGTTGACTTCAGACCTTTTTGTCGAACTTGTAAGCTATGAAAAGTAGTTTTTGAATTATTAACAATAAAACAAATGCAGTAGTATAAAAAGTGCTTACCCGAATGAGCAATTATTTTTTTACGAGGCGAAAGTTCTATTGTATGTGCAAAGCTTGCCCACCAACAATTTGTTATATAACCTATCATTACTGATAAGGTTTCGCATGGTTGGACGAAATAAGAAGCGTCCCTTGCCGGAGTTTACATATGTTCACATGGGAAAAAGATATGATAGTTTCCTGGCACTTAATATGACATAAAGTTGTCAAAATTATGACTGAAAAATTACATTTGATATCCGGACTTAACAAAAACACTATCAGTCCATAAATGACTTCTCTGTCATTACCATGTATTTCACTGCTATGTTTTTTTTCTTTTACAGTTGTGATATTTGTACTATGATCTATTACAAAATTGCTTTCTACAAACAACCACACCGCCCATGATTATATTGCTAAAATAATTTACTATAACTGAGTTTGAAATAAGTCCAGTTGATGAAATGAAATCTTTCAAAATTTTTCTTTCCTAACGGAATTTAGGATATGTCCAGCTGAAATATTTGTACTTTTGATTTAGAATTTGAAGAAAAAAATCATTCTGTTTTAATGGAATAATGAAGTCTTCTTACAGCCATTTGTAATGATGAACACATCACTCAATGTTGTCAGGACAAGCGTATTGATTTATTGACTAAATTATTGATCATAACAGTTTTGTTTTCCGTGTTTTCCAGGTCACCAGGTGGGTGTGGATACAACAACACATCATCTGCACACCTCTGTGCTACCGTCACTACAACAGGCAGCTTGCTTCAGGAAAATTAGCATATCAAAATGTATTATCACTATCAGTAAATGCTTGAAGGCAAGCAATCCTAAAAAACGTTACTTCCCCCCTTCTCTATTCTCAGAGCTTTTTTTATAGAAAAGAAGTTATTCCAAAGTGATCAGCTTTTTTTTATGCCTTATAACGGAAAAAAATCCACATTTTTTTAAATTTTACATTCTTGCTGCTTTCTCTTATCATTAATGTTATTTATAACTTAAAAGAAAAGTACCCATACATAAGACCTCTATATTTATTACGAAAACGTCATGTTTCAAAGTAAGTGTAGGTATATATTTACATTTGTATCGAAATGGATATAATAAATATATATTGGTATGAACATTAACTTGTAATGGCATTTATCAAAATACAAGTATTGAAATTATGCATTCTACGAAGCTGAATATGATAAATATAATACATTCTTCTTGTGTTGCGTTCTTCTTTGTAAGTGCTTAACGCACTAGTACCGTACCAAAAACACTAATGATTCTCGAAAATGTAGAAATACTGTAAAAATGTATACCTAGAATAAATTAAAAACATTTGTGGGACAGTCAAAAATATTCCGTTACAAAATTTAGGCTCACTTCTAGAGGTCAAGGGTTAACCCATGTTAACTAGTAAGGTCAACGTTGGTCAACAACAAGGTCAATAAAGAAACTATAAAACAATACCGGAGAAAACAGAAGCAAAGCTTCCCGCATTTAGAGGAAGTATGCACAATAAAGGAACATGTAAAGGTGATGACAAGCTGCCGCCCAAGGTCAAGTATCCACAATAACAGGAAGTGTCAGGTAAGGTCAAGGTCAAGGAGAACAGGTGCACACAACTTCACACAGGTAGGGTGGGACATGAGGATGGGGAAACAACTCTTCACGCAGTAGTTTGGACAGGTGTATTTATAATGAGGTACAGTGGAAACTCGATAAAAAGGAATCTCAACTGAATAAAGGAAAAAAAGTATGAATGAACGTTGAAAGTAATTCTCTTAAGGTCCGAAAGAAGCAAGAAAGATAATGACAATTAAGGGACAAAAAGAAACACTAGTCCTTTGTGCCCAAAACTGTATTTAAACAGCTATGATTTGGTCTTGTTTCAAAGCTCATGGATTTGTTTTAAAAATAGGGCCCGTCCTTCTATCTTTCACAAGATCTGCAGACAAATCTCATTGCATATGGTAAAATGGGTACAGTATTGATTAACACTTTGGATGATTAATATAAAGAGTTGTAAAAAAACTTACATAGTGAATTTACCTTCAAGATATGCGGAAAATTATGACAATTGATGACATCACAACTATTCAATCTTCCATTGCATATTAGGAAGATATGTTTAGCCATGGATACGTAGCGATAATACTCGTATGCTTGATGTTGCACTTACAAGAAAGAATGATGTATCCGAAGTAAACTATCATATGCAGTTCATTAAATTCATTGTAACATACGTCTATATCTACACTGCTCCTGCTACCCTGTTTCTGACCATTTCGTTTTACCGATATAAGACTCTAGATTTTTGCTACAGCAAATGTTTGCTTCTTTCTTAGAGTGTTGAGGTCAATCCGTCAATATGGTTTGCTGACCGTCCAGTCCGCCGGGGCCTGGTCACCCCTGGGGCCGGGGACAGGCTGCAGTACCCCCGCCCGGGGAGCCCTCCTCCGCCCGGCCACCATCTGCCGGCTCAGCGGTAGTCCCAGGATCGGTCCCGATCTCACCCCGTCCCTTCGTGTCCCTCCTCTTCTGTCTCATGCGCCGATTCTGGAACCAAATTTTCACCTGCCGCTCGTTCAAGTCCAAGTAAGCAGCGATCTCCTTCCGGCGAGGTTTGCACACGTATTTGTTGTAGTGGAACTCTTTCTCCAACTCCAGAAGTTGAGTGTTTGTGAAGACTGTACGCAATCGACGGGAACTATTTACCTGGTCGGTTGGTGAAGTCAAGAAATCCGCTTCTGAGAAAAAATAATTTTGAAAATGAGCCTTTTCTATTAAATAGGAAATAGATTGAAGTTAGAAATTGAATGCTGAAAAAATCCTTAGAAGTTCTCAGAAATGGGTAACAGAAATCGAATACTACAGGACATATGCTTGAGTTAGCTACCCAGCCATTGATATACCAACCCACATGGCCTCCTCTCTTGTAACATCTGTCGTTTTTAACAAACTTCCATAGACGACAGAAGTACTTAGAAAACACCCCTCTCTTTGCGCTGCTGGTAAAATCTTTCAACACTCTGACTCCACATTGATAAAATGGTTTAGTGTTTGGAGCGAAGAGGTCAAACTGTGCAGCCAAACCTTTAAAAAAGAAAAGTTTAACCGATATAAAATCACTAAAACTTCCCCATAGTACAAAGAACAGGTTCTGTACCTTCTGTGTTGGAGACTGGTAATGGTAAAGTTCGGACGGACTTTTTGAGTTTCACCCAGGGAAAGTCTGCAATGTTGGCGGGCTGAGTTGGTGAGAGGTCAGAGTTCAGCTCCAGGCAAGTTGTAGGGTGCAGAGGGGGCCACGTTCCCCCGTCTTCAGCCGTCTCACCGGTGATTGATGACTTGAGAAAGTCGGCACTGATAGGTAGACAACTCATGAATTCCTCCAGCGAGGGGTGTGAATTTATAAATCCACTCTCTCGCGGTATATCCATGGTAAAACTCGTCTGTATGACGTCCCTTTAGGACGGGATAAGTATAAAAAGTTTCTCGCCACTTGGGTTCTTATTTCGGATAGTTCGGCCCTCAGGCGTCGTATGAAACATCACTAGTCGTCAGCAAGAGGCGAGCTGACAGTTGAGTGATCATGTGATGTTATCTGACCAATGGTAAGCCGTCTAGGGAATCCGTAGTAAGTGAGAAATGTGTTGTTTTGACCCATACATCTGTAAGAATCGTTCCCTCCCTCAGAAAGTGAAGCCGAAATCTCTACCCACTTACTACAGGACTCTAAGCAAATGCCAACTGTTTACCTAGCAGCGATAAGAATCGGGTAAAACTAACACAAAGCACAAGAAGAGTGGATTTTAAAAGGATTGTTGGATGTTTTGAGGTCATCACATACATGCCAACTTGTCAATACAAGCGGTCGCACCTCACCAATCATTTTCTGCTTAAACCCTGACAGGTAAATTGGACAAAAGTCATTATCGCGAGTTTTCAAATAAATCTCAAAGTCATGAGAGAGGGTTGAGGATATACAGCGTTGTAGAAACCGGTGTGGTTTATTATATGTAAGGTTGGAACGTGCACGGTATATTTGAAGACTAGTGGAGCGGTTTTATCAAGAAACTCAAGTTTGTCAATGCAGCTGTCATGTCAAAGCTCCGTCTCCGATGCTTACAAGTGCTGCGAAAGCATCAAATGCAGCCCGGGTGCCAGGGGTGAAAGACGCCAGCTTGCGGGGCCGCTACAAGAGCCTCCACAAAGGTAAGGCCTCCCTGTACTCTACATGTACGGTTCCCTGTAGATTCTACACCCTAGAGCACCTCTATTTGACTTGCCGTCTGAAAATCGGAACATTTGGTCGGCTAGGGACGCTATGGCGGAAAAATGCTAGAGGCGAGTCGGTCTACCGAATTCCTCGCTAAGGCATTCGGCAACGATTGGGACCCCTCCAAAAATCGATGACGAAAGAAAGCCCAACATTTCCATCTGTCAGTACTAAAACCAACAGGGAAACCTTTTCGTTTGGGCTAAATCAGCGAAGTTTGTATTACAGGGAAGAAGAAAGAAAGGGTCGCGACACAAGTCGTGTTGTTTGTCGGTAACCGGTTCCCCTTTCCTGTCAGCCAGCCGAGGGGGTCATTCAGAGTTCACATTTGAATATATTCAAGCCACTGCCGATTTAATCAAATTTCGGGCACAAATTGGGTTCCCAGTCCCCCCTAATCGAACCTACGTGAATGGGAGACTGTGTTTTCAGGTATGAATACGACCTGGAAGGTGTTTGGCAAGGAAATAGGGAGGATAGGTCTGTGTGCATATTTAAGAAGACTGTTGTTTTGTGGGATCGCTGGGCCTCTTCTCACAAGTACAGGAAATAGTCGAGACTGCGTAAGCACTGACTGGTAGACCGTCTCTAGGACCTTAAAGATACGCTTGACTTCTAAAACACACAGACCAACTCTAGATAGAGAAATAAGTTTGTATTTGCCGAGTCCACCCGCTTTTTCCAATCGGGTGGAAACGAATATAAAGGCGAACGTTCTTTGACAGCAAAGCGGCTCAGTTGAATACTTAGTTCTATTTACTCGTGTCATCTCCTTTCTCTCTAATGAAATATCCCAACCGTCTAAATCCCTACATGATGAAATAACAGCCAGGCGTACCCTCTCATTTTCCTACGACTCCAACATAATTGGACTGTAAAAAAAATGGCTAGAGTTAACACAAGGCGAGTACTATGTCACCCCGCAGTCGCAACTACAACATATTTGTCCTCTCAAAAATTCCACCCAAAGTAACGGTTACTATTTTGGAAAGGGCATGGCTTAAGTCAGACTTTTAGGTATGGGGTAATAGGGATACCATATGTGATCTTAGCGACGTTGTGTGACTGAAATTCGTGCATGAATAAAAACGTTTCACGTGTAGTGGTTAGAACTGGCCACCAGTCTTCCATCATACCTGTCAAACGCACTTACGCAAAGGCTACATTCTGAACCGGCCTCATCGCCTAACATTTGGGTCCCTTAATTTCCCCCAACATATCCACAGTAATGAATGACTGTTGGATTACTTTTCTGTGACTCCGCAGGCCCCGGTAAAACGCCATATCGATTTCTGGTGACTTGTGTGTTTTATGAAGGACGATAAAAGGGCAGCGTACATAAAATTGGACACACTAAAGACGCCATTTTAGATCGAGTAGCGAAGGTGGTGATGTAAACTCTAACCACAAAAATGCATGTCTTTTTACGCAACTTGGTTCAAATTAGTGCCTTGATTGCAAGCAATTCTGATTGTGAAATTAATTATTAGTTTTAATTGGTGAATGCAGCGTATTTTTATAGTTTCTTATGGGTAAAGTCTCATAAAATACATGATTTGTTTGATGGTAAAACATAACTGATACAACTGTACATAGAATTCCCAATTGGAACTATTTAAACCTTTTGCGGGTCGAAGATTAAAAGACAGATGCCCATAGCCTTATCCCTACAAATGACTGGATATTTCCTGACACAGAAAACGGCCGTTCTTCGATTTTTGTTTCTCCCTGGAAGATATGAGACTAGGTTAATCAGAATCAGTGCTGGTCAGTTCCAACCGACCGTTTCGGCCAGTCCGGCCAAGCCATGATTGTGTCATTATTTGGTCTAATAAGTCTTGAAGAATCCTATAATGAAATCCTTTGGTCCGGTGTCCGAAATATTAATCTGTTATGAGAACGTATTTGCCGCCTTGTTACGGTTTGGATCGAAATCTACATGACCCTAAATGAGGTAGGGGACTGTATCGGCGAAAGGCTTGTTGACTAGCGACGGTTGGAGTTTTTGTAGAGTCAATTTCAGTTCAGAAGTGTGGAAAGAAATGAAACGAAATATTCGGCATGACCCCCCGAATTGTGTTGATTGTGAGCTGTCTGCGCGGGAACCCATCCATCTTCTCGGCCTCGCCAGAGGATTGTGACAAGACAGCTCTAAGACGGATGACAAGGAAAACCGTGTGTTTCGTGGTGTAGATATCTACCAATTTCTCTCCCGCACACTCTATTTCCACCACCACCCTTTCAACACAAGAACTCTATTAACCCCTCCAGTACCTACCATGTAAAGCGAGGGTCAAACACATCGCAGTCTTGTAATATTTTCAAATTTAGCTACAGGGAAGCTTACGAAATTATTCAAAATTTGTCCCTAGGTTGACCCTTGGTATGAATATCTGGATGGTGGACCCCTACAATTACTGCCGAGCTTTGTGGCTGCAAAGAAAGGGTGGTTCTAACTTCCGTACGGTCCGGAGCTTTCACACAATAATGTTCTTCACAAGAACAGTATACGCAGTACCAGTTAAATTTTAAAGGTCAAATTATTAACTCTAGGTGTTATATTGAGCGTTTATATTGCTGTTATGTCCTGTGTGTATTGCTTTACTTCCGTGTGTGTGCATGGACATTGTTTTACTGTGATGTTTTATTTTTCTGGTATGTTATTTTGGGTTACAAAGTTTTATTTTTTGTTACAGATTCGTCAGTGTGGGGAAGGCTCTTTCTGCTGGCATTCATCGAAGACCAGTTGGAAAGCAGAAGGTAAAGTGTCGAGGATGTGATATTGTGAATAAAATTCCTTTTAGTACACAGAATCCTTGGTTTCCTTTTTCTTTCTTTCTTCCCCCTTCCCAACAAAGGTACCCATGCTGGCTTTACTAGTGGGCTAGGACTTAACGGTAGTTGCTTCGTTGTAAGTAACTTTTGTTTAGGCGAGGAAAATTTAATTTTCTCGTGTGTAAGAGAGCAGGTTGCAGAGATCCCACCCCCTCTATAGCAGACTAAATAAATGCACATAAATAGCAGACGATCCGTGTGGCAATATATTCACGTTATTCTCCTTTAATTTCACAGTTTCCTACATTTTCTCCGAGAACATTTGGTTGTAATGTAAACTGAGCGCTTGTGACTTTTTGACACCGTGTGGCTTTCTCCTAGTAACCCGTGTTAGACGAGAGTCTGTTGGCGATTGAGAGATCCGTTTTCTTGGGGTCAAAATTCACAGGGCCTGGAAAATTGACAACGTCTGTGCCAAAATTCAGACAGGCCTGTACATGAAAGTGATCGCATGGGGACTGTTGTCAAGATTCAAAGCGAGATTTCCCAGTCAATTTGTGTGTACATTCTGGGTGTGAGGAGAGAGCTACACACTGGGTCATATGGACTATGACATACGGAGAACCCACACAAATAAAGACTGCTTGACAGAAAGAACAGGTCGGGTCAAATGCTATGCTATGTACGAACACACGGGGCAGATTGCAAACGTCAACACCCCAAATATTCGTCACAGAAAATCAGTCTTGCACTGTCAAGTTTCAATATTTCGTTGCACATGAATAGTACGAACATTCACATATATAGGAACGCTACCCCCACTTTTTTTCTCATCCTAAAAATCCTACATATACAGCAACATCAATGTAGGTGAATCGTCAACGATAAAATTGTCTTTTTTTAATATTTCCTAACAATTTTACCCTCGAAGCGAATACTTCATTTATTATTTTGAATAAATTACGGACAAAACTAGCTACATAAATACATCAGTTTCTCTCTCTTCTAACTAACTACTGTAGGACGGCAAGGAATAGTGAAGGAATACACTAGCTAAGAGTTAAATGCTATATTCACAGGCATATAGAAAGCGAGAGAAGACATTTAGAATAGAATAGATGACAAGAGTCTATCATTGCAATGACATTTCGTACTTCCGTCTCTAACTTCGCGGAAAATATACCAATTCTCCGTATAAATAGACGCACTGGGCTTATACTTTCAGCTAACACTTCTTTGGGCAAATGGACACGACTTTCAAAAACTTACAGAATTTGGTAGCAGGAATTTTGTTGTATAATAATTAGTTATGACATATGAGGGGAAATTTTGATCGTCATTTTTGATGATTTTGATAAGGAAGTCGGAAGTGTGTGTCATGTTTCCATTGCCCAGGCCCAGAGGTTACAAATGCGTGAGTTTGGGCGCACTGTTTAAACGATTTCCCTGAGTTTGTACGTTCACACAGTAGTTCATATTGACCACAGACATCGGGGTGGAGTACTGGTGATGAGGTAGCTCGGTGTGGTGTGGCGGACACTCCGGGTATGAGTTCGTCAGGCCGTGGTGACCCGGCCCGGGGCCTGTCGGTGAGGGTCCCGGCGCGGGGGGAGTGTACTGCCGCTGATTCACTACCTCGAGGGGGGAGGCGGGGAGCCCGTTGGTCATGTGTGGGGGCCCCTGGCGGGGGTGGGGGACGTGGTTCCCCATGGGGACGGGATGGGGGGCTGACGAGGGCGGACAGGGAGAGTGGTTAGACTGGTAACATTGCGGAGACACAGGTCCGGACATGGTGAGCCCGACGCTGTGCGGCGGTGCCTGGTGAGGTAGACTGTGGTTCAGATGTGGCGGGGGGTACTGGCTGTAGGCCGGCTGAGTCTGTTGTAACGAACCCATCATGCTCATGTGGTTGGACATGTTGTTACTCTGACTCAAGCTCGGCTGGGTGGTGGGATGGGGCAGGGGCCCGGGGTTGATACCGGGCGGTGTTGTAGTGGCCGGCGGAGAGGGACTGTTCATGCCCCCGCTACCTCCCCCACTACCCCCGCCCTTAACTTTCTGTTCTTTCTTATACTTCATGCGGCGGTTCTGGAACCAGATCTTGATCTGTCGCTCCGTTAGATTGAGCATGGCCGCCATCTCGACTCGCCGAGGCCGACACAGGTACCGGTTGAAGTGGAACTCTTTCTCCAACTCCACGAGCTGGGCGCTGGTGTAGGCTGTACGGGCCCGCTTCCCTGCGGCGCCGCCTAGTCCTGGGGACTCCCCGGGCTCTGTCGTTCCAACTGCGAACCGGGAAGAAAAAACATCCACATTTAGTGACCTCCACTACAAGCATGCTCCGACTCACAGCAAGACTACCCGCCCCACATCATCGATCAAAACCCTTCAACCCGCTAACTCGATGTCACCTTACAAAACTCCCCCATTCCATTCCACAAAACTCACGCTAAAAATCCATCCCAAAACTCTTACAATGAAGCACGCACGCTTTATTTGTGTTCGCTAAGATTTTGTTTTTGTTTGAACCGAAGAACGGCGGTGTGTAGAAGTTGAAATTTGGCGGGCCTATCACGGAAGTCAGCTCCCCTCGACTTGATTTATGAGGTGGCTGTCAACTCCTAATACTTGGCTGACGTTGTACGTTGAACAATTTGTCAACTTAGCCTAGAAGAGGGACTACTACTAATCACGTTGTAATCGTCCCATGAACTCGGCCATATCATTGGCTAGCTCTATAAAATTCATCTAATGTTATTAATAATGAAAAGAGAACTTTACAAGGGCAGTGTAGAAACGCCTGCCAGTGCCCAGCGGCAGATATGTGAACAGATGTAGTGACAAGGCGGTTGATAGAACAGCTAGTGATTCCTCATCGTGTGTGATGTATCTTTCCGACTTTACAGTCACTTCGCAGAGCGTGGCTGCTTCAATTTATTCTCTCATTGCCAATAAATTTGTGCTGTCAGCGTACCTGATAGATTGGGCTGCTGGCGTTGTTTCGAATTTTGGCGGGACTCCTTCATCCAGGGGTAGATCTTAGTGTTAGCTAGGATGGAGGCGTTGGACTGGGGAGCGCTGCCGTGGTTGTTGTCGGCTGGGTTTGTCTTCATACAGGTCGGACTAACGTTGCCAGTCCCCCCGCCTGTTGTACTGCCCGGCTTCCGTACAGAACACGACGGGCCGAAGTCCTGTGTAACCTCGGCCCCATAGCTGCCACCACCGCCGCCGCCTCCACTCCCCTCGTACCCAAACCTCTCCCCGTTACTATAGCTGTAGCCGTTGTAAAGTTGTTGCGATGTTGTTTCGTAGTAAGGTGATTTTTGCATCTCGTTGTTTTGTAGAAATTTATTTCTTTGTGACAAGGTCTTGACACTCTTATCAAATAACATTGGCACCCCGGTGTCACATGACCGTACTTGACCAATGATAGCCCTGGAAAACAGAGAAGGTTAAAAAGTAAGTGACAATATAATAACCTCGAGATGTATCACAGTACACAGTTCTTGACTCTTTTGTCATCAATAATTTAAGGAAACCCTCTTAAGAGAATTTGCATAAATCATAATGCGTCATCATTTTAAACTTAGATATTTGACGTCAACGAAATAAAAATACACAACAAATATTCAACCATCAAAATTAAATATCAATAAAAATAAAGCAATAAAGATGAAAATTGCTGAAAAAATAACTTAAGAAGTTAAATTAGTTTGTGAGAAATTTGGAAGTAAAAGTTGGGTGTTATTTTGTGATCCAGGCATTCCATATTTGATCCTAGGTTCAAAAGGCGGCTCTAGTCGACTGAAACAAGAGAGGGGACGGTATCCTAGGCTTTTACTAACTTAATCCTCCTCTAAAGGTATCGTCCCTTCCGTCAATTTACCGCCGTATCTTTACTTCATAAAAAAAAACTTCTGATATCCAACTAGGGTCACGGCCCGACGTAATAGCAAACTACTCCCCAAAAGACCCATCTCCAGGTCGTCTCTAATTCCTATTTATTTAGCTTGGCGCGCATGGTCCCTCTGATAACCACCACAAATCTACCATCATCTCGCTTCAGGTCTACCCGATATGCTGTGTCATCTAATTTTTGGCAGACGCTTCAACTCTCTAGAAAATTCTCTCTATGTTTACCAGAGAGTTGTGATATCTATCTGAATCCCCAAAGCATGTGGTGGATGATCTGCCTAGGAGGTTTAGGAGATGTGCGCTGGAATCCTTTCTGAAGAGTATCTACTCATCTGTCTGTCTCATAGCTGTAGATATATCGATAAGGACGGATAGAGTCCCCCACTGTAATCCTATTTACGAAAGTCTTTGATATGGACTCGTTCAAAACATAATATGAATACAAAATAAGCTTCCAGTCAGATGTTGTGTGCGATATAACATCTCTGTTACGTTACCTCGAGCTAAGTTGGTAGCATGGGGACGTGGGTTGGGTAAAAACAGAGCGGGGAGTGACAATAGAGGAGAAGAAAAAAAACTGGCGGGGAGGGAGGCATGCATGGGAAACTGACACATGAAATTGATGTGCTGCGAGAGGAGCGCGGATTCTGGCAGAAAAATGACAGCTGTAACGGATAAATGACAGACGGAAATCTACACAAGTCTGTCTTCGCCAGACCCCCACCTTTAATTACTTTTGCTTGGCCTTTCCAGCGATGGAGTTACCGGCCATCAACGGATGTTTTGGCAAAACATAATGGGACGGGGGCAAGGTTTCAGACACAACAATTTCTGATGCCTTTCCAGGGATGGAAAAACGACACCAATGCGAAACAAAGAATACAGCCAGTGCAATCCCTGTCAAACCCTGTTAGAAGATGGACTCACGTGAAAAGATACTCTTGCCACGTAAATTATTAATTGGAAGTTCTACCTTTGATCAATGAGCGGGCGTATAGAGAAGTAAGGATATCATATAAGTTCTTCATCTATTAGGTACAAATTCGATTGCTTAACAGTGAAACATATCGGGGCATGCGAGAGCACATCAATTCTACTGATGCCAGAGCTTTTCAACACTTCACAAGTAGTAGGGAGTTTCTGTGATGCCGCCGGATTTCCTACTACAAATAAAAGTTAAAAATACATGGATAAAAAAACTTCCCGCGCGAAATTGACAGCCCACGAGGAGGTAAAACTGACACATGTCAAGAAGAGATGGAGAAGTAAAATTGGCAGCAGCCCTGTGTGTGTTCACGCGCTGCACCTGGCAAAAATCTGGGCAGAAATGGAGATTGGGGGTCCGTTAGGACGGGAATAATTATTTATACAGATTTCTTTTTACAAACGAAATAACGACCTCTGGACCAACTTTTGCAAAACTCTTTCTTCGAGGCGACTGGGAAGGATGTGGGGAAGGGTTATGATGCGAGAAAAGATGGATAAACACGGAAGATGTCACGTAAGAGACAGAAACCGTGTGTTTTGTGATGACAGATTGGGTGACAGCAAGCGGCAAGTCCTTTGAGTGAAGCAGCTTTCTCATTGTGGGTGCCGCCTGTCAAAAACTGACCCGCTAACTGAATTTCTCCCAATCAACTACCCGTCCTGGCTTTCCAACCATCGATCTTTCAAAAACACATCACGCGTGATAATTTATTTCTTCAACATGAGATGAAATTATATCACAATTTGTGGAACTAAAAAAAGGAGGTAGAAATTCACCCGTAGAACTTGACGTTTCAATCATATCAAACAAACAGCCAAACGAAGCAGAGCGCACAAATTTGCACTTAAAACGCCATCTGCTCCAAGTTTTAGGTGCAAATATGCCGAGTTATACCGGCACACACGTTTTGCGCCTTTGCTAGGCGAACATGATTCGCACATATAATTTCACGTCCACAAAACGCTGGTAATAACCATGGAAATTAAAAATTTGGGGCAGGCCTCTTGACAATGTAGAGAGCAGCGATCTTGCTTTTTAATAATTCGGAGCACTTGCTCCACGCTACTGAGGGAATACTCAAAGTTCAAATGTTACCTTTAATAAGCTTCCTCCCATAGCTTGCTAGCTACTCAGGAGGCCTCCATCGACTTCTGAACTTTTGATATTATTAAATCGACGGGAAACGGGGCGAGGAACGTTCTACCCCGGGCATAGCAATCTCCGGCAAGGAAAGAATACAACACAGGCGTCCGACTTGGATATTCACTTCTACAAAAGCGCAGGGAACAAAGGATTTCTCCTGTGTGCTCGGATCTTTCAATCACATTACGTTGGATCGATCGAGAGCTCTGGGACAAGCTTCCCTTGCCACTTTAAGCAATGAAGGGCTGAAAGAAAAGCGTGATAGCAATCGTTGATAGTGATGGGGCATTGGGGTGAAAATAACAGACCACGGGGAGACAGAGGGGGGATTGACATGGTGTTTTGACCGGGGTACAGTATTTGCCGTTCAAACAAGCAAGGTTTTTCGGTTGTCTCCTAAATACAGGTGACCCGTATCTACACACCACAGGGGTTCACTCAAATGTCACACTGCCAAACACAAAATTAAAACTTCCAGTCATATCGATTTTTTCTCTCCTCCTCTCTCTTCCTCCATTTTGCTGAGTTAGGACCGAGTTCTTATACGTTAAATTCCATCTCTGTATCAACAATTATGTATCATCTATATCAATAATTTCATTCAATTTTAGGAAAGTTAAGACAGATCGTGAAACGTTCTTAAAAATCGGACTCCATTGGAGAGTTGGACCGTATCAATAAAAATGAATTTATCGGACGGAGTCACCTCTGAGCGACCTCTGACGAGATTGGGCCTAATTGAAATCAACCCGATTAATCTCGAGGCAACTTATTTCACAAACAACAGTCGGTGGAAGGGCAGGGTAGATATGACTCAAACGCGGGGTAATACAGGTATTAGAGAGCGGCCGAGATTGAACGAGTTTTCAGTGGATAAGCTGTTAGAGGGACCTACCCAATTTAATATCAGGCTTTCTATTCCAGCCATCAATGCGGAGGGCGGTAATAAGCGGGTATGCTTGACAGGGAAACTGCCGGCGTTCTGATTGCAACTGTACCAACACGGCTAAAAGTGTGTCGTTACATAGGGTACGTTTTTCAGGGCACCTTGGTGCTTCTAGCAAGGGCACGCATTCAGAATAACATATAAACACAGCTTCAGAAACGCTCCTTTGTTCGAATAAAGCAACGTTAATATCAGAGTAGTTTTCATGCTAAACAAAGCGAACAAAGCTCCAAAAGAACAGCGTTGGTTCTTTATTTTTATATTCGACTCTGATTCAGGAAAGGTCGATTTGTCAAGTGGGAGCGGTTTTATGTGACGTTGAAAAATCACGGCCTTTTGTCTTAGTGAAATAAAACTTCTGTTTTTAGCAAATCAGACGTATCATTATCACATAACCCCGCGATGAACCCAATGAAAACGCTTGGGGTCAATTTCTATGCTTGAGCAAGCCTTGTAGTCGAAAACAAGCTCGGAGAGAGGGAGCCGATTCTGTATGACTATACCCTATCCGCAAGTCTGGCGACGGACAAAAGAATGGAAAATACTATCCGCTATTGACGGTTTGTAGTCGTGGTAACGTCATTGGTGAAAAAGGCTTCTTTCTGCACTGGTCTTTTCAACTGGCGGGGTCAGATAGAGGACAGGATTCAGGCGGTACAGAAAGAACAATAGAAGAGGAGGGTTGTAGCCCCAGGTGGGGAGGGGTTACAGAAAGGTTACGGCACACACACAACAGTCTGTGCAACATTTTAGCACAACCCTTAGAAATATCGAGCCCGCGCTATAATGGAAAACGCTCAAAACGTAACGCATCAAAATGGAAATTGGATTAGATTTTGCCATGCGCGAGGGGAAAAGCGGGCTCCGCCGCGGAAAATGTTCGCACGTCCCCTGACGAGCACAGGACATTTCATGCAACTTTCTGCTTCAATGGAAAAAGAGCACGTTTGATTAGATTTTACGGGATAATAAAGTTCAAACTGAAGCTAGAGACGCGTCGAGAAAATGTCACACAACACACACAATCCGGCTAAATCTTGTAACACTTCCAAGTCATCAAAACAACGGTAATTTCGGCGTCTTCTTTTCACCGAAATGTATTCCAAATTTTTGTGGAACAAAGTTTCGAAGAATAATCCAACAATGCTACGAAATAAGAGCTCTCTTTTACTCGAATAAAATAAAAATCTTGGAACTGAGGCAGAGTGGCCGCCATTTTGATTCGAGGAAACTAAAACTTTTGATAAAATGCTTACTCACTGTGAACATGAGGATCACATTTATTCTTTCAAAAATTAGGACATAGCTGTTTTCGTTGATATCTTAGACTAGAAATAATTTACTTTGGAATTCTCGATCCACCTTGGCTTGATTTTCAAGGTCATACCCAAGGCTAAGAGGCCGCGGCCTGTCTTCAGCGAAATCCAGAGGACCTCGAAAAGGATTCCAAAGGATATGTGACAAAACCGTATCCAACACGAACACTGAAAGAAAACCCAAACACACAAATGGCCCAGAAGGACATGGCCTTGGAACACTGCATCCAATTAAAGGACTCAAAACAGAGGTAATGAACCAAAATAAAAAGCTACATTACTTGGGACTGGAGACGAAGAGAGAGGACCTTGTGCCGCGAACTTGCCGATGAAACTGACTGTCTATTTTTATTATTCATAGAAAAAACGGCAGTTGAAAGGGATAAAGTGATTGAAGGGGGAAGCCTTACAAAATTTTACAAGTACTTACGAATCGCCTCACAATGCACTTGCTAATTAATGCGTTTAGCGAACAATTGGGAAGTACCTGCCTAAATGGCTGAAGTTATGTAAGTCAATACACAAGCATTTGGTTTAAAGTTTGTACCGCAACAAAAGGAAGAACAAAAGGAAAAATATATGCATTTCTGGAAAACTAGATTTGAAATGGAGAGCAAATTGTGAGAATGGATCGCAGAATAACGAGAAACGGTCCGCTGATAGAGCAGAAATTGATTACATCAAAAACTTTTCACTCTGATATTATGTAAATATTGTTCTATAACGAACAGAACGGCTGTGTGAACGGAAAATGGAGTTATTAAGAGAAAAACAACAGTACCAAACTTTACGGCGGGGTCAGAGAGAGGTAAAGAGAGGAACCTGTCAGGGGAGACAATACAGAAAGACGGGATAGCGACAGAGCGAAGCGGGCCGCCAGACGGTCAATATTTGTAGCCTACAAAAGTCGAAAAGTCCAGGTAAGAAGTAGGAAAGTTTACCCCTGAGTCGTGCCATGGTTGTGGTGGGACGAAAGGCAGCGGACAAAACCAGCCTGGGAGGTGCCGGGTGGAAACTGGCGGCCATTTTGAGTTACTGTGCCTAACGCGGCGGGGCAGCTAGCACGGGGGCCGCCGGGAGAAGATTGATTATCTGCCGGCCTGACCCTGTCAAAGCCCCGAAATACATCTTCTGACAGCCGAGGGGGCCACACATTTTACGCACGGACCCCGTTTGGTCTCATTCTGGGGTCAGAAATGTTGTGAAGGGGCTTAGAAAGAGCGACGTGCCATAACTGGCTAACCAGTGACCAGTCCGAGGGAGATGGACACAGCCATCCGTTATGGTTCACGGACGTTAAACATACACACAAAACGTCTCAAACGAAATATAGTCTCCTCTCTACTTGATCAGTGTCCAAAGGTCACTTTTGTAGTCTATAAGGGGATCGGCAATGTTTACAAGCTAGTTGGGGAAGTGTTTTTAAAGACGCGGGGAAACCCTGGCCTGTAGATTAATGAGGGTGCGCGGATCGTGAAGGCAAAACCGCGGGTCATAAATCTTACGGACGACATGTAATTGCTCGGTCCATTCATACGCGCTGTCACACAAACACACGCGCGCAGCCTGCCTCTAGTTCCGCCTTCTACGTTTCCTTCTCACGAATCCACACATTTCAACAACTTTGGGATGTGAGATTTCAGGTGAAATGTAGACGACATAGCGGTGAGGGTTTCTGGGGACCCAGGGGCGGTGGTATTGTGTACGGACAAGAGCACAGTACTGCGATGGAAGTCTGCATAATGAGCTGTGTGCCAGCCAAGGAAGGGAGGGCGCACAACGCCACACAGGCTGTACAGGTAAATTGCACCGGGCTAACTACGGTGTGTCGGTGCTGGTAGGTTCTAGATCAGTGTAGAGTTCGTTAGTAGTAATTACAATACATTTGAAGTGAGTGACCGCCAGTGTAGCTGTGGGCGGGGTCTAAAATCATCACGCTTTCACCACCAGTTTTCAGTTGGGATTTTTATCTTCTGAGATACAATTACTAAGACTGGGGGAATCTGCGCCTGTGTAGCGTTACCAAGTCTGGCTTATTTATCCTTGAGGTTTTACGCTGAGTAGTTTACAACCGGCGGAACTGAAACCATGCACCTGCTTGTGGGTGGGTCATGCACACATAGCCGAATGTTTTCCCCTAACATTGCTAGCAACAAATCTCCCGAATGGATGCTTCAAATTCCTTCACAAATGCCCCCGTTTCGACTTGGCTTCGTCCACGACTAAACTTTCCGTACGCCCCCCTCCCCACCAAAAACTGACACTTATCTTCAAACCAATTTCCTGAATTCCTCTAGGATACCTCTTCTGTCAAAAAAGATGCCGGCAAGGCGGGTAGGAATGGGAGGGACATTCCTGAAGTATAAACAAATGGAAGGCGAGATCTTCCAACTGAAACTTGGCGCCAGGGGCGGCGAACTCTTTCCATGTTTAGACCTCAGTTGCGAGACGATGTTTGAGAGAAGTCGGGCCCAGAAATTCTCGCAAACAATCGCTAAAATTTCGTTTTTTCTTTCCCTGAACGAACTTTTTAATATTTCAGTAGTTGTAACTCTAGCCGGCTGAATCAGTAAGTCGTGCGTGCATCTTGGAATAATTATTCAACAGTCCTAACAAGCGATTTACAATTTTCATGTGTTGAACTAGGGACAGGTTTTAACAGACTTGTGTGCGATACACACATTTAAAACAGAAGTAAAATAACGAACAAGTTCTGTCAAGATTAGTGGTTGAAAAGTTGAACTGAAAATGACACTCGTGCGTTAATTCATTAATTCTAGTGAATTCACAAAGGTTTTTACGGCCAGACAGACAAAAAGAATACGTTATTTTCCATTGAGAAAAGAAAGAATTGATACCTAGCGCTCCTTGACACAAAAAAGGGGGAGGGCAACAAATCGACCTTACAAATTAAGTAACAACTTTTGCAAGCAAAGGTCTGTGTTCCACAGATGGAAAATAGCCAAGTGATTTATATTCCACATTTGTCAAGAAATTTCACAGCGACTCCTGACTGTCTGCGATCCAATCATGGTTCCTTTGAGTGTCAGTTTCCCCCCTCCAGAAATAGACACAAGCAAATGGACACAAGTATTTTTTTCGGCAAGTTTTTTTGGAGTTGGTTGCTCTTACCTCAAGAAGGATTGGAGTCAAGTTTTCCCCATATGTGTCGACCAAAGGGAGAAAGACAACGTCTGGTCCGGAGTAGTAGCAGCACTGCTGGCCACTGGCTCTGCAAAAGGTCAAAACAATCAGTTTCATTAAGGCTCTGAAACCAACACACACCTCGTGAAATCCACACAAATTTATGATTCGTTTACAAACTGATTAAATGGCCTGGCCTCTTCATTTCGTTGATTAAAGCAATAAATTACCCCCTCGTAGGTCCGAGCGGGGCTGTTTCAATTGGTATGGAAAACCGTGTTCTGTACAAAACCTTTGCTCATTGGTCAAGCAAAATTTCTAGTACCAAGGGAGTTACAAAAAAATCGGGACAAAGAAAAACATGGTCGTAACTCATGTAGAAAGATGTTCTCTATTGTCTGCCAAATTTTCTTTAAGTTTCTGAACTCAAGATGACCTTTATCGGGTTTGACGATTTTTCTTAAAACCCGAACGAATAAAAAAAAGAAGAGAAGTTCCTAACTGATTAAAAACGTAAATGTTCTCTTCTGATAAAAACGTATATCTTTACCTAATGCATCAGCCATTTATAGTAAATTTATACGCAGCAAAAACGTAAATCATTCTCTTTTGAAACGAAACGATACCCCCTACCACGTAGAACTGACACCCTCAAAACAAAGTTTATTTTATTATCTTCACTTCAGTTACGTAAACGAATATTTCGAAAAACGGAGTAAATCCTTAAAATTTATGATGCCAAGCGATCCTTCAACATAACATGTACGTAGCCCTTTGAGCCAAGAAACTGTCACAACAATGATATCCTTCTGACACGACCGCGCAAAATTCACTCCAAACTCTTCCCTCAACCGCCATGACCCGTGTTTCCCCCCAATCTTGTAGCAATATTACTTTCACAACAGGCTTGAAGAAAAGCCTAGAGTATCACGTTCTTGCTACACAATTTCTCCCTTTTTAAGAAGCTCTGTAGAGAGAGGCAGACAGGTCGTAACATTTGTCTGTTTCAGGGGCGGCAGGGGCATCGTTGTGACTTGCCGTCCATTAATCAAGTTTTGTAGTCAAACCTTCAACCATGTGTGCTTTGTTTACGGTTGATTTTGGCATAGAAAATCGCAATATTGAACTAAAAACTTCAGCAACAAATCTAAAATTAGAGCGAACAGAATGCGCTTAAACGTTCGAATAGAAATGTTTACAAAATGATTTAATTCTTGTTTTCAACAAGATATATCCTGTGTTTTTTCCCCATTAAACATTTGTTCCAACACACGGGTAATATGGATGAATTTATGTAATAATCGAATCATACATGCTGTTATCATGAGAAGTATAGGATAAAATATGATGACATCACGGTAGATAATCCGAAGTGTTAGCGGATTGACAAGCGGGTTATTTGTAATAATTGGAACGTTGGTGATCCTGCTGTTACTGTGCGTCTCTCGCTTGTCAGAGCAATTTATTATACTTAGTTCTTTTCCCCCAGTCATTCATCATCCAAACTTTAACACTTTGCCTCAGGAACAGAAAATATCAGATAATCAAACGTATTTCATTGTTTTTGATTAAACAGCATGAAAAAATACGATCGAAAAATAGACGACTAATTCTTTTGTTTAGCAGTGTCAAAATGGATTTCGGTAGTGTTAAAATTCGCGGTCAGGATTAGAGAAATAACCCCCGTAAATTCTGTGTATCCGTTCCCGGTGTTAAAATAGCAAGATAAAATCGTTGAGAACAAAATTTACGTGACAGTTTTGTTTTAGATGTTGTCAGTAAACGAAGGATAAATTTAAGCGCTGTTTTTGCAGAGTTGTTTCAAACCTCTTTATCATTTCGTGTACTTGACATTGTCAGTGTTCCACAGTTTTGACAAGTCGTTTCCGTTTGAGGTTTGGCAAGCCAGTTGGACAAATTAAAGAACGCTGAATGTACCCCTATTATATCCCCACCTCATCATGTAGCAAGACAGGAAGGTTGGCAGGGGCAAAATTGTTCTGTGCACCGATTTATCATTCAATTCCATCCGTTGAACACTATTTAGCACACCAAAGGAATCGTATCTTCTCCACCGCCTAACAACATCGAAGTAGACGTATCAAACTTGACAAAATAATCATCCCACTTCTGATTGAGGCACATTATCTCGGTCGCTTCGTTAGCAAAGGGTTAGGGGAGCGCGAATCATGACAGCAGTTTTTTGATCTCCGAATATAACAAACCAACTGTCGAGAAAGAAGATGGATGTACGAAAATCTCCCGTAAATAAGGCACCAGGGTTTTCGTCAGGAGGAAAGAATTGTCTGTTTTGATATCACTTCTAACCTCTTGATTCCATTTCTTCTGTATTTTTATGCTACAGGAAAAGGGATGTGAACGGCAGTGGTGAATTCATAACTCCGAGTGCGGGAAGAGAATGGAAGATAGAGAACAAATCCAGTGACGCGAGAATATGTTCCACCGCAACAACACTCGTTCCTATTGTAGTCCTATCTGTTAATTATAGTGTAGATTTCAATCAAACCCCCTTCACACTTACCACGCGGCCTTGCTGCTTTCCTAAACGTGTTTACGATTGTAATTTTGAGGAAATAAAATAGATCATTACGACCCCATCTTTGGTAATGAGCATTTATCGCCCTGAGAGCGCACAGACGGTACAATAGAACTCACCGCGTATTGACCAGTTTGGACTGAAAATTGAGAATAAACGATTTTCGTCACAGCCAGACTTTTTTCTGACTAAACCCTATCGATCATTGCTTGTTGATTTCTGCACCTTAGGATTTTGATAAAACCAAGACTGTTCAGCTATGAGTATGTCCAATTAAAAGAGCAGCGTTCGCTGACATAATGTGAATTATTTGTCTGTGTCTTTTCTACATATGCTAGTATAGCTGGTAGCTACGTTTGACAGTGTTACAGATGTTAGAATCGTTCACGTCTGCGTCCTTGGGTAAGGAAGTGTGAAATAAAAAGAGTTGAGGGATGGGGGAAGGGTCCGGGGAAGTCACAAGAAGGCGCAGAATCTAACGCCTCGGTACGGTGAACTCTCCGCGACCCGGTCACCGCTACAGTTGGAGAGATTCCTCCACAGAAAGGGAACTGTCACCTCCGTGATCCATCGCGCTTTACCTCCAGGTTCTTATTGAATAGATTGTCTGTTTGGCAGATAGAGCAGAGGAAATATGCGGGAAAGGAGTATGTAAAGCCGCCGAGTCGCCAGGATTCGATAACCTAGGATTACAAGAGGGAGGGCACGGATTCACGCACAGAAACACACAACCCAACCTCGAAATGAACTATTTTCTAAAAGGTTCCGAGTTCACAGCTAAAAGAGCACGTTTGTAACTGTTTCATGTGACCTTACAGTAGACGGGGAATGGGGTAAATGTGCCACGTATTTTGTTGGGCAGCTAAAAAGTGTGGTAGTTCGAGTTGAGGGTAAAAAACAATTTGTCACAAAATGTCGGCACGGGACATCATTCATTATGGAACCAATCCTTGATGTGTCATGCTTACACAACGACGCGCTAAATCATCAGAGAAGACTCATTTTCTAACTTATTATGATCTAAAGGAATATGAAAATAAGAATCCGTGAAAAAGCCAACGACTTGAAGTGATAAGTAGAAGAATAATGCGAGGAAAAGTTGCTGCGTGCCCCTGGGTTGACCCCAGAGTCAGTGAAGCGATCGCACTCCATTCATCGCCGTAGTCGGGCGACATTTCGCAAACCCGTTCTGCAGAAAATCGAATTTACTTCAGAGACAGCCATTTCACAAGTCTTTCCTAACCTACCCTACACAACCCGCTGTCGTGACAACTGTCACCGCCACAGACTCATCAGTTAAAAAATGAAAGAAGCCGAACTGTCGACGGCAAAACAGAGGGACGGCAATAAAGCCATATATCATGTTGTGTTCACGTGGTTTTGACAATTCTTTCACCTCAGTCGTTTCTCTGGGACTCGCAATAAACATGTTATTAGCCCGGGCTGTGTACAAGTCTCCGTGTTGGTAGAACCTAGCAGTTGGGACATTTGTGTGACGTTTTGAGGGTAAAGTGACAAGATGTGACGGTTTGAACGCGATTGGAAGTCCGCAGCGGGGTTTGAGAGAGCGATGGCGGAAGGTTTTGCGTCTCGAACAGACCAGTAGCTTCATTATTCCGCTGGTCGCGCCGAGAGGACGGGTACCGATCCCCAACGGCACCGCAGAGGTCGTACTCAGGTCAGTAGAAATCGAAATAACACAATTTAGCCAGGAGAGAAGCTTATAAAAAAATAACAGAAACAAAAAAGGCAGCGGGACCAACCTTCGCCAGGGCTGAGAAAGATTCACGGGCACGGGTCATAAGGCCATGGCGGGATTTGGTTGGAGTTGTTGGGACTGACGCGCTAAAACGGCGGTTGTTTTGGGCCCGGGGGCCAGTCCGGTTAAAAACACCCACAACCGCTCCCAGCTATGCGGTGCCCTTTTGTTGAACTCTCTACCATCGTACAATGACTTTTCCAATCAACAACAAAGTTCAGGAACTCTTACGTTCGTCTTAAGTTGTGCTGTAAATTGAGTTAGTTGTTGTAGTTTTGTACAGGGTTAGTTAGTCAAGGAAGTACCGAACAGTTACCTTAAAAGTCAGGGGATCCTTCCACCATTGCGCCGTGCAAATTACTCAAGACAGCCCGCCAGAAAATTTAGTCAAATACTTTTCTATACCCCTGACCTAATCCGTAACGCCACCTCTCTCAGCTAAACAAATAAAATATTTTCACCGCTACAATCCAAGGACATCGTTGTGTTTTTTGTCGAGTAGCGTCCCGTCTGGATTTAATAATGGTAGTACACACTTACGCGAACAATACTATCCTTGCCGCGTGTATGCAAATGTTTGTTGTTTTTGGATCTTTGAATTTTTATTCATCCCTTGAGCGGATAAAACCGCACCTGCCTTACTGTGCCTTATCTCAGTAAAGCCCAAAAATGGTAGACGGACAAAATAATTAGCTTTATTTTGAGGGTTTTCTTGTCCAAATCCAGGAGCTTTACAAGGAGATTTGAAACCGGATTGCTGGAATTATCACCACAAAAACTGGACACAAAACAAAACACACGGTGGAGTCGTTTTCAAAAATAACAGATGTGTGTTCTCGCCTTTACCTAATAATCACCAAGTCATAGCCAAGTTTACCTTCATTGTTACGTCCCTTTCTTACATGCAGGCAGTGGTGTCATGCCAGCTACCTAACTAGCTCTTGTCAAACTAGGAGAGGAGGGCTATTTTTCACGGCTATGTGCCTATTGTGTGACACGTCGCACACACGCACCCCAATCTTAGGATTTGTACATAATCTTGACTTTGAGCCGGGGGTTCTAACCGCTATTGTTAGGTGCTAAAATGGTCTTGTAGCTTTGACTGTTCGTTAGGCTACCGTTCGGTGCCACAATAGCGAGGGGAATAGAAGCGACTTAAATGGTTTAAGTGGCAGGAAAAGGTACTCTGCTGCAGCTTAAAAGGGGTTGCAGCGTCTGTGCCACGTTTGGGAATAATTCTCCAGTCGGAAACGGAGAGATTTGTACACTTTAAAAGGGAGCACAACACTTCTGGGTTGACTTTACAACAAACATGGCCGCTTCGACCTTTTGTGAGAATAGAGGTCAAAGGACAAATATCCTCTTTCAACGATTCGACGTCTTGTTGGACAGCTGAGAGCCAACCTTGGGCGCGAAGAAGCCAAGGGATTAAACATAAACACCCAACAAGCCAGTTTTAGACGATAACCAAGGCTTAACGCCTGGCCTTGGCAAGTTTTCGTTCCATTGGTAGTGTAGGTTTCATCTTGATTAAACCAGGCTAGGCTCTGTATGACAGATATGAAACACGTTTTGTGTACAAGTCCTCTTCAACAAAGCTCACTAGAGTGGCAGAGTTAAAAGCTTCACACTCTTCATCATACACGTCACAATAAAACACTACAACTTTCACCTCTGGTGTTCAACACTTGACACGGAGTTGAGTGTATAATGTAAACAGTTTTAAGAAACACAACGACGGCATTTTAAACTCTTAAACATAGAGGGCAACATTTTGGGTGAGACAAACAAAAAACTCAGTTGTTTTGTGAATAGAATAGCACGGGGGCACCAGTAGTATTCTTCTAAACAATGGCAGGCATAGGGTGTGTAAAATAACATTAAAAAAGCTTTTATTAGGAAGAACATACACTATGCTTAAGGCATAATATATATAGAATATTTTGAAACTGAAAATATGTTTTTCCTCGTTAAAATTAGGAAGAAATCGTTTACGGGGTTAATAGAATAAAAACAAAGGAAGCCATGTTTTGACATGGCTGTCTCAAAACCAAGGTCGCCATTCTGCAAAAATCAAAACAAATCGTTTATCATGAACCAAACGGCAACAATTAATCTGCGCAACTACTGATAAAATAAATAGTAAATTCTGCACAGCGATGTAGATTTATGGGGAGAAATTACGGATATTATCGTAACGATCCATCAATATGTTCCACTCCCAACGCAATGGTTCTAAGAAAATCAAAATAAAGCAATTCCCAAGTTTGAAACCTTTTAAAAACGCACTCAAAATTCTACACAAATTACAGATATTAAGGAAATGGAAATATTTTCAATATCTTAGAAAAGAAAGACGTGGTTTTGTATAAATTACTGGTTGTCAGAGGCTTTGAAAGCGTTCGGGTGAAAATGAGGTCACGGATTGACAGTGGAAATAGGCAGCTCTTTCTATCAATTTCCAACGATTTCAGCGCCATAAATGGAGTTTTTGTGTCGGACCATACTCCTAGGAAATGGGCATGTACGAGTGCTGTGGAAACTGACACTTAAGGGTGCAGAAATGACTGGAATTGTGCGGTATAAACGGGACAGATGACGCGATTTCTGGTTGTATTGTGCGAGGGGAACACCCGCTGGCGTAAATGCCCTCCCTCCCTACAACATGCACCATTTCAAAACAAACGAACTATCTCTAAAACAGTACATAAAACCCACAAGTAACATTACACTTGCTTCGGATGAATATGTAGTCTTTTACTGCTACCCTATTCCGCGATATTCAGTATTCCTAGCATAGTTCACCCATATTTACAAGCCCCGAATGAATAAATCTTACATATTGTATAGGCTCCACCGCGGGCTTTTTAGTTCTTACGTAAGATAACATCTTCAGCCTTTTTCTACCTAATTTTCAGCGTCAAAAGAATGGGGGAGAGATTGTATTGTAAGCTGGGGATATCCTCCATATTAATCCGGATTTAATGAAAAAAATATCGTCAGTAGTTTTCTCAATCTAGCCGGGCTGAAACACAGCGAGATAATGAGATCTCCAGGCCCGGGGGTCCCGTAGATCGCTGCTGGCTGCTTGTCAGAAAAACACGAGGTTCACAAAACCGAACCGTAGCCCGAGAAATATAAGATCAGATCCCTCGTGATTTCAACGTACGTGACATATCTAATATCGCTGGAATATTTCATCATGAAAAGGCAATGATACACATCTCCATAGCTGAAGGGAGTGGAGGAAAAATCCGACTTTCATAGAGCGAAAACACCGCCGCAGCTACATGCCCGCAAAACATAAGTAATATTTTCATATCTCCTCGCCCGAGAACTAGCCGTCAACGGCCGTCTGCTTTATTTATTTCTCATGTAGCTGCGAGCAAGATAGATCTACCCGCACATCAAGTAACGACAGCTATTGCTTTATCCTTTTAGTTTGACAGAAAATTTGCCCCTTCTGACGCATCCAGGCCGACACAACAAAAGAATAGAAGGTCAGGCGCGTGAAATAGGAATTTGGCAATGGTTGAATCGCTAACTTCATGTTTCTTTGTAGTCAGGGTTTAGATAGGCTACCGTGGAAAGTAACAGACGGTTGGACTTCCACTCTGCTCTTCCAGTCAAAGAAATTTCGTTGACAGGCAACTTGTGGCCTGTGCGGGAGAGCGGGAGCGATAAGTACGGCGAGCTAAATTGACTTTCTGTCAAATGATCTCCAGTCAGAAGGGAACAGAGAAGGGCTCGCGACCCCTTTTAAAAAGATACACCGCTAAACCTGTTCACTACGGGGTCATTACGGATGCAAAGTCTCCTCTCCAACAGTCGCCGTAAATTTCATAGCGCTGCAAGTGCAATGGCGCACCGTGATATCATTATGGCGGGTTTTTGTTCGCGAATTTAGATAATCCAATCAAACGCTCTCCGTGCTTTGGAACGACGAAAAATGGCGCAGAAAACAGGGTCATTGTTCCCTCTACACACAAGGCCAAGGATGGGACAGAAAGGTCACTTCCAACGCCGAGTTTGGGAACAAGCTGGCGGGGAGTTCAGCAAAAAGTTAACGCTGACTCGTCCTTTGTGTAAAATTGAACTTGTGATAATACGTCTAGTTTTACCTCTGATATACTTCTGAGAGCGGAGATATCCCTTCTAATGGACTACAGAAAGCCTGAAGAGCTTTTGAGACAAGGATTAGACTTGCTAGCTATTCGGGTGCAGCTGAACTTGTACAGAAGGAAATCTCTTTGGAAATAAGGAGGAGGAACTTAGAAAACACAAAGAAGAAAGTATTCAATCATTCTTGATCTGTTGGCTGCCAAACCAGCGTTTGGGACAATTTAGAAACTTCGGTCCCCATACGACAACTGCAAACTTTTCTTTTCAACACAAACTTAACGTAACTAAAAACTCAATTAGTTTGCAGTTTTGATAACTTGTTTTACTGAGTGTCTAGCTGTAATATTTTTAAATTAATAATTTAAGAATAAGCTTAATATATGCTGAAAGGATAAAATCTTCTATTCCTCAATTATAACTTTAGGACATAAAAACGTCGTTGCGAGAGTCAGGGCACAATTATTAGTTAAGCAGTGAAGAATATTAGAAACGAAGTGATGGACAGGGCGATTTCGTGAGAGGAATTTGTTACCATTTCAAGAAGGCCTTTCAAAGCGGGGAAGACACTTATATTCCGTTCCAGCCGTCTAATATGTTGTGTTATAAGGTTTGGGATTATGGAAGGGTCATGCGGGCTCCAAGGCAATAAATAATTGAAGACATGTTAGCGGCTACATCGCCAAATTTTCCAACCCTGGCAGCGCTACTCCCTCGACACATCTCCCCCGACTTCCTGTAACGAACCGGCTTTCATAAAACCAAGAACAATCTTAAAAAAAAAACCCTCCTAACTCAATTGTAATGAAATCCGTCGGAGGATATTAGCTTAGAGGCCAGGGTCGGTCGGAAAACGTGCATTTTATTTGAGGGGAAAATTAGTTCGTATTGCTTGTCTGAAAGTGACGAGAGGTTGAGGAGATAATCAACGCGTTAGCGAGCTTCACAGACGACTGCCTACCACAAACGAAAACTACGTCTCTGTCAATTTCTCCTCAGACGTCATGTATATTTCAGAAGGGCCCAAGTTCGGAGCAAAGTTAGAGTTGGAAACCGTGACTCTGTGATGGATGAAACCAGCTATCAAACTCTGTTGACTCGGGAGGGCCGAAAACAAACGACAGCCGAGTCAATTCCTCGGCTCCACTCGCTCGGGTCACTATATCTTTGAACTATGAACTTTTTAGCTCGGGTTGAGGAGATAGTTAGGGAAGGATCGGGGTGCTATTGCCAATGATATATTGCTAGTTGGAGTGTGGCGAAACAATTGAAGGACATGATAAATGTGGAGTGCAATAACTTGGGTCAGCTGCTCGCACGCGTGCAGCGAAACTTAGCGCAAGGTGTCACGCCGGTAGGCTCTCGGCATCTAGTGTTTCCGACAACACCACATTTATCTTCCGACCCGTCAAGGCCTTCAACCAACCGTCGGCTCGCTCTTATCATCTAGTTCAACCCACTCACCTTTTTTTCCCGCCGAGCGACCAACATTCGCGAACAAACCGCTGGGTAGTGGAAGGCCGTTTTCCTTTGTTGTTAGTGGGCAGTTGGTTCCCTCTCAGTGTCACAGCCGGGTAGAGAGGGCCTTAATTACTAACCCCTGTCATCCAATACAGACCGGGTCAGAAGAATTCACGTGTCACGTGAGCGGACTAAATTAAATGGACGCAACTTTGTTGACTTGTTGTTGTTTTTGTTTGTTGTGTAATGGGGAGGGGGTTGTTAGAAGGGGGACACAGGGAGGGGGTGACACCGGGGATCAATCCTCTGACCTGACCCCATAGATCTAACCTTGAATCCGGACACAGCTCCGAGTGATTGACAGTTCTGACGGAAAAGCGAACAGCATCTCTGTATAAATAACCTTTGACCAGGTCTGACGAGCTGCGCTCAGTCCCCAACTTATCAAACATGTCAATTCTGACACGACCTCAAGAACGGTAAAGATTTCCGTTCCCTTTTAACACTCAATTATAGTTTAAATAGTTGTATACAATACACAGGTGCCACTCGCATCGGGCTCGGAATGAAATATTACAAAGGCCGCGTTCACTACTTAACCTTATCATTAAAACATTCACCTCTCTCAATTTGCCATAAATTCAAACAAAAAGGGAAAGGTACCCCATTCATCAGTCACTGACACGCGGAAGTTCGGGTGGCGGGAAAACTTTGCCAGCTTCATAATTAATCCATCAAAGGCATTATGAGCCCTAACAAGTTTTCCATTTACATTCCTTATCTATATTTGGGGGCTTTAAAACGGGGTGGCGGGTCTTAATTGGGAAAGGTTGAAGCGCAGTGATCGTAATAGAAAAATCCTCTGATGCGAGTGAAACGAAATTGGTGCGTGCATTGGAGTGGTAAGCGCGCCCTCTCTTCCAAGCGTAGCGATTTGGATACGGAGTTCAGAACTCACCAGGCACAGACTTTGCCGGCAACGAAAAATCACTCTGAAGCTACAAACGGCCCATGAAGTTGTCGGCAGCCGGTACGGAACGCGGTGAGAATAAAAGTGGCGTCTAATGCTCTCAACTTTCAAGTTTTAAAAAATCGTAAGACTTGGAGAGAGTTTTTCTGGGCACCGGGCCAGACTTGGTAGTCAGAGGTCAGAGTGAAGTGTTGGGTTTGGAGCTGTAGAAAATTTATATAGCTCTCTTGAGGGTTTTCAAACAAGTGATATCATAAGTCAACAGAGTGCTAGAAAAAGAGACAGTCCTATAGAGTGTGTAATACCGAAGGGCAGGTAAGAGCGGACGCGCTTTGTTGCGTTCTGAGCCCCTTTCCTCGGGAGTTATTGCCGCTCGCAGCGCCCTCCCGACATTGAGAATGCATGTTGGCCTTATTACTAGCCTTGCCACAACTCCCCGTGCGCGGCAATTGCAACCTATTTCCGCGGGAATCGTGGCAATTATACGCAAGCCCTGGCAATTTTACCCGCCTAAGTCTGGTCAGCGCGGAAATTAACAGTGCCAGATGTATTAGTATGTCTAGTCCGTCCTCAGGCCGACCTGGGAAAACCAACAGGCTACGCCGTGCCCTCACCCCTCGCACCCAGGTTAACCTCTCTAGATTGCCAAGCTGACACGGATACATTTCACAATAATTAGTTGTCCAAAGCACCTGCGAGCACGAGAAAAAAATGAGATAATTTATCACATTTTTAATTTGATTCCCGGCTGGCGAAATTTATTACTGGTGGTCAGAGTTTGAATTCCCTTGCTTATTTTCGGAGTGGAGTTGAGAAAATTTTCCCTTGGGTTTAGGTTGGTTCCTGTACGGTGGCGAAGACTACCTCTACCGAGAGTGTCGCCAAGCGCAGCTCGCTAGCTGAGGTGGTACAGCCGCGGTACGGAGTGAGATTGATGAGGCACTATGTGGCACTCACGTGCAGTGACATGCTAGGCGGGCGCCGGCCGTATTTTTCTGCTCGCCTAGAGAACAATAGTTTCACAACAATGCGGCAAAACGATAGAAATGTTAATACGGCCCCCGAGGAGGGAAAGTTCAGAGGAGAGAAACTACTCGAGAAAAGTTGGCCAAAATTCACTTTTCTTGGCAGGGATTTAGAACTCCCAGATACCAATAACACCTCGACTCGGATCACCGGGTCACGACGCCGCTACGAATATGAAGATTTTAAAAATTAATGTGGAAATTTCGATGGATGAGTGGTTTAAATACGGGTAAACTTTGGGTGACCTTTCCGCTAGAAGGAATATGCTTGCCCTCTTCGCAAAAGGTCGCGTTGCCGAAGTGTCAAACAGGGGACACTTCGCGAGGGCTCGCCGGCGGGCCTGAAAAGATTCCCGGGCACTGAAGCAGAAGATATACCATCCTACAGCCGTTCAGCTCGAGCTCTACACCCTCACCTTCTCTCACCCTGACAGAAAACGCGCTCATTTTCGTTCAGAGGGCCCCGCGACCTGAACAGAAGGATGAAAATGTAGTGAATTTAAATTGCCATTTCTCATGATCACAGCGCCCGGTACGGGCTTTACTTTGAAAGGCCAGGGATGCCAGTCAGGCTTAGCGATGCATTTAGAAGTCGGGCGGCATCCCCCTTCCCATCCCACTAGATTGCTACCTTGATTTCATTTCACTCACAAGTTGTTACTGGTGAAAGCCGAGGGGAATAGGTGCATTAAGGCAGGGCCTCACTCCGACATAATCACTCCAAACTACAACCCTCCGGCCCACCACCATTTTCAATCCGCTTGTCCGTAGTGTGATGGCGAGATGGTTTCTCAATTACTTCTCTCATACCGGCGCACAGAAAAGCTGACACAAACGATTAGTACAGTGCAATAGCTGAACTATTAGCAGGCTAATGTAGAAGTTATAGAATATTAAAAGAAGCGAGCGCTCACAGGAGATGAAAGCGTATCGCGGGCGAACTTTGGCTGACCTTCTGCGAGCAACCACTTCAAACAATATCGATTTTTTTCTACCGAGAGTCCTCTCCTTCAATTACGGGCCTCCAAGCAGATTACTTGTCAAGAAAAGGGCATCTGGACTCGGCAAACTCCAAAGTTTGTGCGTGGAAGATGCGTTCCTTTTTGATCAAACCTACCCACGAGACCTACCCTACTAGTACTCCACAGAAGTTTGTTACGACGTTAGTGGATAAGAAAAGTTCTGAAAGTTGCCAGCGGACGTTTAAAGTCAAATCAAAGTTCTACCCTCGCTAATCCATTTAGCAAAAATCAAGCGGATTCACCACACGCACGCCCTATCCCTTTGTAAACGTCAAAAAGAATATGCAAGATTGGAGTACAGGCAAATCTGCGCTGCCGAGATAAACCCCTGCACGCCTCCAGGCATTTGCATGCTTCCCGACAAGATCTCCCTCAAATAGGCTAAATTTGCAGACGACCATGTCTGTTTTCAACCCCAACCCACCTTTACAATTACGGTGCGAAATTTTGTTGACTGGGAGTGTTTACGTTGGGGTATTTAAACTAACCTTGTAGGCATTCTCATGACAAGGACGGTTGGTCCCCTGAGCATAAGTGACAAGATAGTTACGCTAAGCCATAGCGTGAAATATGAAACGTGACTGTTAAAGGTGAGGGAAATATCACACAAATCTGATCAGTTATTCACACCCCATACATCTTAGCCTTACACGGTTAGCGGGGAATATATTTTTGACAGTCGGAGGGTGCAAAATAGACTACGATCTACACTAGAAACGATTTCTTTTACTCTACTAATTCTTTGTACGAAGCCTGTTTTCCTGCTAACAACATATTCTATCATTTTCCTGTGTCAATATCGTTCTTTCTTCTTTCTTACAGAAGTTTCCTTGGATGTTTGGAGGACTGGTGAGAAGTGGATGGTGTGTGTGTGGAAATCGACGGCGATATTGAGTCAGGAATGAAGACGGCGTAATCCATCTCATAGTGATAACACCTTTCGACCCCGACTTGATTACAATTTCTCCGATCGATCCGTTCCTTTCCACAACAATATTCATGAAGAAAAAAACTTGTGGTGTGAAAATAATTCATTAGTACACCTGCAGATACAGTATTAGAAAAATCCAACTTTGTAGGCACAGCTTCACAGATGGTCTACACGACTCAAAAGCGCCATTCTAGTAATAATACTGCATGGCATTTGGCTCAGTGCTTTTTTCTGGCAAGATGGCCACTCTAGCTGTCTATCCAGAAAGCCATTGCGTTTCTACGCTACACGGTTTTTCCATAATGCATAATTGCACTGTCATACATTTCTTAATGAAGATTGGTAACTTATGTTAGGCTATAATGTATAAGCCTTATGCTGGCTTTAGAGGACAGAGTTATGTTACTGGGTGCGTAAGAAAATTGACTAACTTTGTAACCCATTGGCCTAACAGTTATAAATGTAACGAAATGAGAACGAATATGTGGAAGTGCTCTTTCTATAGCAACATATATTGTTAGCTTGCCAAACTATCCGTAGGACGATGAAATTTTTATGAGCCGATTATGTTGTTATGAATGTTATTGTAGACCTGTGTATGTATTTTCCATTCTGTTCTATGTCACGTATTGAGCCGAATTTCCTCTCGTGCAAACGTTGAATTACCCACTTCATTTTTTCAATTGGTTGTCATGTGGGTTTTTCATAGGATTGCTTGTCAAATGATGATATCATACAATTGCTTGTCATGAGATGTTCCAATGTAATATTAATATCATAGAAACTACAATACTATTGGTACAACAATGGCGCATAATCTATATATTTTCCAAGCCATTGCCTATGTTGGTTCGCAAGAGAGATACAGTTTATATACGGAAAGAAATGTTCTTTTTTCTGGTCCTTTCGAAACGTTTCTCGTTTAAAAAAATATGGTTGTGGTTCAAGGATTGATTCAGAGATAAGTCGATGTTTTCTACGAGTCAATGTACAATTTATTCTGCACTTAGTTGAAACAAATCGACCATTGATTTTGCTACTAACAATTTATTGTATGCCTAGAGGTATGAGTTTAGTTGTTCTGTTCCTGCAGTGTTATTTACTCGTAAAATTGATGTAACAGTTACCGTGAAAGAACAAACTATGATCAATAAAAAGTAACGAGCAGTTTACTGGTTGTGATTTGTCATTTCCGCTGTATTGTATTTCCACAACATTTTAAACACATTTATTTTGAAACATAATCTAGAAGTATTTGGAAACCTGACAAAAAAAAGTAGAAATGAAAATACCTAAGTAAATCGGTGTTAAAATCATTTTCCTGTGTACACACTCCTTATTAAAAAATACACTCTTGTTTAAATACCTCCGTACTTTCAAAAATGTTGATCCAATGTTTTAGAGCTGTTTAACAAAAGGAAATTCTACAGGACGTATACTCAACGATAAAGAAATACAAAAATCGAAATAGATTTTCAGATGAGAATAAACTCAATAGCTTTCGAAAATCATAGAATAAATTGGAGAAAAGTACAAAAACAGAAAAACAGTTTTTTGTTCGATTGTACGTCTGACAATACTCTTCTGTACAACAGTTAGTCAATATCCAAGGGTTCTTCGACAGCGGAAAACAGATTGTGTGCAAAATATCTGAACAAAACTTTGTCGGTCAAAAGTTCAAACATCCACACTTTGGTGCGAGAAAACAAAGCAAGGGACAGGGAATCATAAAATGGCCGACAGAATGAAAACTAGCAGATAAACACAACAAGAAAGGGCACATTGTTAAAATCAACGGAATAATTTCAAAAGAAGATATGAAAATGAAGGTTAGTGGGGTATGATTAGTGCGCGGGTTTGTACCTCCAGGAATTGCAGAGATAAGAGTTGTTTCTGCGGTCCCGGCGTTGTCACTTCCGCCATTTCTGCCGCTTGTTGTAGATAGAGAAACTGACAACAAACAGAGTCTAGTCGTGGCCGTACGCGAAACAGACCCAAGCCGCAGTGATGGCCACAAAAGAAACACCAGGGCTGTGTTGGAAAACTACACAGGCGCAGTAGATTAGCACCCTAGTCCGAAGTCTTTTGATGGTCGGGTAAGGCCATATATTCCTGTCAAACTCGCCTGCGACAGTTCAAAGGGGGAGATGGTCAACCCGGGGGCAACAAGGCCAAACAAACTGCACCACTAACTGACACTCAACGACAGAAACACCACATATTGCCTGTTATAGTATCAATACCCAAACACAAGTTTCTCATGTGTTTTCGAGCTATCCTGTATCTTTTGTAGCCGTTTTTTTCGAGTCGCATTGAAACATCAAAGGGAAGCCGTGATTTACGACTTACTATTATACAAGTGGGTGCGAGGTTTTCTACGTAATGAGTGTTTGTAGCAATAAACTGTGGTGCGGTGGGGTGGTGTCTCCGGGGCCAGAAATGGCGTCCGGGAGTAAAAAGGACTAAAAACTACGTCTTGTTGAGTAGATATTTGTGTAGAGTTGGTTCTGAACGGCTTGCTGGAGGTGGAAGAGCGCTCCCTGGCGTTTGAGGTAGGTGTTTTTCGATCAGTCTCTGTCTGTGTCCGTGTTGGCGCTGACAGGGTTTGCCCTGGCAACGCCGGAGGGACACCAAGGGATGCCACCTGGGCTATCTTGTCAGAACCGCATCTCTCCCGACTTACTATCCCTCGCCAGTCGTTCTTAAAACCTAAATCCCTTTTTAATCCGCTCTGGCATAAACAGGTGACTGTCCTCCGTACGAGTTCAGTCAATCAGACAGTTTGGATTAGGGCTGGGGTAGAAACTTGATCCGAATACTTGGTGACCGGGCCCGACGTTGTAACGTAACCTCTGACACGGCAGTGTGCCGACCTACGGTAACGGCCATGACACCTATTGCCCCGGTTTACCTCCGTAAATCCACATTTCAATCATCCAAAATGTTTGTAAAAAAATCCCAAACTCCCTGCCTTGAACACTGACCTCCAGACCGCAAAGGGATAAACTTATTTGTTGTCTTGTTGAGGAGCTATTAGACCCTTCAGACAGAGGCTAGAGTGGACTAACCTCAGAAGCTCCCTTGTTTAGACGGTTTCTCCAATTACTATTTGTGCTTCCGAAGTAAGCATCCAAGCTGTTGTATAACTTCTCTTTACAAAGAACAAAGGCCTAGAAAAGACTGGTAAAATATCATTCCAACTACTAAAAAAAATAAGGGGGAAATAATTTAAAAATGATTTTATTTTTTTGTCAAGTTGAAGCCACGGCGAACGAAAATGAGAAAACACAATCTGCGCTATCTTGTTAAAAACTGTTTGAACTTTTTGGTCGGAATGTATCAAACCGCATAGTTGTGGGGCGCCGTGAGCCTTTAGAGGGTACTAGGTTTCCAAACAAGCAGAATTTTATACCGTCTACCCCAATAGCAAATGTGGAATCACTACCATACCATATGTGTCGAGAAAGAAGGAATTCTTCAGGCTATATTAGTTTCATTAAACGTGAAAGCTATATACTAAAAAGAATCCCCACTTCTAGATCTAAAATTATGTGGAAAAATTTTTATACCAAAATCTAAATTGCAAGAAAAACAACTACACAAAAAACGGTTTAAAAACAGTTACTACAACACACCATTGTTGTATTTCGAAAGTTCAATTCTGCTGGATTAAAACTTCTGAAACACAAACGACACTGACTTTTTCATTGCCCTTCTTTACGAAGTGATTCTGTCTAACGCTGTGGCGTTTCAATCCCCCTAGTTTTAGCCCTAAATGGTGTAATTTCGTTGTGGCCTAAATTTGAAGTCGGTACGAGAGTGCTAGACCGCACTCCGCATGTAAAAACAACACCCGCACCGTCAATTTCAACCCATTGGTATGTGCAAACGGTCACGCCATAGAAAATTTCATTACGCTTGCAATCTATTGCACTCCACTAGATTTTCTTGGAAAATGATTCGATTCCGTTCTTTCCTGATTGGTACAATACCGGAGGTCGGGCAGCGGTCATTCTTTGTAAGGTGGACTATCTCTCTATGTGAGCCCAATACATATGAATAGGCAAGCTTGAATAATTATGTACATTTCAAAACAGAGCCTTGGGGTTAGGTCACCGAAAGTTCGCGACAGTAAGGTACTATGTTCTTGCCTTAAAACACCGTTTCTTCAAGACGTTATCCCCAAAAAGTCCACCCGTTTGCACCGCTATAATGTGTGGGAACGCAGCACACTACACAAACGGCAACACATTGCGCAAATCTTGGAGAATCAACAAGAAGAAAAACGGGGGCAAACGGCGGTCACTGCATACGCTAGTCTAGACTCTTCTTTTGTCCATTATAATTACTCTCACCCGTCAAGAGTAAATGTCCTGCCGTCAGAAGTATGATAGAAGAGGTACTTTTCTGTAAAGAGAGAGAGAGAGGGAGAGTAGAAGGGAAGCTTTAGTTGTCAACAACCCTCTAGGCCCGACCGCCCGTAGGCCGGCTGTACGCCCGATCTCTAGCCGCGACACCCGCACTTGTCGGCCGGGCGCGAACCCTCAGTGATTTACGATGTGCTTCGCACGTCCACTTCGTACACTTCCCACAAAGATCGAACCTTTGTATCCCGACCAATTTCTCGGTAAGATTCGCACAAGTTTACCCCTGTAGTCTCCTTGGGCAGAAAACGAGGCAATTTCCCGCTCGGAGGAATCGTCGGATGTGAGTCGGCATAATTTTCGGTCACCTTCGATACATCTGTTACTTGTTTTGCCTTGTTTGCCTTCAAAACTAAACGGATTTCTGTTTTCTTTTTCCAGATAAACGTCGTTTGGAGCCCACAAAGGCAAGTACAGCGTCGCTGACAACAAGAACAACATATCATTTCTACAACACGGAACCCTGAAAAGTAAGATATACAAAAAGCTAGGCGAATTTAGGATTAAAAGAAACCAAATCCTCGTAAAAAGATCCCTCTGTCATTTCTTACTGACGTGCGAAGTTGGAAGATTTATTATATATCGTTGGTTGGAGGTCAATCTCTGGTTTCAGTACATTAATTTTAAAGTAGACGGATCCACGGACAAAAGAATTTATAGCCTGAGTAATGTTGACTGTTACAGAACGTCATTTTTTCAGTTCCCAAACAAAATGTGCCGATTTCTCGAGCGTGCTATATTCTCGTACAATTTGTAGATTTCAGCAATATTTTTATGCTGTTATCTGCGAATGTTATGGGCTTTTGATGCCAGAACTGCTGATAGCAAGCAGAAATTGTTGAGGATTTTGCTGGTCTTACTATAAGTGATTTCGTTTGGTAGATTTAATCGGAGAAAAATCCATGTTAAGACCTCGCTTCAGGCATAAAATCAAGTCCTATTTTTCAATAGTGTCCCGAGATCAAAAACAGGGAAACAGTAGCAACCAAAACCGTCAAATTTAACCCTAAACAACCTCTCTATTCTGACGGAAAACTTGCCAAAGGATAGCTGAAGTTGACTAATGGCTTTTTGTCGGGATATATTTTGAATTTCTTGAGCGAAACGAACCGAATTTACCCCCGTTGACAGTAGATCTCAAAGCAATAACACACTGAAAAGGGGGAGGGAGGGTCTGCTATTCGGAACAATCCCCCTTCCTGCGTTACTAACAATAGGAAATCATTTATATCTACGTTTTCCTTTTCATGGCTCGGCAGCGCCGAAACATGATTCGGCAAAAAGATCATTTTTCATTGCCGTTGACTGGGGAAGGTATCGAAGGCAAGGGACACAGGGGTCAAGCGCTAAGGATTTCAAATGGCGACAGGCTGACAGCGAGAAACGGTAGCGAACAAAATCGTGTCAATTCCGCGGCCGCAGGAAAAAAATCGAGCTTCCGAAATATCCTGAATTCGTTAAGAAAACGCTAACAGGGACCAGAAATAATCAGCGTCGCTTTGTTTCCTGACACCCAGCCAAGCTACAAATCATCTTGAGTTGATTAATTGCTGGAAAATCCGCAAAATGAGCAGCTACTAGATTACTTTTCGATGTGCTAGACGGCATCCGCTTGACCGACATTGCTGTTGGCAATTACAACTACGCGGCGGGCTTCTCTTAATCGAAATAACAGCAGTCCTTCAGACAGAAGATATCTATAGATGTGGTCCGATATTTTGAAGGTTTTTCTTCAAATAGTACAGACAGAAATTTATCGTTAAGTGTGGCAGGGTTAAGTACGCAATGTCTACAACTGGCACGCCGCCATGTTGAAAACGCGTTGACAGTTTAAGAAATAAATCGCCCCGTCCCCAACAATTTGACCTTGCTCGTTTAGAATCAACTTCGACGACATAAAACGCACGCCTGGGTCACGTCACAGAGGTCCCATCACATAAAACTCTGCCACTTTACTCAGAAGAAAAAAAAATCGAAGTTTGGATTCGAGATGTCGTTGTTCCTAAATTATCCACAACAACAAAACATGCTCTGTTGTTTTCAACGTATACTTCAGAAATAGTCAGTGAAAATGACACGAGTTTCCTCAATCAATTACAAGCACACGTAACTGAAGCCGTTGTGTGAAGGACGACGTACCCTGAAGTGTCAAGGATCTAGTACACTTTTTATCAGAAAACCGCTCTTCAAGCTGCCGAAGCTGTCTCACACAATAGAAGAGGTACGAAATCTAACACCCGACAGCGAGAAATAAATCACACAACAAACTAGACGTCCCATAACAACCAGAAAGAAAAAAAAAACATCAATGATAAAATAATGGACACTGAAATCGCTCGTTTAGTAATTAGATTAATGATCCTCACGAGCGCCATTAAGAAAAAGAGCTCGGCTGACAAGATACGATGAGGCTCGCACATTTCTTGTAAACTTACGACGCCGTCTTTCGGCCGCTACACGGGGGTTGGGTCGGCTCGCATCGCGGCGGGAAAAGGCTTGGCAAACTCGCATTTGTCTTCTCGACTCGTAGCGAAGAGCGCTTCAGCTCGGAACAGAGAATGCCCGCCTAATTAGCGCGAGAGTGCGACTCGAAAGCCTGGAGAACGTCCCCTTACCTGTCAGGATATCGGTGCTGTATTGGGCGATCCTATCTGTACTGAGGCGCCTGCAAGCTGTTCTAAATGGAGACCTTCGCTTCGGTACGGGATCTTTCCCCTATGATACATTTGATTGACAGATGCAGCACCAATGCCGGCAGGGCTCCGGTGGTCACGTCCACACCGCAGCCTCGCGGCGTAACAACAGGGCTTAACCAACTTCTAAAGGGGTAGTTTTTACGTCTAGTTCTCACAATTAGTACTACATTGCAAGACCACACTCAAACTCTTCAAAGATCTATTTTCTTCAATAGCGGAGTGACATTAAGGGGTAGAGGGGTCAAGTGAGTGATGGGTGGGGGAGGGGGGCATAATTAGCTAGCATATATTCACATACAACACCGGTGTGATATTGAAAATAACCCAGCCCAAATATGTGTTAGAGAAAATTTAGTTAGAGACTTTCTGAAGGATCTCTAGAGGACGAGAAAACTCTTAATTAGTATGTGTGCCATCCTGGAAGTATGACATCACATAGAGCTAGCTTCAACGCCAAACGTGTGCGGATTACAAAATGGGATCTGAGCGGTATTTGGCTAATCCTTCTTCTCTATCTCTCATGGTATCTTGGAATAGACTCAGCTAAAAAGCTTATGAAAGCTTTCAGAAGCATGCACTCCGAAATGGAATTAAGAATTCGTTTAGCTTGGTGCGGTACGGAATGGAAGCTAGGGCGCTATTATAATGGCATTAATTTGGGTGCAGGCTTAGTATCCCTCCACATATAGTGACTGTTCATTACGATGTAATTGCGTATCATGCGTTTGGAATATAAGGAATTAATTTCTGTAGAAAGTGCAGGTGTTGTCTCTGATGGAATGTGCCTTTTTGTGGGTCCATTTTGCCGTGTGTTTAACAGAATAAGCCCACGTACCTGATAGCAGGGAGAGCGAACAGATGGCGCAAGCAGGGAGGAACGCCCGAGCACAAGCCGACAACAACCGCCGCCGAACCGCCAGCACGCCAAACGAAACACCCTCACTAACACACCGAAATCGTCTGCAGGTAACCATGGTGATAAGAGTGAAGAAATCGGCAGATTTTGGCGCCTAAGAATCCACATTTTGTCGCAGTGTTTCAGCCCACACGGCCTGACTGCGCCAGACTCCGCTTCAAAATGGCTGGCAGGGTGGCACTCAACGCACTTGATTTATGTTAGATCGGCGCTGCACTTGGGCAATATATTTCCTATATCAAAGTTCATCAAATATTGTTATTAACAGCCAAGTGACCTCATCCTTGCCACCCCCAATTGTACTTGAACATTTAACGTCGATTTGATAATGAGGTGTCACGACCCTACGGTAGATTTACGGGCTCAAGGCTCGCAACTGCCAACTGTACCTCGCAGGCTCCAAGAGAGATAGGGAGCGACACTGATGTTTTTTATGGGAAACATTTAGGGCGCTGTAGCCCATAAATCTACACCTCTAGCATCTGAAAGGGCCTAACAATAATGTAGTAGCGTGCAAGGGGGAGACAATTGTGGTGGGGTGTGTAAGTACGCGCGGTTTGAAGCGGTCATTTTTACTCTGTTTCAGGCGGGGTTGTTTTCAAACGTTGGGGTTAGCGCGCGCCATGTTTTCTACAAGACACTGTTTCCTTGTAACATTCGTACCGTAATTTCCTTCATTTTTAAGGTGTTACTAACGGTGTATAGGTGTCACGAAGAGTGCAAGGGAAGGGGATATAGGGGAAAATTTTGTCAAAGTATGCTTACTGGGGTGAAACCGTTTCTTTCGTCGGTAAGAAAGGACTACAATAGGGCATGACATGTTGTCTTTGTACAGGGTTTTTGTTCAATGTTCGCCTACTGACGCCTACACTATAAGGCTTATAGACACCTCAGAATTGTACAGAGTTTGGAGAGAGATTTAGGAGCAATATGGAGGAAAATAAAGATCGGATTAGGAAGAAAATATGGGTAGAATTATCATGTTCATGCATAATAATGCAAATCTGTTACAGTAGTGCAATATGTGGTACCCTGGTGTGGTAACAACAGAGATCAGACTTCCCAGTTCCATGATATAAACTCAAAAACAATTCTCACTTTCCCGACAAGTTCCTTTTTCATCTACTCTTGATTAAAAACAGATCTTCTTACAGATGTTAAAAACGTGTACAAGCATTTCTGGTGCCTCTGTGCCCTCTAAAAACAGTAGTAAAATCTAAAAGAAACAGAGTAGAAAACACAGCCGGTTTATTGTTCTCACTTCGCATGGGGTGTTTAACTCTTTACTAAACCAGCCCTGAAAAATGTTATAAGCTTTAGTTTTAGTACAGAAGCAAGCTATTTCACACTTCAATTTTTAGATAAAATTGTTTCGATATTTACGCTGTAGGAAACATATTTTTCGTTTTAATTGTTCTTGTTTACTACCATTATTTTAATCACTTCTGGTTACAGCTTTTGTACGAACCCTGAACAAAGAAAGGGTAAGTTTTTGAGGCAAGAAGTTATCCAAACCTAGCCATACGACATGGCACACGATCGAAGGGTACAGAATTATTCGGTAATTGAGTTGAAATGAAATTTGGCTGTTGTTTCAATCGAACTGGAGCGGAGAGAATAAAAATCGAAGACCATACAAATTAACGGCTATGGGATCTCGGCTTCAAACTTCTGGCAGTTTGAATTACTACTCATAAATTGCTGAGTTCGGTTGTGGGACATGTTTATTGCTTGTCTTACGCTTCAGAGAGCCACAATTCTCTCTATAATTTAAAAATTTTCTCCAGGGGTTACTTAGAAGTTTGCGGGAAATATTGCCTTCTGCGCGAAATTAATTTGTTGTCTCCAAACCAATATCTGGGCTACCCCATACCGCGTTTTGGAGCAACCCCTTGACACTTCGTTTGTCTTGTTTTTGAGACCTTCGACTCATTAAATGCTGGGAATGAAAAGAAATAATTATAAACGGTCAAGCGGGTATGAAATGAGACGGGAGAGGGCAATAATGCCCGCAGACATCAGGAATAATATTAACAACTTCACTCAGAAGTCGAGAGGAAACAAAAGTAAAACACTTTCAAAATGTAGACTTTTTTCGAACGTATCTTTCTCGCTAAGTGGATTTTAGAGGATATTTTCTGCGTCAGGGGTTACTAGGGTAGTGTATATTGGTCGGAAATTAGTCGGCTTTGCTTGAGGGGGTAGTAACGAAGCAACAGCGGCGCAACATTTGCGGTCAGCTCGCTTGAGAGGGCCGAATTTCTGGCTTGGACATGCTTATTTCACACGACCCCTACGTGTCCATTTCATCTACACAAGGGCGAATGAAGGACACGTTATAGACCTTCCCCCGTCGTTTTCACACACACACAACCACACAGATGTTGATTTCTCATGTTCTATAACTTCATTATGTTAACAGTGTCTTATCACACTGTTTCCTGGGAATCAAATTATAGCCTGCAACGAAAGAGAAAGATACAGGTATAATAGAAAATGGAATAGATTCATATATATGCCCATAATACATGAGGATATAGCACCAAAGATTATGTAAAGCGGGAAGATGGTATCTACGTTAATTGGAAAGAATGGGCAGGCTTTAGTGAAAAGTGTAAATTTTTATCTGCGTGGGATGACCTGAGCAAAAGCGCCTCATCAAATGCATTATTAGGTTCGCAACACCCCCAAATCCTCCCAGGTCCATCGGTATATTCCTGACGGATTCAGCCAAGAAAATTAAAGCAGGAGAAAATTAATCCGAAGCACTGACGTTATATGAAAGTTGGTTATTAAAATCGAACGGGGGAGAGCGCGGATACTTCAATTTACGCTGCCAAGCCACATCGAATTTTCCATCCGTCTGAGCTCGCAAGGATGTCAGAGATAGGAGCCGAATGTAACGTTGAATGCCACGCTATTTACGGCTGAAGGTACGGCCGCATATCTAGCGGGTCGGTTGGGACTGATTTAAACAAAGGGCAGTGGTTTTTAACCTTAGGGTCAGTTGGGAATACTTAAAATCGCTACCAGGCGACCCGAGCTTTTTGCAAATGATTTTGTCACAACAGGGGTCAATCCATATGGTGTTTCGTAGGTGGAAAAAAGTTGGGTTGCACTTTGTGTCCTAGTTCTTCTCTCAGTGACTTCAAGGCAAACACAGCCGAGTCACTTAGGCCAAACTTCATATCCCTCCGCCACTGTTTGACAGAAACGCAGTGAGCAACTGGGAAAGGTTTTCGTCGGAAGCGTAAATAAAAACAAATTCCGAAATAACGCCTGTGTCTTGTCTATTTCAGCCCCACACATGTGCCGGCATCTCTCTTACAACGGAAGTGATTAGGTCCTAAAAAACATGCTGACAAAAAGTATCGACCCGCAAGATTTGAGTGAAGCTTGCACGACTTTTCTTCCGGCGAGCTTTCAAAAGGCGAGATAGCGAAATGAGAGTTTTTTTATATGAACTTCAGAAAGTTTTTGACGTTATGGGGTGATCGCCGGCAGCGGTGTAGATTAAGTGCATCCGAAATTAAACCTGTGAGATGAAAATCTAGCGGAGTTTTCCCGCCAGATTGTGGCCGGTGTAACTTCAAAAGGCTACTTGTCAATACGTGCCGCCTGTAATGTCAATTTCAGCCCAGCTTTTGGATTAGCGGGGAGAAATTGACAGCGACGTGTAGATTTCAACTGCCGCGAGTCGTCAAGATCAGAAGGGGGAATAGCTGACAGTAGGGAAATCTCAAACAGGAGACAGGGGAGATTGTTACGCTGCAATGACGCTACACTAATGCATTTCTTTCACCCTGGCTGTCTCCTCGCATCCACCACAATCACTCTGGAGACATCTAGGTCTCTAAAAGCAACGCTACCCGCGAATCTAAACGAATAAAATTGAGCAGCCGACTGCATTAATAATAGGAGGCAGTATACCTCTGGGAGAAACACGAGAGGCGAAGCCGACTGGAAGAGTAGAAAATTGAAAGGGCAGGTCTGCGAGCTTGCCAAGTCAGCCTCTTCAAGTTCAACCCAGCGAAAAGTTGAAAAGGTCTCCCTACTTGACATGGTTTGACAGTTTCGCCCTCTCAAAGGTGACAAGAGAGCGGCAGCAGGTAAAATGTAATATCTACCAACTACGGTTACTGACACACCTTCTAGGCCCTGGGACCTCCGCAAAAATGTTTTCTGGCGGCGCGGTTTTTTTTCTAGGCCCACCTCTGACCCGAGCTGCCTCTTACGCAGTCAAAACGCTTGGAAGAAGTCTCACAAGACACGCAGTAGGAATTCTTGACGTCAAGAAAATGACTCTTTTCCCAAGGCACAATTAGATACCATCTTTAGAATGCGACATAGTGTCTGGGAATATTACCTCCAAGTTAGTACACTTTAAGATAAAAACACAAAACCATTAGAGCAGAACATAGTGGTGGATTTAAGTAGCTTAAAGCGCCGTAATTCTCTCTGCAATTTCAGTAGGAATAGTTTTTGCATATCTTGTGTCACTATCAGTGGGCTCCACATGACATATTACAAAAACAGTGAGAAATCATGAATAAACTTTCTCCTTTAGACAACCTCAAAACTCACAAAAACACGATTCTACACTGTACCGAGTTCACAAGACATGGTCCACAAGATATACAACCCCCATGAACACTTACACATCTACTTACATACCCCCACAATATGAAGAAATGAAAAAGAAAAGAAAAAGAAATAAAGAAAATAAAAGAAAGCACACTATACATACATACATATACATAACCTCATATGAATAATTTATAGAAAACCAACTTCTGTATTGTTCATAAGGTTCTATGCACTTGTGTTGCTCACTTTCCACTTGTGTGAAGGTTTAGTTCTTACTACGTAACTTTACACTGTAGAATTCCTATAGTCATGGGTAGTTTATACTTGAAACTATTAATACTAAATACTGAATTTTTAGCAACTAGTTTTAGTTAGAAAAGTTCATTAAATGAACCCCAAAAAATGCAGAAAACGCGTTGTATCCGCTAATTTTAAGTGTCTTACGTTTAGGATAAAGTTTGTTGTACGAAAGTTAACGATTATTGAAAAAGATAGCTAAGAAGGAGAAACAAAGATGGCGGCTTAGAACCGCATTGTTTTGAAATGACCTTAGGCAAGACTTCTATTTCTCCTAACGGTAAACGTTTAGGAATAATCAAAGAAAATACCGATGACTGTCTAAGAGAAGATATTACTTAGTTTACCCCTACCGACCTCAGTTCCCAACAGTGCCCTATTCCTAAGTAAGGTCGGTCGATTTTATAATAAAGACGAACACATCAGTGGCGTGGCCTACCCACAAACTGAGAAAAGTTACAATAAATCAACACGAGACAGTCAAAGAATTCCGAAAGAAAGAAAAGCCACAAATCTTACAGAAAGAAGGGACCACACTGACCTCTCGTGACGGCTCTGGGAACAAATGATAAAAATCTGTGCTTGTTGACAGTATTTTGTTAGGAGAAGCGATGCCGGCGGGTCGCCTGTTGTTCTCTGTTTTATGGCGCTATTTACGGTGACCGCCCTATGTTCCGAAATCCCTATATTCCGAAATCTCTATATTCCGAAATCCCTATATTCCGAAGTCCCTATGTTCCGAAATCTCTATCGTCTATGGAAGTGTTCCAACACACTAGTGTACCGACTGGCTTTGTACAGCAACCTGGGAGTCGACCAAAGCTACATAAGTCCAAGCTGCGGACACGCGGTCAGCAAAATAGGAAGTTGCGGCCAATATATTATATCATGTTACCTTCTTTAATATTCTCCTTTTGTGTTATTTGGGATGTCTTGAAATCTGTTAAAACTATAATGATAATAACAACAGAGGACTAACGTTAGCTCCATTTCAGATTTTAGCCGCAAACTTTTGTTTAGGCAAACCTAAACGCGCACCATCGGCAAACATTTAAATGTATCATTCTTGTAACGCACCTAACCTCGTACCATTTTGATAGCATCATAATTTCAATACAATTCTTGACGAGGAAACGAAAAGATACACTCATGCATGAAAATGACATACGATATTTGCATGTATACTAAAAATTATTTTCAGATATGTACGCGAGTATCTCGGTCACCCATAAATCAATCAAAAACGAGACTAGGTAAATGGTTTACGTTAAATGTGGTTAGTAAATGAAAAAGTTTCAGCATAAATTTGCGATTGAGTTTGGAGTCTTTGGACTCTGTTTCAGGTGCTAAAAAAAGGTTGAACTTTTATAAGTATTCTAGTTTATTTCTATAAATAACAATAAACTAGAATTCGAATTTCAGGTGTTTTCAGCTCAGTGTGACCCATGCGACCGTCGGAATCGGGTCGGCGTTCAGGCCGGTTATCATCGGGAAACTGTCTCGCTTCTTGGGTATTGGCTATCGACTTGTAAACGCCATCCATGTTACATGTACATGATTATAGTTGTGTGTCACAATAGCTGTGTGTCAAAATTTCGGAACATAGGGATTTCGGAACATAGAGATTTCGGAACATAGGGATTTCGGAACATAGAGATTTCGGAACATAGGGATTTCGGAACATAGGGATTTCGGAAGATAGGGATTTCGGAACATAGGGCTTGAACCGCTATTTACAGGCCCGTGGTATTAGCGAGTACTCGTTTATAACTTAATTGTCGGGCAGTCTTAAAAGAGAGACCGGCTTTGGCCAAACAGACGGCATAATCAGCACAAACAGTTTCCACAGGAACTCTACAGGCGGCTTGTTGGGAGAGAGTAATGAAGAGGAAAAAGAAGAAAGGCTTCTTGGATTGTTTCCTAGGAATTTCTTCACGAGATGCGAGACTGGAGTTGTTTGTATTTTTGCCTCCCCCCTTCGCGGAGATTATTATGCACGGTGGTTGGGGAGAGATTGACAACTTCGGATAGCACCTTGCGACGATTCCCGGAGATAAATATATTCTTAAGGTGACATTTCCAAGGGCAAAAGATGCAGAAAAATGCTCTCACCTGTGTCAGTTCGGGTCTCTGGGTTGCCTTCCTTCGCGCCCTGGCCAGGAATCCAGATCGATAGGATGAAGACTACGATGCGTTCTGCATACGGGATGCGATCGTCGTGGCTTGTCGGTCGCCGAAGTCGTCTCAACCCGCCAACAAGCACCCCCTCGACCCGCTAACCGCCGGGAAACGCTGGGAAATCTCGGAGAGCTGAAATCTGCGTTAGTAATTCCCACCAAATTACCTTTCCCGTGGACTTGTTTAACGCACTAGAACTACAACTCATACTGGGAACGACTGAATAGCGCTCTCGAAAGAACTGACCCCGAAATATACACAACAAGATGTCGAGAAAAAAAATCGAGGTGAGGTTTTGTTTTTCCGTTGTAATTTTATGTCTATTCAGTCGAAATAAATCTTGTATTCCCATGGAATTTATAAAATTGAGTTGAACTTCTTTTAACTGATCCGTAACAGCGGACAAGGGAGTCATTTTTAGTCGTCATGTGATACTTAAAAACCAATCATGGCGCAGAACTCGGTGGTATCACCCTGCCAATGTTTGATTAATAGTTGGGTGGAAAGTTTGACATATTTTCAACCCTTTTCCCCTGAATCCTTTCCATTTCAATCATCCGCTAGCTTAAGAATGGACCAAGATCCGTAATGGTTTAAAAGAAAATTCATAAAAAAGCAAAGATAATTTTCGTACACGAAATCGGTATGAACGGTAATCGATGGGTGCTTGTGTGTAGGTCCAACATTTTGAGGTCCTCTCGAGACGTTTTGTCGAAATCAACATCGTCAAATCGTACTGCGTAAGTACAATTTTCTCTGCTTTCGTATTAACGTTAATCCGTAGGGATATGGTAATCTCTTGGAAATCCTTGTAAGAGTCCTAGCTACTTAAATCAGCACGTTACAGTATTAAAATATCCACTTACCTTGCAATGGCTGCAAAATATCATGCTAAAGATGGAGGTGCGAACATGTCGGCCGTGTTAACATCAAGTTTGCATCAAAATAACCATTAATAAATCCGTTCACAATGCTTTAAACGCTACGAGGTTTTGTACGAAATACTGGGTAAAATATCATAGTGTACATTGAAGATATTGGGACAAATATAAGCCCAAAATACGAATTTTAAACGCCAAACATGAAAGGTAAATGGACCGGGAGTCATGCATTACGAGATTGTAAATACTGGGAGATATAGGTCATGTTTATTCTGCGTATGCTTATTTCAAATATTGACCTGTTTCGTGGTTTTAAAACACAGCAACGTCAACAAAAAATGCCAGGTTAAACCAAAGGCCAATAGGTGAAATATCTAGTGTTTGTGGTACTTTGTACAAGGGTATTTACAATCGCGATAATAGCCCAAAACAAGCCTCAAATACAACGAATTATCATCTAACGGAAATACAACACTAGCATGGATACGCAGGCTATAATTTCGGCAAAATATTGGCGATTCGTTCGTGCATAAGTGTTTTAGGCACTTGAAAAGGACAAGGCTTGACAAGATCTCTTTCTCTTGATTAATCAGTCTAGACTAGTGCGACAGTTCTGTCAATTTCGTTGGTACACTTCACCTTTGTGTACACAGAAAGTGGCAGAGCCCCTTACTGGAGCCGAGACGTGCAAATACAGGCGGTCATTACAACGAAATTACAGCGGTCTTGGCCAGAATATTTGGACGGAATCGGCCAGAGATGACCGGAGCCATCTTGGATTGGTTAGAAAGGTTTTGGCTTTAGCAGGAATTCGCGAAACCCTCGTGATTTATGATAGTAGGTGTGAAAAACACGTCCTTTAAAATTACAACAAGATGCGGCCGGGGACAAAACCTTAGGTACGTTTCTTCTCAAAGAAGATACTCAACAATTTTCAATTGATTCTACTAGGATTTATTCTAAACGTACTGCTCAAAATGACGCATCTGCAGCATTTTTTTAAACACTAAATCATAACTCACTTTTAGCCGCTTCTTTTTAAAATGCAGCAGTGTATTTTCGAATATACCTCTGCAGTACAATCACTACAAAATCTACACGAATATTAAAGAGGATTCCTGTTAAATCCACAACAGAAGTGCCTCTTTATATATTAGTAAGACCGGCTTTTTTCAGAACACAGCGGCCTCATTTGTAACTGTAGTGTGATTTATGACTGTAAGTGTGAAAACTGGGGTTACTGTGAGGTTACCCCTACCGTCACTACACAACTCATAAACACAAAAACACTGTTCTTAAAACGTGACTTGAAACGCTCTAATTCCTCTATAATAAAGGACTACCACAAATCGAAATAGATTGAAATTTGTTTGGTAGGAAAATGTAAAACTTTGCGGCTTGTGGTTGAAGACAGAACCAAATTTAACAGTTTTTGACACATCATAAAAGAAATATCGACTGGAACGACTGAGAAGGAAGAGTAACAAATGAATACAGACTAGCAATAGTTTCCTAGTGCAACAGAACTTGTTAGAATCGGTTACTTGTGACGAATAGAGGGCTGTTTATTTCTGGAAGGCGAGGAACAGAAATTGGAAAACACGGAACTTGATTTATGGCAGCGTCAGCCAGTTTTAGCGTTTGAAGTTTGATCGGTGTTTCAAATCTTAGGCGTTCGTCAAAACCCGGACTGCTATCTCTTCCACGTGTAGGTGTGGGGGAACATGCTGTACTTTCCTATCGGCATACTACACCGGCAGAATTTCAAAATGCATAGCCCTGAATTTAGAAGGTGAACTCTGCGGCTAAATCGCACTCTATATGCTGACTGTGATTTATAACGTGCGATTCATCAGACTACGCCAAGAAAAAAAACACACCACTGCTCACAATTGATAAGTCCTTTTTCTAAATATCCTGCGAAAAGTTTGAACTTTTTCCTTGAGGTAATGAATATAAAACTTTCGTTCCGTCTTGTGATGTTGAAATGTTGGGACGTTTTCCTTGGGTAGGCTCGAGGAACGGCTGTCAGTTTCTGGGCGAGGATTCCTGAGTCAAATTTACGATCTCCGTGGATTTATGACCCACTGGGTGACTTGTCAAGTCCCCTCGGTCAAATTCCAAGGAGTAAAAAAACCCAAGTCGATTTCAACACCACCTCTTTCGCTTTCACCCCTCGTGCTTTTCACGGGAAGAATTCGATCTTACATGAAGGTGAATTTTCTGCTCAGTGGTCAGCGCTATTAAAGCTTGTCACCCTCGCTAGCCCCAGTCAAATGAAGGAATAACAATCTGCCAACAAAACCGAAAATTCGATTATCCCAGATGAAAGTTTGGCCGATTGTTGATTTCCCGTGCGTTAGACCAGTTTTAGGGCCGCGTTGTCTCCTTTTTTTCAGGGAGAGAGAGAAATTGACAACCTCGCTTTTCTTGTTGGGACGGAGGGCAAAAGTGCACGCAGAGAAAGGTGTTCTTTTTCTAGGCGAAAGGTGAAAAAGAGGACAGGGAACAATAGAAGCATGTACCAAGACATAGTTCACACCCGTTGTGTATAGACGGGGCGGGTTTGACCTCTCGGTGCACTGTCCCCTCTTTCTGAACCCTCCCAAACAAACCTTTTACCTCCGCATGACTTCAAAACCTGATCTTCAACAGCTTACCATACCACGACCCACTCAAGCATACACTAAAAACTAAAGCCCCCTTTTCTAAAGAGAACTTTGGTCCACGGATGCGGAGAGAGTCCATCTAAGCCAAGAAATAAAATTTAGAATCATTGCACCCTAGCAAATAAATACGTTTTGTCTTGCAGTGGAATTTTATAAAAATAAAACCACATGAAATTCGTTAACGTTTTAAACAATGGAGACAATAAAGAAAATGGTTCAGATCGAAAATACCCCTGTGAAAGTGAAGAAAAAAAACGTAATATTATTGCTAAATGTATCAAGAAATGGCTTGTAGTGGTGCTTACATTTCAAGCCATCTGAGATACAGGGATCTAGGATCTTCCTGAAATGGTCTAAAAATAAACAATTCTAGCTTCGCCCTCTGAGGTTGAGGATAGACACAACAAGGCTGTGCTCCAATATTTTTATTATAGAGTATGCAAGCATCCTCCATATCTGATTCGCCTTAGAGACTAGGTCACCCACCCTTTCACTGAGAAAACGACGTTTTTCCATTGCCTTCAAGGCGTACATGTGAAAGTCTTAGCTTTTATTTTCTTAGAAGTCTTGCGATTGGGTCTGGCGAGACTAAATAATGGTGGTAATGCACACAGCGGACGTGCCCTCTCGCGGTAGGGCGGGCGACGAAAATCCCCCCGGTTGTTTTCTGCCAGAACAATCTTATTTCAAATGCTAGCCGTGAGTCAGGAATATCCTTTCCAATGTCACCTTCCAACCTCCGAGCCAACTTGAAAGGGTAAGAGAACAAAACTTCAGTACGGAGCTGTACTTGAAGGTCTGTCATGCTCAGAGGGGGAGGGGCAGAGGGGCTTGATGGGTTGACGGTGTGACGGGGAGAGATGCTTGTCACACCGTTTGGGGAATCCATCTCCGTGCGATACCGATACACCGCGAGAAGGTATGCCAAACACACGTCTCTTGTTTAATATACTAGTAATAAGATTCAGCAGAAGGACCTGAAATCGACACAAGTGTAATCGGTTGCAGTATGTGAGGGGTGAGACGGTTGCTATGGTAACGGCAGACGATTCTCATCCTCGGTCGCATCTCGCGGACTCCCCGCCCGTCAAAACAGCTCGAGTTTCTGACGTTTTTCTGGCCCGCACACGGCAGACCCGACTCCCTGCCAGCTTGAAAGAGTCGCATTTCACCGTTGGAATGACAACGTGTGGTCCGAAAACGTCTAGGAAAATTGTTTCAGTCAGATATCAGACTTGAAAGGGATTCTGACTGCCATTTTAACATCAGGCTTGGATTTCTTCCCATCTTCGCCCTAAAAAGGCACATCCTCTCAATCAAGGAGGGGAAATAAGGACAAACCTACATCACCGAAAAAAAAGAAACTTGCTGAGTTGCAAATAGATTTCATAGCACATGCAATGGTCTTCCAGATTTGAATAAGAATTCCGTATAGCAAGAATAATCTTCGGGGATGAAATAAACAAAATTACAAGAGAAGCATCGTTTTGATTTATTTAGACTGGATACCACAAGATGTAAAAACGTTCAAAACATATAATTTGATTTAAAGTCTTGAGCTGCAATAAATCTTATACTCGAAAACAGAGACGCCTGAAGCTGTGCATGAATTTTGGTAGGTTTAATAATAAGGGTGTCTGGGTCTGAAAAAAATACCCAGGTCCCAAGAAATATCCAAACACAAAAGAAACGAATTCTCAAACAAAGAACTCTTTTTAAATTCGATTCAGACGCTTTTTTCTTCCAAACAATAAGGGACATTTCTCCATTTTGAAGACGGGCCAGTACTAGGTTAGTAAGCCCATAATTTAGCGCCTGTTTGGAGCAAGGTCAGAGCCATGAGTTACGACTTTCGCGGGCGGATTTGAGAGCATTTGTTTATATGTCACAACCCTGCCCTCTTATCGGACGATGTCTTCATGGCGAAGCCACACAACAACATTCAAAACAAAATGAACGAAATATCCCTCAGATTTCACTCGATGTTTGTGAAATTGACTGATCAGTGAGACACGTTTTTGTCAGGAAATAGACACAACATTAATGTGATCTAGTTGTGAATGTAACGCGCGTCTTTAGGCTGGGTTACAGACAAAATAATTTTGTCTATTGTGTCAAACCTACGGGGTTCCAGTTCTAAAGTACTGCACGTAAAACCGACCATATGGCGTGAAATATAGCATGTATATACAAATAAAATCCTTATAGATCTTTGTACAAAAATTTTGATTACAAGTGATATTTCGTTTCGGTGATATATCGATGAACTTACGGTGGATTTTGAAAGGAAACGGTGCAAAACACGGCCATTGTTGCGTAAGCTTTCTCTCCCCTTGTTACGAAAGGAGATATTTCCGATTCATGGAAAATCTTTGTACGTTTTGCCAGCTCAAGTTGTTACAATTCCGAGTAAATTGCCCTCTTGGCTTCTTCTGTGTTTAACCAAAACAAGAGAACGGTCGTTTAAGCTATTGCTAGTGCTTGACATCAATTCAGCATTGGCACGCTTACAATAACCCGCCATCCGCTCTACAAGCCCCATTCACACCACAGCCATTTATTACACAAACGAAATAAACTCTCCAACAAAATTGTGAAATGTGAGGTTTTCTCCTGTGATTTCGCTAAAGGGGAAAATTAAATTAGGCAGGAGAGAGATATGATTATGAGTTGTGCGGAAACGGCTTTTTCGCGTGAGGATGGTAGCCAAGCCATATATCACTTGGCGCGGTGGGGGAAACCCTCACTGTTTTCAACAGTCTGTTTCGTCAGTTTATGGAGATATACGAAGCTAGTACACACGTAGTTAACCCTACAAGTCAGACAGGGCTTGGACTCGCATTACTCTTGAATAAAAAGAACGATATTTTACTATATAAAGGCGGGGATTTAAAAATGGTATTTCGGACGCACGCGTGGCCCTTATGCCTATAACAGTTCTGGACCGCCATTTTCTCTGCGATTTATACACATTTCACACTCGCAACACCTAAAATCATATCGCACAAAAATCTTGCTTATTTCTATCACGTTTTTCTTAATTTTCAAGCAACGTTTTGTCAAGGAATAATCTAAAACTGCTGTTGAAAATTAGATGAGAAAGCAAGATATTTCTACACGCCATCTTTAACAGCTCCAGAATCAAATTATTTTATACAGTCGTACAAATAAATTCTTCGTGTACCTTTATCAAATATGAAATCTATTTGAAAAATATGTATTTGAAATCCTTACTGTAATACGCCAGATGACAACCCTTGTACGCTGTTTCTTTTGTTGTAAATAAATGGAAGAAATCTACGACAATAAATCAGACGCATCTTTCTTCATTCCCTACCTGCTTTAGCTGTTAGAGAACAAAGGGATTCGTTCCTTTAACGTTGTGTGAGGAAAAATCGCCGCAATTATCGAAGGTTAGGACGGTATTTAGAAGGTAAGGAAGTGGTAAATAATTCAAGCACAAAAGCTCCGAGCATAGATTGTACCAAGCAATCAGGGTAAGATATTTCTCCAACTGATTTTTGCTGGTCTCGTCTGGGCGTAAAACGCTCTCATTTCCTAGCTAAATTACATGGCGTATATCTCACATCTAGTCACATCCATCAAAAAGTCAATTTTGCAAGGAACCGCAGGGTTGGAAAAATCTGTAGAATCAAGAGCTAAGTCTGGGTTGTAGAACGCGCGCGCGCGGTTGGTGTACTGTTGGGGATCTCTACATTTCTCGGTGGTTTGCCGTGTTGATGCTTGCGGTGTAAGGAAATGACGATTTTGTTTCCGTAACATTAATCGAGATAAGCTATCATACCCTACAGCATAATACACGATACTAATAAATCGTATGAATCTCAATAAACAGCGCAGAAAGATTCGTTTACGCCAGCGTTGTTGGAGTAGATGAAAATGTAGGAGCGTCTGCGAATCGAATGTTTGGCTACATCTCAGTTTTAGTTGGTTCATTTTTCCCACTGAGCGCCTAACGTTCTAGCCACAAACTGCAGCCCTACAAGGAGTCAAGTGCGGTAGTTATACTCCATAAAACCGCTCGTAAAAACGACTGTAACAAATTTATGTTCACATTTGTCAAGGCCGCTCGTAAACTAAGGATTGGGGTTCCCCCAGTCGTGAAGACAAGACTTGTTGCCACTTTTTTTTTGTCGAACGAAATCGGTAGGGCAGAGATATTGGGAGTTCAAAATTAAACCCAGGTCGGTTCCTTGCATGACTTGGCAACTGAACAAGACATTGGAAAACTACTGAAGCAAAACCACAGGGTCTTTAAGAGTACTTGAATTGTTCTTGTCGTTGAAAGGACTTGTTTGCAGCCACCGGTGGGCGCGGGGTACCACGGGTAGCGGGCTTCAGGGCGACCTCTCGGTGAACGTTTGAAAGTTTCAGCCCTAATTTCCCGACTCATTCGTCAGGAAGTATTACCTAAGCCAGCTCGCCGGACAGACAGCCTAGCTTTAGACTTCCCTAGCCGGGATTCTCAACTATTTATGAACACCAAAGGCCAGCTTTCTAATGGATAATCCACCCTCTTAACTTGGTGTAATTAGCTTGGGAGCAGAGAGACTTAACCGAGGGGTAGCGGGGGTAATATGCTCGTTGTTAGTATCGACTTGGTGAGTTTGCTGCCATAAATCAAGAGTGTCGGCTGGAACAAGCAATATTACCAGTCTCCCTTGCCGAAAAGGCCCCGCCGAAGTCTTACCACGGTTTTCAATAAGTTTCCAATTTAAGGAAACTGACAGCTAGGGTTGCAATTGACACCAGGGCCAGACTGGGGTTGCTTCAGGTATTGATACGGGGCCGCTATTTTCCCCTTCACGTCACACGGATCAATAGCAGATAAAAACACCCACACAAACTCCAGGAAAAAGAAAAACAGAGGCAACACACGAAAACTAGAACATCAGTAGGAAAATTGGCGTTTGCCTGAAGGCGCAAAGATGGGAGAGATGTCCATGTCCCGGTTATTGGGAGATAAAAATCGCCACTTTCGCTACCTCAGTGTTTGGAAAAACGGACTAGCACAATCTCATCAGAGATAGCGGCTCAAGTTTTTAAACGGTCTCGCGGAAGGGAAAGTCCGTTCCATATTTTCATTGACATGTACCTGTTAAGATGAGTATAACCATGACCACGGTGTTGCGCTGACTGAGGATATATTAATCATTCTAATAAATCACTCGTTGTAGTTAACCTTAATGATAAATTGTCATTTAGTCGACCTCTGACCCTATCTGCCATAGTAAACGATGTTGCTTGAACGTGGAGGCAGTCACAACAACACACACAGCCGTCAAGTGTTCAGATAATTTATTAGATATTAGCAACACAGGGGTGGCATTTCTTCAAACCTGTCACGAGTTTTTTCTTCTAGTTACTATGGGCAACCCTCCTCATTACGTCATTGGTTGAAGGGAATCCAAATGGCACAAACTATAGATGGGTAGATGGGTAGAGAAGTAGCAAAACGACTACAGCATAATTCAAAACACTAATACATCGGGATCACACAATATAACAATCATAATAATAATAATAATATCAACCGATTCACATACAAAGCTCAATCAGAAAATATACAACGATTGTATTCTTAATAACCCTGAGACATTTTTTTGGTAACATTGTGCATCAATATGACTTAGGTATACAACTTTTGTTCACGTAAGCCATGCGTATGGTCGGCATGAAATTTTAGACAGTTAGTGATATTTAAACGGGTGGAAACTCCCTAGGTACTAGGTGTCGCTTGCACGCGGATGAAAAAGGACACCGGTGGAAATTATACGCTTACTCTATACAGTCTTTGGCTAAGAAGTCGGCAGCAGATTATAGTAGACAGCGAATGAAGTACAAGAACACGCTCACACACACTTTCACATCAATACATGGTCAAGATAACGGATAGACTCGGACAAAAGGAACTCACTGGTACACGTGTTACTACATATGATGGGTGGGGTGGGGGGCTCTTTCTATCGTCCATATGATATAGTACACTTCTCTCTCATGTATTGCAAAAAGCCCCCTACACTATCTCTACCACTACAACGCTAGGGGGACACATATACACAACTTTCCTACTAATAATTTACACTCTAGATGTTGTGAAATATAAATACTTCAGCTCGTATAATAATAAATACTGCCTCGTCTCAGGACGAGAGAGAAAGAATGTTGCTGGTACTTCGATTTTGACATTTTTTTGGAGAAACTCACGATTGACAAGCCTTGTGTGTTAGAGTTCTATCATGCCGTGTTCAGAGACAATACCCTGAGAGACCCCGTGATGGTTGTGTCGTACTACTGAACCGTTGACGCCCGCTCCGCTACCGCCCGACGCCGAAGACGACCGGGTCTTGGTGTTGGGGAGCCTGTTGTCCTTCTTCCACTTCATCCGGCGGTTCTGGAACCAGATCTTGATCTGTCGCTCCGTCAGTCCCAGAGAGTGTGCAATCTCTATCCGTCGCCTCCGCGTCAGGTACCGGTTGAAGTGAAACTCCTTTTCCAGCTCTAGAACCTGCTGGCGTGTGTATGCTGTCCGAGACCGCTTGGTGTCCTGTCCATTGTACGACGTGCTCCCTACAACAACACAACGGAGGCCGGTTAGAGCCCCGCCACACACACACACACACACACACACGAGCGCTCTCACTCTATCTATACGTACACGTTACTACCGACTACAGGCCCTAGTAACGATCTGCTTCCGACATAAACATTCTCATAAACGTACCCCGGGCTATACTCCAAGTCTAACCATGCCCCCCATTTAAAGATGAACCGAATGGCTGTTCTGTTCCAATGTGACTTTGCCTACGATAATAAAACATGTCATTACGACTTTGTACCATAAAATTTATGGAGAACATAATGGTTTGTCTTGCGGTGGGTCCACGCGGCTCGTGTTTACAGCGACAACGTGCTAGGAGAAGGAGGAGAGAGTACGTACCGGTGTTGGAGTGGACTTTCTTCATCCAGGGGTAGACCATCGGGACTGTGGGCGGACCGTTGGAGGGGGGACTGCCGCCGTCGGAGACGGTGGTGGTGGCGGTGGAAGAGGTAGCAGGAGGCGGTGTCGGTTGGCTGGGAGGCGGCGGGGCGCTGTGGTTGTGTTGTACCGTACTGAGGGTGGATGTCGGCCGGCTGTGGGGCGGTGGTGTCTCCGGTCCGGGCCCGGGTCCCGGTGCCGGGCCATGGCTAGGCTGCGGCGGTGGCACATTTCTGGCGGCCTGACTTACATGGTTGTACGACGTCTCCGTGTACGTAGCACGCTGATACGCCGTCGGCCCATAGTTCTGAGCGCGCTGAGGACTTGGCGTGCCGTAGTAGTCAGGAATTTGACTCGGGATATAGCTATTTTGCGAGTATTCTTCTACGGGAGGAAACTTTGGGTCAACGTAGCCAGAGTTCATCAAGAACGAACTCATGATCATTAATTTCTAGGGTGGAAAATAATAATTTTTCTGGTGTTGTCGTATTTCTGTTATGGTCAGCCCTCCCCCGAGCTGTCATCTTGTCTTGGCGATCCCACCACGTGACAGCGGCGCCCAATCACAAGCGGGCTCCGTGACCTATAGTTAGCATGTGCAGTTTGATGGATAGGGCCCTACTCCTAATGGCTTCGCTTCGAATGATAAATACTTTTATAAACGGTTTGTTGACGGGGGTTCCGTGGTCACCCCGTGTTCGGCTTGATCTCACTTGACCTTAACTAAAAAGATATCATTCCTGCGGCATTTTTTCCCGCTTCTTGTAAACATAGAAAACTCAGGGTGATACCCGCGCGCCCCTGCATTCAGGCGACGCTAGTAGTTGTCACAGCTAATGCAACTCGGCACTTGGAATCGTTTGCGCTCTTCTCACAGACCCATAGCGCACACAAAGAACCAAACCAAGCGCTGACATCAACCCTAGGTCAAAAACCCTTTTCCTTTCCTTCAATGGCGCCAAACCCTGACACAACCCAGAGGAGGGAAAACGACTGACATCTTAACTTTGTCTTTCATTTTACCTAACTCCTCCCCTTTCTAATCAGGACGTGTCCAAGGCCAGAGTCTGCATTATTCAGAAAACTTATACTTCTCGCCCCGTATCAACTTTCACTTAAAGTGACCACCCGAGTGACCATCCTACATACATGGCCATCCTCATACAAGGACAGTTGTTTTCTTTTCCGAGCTGACGGCGCCAATACAGTTGTGTAATTCCGACACCCCGTCTAACTATGTTTGTATTAGGACAGATATGTACATTATGGGTACCCCGTTCAGGACAGTACTTTGTCTTCTCCCCACGTTCTGTCTGGTGCCCTATAAGGTTCGAATGTTAACCCGCACGCCGTGACACAACTCTTCTAAATTCTCCAACAACTTACTTCACAATCTTTTCCTGCTGTAACGAATAATCGTTTCGTTTTGAGGAGAAATATTTCGGTAGCTAGTGCCGGTAGTAGTTGGGAAACAGCTGCGAACACTTGAGTCTGATGATTGTGTGTTTCCTAATTCTATTTTCACCACAAATGTGCACTAAATACAGTGACCGTGCCAAGTTTTTTGTAGCCAATTCTTAAGTATGACATTTGTTTTGTGAAAATAAAAGGCTTTTGTTGGCGAAATAAGTGCGACAAATATAGCTGTTAAACTTAACTAAACTAGGATGTAACTATTATGACAATCTAATCCGTCTGTTTGTACAGCATAACGAAAGTTTGGTGGCCTAAATCCAGGGATTTTACGACAGATCTTAGAAATAAAATGTTGAAGTCAAATAATTCTCGAGGCTGTAATTTTTCAAGCTACAAACGATGCTAAAAATAAGTTTTGGAATTCCACTCAAGCACGTTTTAAATGTACGACATTAACTCAGCTATTGTTCTTAACGATTTACAGTATTTGTAACAATTATATAACATTGTTCAAAGTCCTTTAGAGGGATGCAAACTCGGAAGGATAACTGGACTAGAATATATCAGTTGCCAAGACTTCAATTTTTCTCCTAACAAAAATAACAAAACGCTGTCAGTTGCCTATTAGTTAAAAGTGAGCGGAATTGAACGTAATTTCTCTCTCGCTGCTCTAGATTTAACTAAAATCTTTTATTAGACAGAGAAATGGGAAAAGTTGCCAAGTTGATTTGTTCGTCCGGGAATGATTTTGCGTCGCTGGGAGCGGTTTTTGGATCGATTTCTCTCAATCAGTTTGCCATGTTACCCGCACTTGCAACTATCATTGCGTTTAATTATAGGTACTGCTTCAATTTCTCCATCTCCCAATCTTGTTCTTTCACGGGCCGGCGATATCTAGAGGGCATCGCGGCGAAATGGAAAGTCGCCAAGGTACCAGAGCAAGCCGAACTTTTCAACTCTCAGAAACTTGCTTATTGTTTTCGCACGCTTGAATGCGTTTGAAACCCAACTCCTTTTCAAAAAAGGGGGCCTTCTATACAAATACGGCGGCCACTAAACGACAGCTTTTACGGGTGTTTTTAAGGTCTTTTGATGAAGTTCTCCTAATTATGCGAGCTAAATTAGAGCAGTTTTGTAATCTTACGTATCTGATGAGATTTCGGACCGCAAATGGTTTGCCGAGTAGTCGTCCATCATGAAAATGGTCCCAGAGAAACCGGGCTGGAAAATTGGACATCTAACGACCACAAGGAACCGGTTTCATCAGCCCCCCTCCTATCTCTCTCGCACACTTTTAATGGTGTGTTTTCTTGACAAATAGCAGTAATTATTTCCCCAACTTCCGCTTTTCCCTGAAGCCTTTTTCTTGAATCCGAATCCCTCTCCTCCCGACAACCTGGTATTAGAAGTCCCGGGTTCGAATCCCAATCGCTGGTCAGGTCACAGGCTACATTATACCTGCAGAAACGAATTTGTGACGTGGATACCTCACACAAATTCGGATCTACAGGGTACATATAGACTATGAACATAGCGTGATTTTCTGACTCTCCATCTTGGAGGTGTTGCTTGACAAGACTCGGTACCCGCGTCTGTAAAGTAAAATTAATTAGCAGGTCGCGGCCAGAGTGTAACCTCGTCTTAACCCTGTTCAATATGCATGTAAATCTCCCAGCCCGGTAAGGCACGGGGGAAACCCCCCTCTCACCCTTACAATGTCATTTTCACCAGCATATAAATCAGCACAAGTGGACAGAATCCAGCCCCCCTCCCTCCAAACCTCACTTGTCTCCTGACAACTTTCTCTCCTCAATGTTGATGATTGCAAGCTTCCCTCTAATCGATTAGTTGGGAAAACAAACGGCAGTTCTGTCCAAGCCAAGCTAGAAGTCGTGACCCCTCTTTTCTTGTATTTTACAGGTAGGGGAAAGACTGTGTGTTTGGAGCCCGCCAAGACTGGAACACGACAGAAACACATCGATCCAGTCACCCAACAACGACTTCTCAACAGACAGGTCTTCCTGGTGGATGGAAATGAAATGATGTGACTGGCCCAGAGATAAGACCGACTCGAGGCCTGCCAAGCCGGTGGTATATTGAAAAAAGAAACTTTCATATCTAGATGGAAAAACAACACAGCCCTTTCAACCGTCCTGTCGCTTTCCTCACATGATTGACAATGTGAAACCGACAAGGTGTCAGTTTCTGGCAGGCTAAAAAACTCACACAATACTTTCAAAGCGACCTTATGTGATGATACTGTGCCATAGGGTGATAACGGTTCTGAAGAAAGGGTAGAAAAATCGACATCTTCTGTTCTGAGTCGCGATTAATTTTCTCCTAGTTGTAAATTGAGTTGAAAAACGACATCAGTTGTAGAAAAAAGCGACGAGGTTGGATACTACTTGGAAATCATGTAGATACAACCGCCCAAAAGTGTCGCAAGAATTCCCTTTGTTAATATTTCTCACGAAGTGTCTGGAAGCAATAATATCCAATTCTACAAGGTACTAATGCACAAAAGATTACAATTCCATTACTTGAGTCATTTGTCATTTCTGAAACACCGTTCAACTCTTCCCTCTCGGAAGACTAGAAAAGACTTTCCAAATTGCTTTTTCGGTCCCGAGAAATGTTGACAGTGACAATGACATTTCCATCTGGAATTCTTTTCCATTTCTTGGCTTCCACTTTCAGGGAATTTGGGTTGGATTATTCCAGACTGCACGGCTAGGCCCAAACCCCGGCGGCGCATTATATTCAGCCATCCTCATAAAGTATTACGGTTTATGGTCTTGTCTAACCGCAAACCCATAAAATCTGACCTCATAGGTGACCTTTCTTGGAGAAAGGTGTCTATCTAGGGATGGGAATACAGGGCTAGGGGTCTACAATACACCATTCTGCCCATAAATTTCCCTTTGTTAAAAGCTATCCTAAACCGAAATATAATCTAACCGCGGTTCTATCACTTCCTTGCAGTTGGGCTGCCATTATTAATATGCAGATGGCGTAGCTATTGTGAACACGGAAGAATATGGGACTGGATGGTATAACAAGATTATCAGAGTTACGCGTGCGTTACTCAATTTCCATAGCAAGACGCAGGATATTCTGAATTTCTTTTCCTTACAGCTGTGTGTTTATAAAATGATTACTTTTTTGTGTAATTTTTCTTTATATACAATGTGGATTCTTTACTATCACTATTGCAAGATATGATATTGAGTTTAATGTAAAGGAACATATTGAGGTTCGTTGGATACGAAATTGTTTTATTAGAAAAAAGTGAAATAAAGGAAGATGAGAGATTGAAAAAAACTGGTGTGGTGTGTTGTCAAGTGAGGTGTGATTGTCCATATTCATGTGTGTGTTCTAGCGTTAAGATGAGGGCATATGTGGAAATATGAAGGATGCATAGGCCAGGGAGGTGAAGCCACGGTTATGAAGATTTTATTACCATAAAAAATGGCCACAGCGCAAATCCCACTCTCCGTATTTCGATATCCGCAAATAGCGAGGTCTAACGTTTCACTGTACAGCAGGTTATGATGGTGGTGAGTGGGCACCACAGCAGGGGCTGGACCTACGGGGCAGTGGTCATCTTTGGGCCGTTTTGAAAAGTTGACCATTAGCGAAGGGGAACCACCTGCGTCAATTTAGCCCCAGATTTTGATAAATCGTTCTTTCCAATTTTTGCCATGAAAAAATATAGGAGTTTGAAAGGACAGAGGTGAAGACACGAGTAAGATAGATTGAGAGCATCCGCGGGGCAGAATGATAAAATGTTTGTTCTGAATTTCACAAAGAAAAACAAGGCTCAAGTTCCAAACTCATTGTTCCCTATCAAACATCTTCATCTATATGCTTCTACTGTACCTGACACGTCGAGGTGGAAACTAAATTGTAACCGCACGATATACAATTTACGTCCGACGAATACATGCATAAATAAATTGTCCTCTCATGTAATATGTCTTCAGAGGGAGTAATCTATCTTATTTTCTATCTGCGTTATTTTTCCCCAACTGTAATCATACAATTATGTGTAAGCGGTGTATAGAAGTAAAGTAAAGCTTTCTCAGCATGGTTATAAAGACAGCGTTTGTTGTATGTTTAATATATGAGTTGTGTAGTTTTGGACGTATACAGGTCAAACCTCGGACATGTGTGCGTTATGGGTTCGTTTGGGCACATAATCAATGAACGGATTGGAGCACGACGGATTATTCTCGGGTGAAAGTTGAGCAAATTTTGTCAGAAATTGCAACATAAATCATCTCTCTGGCAGGGGTTGGTCGCTCGGGTCAAGGGGACACTCAGAGTTTGGGAGAGAGAGAAAAATATCTGGAGCGTATCTTCCCGCAGTATTACTACCCGGTCAACTATGGGTCATCTCTTCATTTAGCAGAAACAAAATCTCGCTGAAAAAGACACGCGCCATCACCAAACCTGCACAGAAAATTACCCACACATTTCCGCCACCCAGACACATTTAGCACAAAACAACAAACCATTTGCCGTAATGCAGAAAATAATGAGAAACCTAATTAGAAAATTATTGGATATAGAAAGGTGGCAATCGCACCTACGGTGCAAAACATTAACATCAAAATGCTGTTTTCGTCCTACGCCAGGGAAGATAATTTACGGCGAGCTAGCAAGAGGTTGTGACAAACCGGTAACCTGCGTTTGGAGAGAAAGCTAGATAGGGAAGGACGGGTTTACAATGACTATTTATATCAGACAACTCCTTCTAACGTTGTGATCAATCTGGCAGCTATCGGGGTGGGACGTGGTGCTAGGGTCAACCTTAAAGGTGACTAATATGTAGAACTTGATTAGAAAGCAGCGCTAGGAAGAATGAGAGAAAAAGAGTTTGAGTTTGCGAAGCCAAAAAATACAGCTATGATACTTCTTGTTACTCAGCCACTCTCACAAACACACACAGACACACACACAAACGCACTTTTACTCTGTGAAAAATATGCAGTGTTAATTTGACAGTGAACAGTCTTAATTTACATATGCATTCAATTTCAACATGTGTATATAGTTTACGAATTTACAACAAGGATACGGCACAATATCCTAGATACAATGTTGTGTGGCACAGAAAACATTCAGTTTATAGAAGAGACATTAAGAGTATAATGTTACACTTCTTTTAGCTGCGAGAAGCTGAAGAAGTGGTACATGTCACACCCGATATTGGTACTATCTATATCCAAACTAAAGAACGCCAAGGAACAGAATTATTGCACCGTAATGACCACAGAAAGAGAAGAGAAAACAACACCGTCTACATTTCACATCAACCAGAACCGAGTCTGTGAATAGAACTGACGAAATGTACACACAGCCTCAAGAACAACACCGCCCAACTTTCACCCTGACCCCAGCGAAACAATAGGCGAGCTGTTGAACAATACACCTCCAAAATCCACCACTAAACAGTAGCCTACCATCCCCTAGAATTATAAGCTACCAGCAGGAATGATATAGATAAAATATACGCTGTTTTGAGGTACAAAAAGCTTACCGAGAGTGCTGTTGTCTGTAGAGTGTTCATGTGCGACTGCTTCTCACAGGTGAAAGTCCGCTCAATGTCTAGACTGTGGGTACACATAGCAGTGACAAGCTCTCATAAATATCATGTTAATCACGATCTGCAGAGAAACTGGAATGAAAGCTGGCCGACAGTAGAGTGCTGTTTGTTGTTTTGAGAGCTGGTGTGTGTTAGAGAGAGGAGAGATAGAGACAGGGGAGGGACCGTACGAGGCAGTGCCAGGGCACGGGGATTACAGAAGCGGCCATAAAACCTCTAACGACCGCCAGAACTACAAGTAAACATTGCCGTTTTACGGGCGTTTTCACACACTCAAAACACAATTTGACACGACTTGTACACATGTTGAACACTTGTGTAGGTAGAAACTGAAAAATGAGCGAGTTCCGGGCGATAGATCGGTCTGGAGAAGGTACAGATTGTGCGGAATGCCTACAGGTCCCTAATTTATCTCCGCTATAGGGGTGAGGCCATAAATCGGCTGGGCTGAAGTAGTAAACGCACACAAAAAGCCTTCTGACACAGACAGCACTCATAACAAACAGTTGGTACCTACACGTACGGAGTAGAAAGTCTTGTGTGTGTGCGTTTTTACTGGTAAAAACCGAAGCAGTGTTAGCAGGAAACGAGCGGCGTTTGTTGGAGACCCATGGATTTTATTTGAGTGACATCTAGAGGCGTACGCTCTATACACAGGTAATTATCTTTCTTTTGAACACATTAAAACTAGTCCGAGACTGCCAGTCAACTGCCGAAAAAACTGCCCACTTTTATCTGCTTTATTAACTGTTTTAAAAATGCAAAACCAGATACAAAACTGAGTTAGAAAACTAGTGTTAGGCACGGTGCCCCCTCCCCCTTTGAGTCCACATAACAAGAGCATTGCCCATCTTGTGACAGAGATAGCTTATTTATCATACGAATAAAGACGCGATCTAACATCAACTTACAAGTAAAGGATTCTAAAATTCAGAACTAGCATTTTCGAATTACTTCATGGTTCTAAATAGCATTAAAAGTCAAAGTGTCCCCCCCAGAAAACAAGAAATTCTGATCTGAGTAAATCTTTAAAAGAAGAATTTAGCTCCACAGAGTCTACGAGCTTCGTTCACTTACACGAAAGATTTACAACTGAACATAAAATAGCTGCTACAAAAATGGTACAGAATTACGGTCTAAGTTTTTTTCCCTTTCGTTGTAAGAAAAACATATCCTTAGCAACAGAACAGGAATAGACAAGGCTAATTTGGTACGAACATCGTGCTACTAAAATAATAACCTCACTCCTTTATGGAAGTGTTAGACCTCCCAGATTGAAAAGGCTGGACTTTTAGGTACGCAAATAATCGAATTTGTAACTAGAAGAATCGAGTAGTCCTAAAAACAAGCCAAATGTCGTAAAATCTTGCTTAAAAGGGGCTAATTAACAGGTGCAACTTGTTAGAGCCAGGCGCAAATTGGAGTACAACATCGCACCTTTCTGACAAAAAAAACAGGCGCTAAAATTCTCACACAAGTCCCAACACCGACAAGGAAATTCGAGCAGTTTATGGCGATCAAAAACAGCTGAAATAGACGAAGAAAACTGGCAGATTATTATTCGTAATTAGCTGTACTAACTCGTTAGTCCACTGAAGCATTGTGTCTGGAAACTCTGAACAAATGAAGGGTCAAGACCACATTTTCGTTAAAACAAAGGCTTAAAGCCTAAGTGAGAGACATGAATATGTAACACAAAGTATGGGAGATATGGAATAATATAGACGGTGCAATATGACTGCTATAGTTAATCCGAAAATGTACTTGTAGATGAATTATAGCGCCTACGAAAGCCACATTAGACGTCATGTATCTAAAATTATAACAACAAACGAAAAAATCACTCGCAAACACGTTGTAAATCTTTTTCCAACCTCAAAAAATATCACTGGAAGTAAAAAGTCGTTTTCAAGCTGGTTTTGTAGAGAAAATGTGTTATAAATATAGACTGTTGTCGTTTTCGCGCGGGAAAGTGACAAATCCAATATGGCGGCCCAACGTTGAGAGAAAATCAACGAAAGAAATGCTGTACTAGCTGCAACATGCAACCAGGAGTAAAAATATGACAGAGAGTCACCACCAAAAAAAAAATCCTCTCAAAATGAGACCAAAAATGCCTGTGGGTGAGTCCTGACGGACTCGGAAACCTAGAAGTATTCATGAAGCGAAGGAGAAATACGCCTGAGTGTCAAAGGTCACATTGGCTTCAAACCTGCCCGTCACTACAGTCGCTGCAAACTTTGATCATTTTCTACGGGAGGCCAAACATTCCATCGACCCTGCTCACCTACGAACGGCCCTGACGCCTTCCCTCCCGAGAAGTATTGAAAATCTTTCACCGCTAGCTGATATTTGCGCCCCACGATATGACAAAGAAGGCGACCCTGTGTACGGGGTGACCGCCAAACGTTCCAAACGGGAAATCTATTTCTTCAAATACCACGACACAAATTTACAGGCGCCTGTTTTCCCTGGAGTAGAATACTTGTCGACTCTCGGTCGTATCCGACTAATAAAAGTCGTGCCGGTTCGCCTAGAATCTTGGAGAAGGTCTCGAAAATAGAAAAATTTCTGGCGACGATGGACTGACTTTGTGTACTGTAGGGTAAAAGGTCACATTGAGAGTCACGAAACCCAAGTGAGCAAGCGTCAAAACATAGTCTAGACGACCTACCATGCTTGCCACTTGCTCAGAAATTATAGAAAAAAATGGAAAGATTTTCAAGAAGCAAACACGCGGACATATGGTGAGGGAAAGAGGTAGGTACCTTGGGATTTTTTGCGGAGCCGGGAAGAGCGATTCCAGACAAATTTCTCCGATTTCAAAGTGCGGTGGAAAAACTGGGCTGGGCGCCAGGACAGCGGCCTTTGTGGTCCCAGTGATATATATATTTTCTGGAACGTTAAAATGTGTGAATTCTGTCACCTTGAAACTGTTCTATAGAAAGTGACCGAGACACAAACCCGAACGCCCAAGGCTCAGGACTACAGGACAAGGGAATACCATACCTCGCAGTCCGGTGAAAATCTAGCCCGGAATCCTCCTAAATATCACTCCTAATTCACAAGTTTGTGTTCGGCTGGTTTCCGCTGTTTACAATGACTGAACAAGAGGGGAACCCACACAATTTAACGACTTTAAAACGGTGTAATTAACACAGAAAACATGACACAACGAACTTGTTGACAAAACGTAATGACCACGAAGGGAATTAGGAAAAGGCTCAAATGTTGAACCAAAGGTCAAAACGCTAACGGTGGTGAAAATAACAAATCTTCCTCTTTTTGTTGATTTATGGTAACAAAAATGACTAATTGAATGCGCTATTGGTGTCAAATTTAAACTGTGAACATTAACCTATATTGGGCAAATCGTTTGTGAAGAAAAATTGATACTCGTCGTTTGGGTGTGATGGCATTTTTATGTTGGTCATTTTTAATCGCATTTAAGACAGTTTGTTTCGTTGTTTTGAGTGTTGCAACTTTTCAGGATCGAATATCGCGAATTATAGAAGCGAATTCGAAGAAAAATTATTTTACTGACTTTGATTGTCCAGATTTGATTTAAAAAGGAAGGGTTTAAAGTAGACGTCACGTTATAAAGGGCTACAGGGTTAAAAGATGAAACCTCAGTGCCGCTGGGTATATAAATCATCGAACCTTTCGGCATAGATCATTCTAAACCAAGAATTATAGCAAGGAAATATAAGCGGGATGACCATAGAGACGTCATTAATAAAAAATAACTGACATTTTCAAAGTCCAGGGCAGAGCGCGAGGGTTAACTTGGAGAAATGCACATCAAGAAATGGTGAAATAAATCAGCTCGAACCGAAATCGACAGACAGGCCTGACCCGGTATATATACATCACCTTTAACTATAGCCACAAAACGTCTTTTTCTAAAGGCACTCATTTGTGAACAATGAATTTAAGACTATAAACGGTTGGTAAATTTAAAATAAAATTTTCCTGGGTAACGGTAGAATTTCCAGCAAACGGAAGTCCAAAGCGCGGTGAGAGATTGACACGTACATTTTGACCGTGCTATTCTGTGTCGATTTTTACCGAAATGACAAAGAAATCATGCCGGAGATAACTTCTAAAATATAGTCATATATTGATATAACATTTGCAGGTTGTATGGTTGTTTTAAAAGTGTATTTTCATCGGTTTCCTTAGAAATAAAGCAAGGAAATAAATCAACCAAACAAAGCCTCGAATTTTACCGAAAACGTTCGAGTTTTTCCATACCACAAATCAACCCTCCGATATAATAACGATGATGTAATCATAAGGGTGGAATCACAATCTTAATATCTGAAAAAACGTAAGACAAGATATGGAAAACGGATTTTATACAGCTCCGATATTCGACATTTTCTCCCCGCGGCCACAGAATCGGGTGACCGGCGACTGAACTTTCCCTGCCGCCGCCGGTGAAAAATATCCTGTCGAAACGCACCAGGGTCCGAGACGACGGAGGAATAGTAATGTACAGTGTACTTAAAAATCTCTACCTACAGCGTTACAACTCTGTCAGGAAATTACATCCCAAAAGCGCAGCTAGGATAATCAGTACAGAATCGTTAGGTTCTTATTTCTTCACCAAAAACCACAAACTCACAACACGACATTTCCAATTTATATCTCATTTTGTAGGCTTAAAAATATATCTAAAACGCCGCTTAGGACGTAGTGTAACACACCAATTTGGTAAGTGTAATATTTGGGGAATTAGAGGCCTTAATTTGTTCGAAATTAGTTTCAGGCTGTGTTTTGATCACAGCTTGAGCGCAGACGATTGGCTGTGCCTATAGCGTGCGTTATGATGACATTAACAGTGTGGGGTAACAAGGCTTGAAGCAACCAAGGCTAACTGAGAAACAGACATGCTCTAAAAACAGTTCTGACGTTTGGTGGTACAATATAACAAGGACCATAATATAACAAGAGGAAATCGTTGCAGTCGATTTTGAACGCCGCACGTTCGAATATTTTAAGATATCATTCTCAGCCCTGGTTGCATTTTAACAAATTTCAGAGTTTTCAGTGACGCACTTGAATCAATAATTATGTCTGTCTTTTACTATGATTTTTTGTACAAGACCTTTATAGTATGACAGACAGACTCGTTAGCAGAGAGAAATTGAATGGGGGTAAAGTCACGCAACGTTGTAAAGGCCTTGGGGCTTGGTAACAGATGGTATTCGTCCGTAAACAGGCTTTAGTTGACCTCAATTCTAACATCAACAAAACACCAAACTTCGTTGAAATGTGACCATGATGACAAAAATCATAACGACAACATGCCCTGAACGAAGCAGTAAAAAATGGTAAGAAAAACAGGAAAATACCGCTACAATATGTGAAGGAATGTCACTCATATGTTCTTGTATAATATTATTTTTTTATGATCACAGAGAGAAAATTCAACGACAATAACATAGCAGAATGTTCAAATTATTTTGGGCAAAATATCTTAAGATATAGACTTGCGGCAAGGACATATTTTGTTTAAAATGTGAAGGAATTGCATTGAAAGAGAATGCAAGCAGAAAGAACGTACTCAGTGTGTTTACAAACGATTATGTTTACTTTTCACTTTACAAATCAGGTTTAAAAGTAGGTTATCAAAGTATGCACATCTAACCTACTCAATCATCACGTAAGTTTTCTGATTTTAGGGCGAGATTAGTAGAAATCGATCGCTACATTACACGAGTTTGGAGTGAATATAGTGTTTACGGACGAAGGGGGAGGGGGGCGATGGAGATACCTACCCTCACTAGCTTTTTACATATGAAACTCATTGCATTAAACAAAACCCCCCTTGGCAATCCATGTGTAAAATATGTGGCGTCCAAGACATGCATATGCCCATAGATATGGTTCCCCTACGAAAAGGTAAAGCGGAGGTGATACAATCAGGAAAAGTCTTGCGGCGGAACACACAAAAGGTTTTGGAATAAAGATGCAGAGACAAGCATCAACACTCTCCTACGAATTCAATGAATAGCTAAGATCTTTATCCTCTAGGGTGGATTAGAAATGCACAGGGTAACAAACCCAGAAAATAAGGACAGGTAATAGAGTTCTGAGACAGACAATTTGTTGAGAATATCGCTCTATATATAATACGTACGCAGACGATTTGAGAGCGGCGGCCATGTCTCTATAATAATTTCACCACAGAATATTCCGGACGCCTTGATAATTTAAGCCGTAGCTTTTAAGATATGAATCAGAGAGAGGATGGGAGAGCTGAAGTAATAAGAGCGCCTGGAGACAGAATTATACTGAGATCTAGAGACACACGCACGGTTACCGTTCCAATACACGCTTATATGAGGAGTATGAAATAATGGGTGTATTGTATCCACCTGACGTGGCATTAGGGATAAACTAATCATAACTGACGCTCAAACAATACCTATAGAATTACAAGCTTTAAGTAAAACGCACGGAACTGGAAGCGGTTTTTCAATTTCTCTCGGTTTTAAAACCCTTTGATGTTATCGAAAATGGACTTATTCCTTTTCTCTTTCACAGCAAGAAGTCGACACTATCTAGGCAAGGTATCTTTGCATGCGTACCTTATCGGTATAGTCGCCCTTGTTTTGAATAAAAGAGGTTTTCGAACTGTATCAGAAGCAACTCAGCTCTACGTTTCCAATAACTTTAGAAAGAGGACAGAGATGTCGCGTTATTAAATAATTCACGCTTGACATGATTTTCTATAGCTGTCAATTTTTTTTACAAAGCTTGTCAACACACTGTCTCCTCTCTGTCTGCGGTAATATACAAAGAAAAGAAAATGCGGTGTTATTAAATTAAATTAAAAAGAACTCCAGGTGTTTGGGAGGTAGACAAAGCGGGGAAAGGTTGAAGCTGTCATGGACTGATAATGCAGTACGAAATGAAGGAAACGGTAGTGAAATGTCACTAGTGGCTTACTTAGACATACTGTCTCCGTTTGTGACAGTTCCTTTAGTTGCGTATCTACTGGGGGAGGGAATTATGAAAGGTATTGAAGCTTGGAGCCTTTCTGAGTCGGCGGGAAAGGCTGTTAGGCAGGTGTACGAAATCAACAGATTATGCCGTGTACGGGGTCGACATTCCCAAGACAGAAGCAGCGCTCGCTTTAAAAGCTTTCCTTCTGACAGGGAGAGTGCAAGTGTTCCACTAAAGCCCTGGATAGATCGATTGGTTTGTTGGCAAGGGAGGCTGAGAAGTTGGGTACTTAATTCAAACAGGATTTTTAGGCGAGGTGGGGTGAAAAAAGGGGTGGCATACTGATGGAAAAGATTCTTCCCCCGACCTATTTTCCATAATCGACCCAAGTATCTGACACATTATCAGATAAAACCTCGGTGACTTTCATTGCATATTCAGTAGAAAGAAACGACCGCTGGATTACGATTGATTTTCGGGGTGAGATACGGTTTTAAATGGGGGCAAAAATGAGTCAAAAATTTAAATTGTATATATTTTTTCACGAACGCGGCAGTCTGTACAAAATGATTTCATAAAAAGAAAACGAGTCTATCTCGTATTACCCTCTAAACGAAAAACACCTGTGTTGAAACGTAAAGGTTAAATAAAGGGTTCATTTCTAACCAGTCTAAGTTTCTTGACGTGTGCTGATTGTTTCTGAAAGTCACGAATATTCAGAGAGTCCGTTCCGGTACACTTCCCGGGCCCAAGTTCTATATTAAAGTCTCAGAACCGCGCCCTAACTGCAGCGACCCCCAAACTTCAATATCCTTCGCGGAGGAAGAACTCCGGGAGAAACCGTGACCTAGCGATGCCCCGTATTGATCCATTCTGAGGTAATTCAGAGAATGAAACCACAATAATTATTTCCAAATTATTGCGACTTCCAGAGGGATTGGGGCGTTCGGAGAGTGAGCGGGCTCGGCGCCGAGGAATTCCATCGAGACCGGGGACTATCACTGGGGTTCTTAGGCCCCAGGAATTGGAAATGTAGGGGAAAACTCACTCACATGTTTAGAGAACATTGGGGGAAGTTTTTTAGCCGTGTAGTTGGGGTTGGTTTGGAGGGAAGGGTTCGATACTTGTGGCTGAAGGAAGGATGGGTGCTGCGCTAGTATCGACTGTCCCGTGATCTTTGACCCGTCCTAACAAGATATAACGAGCAAGGGAACTCCCGCCATCTATCACTGGATATTGCGGAGATAATCTCGGGCTAGACAGGCAGAGCTTACTAATACACCGCCGCGAAGCAGCGCTATTCCCAACCGTGTTAGCTGGAGTAAAGAGGCTTAGTTACTCTGCAAGTGTGACCCGCTCGAACCGATCGGAGCCAAAGTCTGGCAAAAGTTAGGGAAAAGTTCGGAGGTGGCCCAGAGCGGGGTGGGAGGGGGGCATGTCACGTAGCGAGGAGACATCCAGCAAGGTGAAAGAACCGTAGGAAATCTACACCGTGAAATACCACAGGGACGTTACTCGGTGAAATGGACACGTATGAGGGACGACTGTAGACCGCACAGACTGTCAGTCAAGCTGACAACCTGCCAACAGCGAGTGTCAGTCATCTCGCGAGCCAGGATTAATTTCCGGGCCTCACGTTTATATAAAAAGAAAACCTTCCCGGTCCAGTCCACATCGCCTCCCCCACCCCTGCCGCAGTCTGACAGCAGACGTGACCGCCATGTTAATGTCGAGATAATATATACAGCACCAGGCGACATTGCCAGGCCACCTTTGAGTACCCTGACCCCGCCAGAAGACCGCCACTCATTTTAGCGATATCAGTTTTAACCCTGTGACCCCTTACACCTGTACCCCTGCCCGCTAGCGCCCCGCTAGGCGCATTCCCTTAGCTCAACTCTCATTCCTATACAAACCACCAAGCCACCTCTATGACAGAGGTGAGACGTGCCACATTTTTTAGACGAAATCAAGCGGAGTTTGTGAAACCTTCATCCCTTTACCACTGGTACCACCGCGAGGGGGGGAGGGGCTGCGGTTGGGTGACGGATGAGAGTAGGGATGATACCGAGGCTGAGCCCCCTCCATCTTACCTAAACCTTACTTTCAGTTTCAGGTCAGGTACAGGGGAGAAAGTGAAATTGGTTTTCTGCCCTCTCCCCGGTATAATGGCCGTCACCTCTTGACACCCATGGTACACGTTGGAAATTGAGCATGCAAAATAAGTTTATATACATGGAGCGCAGAGATCCTAACGGCATTTCGGTGAGGGAAAAGTCATCTTCACGCCTGAGGAGAGTACAGGGGGATCAACTCCCGGGATTTACATCCAACCAACGTCCCAGCCTTCACACCTCTAGAACTTCCATCCCGAGGAAAATTGGAAATGCCTGCAAAAATCGATGCGCGGAGTCTTTTTGATTAGGGAGGAGTATTTGCGCCAAGATAACTCGTTACCGCACGGGGTTACCGTGCAAATTCGGATCGACTTTCCCTCGCACTTCTTACCTTTTAGGCTTAAAAAAAGAACGCACTTGTGCGGCAGATAAAAGCTGTACGTGCGAAGAGAATACTTCACGGGGGCCTCACACCTGTCTGGTGGAATTCAAATGAAGGTCAAACCAAGGAAAAGGACGTACCTGTCCGACATACAAAATACCACACCCGTCTCACAAGGAAGGGCTAAGAAATTGCAATGATTACTAGGTGCTTCGAACAATCGGTACCCCAGGAAATGAGCTTGGGCTATCTCCTCTACCTAATCACACTACAAGCGTCACGAAGTAAACTTATCGTTAAAGCTTGAGATTTAGTTCTTTACTTCTTCAAAGATATGCAGGCAAGGCTTGACGCTTGAGTCGTTAAGGGTTAAAAGTTCAACAAGTTTCGGTTCTTTCCAACGAAGTGAACTATCAGTAACATCGGACCATTTTTAAGCATGGTCAAGGAAGCGTTTAGAAAAACTCTGAGGGGGGAATAAGTATTGATAAAAAGTTAACTTTTCATTGAATTCAAATTGGGTTGGGTACAGTTGTTGTTAAAATTATAATCAACTGAACAAGAAAGTTTGTAACTTCTGTACGTGACCTGGATACAGAAATGAAACTGTTCTAATACGTGTGTCGCTCGAAAACGCCGCCCTAGGAAATTTATTGCAGAAATGTAGAAAATAATATCCGAAAATTGACAACTCTTGAGTAGTTGGGTGCGTTTGCGAGAAGCACAGATGATATATAACATGTGGAGACGCTGACGCCTTCATTTTTCTGCCTCTGGAACCGATGTATCTTACCCCAGCAATTCCAACGAACATTGTGATAAATTACAAAACACGTCCCAAACCTTCGCGTTGCGTCACTTTTAAAATTGATGCTGTTTCAGTAATGCCGTGACAATATGCTTGTTATTACTCCATGTCATCTCCATGTCAAACTTATGACAAAACGCCATCTTTCGAAAACTCTTCCACACGACAAAATGTCAACTGACTTCTAGGTTATTGAAAGAACCCAAGGACGATTATGAGTTGATATTAAAAATCCGTTGACGGTTTATGAGTTTGAACAAGTGAACCTTTGGTTGAAACAGTACCTTTATTGTGTATATATTCACTATGATTACTTCCGTTTTGTGGCCTTTGTAACGAATTTTGACTGAATAATTTTGCAGAATCTTGTAGCGTGGGGGTACTTTGATACGAGTTTGCCAGTATGAAAATAAATGACATTAACCAGAGTTTTTTATGTGTTCTGCAGGCATAACACAGATGACACTACAGTCTACGGTTGGTGTGCGCCGTCTGCTGTATCTACACAACGTCTCAGCCGAAACTCAACGTGGAATCTATCTCAGGCATCCCAAGAAGACGACACAACAATCTTAAGATGCTACCGTCACATTTGGTGTGTCATAATGTCTTCAGCACATTCCTTGACCTATCTAAGCACTCGTAGTTGAGGACGTACTCAATCTTTAAAAATCCTACCGACCATTTTCGTTGCTAGAAGACAACGAACCACCAATTCTGACTGATTGCGTCGTACGAAACTAGCAATAGCACAATTCATATTTATAACTAAACTCTATAGATGTACGGTTAACAGCATAAAGTTTAGTAGAAAACGCAACAGTGCCTCATTTATATTTAAAACTTTTCCATAAGAATCGTAAGATACGTATTTCGGACCTGTATATATTTTAGCTGAAGTATATATGGCCTGAATTTTGAAGAGACCTTTTACTATCAGTTTCGTATTGTCTCTGTTCTAAAACCTGTGTTACGCTGAAGAAAAGAATAGAAGTACTTTACCACCAAAAGAGGTGTGTACGTTGTCACGTCGGTCGAACGAAATGACCTGTCAACTTTGGAGGTCGCCCGCAAACAAACAATCTCACCAGAAATATATATTGCTCCAGATAAGATACTTTCCAACCCGAGATGAAATCTACCAGAGTCATCAAGTAAATTGTAATGTAAATTTCAACTTCATTTGGAGGGGGTTGACCCAATGTTGGTCTGATGGCGCGAATTGTAATGAACAAGGCAAGAAGAAGAATGTTGTAATCTCAACGACCTACTTCAAACTAAGGGCACGACTTCGCCCACAAATCATGTGCTCTAGACTCTACGTTACAGCATCAACATATACCAAAGTTACAAGTGTGTACGGTAAAGTTACAAGTAAGGTAGGGAAACTTTTAACAAGCGGTACCTACACTGTGACTCAATGTACAAGGCGTATGTTCTTTCAATGAATTTAATAAAACATGAAATTGATCCAATCTATTGAGTCGTCGTGGTAATTGAATTGAGAGAGGGCCTTTTTTACAACATGGTTTAAGCAAGATGATAGTGTACATACTGCATTCCGTTCAGGTGGAGATTAAATTCCATAGAAACACATGTTTGTTGTTCTTGCTATACGCCACACATGAGTAACTGACACGAAGTTATAGTACACAAGCTGTTTTCCCTCAATTTCGGTCCCATTATTTTCAAGGTTCATGTAATCAGTTTTTTGGTTCTTCTTTTTTCAAGTGTGCCGACGGATCTCCAAGCTAGGGATTGATAATAGAGTATGTTGACAGCCAATCCTTGAGAATGATACAGGGGTAAGAAAAGCAATGTAGCGTTAAGATTGGGTACAAACTCGTCTGGTACAAACATTATTGAAATGCACATGGAAAAGTATTGAAGTAACCCCTGTGTCAATTCCATACACATAGAGAAGATCCGGTGTATTACAACTAGAGTGAAACTTGAATAGCTTTTTAAGCAACCCAGAACTTCTACTCCCGAAAACCATTACTACGTAAGCACTGGAAAGACCTACATATGACGAAAAAGACAAATGTGTATTTGCAAGACCGGTGTTGAATTTATGTTGAGTACATTTTAGGGCGTATCCTTTAACCTTTTGTCATAAACGAAATGCGGGAAAATGGGCCCTGAAGGTGGTGTTGCCGGCCAATAATTTATCTCCTTGACATAAAATATAGATTATAATATTTCCAATATCGTCCCAAAAAGGTTAGGTCTCTGGTCAGTTTGTTTTTGTCGGGTAAAATGTCGTAAAAGTGATAGACTACGGGTGAGTGGCTTCGGCAGCAAAGTGCACTAGGACAGAATGTTAGTCAATTCGTTTGGCATTTATAATAGACCCCCAAACTTCAGACACCTAAAACTTGACAACTCATTGCTTCATTCATTTAGTTTCTTAATATTTAGTACACATTTTAACGTTCTAAATAGGTCACAACGTAGACGTAAGACAGAATCCTCTCCAAGGTTTAGCGCGCCGTAAAAACCATAGAACAGATGCAAGAAATAACAAAAATCCAACGAAAATATGAAGAAGAATCAAGCATCATCCTCTACAACTTCGGGAGATGAACCAAGACAAGACCACTTCAACGTTTATGAAAAGAGCACACACCTAAACATACACTATAATGAGAAAATGTACGATAAAAACGTGGAGGTATGTGACTGGAATATCCCTTCGATCCAACATGGCGAAGGAAGAGAGAGGTGGGTGTCATACAGATAGCGAGTGTACCAGTCGAAACACTGTTGTTTTTCAAGTGTTTTTGTTGTTGTAATCTACAGGCAAGATGAAGGAATGTACACAGCAAGATTTAGGGCCCAAATTTCCTAGACTCCCCCACTTCCGCCAACTCCCACGTAGCGAAAACAACAACAACAGCTTACAAAGCCTCACAACACAGTACAGGACTACAAACTGCCGGTCTCTTTCTACAGTTTTTTAGTCCTTCACATTTTAGATTGACACATACAAAGACGAACGCACTGGCTTGAACATAAATGTGATACCACACCCATAATTATTACAATGACATGATCTTTCATATTTGAACTTTGCCGTAGTGACGGTAGATGAAAAAAGGACAGTCATGGAGACCATTGTTTTCTTGTCATTTCCAGTTTGATGCAACAAGAAGACGACGCCCTACGCATTTATGCACCAACATACCTTGTCAGTTATATTACTTTCCCAATGGAATTTCGTTAATTAAGGCTTAATAACATGTCAGGTATAAAGATCCCATAGATAGATAAGTAGCGGACAACATGTAATGAGGAAAGTTCTAGAGAAAGCGATACACCTTCAAAATAAAGCTCTATCGAAAGGTATGGATTTTATGAGTCTACGATAGAGGGCCGAAACAGACTAACACGAAGGTTACACGAAGTTGAGTGTTTGAGAGCGAAAACAAGGGCGTAAACAGTGCTTGACTAAAGAAGAACTGTTTACAAGGAATCGCCGATGTTATACGAGGTTTGAGAAACAACACCTTCGCCATTTTGATGCACATTGAACCAGACAAGTTTCAGTACACAATGCACGCAGTGTTTGGGGACATCGTTGACATGAACTCTTCTTCACTGCCACCCTCTAGAAACACTCGTTGACTTTGAGGTCTAAAATAACATTAATGGTACAGCGTTTTTCTAATAAGTTATCCAAGAGAGTAGTTGAATATTACACGAACACATGGCTAGTTTTTCGATGTTTTTGTGTACAATATTGATGCTACCATATGTATATGCTTTCAAGTTGCTTTCATCATAATTTTATAAGAAGACAGTGCATAGGCAGTAAGTTTGAGTAAAATATGATAAGAATAACACACGACGTGTCTGAGACAATAGCCACACCAAAGTAGAGTTTGAAGAACTATTGGTAAAAGCTGGAAAAATAAGCTTTAGACGGACTACATTTTATTAGCGACTTTACACCCCGCATCATAAAGGAAGAATTCTAGCAGAAAATTACGTAGCAACTGAGAAGACTAGGAAAAGAAACCGTGCTTTGTTTTGTGTTTATTAGGCGGTAATTAGTGGTAAGATTGCGGTAAGGTTTGGATAAGGAATACTTACAGAGCGCCGGGAGAGTGCGCAGTGTACTTGTGAGTAGCGCGCACGGATATCTCGCCGCCATATTGGATTCACAACCCAACCCGCGACAGTAAGGTCAACATGATGATATACGTTCCAAATTGTCTAGGATTTCACCAAGGTTATCGTCGCTTTTAAATCAAACAATCGTTAGGATGAATTAAATTTCGTCTCCTAGCATGATTTGGTGAAGGTTGGTGCGGATTTTGGTGTGTTTTGTGCTAAAACAATTTCGGTAAAACCATCATGCACCGCCGCTAGATGACTAATGTCTGAAAGCTTTCAGGTCGTTACATGTCACAATGTAAGTACGGTGTTTTCTCGACAATAACGAACATTACAGCGGATATAACACTCTACTGAAGTGCAAGAATTAGTCGTTTTTCCACCAGAAGGAATCCTGGCGCTACAGGAGTCGTCATAAGGAAGCATTCGTTCTCAACATCAAGATATCCGGCGTTTTAGCAAGAAGATTTGCGTCCTACAACCAGAGGGTGTAAACACAAAGACGACTAGATATATCATTTTTGCGGGATTATTTTATGCCTGATAAAAAAGGTTTGCTGACGGGTAGTTTTAGGAAGACTTTAGACAACTATCCGTCAACTGTTTTTCGTTCCAGGGTAGAAAATGATGAAGATTTTGATGGAAGAAAAGGGTTGTGTTTAGAGAATGCATGTGGAGTAGAGAGATTTATGTCATTTTGGTTGTTTACGTTCTAACGTTTCTGAGCTATGTTTTGGTTTAAAAATAATCTTTTATAAGAGCAAATTAAGGATTCATATACTCAGCTGTAGGAATACTATTCTTATCATCTTTAGTATTTATAGTTGGTATTTTATACAGGATTAAACTAGGGGAAAGTATTTGTTCCATTTTAAGATCCGACGCGTAAATCATTATAACCAGAAAAGGGTTCTTTTCAAAAAGGTTTAAAACGAACAAATTTCACAAGAAATAGTTTTCAACTGTTGCAGATTATATTGATGAATAGAAACTTTAATCAAAAATAGTGTTTGCTGTTCAAGAATCAGTTTGTTCGAAGGGCAGGTTTAGAACTGGTTTAAAATGTTGTCTTTCGTGGCATTTGGTAAATATGTCCCGGACTATTTTTGGGGTAAACAGAACGAAAATATCACCGGTATTTGGGACATTTGTTACATCGATATGTCCATACCCTACCTTTCAGTCATGAAAAGTTGGAGGATAGTAAAAGTACAGAAAATACAGATTCTACACAATCCATAGACACAAAATGTAGCAAGACGTAACATGAACCGGCCTCCCACTTTCTTGACAGCACCGTTTCGTTTGTGTTTAGACATTATTACGCCAGAAATATAAGCCATGTTTGTATACAATGTTAATGCAGAAGACTGTATTGCTAGTGCAGGGTTATATATTTGATCTGCCACAAGTTTGGACGGTAGGTATATTAAAACAGTTGATTCGCCACGCATGGTTTTGAAATACGCTGTTGTTATTTTGTTCAAGGATTTCTTTCAACTTGAAATCAAAAGTAGGACCTTGTAGTCTGTGTTTCAATATCTAGGTGTTTGAGACCATATCAAAAGTATAACATTTGTAAGACTAAAACGAACAATTGGCGGACATTATTGTAAACAATGGCCGGTTAGAATTTGTGTGAAGATTTATTTTGTGCAGTACAATAGCGGACACTTTATCGCTGTTTCTCTGTACATTTCACTTGAAGTCTCTGCGCTGATTTTATTAATCGTCGGGGAATCCGTATGGTACCTCCCAGTATTTACGAAGATTTAGGCAACTCGTAAATGCACACAATGTAAGAAACTAATAAAATGAAATACACAACAATATACTGGCGTGATAAATGCCGACGTTTAGAACATAGGAACAACAGTACAACAGATAGTTAGAGGAACAACAGTACAACACAGAGTTATACCAACGGTTTTGTATTTGAACACGGCAGTTTGATTCTTTGATTAAAAATTGGTATACTCGCGGTACATTTTGATGATTTAAATTGTTTTAACTACGAAAGTTAAAAGCATGGCGTTACGAACTACAAAAAACTGAGCATCAAGAAGAAATAGGCTTGTACAAGCATACCGATTTAAGTACACAAGACAAACACCAGATAGCGGGGCAGCTAAGTCCGTGCAAGGCACAAGAACAAGGAAGAAACATTTGAGGGAGTTTGCAGAGTAACATAGACGGTGCCTCTGTGAACGAAACATCTTTGGGTGTGAGCTACAAGGAATAATTGTTCCACAAGTAATAAATGTTCTACAAGTGTGTGAAGGGAACGGTTTGATTTGGATTTAACTAACTGAAACAAGTCACAAGAGGCATGAAATCACGAGTAACTCGACCTAATTGTATGGTTTATCTCAATCACAGTTTTGATTGAAAACTTTCCTTTCACTCGCTCAAACAACAAAAGAAGTTCGAACAAAAAGTGTTTAGGTTTGCAGACATGTCACGCAAAGATGGGGGACCAATTATCTGTGTGTATGGAATAGAGACATCTGTTTTCGATCCTTCTGTTTGACAGACGGACAGAAATAAGTACAATTGTGTACAACAGCTGGGTTGGATTGTGACTTTGCCAATGTGGAGTAATTTGTTGTTTTGGTCCGAAGTTGGAACTGGGCCGAGGGATTCTCCTAGTTCTTATCACTGTAAGATTGTATCTTTGGTTCTCCGGGGCCGGAAATCTTTAAGTTTCTTATCTCAAGTCTTTAGCCAAATCTAAGAGAAGCCAAGAGAAGTACGGGGAGATAAAGGATTTGTTTGTCTTTCCGTTTTCTTGCCAATTCGTACTTTATAATTGTCAGCTATATATGATTCTTGAAGTAATGATAATCCTTCTCTCAATACCATGACATTTTGTATTGTAGTCTTCAGGTTTTGGATTCCTTCAGCGTTTTTTGCTCAGTTGTTTGGTAGAAAATAAGCATGGGTTTTGGAAACTCTCTTTAATGCGTTTACCAATGCATTTTTGTTAGAGAGAAGATTTTACAGTTAAAATATTTGGATAATTCAAAAGCTAGTCATTGCATTATTGATTTTTGTAAACAAAAAACGACGCATGCTTTGATGAAAAATGATACAAACGGTCTAGCATGGTTGAGGTCTGTAAGTTTTGAAAATAAAAACCTATCTACTCCTCTATAAGGCTTTACCTTGCCGGTTTATTTATCAATATTAAATCTACTAGAACTTTTTGTCCCCAGTAGAAGACAGATTAGTATGAAAATCTTTTCGACACATTCGTGATCATATCATAATCGAGTAATCGGTTACCTATGGAACTTCCCAAGCAATCGATGCAGAGGAATTTGTGTATTTCTCACTGAAGAATTCCTTGGTTATGAGGATTCGTTACGAGTTTAGGCACCGTTGTCGGGACGTGTTTTTGATCGGGTTTGCACGGGGAAGCTCTCTGTGACTAGGACGTGGTTACTACGTGTATTGCTGAAGTGCATTAGGGGCTGAAAAATGCGTGTATGAAGCTGAGGTCGTGGATAGCTGCCAAAGGTCTCCCAGTACCGAGGATAAAAGGAGCGCGGAGTCATCACATTCACAGAAAAAAATGGAAGAGCATCTGTTGACTAATACTCAACATCATTGTAAACGAAAAACAACCAACACACACGGGAATAAACTCCAACAGAAAAAATAACACACGTTTCATTAGACATTACTGAATTAAAGAAGCTGTTTGGAATTCGTGTCTTGTATGTAGATGGTACTCATGAGAGAGCGGGATGCATGAGAAGGGGTTCGTTAAGCTTACACATCTAAAATGTGACAAAGGCGACAGAAGGACTGACAGTGTCGGCTTGTGCAGGGTCACTGCTACACAGGCCCGGGAGAGAGCACGTTTGAAGATCAGCAAGGGAAGGGAGAGAGTCAAAAGGTGAGTGTGGAAAAATGTCTCCAATGACACGTAATGCCCTCTTGTCTGACCCCAAGTTTTGATGAAATACCAGCTCAGTTTTGTTTAGTTTCTACAACTGAGAGGGGATGTCGATTTCATTTTAAGTCGAGTATCGAAAGAAGAAAAAAATTCTCCTGGTTTGAATGATTTTGATAGTTACGAAAAGGAATTAACGTTCGAAAGATACATGGTAAAAATCCACTGACAAACAGGAAAACCAGAAAAGGTTCGAAGAGTTGAGCAAAAGATGCCATTTCACTGTCAGAAATATGGCAGTAACATCGAATTCAGAAAAGCAATTTTGATAGTAGAATTAAGAAGCGAAATTGGACAAGACTTAAGGAAAACTGATGGGCTGGTGACTTAAGGTTATCCAAAGAGGATTCATTTGGTTTGGATTCTTGATAAAACAAGTCTTGGATTTGTGCCACTTGCAGGCGTAGTCATTTTACAAGGTGGCGTTGTTTCTTTACTTGCCAGTGTTTTCTCTACCGTGTGCACTAGTGTCCCCTCCGGTTACGTTCTAAATGCTTCAGGCAAGGCTACAGTCGGCTGATCTAAAGGCTGCTTACTGGAGTGAAGAAGAAAAAGGTGTCTAGAAATAGTTTACGTTAAACAAGTTCGCGAACCAGCGCTGGGACGAAGAGTGACGAATCTATCACTTGGAGATAGTTTACGCTATCTAGTGCAACAGCGACGAGTAGAGAGACAACAACTCGAGTGGGAAATACGTGAGATAAACCCGTATCAACTGGGGGATCTTAGCTTTTGTATGTTTTGAGGTAAACAGTCTAGTATCTGGGAGTTAGCCAAGTTCCTGTCAAAGTTTGCAGCAACTACTAAAAAGTTTCTTCTCCAGCCCACTTGCCCTGGGTGTCCTATGCTTGACCCATATTTGTGCGTTTCTACCCAAACAATTTTTCAACCCGGAGCGGTTGGGGTCAGCCAAGAGAATATTTCAATTTGAGCCCTATTGATTGAGTGAGCTTGTGGCGAAAAGAGCAAGGGCGCGCTCATCCTTCATGTCTTTATAGGCTGTCAAAACCTGCACAAGGTAACGGCCCGGATCGCTTTGTGATATTCCTGTAATTTCCCGACCAATACCTAACCCACCTCTCCCATAGCCGTGGTCTGATCCGTAAATCCGAGGCGAAATAGCCTCTTCATCTCAACAAGATACCTAACTTGTTCACCCGGCTAAAGAGGTGGTGGGGAGAGATGGAGGCTGAGATCACGTTCGCGGTGCAATGTGGGAGTTCACGCGAGAGTTCAAGGTCAGGGGATCCATGATGGCGGACGAACAGAGTGGACATTTATCAATGGCGAAATGCCCGACGGCGAGAATACCAATTAGAGATACGCATCGGCACAAAATTGTAGACGTGGAATTGGAAATATTGTTCGGAAGAAGCAAAAAATTGCGGCGTGTGCGAACGGGAATCGATAGCGTTTAACACAAACGGCTTGTCGATATCTTTTTTTCTCGGTGGTCAGAAAGTCTTATAAATGATGAATTCGGTGGAACAGAAGGTACAGTCCGTGAAAGTGACATTCTGTCCGAGAGACGAACCTCAATTTCACACTCCCGTGGACAGGTATTGAAAGACTTGCCCAACAGTGAAAGGTGCGAGGATTATCCAACCCCCAGTCCACTGACTCATCAACTCAATTTAGACGACCTTTCTACCTCTTACCGTCCGAAATTCGACACTACATAATTCATACCCACTGAAGAAGGCCAACGATACGCACGAGCCACAACCCCGAATTTAAATTCGATAGAGAAACTTAATAGGATGGGCCAGTTTTAATGAAATAGAGATAAGGTGATATGTCCGCTGAATCCTCAACAAAGCGACGTAGGCCTCTAGGGTTGAGAGGTAATTCCAGCGTATCTAACACCCCCTATACAGGCTAATTTAACCGAGAGGACGCCAATGTCAATCCGAGGATACAAGAAAAGCGTCTTCGACCAAAGGAAGAACCCTACCTTTAGAAGAAGCGTCTTCTCTTTCACTGGGGAAATCCAAGATGGAGAATGCACAACCGCTCCTTATTGAACTCGACCGAAACATCATTACTGCGTCTAGACCAAGCCATAAATGCAGTTAGCTGACTAGGGCCCAACAAAGACTACCATTATTTGGTGAAATATGGAGGTAAAAATCAACGGGGTCAAATTTTATGAGTGCATTTTGCACCGCAGACAAGTGTAAGAGGAGAAACTGACAAAAATGACACCTTCTAGGAAGAAAATATAAACTAAGCTAAAGAGGCAAGTAAAAATGGTTAGAGGGAATTTTTTCCAAACATCGCTTACTAATTTAGTGAAACAGTTGCAGCACTAGTGTAACAAGAAGGCCATAAATACGTAGTGATAAACAAAAGAAACCGGCGTTTGGCCTAAGGGAAAGGAAAACACGTAGTAAATGTGGTTTTAATCATGGTTTTTACACGTTATTCTGCAATACAGAAACATCCTGGCTTGAGGCGACGGAGAAGAGGACAAAGGGTACAGTCAGATATAATTAGGCACCTGTACACCGAATGGAGATTCATCATTCTACATTGTTCTAACTATCACACCCTGGGCACTGCATAGGCTTACACTAACTACCTACCGCACAGGAAAGGTTAACCAATTACTTGAATTTTCTTTAACCTATGGGATTGAATGCATCTCTACCTCTTTGTATACAAGTTTAGAAAATGAAATTGCAGAAGGAATACAATTTTTTACACGTACTATTACACACAGCGTGTGTTTTAATTAAGTAGATGGGAGAATACAATGTATAGTTAGCATCTCATCCCTTCTTCAATAGATGTATGCCTTTAGAGGTTTTGTCGGTATACTTTTTTTAACTCTGTATGTTTATAGTAAGAGGAAAGTTTGGATGCAAGGTTTGTAAAGGTAGAATAGTCTAGTGTAAAGTTTAGCGTATCTTTTTGAGAGGTCTCTCCAGGAGAAGATTAGATTTTGTGTAAAGTTTCACTGTTAAAATATGTTGTGTTTGAAGCTACGAGGACGAGTAGAATTTTGAAAGTGTCTGCGTAAGTATTTCAAAGGTTTGCAAGATGCTGTCTCTAGGGTAACCGAAAGTGTTGAAAATAACACTATTGTCTAACACGTCGCTCCATAGTTTTTTTGTAAACTTCAAGTCGACATAGGTACACATGTGAGTCTCATCAATGCTATAGAAATTTTGGGACATGCAAGTTTACATGATGTTCTCTGTCTTTAGTTTTGAAGCTGACCACTAGATTATTTTGGAAGTGTCTGTCTCGTCCTTTGGAAGGTTTGATCGTAAGAGAAGAAGAAAGTGTAGGTTGTTTATCTTCGATGTACAACGAACGTCATACAGTTTGGCCGTGGCCCTCTTCGATACATCGCATTGAAGACTTACACAGGTCATATTCTAAGCATTTTTGTCTTATATCTCATTCTTGGGATATGGATAAAGAATTTATAGAAGATACAGCTGAAATGTAGGTGATTATTGTCGAAGAAGAGGGTCCATATGCGTTACGGTGTTTACAAGAAAGTACGGCAAGTGACGCTACTTATGCACGAACCAAAGAAAAACAAAGCTTTTAACAGTCAACACGAAGACACAACCTACAACTTTGTTGAAGACATCTAAGAACTATTTTCTAAAAACGGAGATGAGATGTTTGTAAGGCCGAAGATAGATAAATATGTGCTTGTTTCGCCGCAAGTGATGTCTAACCAGGGAGGTGTTGGATGAAACACGGAGTGTACCTGTCAACTCCGTCCCTATCCCTACGGCATGTCACACCTTTTGGACAAAAGAACGACCACAAGACAGCAGACAAGGAGATAAAGGTAAGAACAAGAAACACTGGAATTGGAACCAGGCAGGAATCAAACGACAGGAAAGCACAGAATGGCTGGGAGTTTCTACGACTGCGAGCCGCCATCTTTGTTTTCAACCATACTTATCTTGTGCGACATCGACGACAATGATCATACGAGTTTGGAAGGAATATTCAGTCTTTGATTATAGTAGACAGTGTATAGATATATAGACATGTTCAGGAACATTTAGGAATAATTTTGTGATGTTTTAAACAGAAAGAAAAGAAGAAAATACAGCATTTGACGGACATTAGTTGAGCAGTGATGCGCACTGTAGACATTGAAAGCGCATCTATACACGGAGACGTAAACTAATGTATACCTTTTACCTTCGCAATAACTTATGCTGTAATCATATTTCTTTGTATCTCAATTATTGTGTCTGCCACAATAAAATATGTATTTTGGGAGCCTACAATAAGTGCAATGTGATATTTGTGTTGGTTTTCTTAGCGTAGATATGCGTAGCCACATGGTATGAAGTGACAATGAAAATAGATTCAATCCGTAGGCGAATGAAGAAATTGACCGTTGAATTTGACTTCTCTTTAGGCTTCAATGCTTTAAAAAAATTCTTACATTTGGAGAGAATGTTTTCGTACAAATTTTTGTCAAAGTGTTTGAGAAGAAATTGAGAATTGATGTTTCTGATCGGATGAAAGTAGACGGCGCGCAGTTTTGTCTGTACGTATATACCCTGTAGATCCGACTTGTGAAAAAGCAGAAAAAATGCTTCATCGAAACAAAAAGAAAAAAAAAAGAAAATGAAAAGTAAGAAGGAGCATGGAAAGAAAGGAAGTTGTTGCACATTTATAGTTGAGACGAAGGAGAAGAAAATTACGAGTTGCAAAATGCAGTTGACAAAGGCGAGTAGAGCAGAGTAGACTAAAAGAATTGTAGGCACACACAGTTCATTCACACTGTTTAATTCTAGTAAGAAAGTGCAGCAATTTGTTAGATCTAGTAAAAAAAGTATTAGAAATGGAACAAAACTTAAACAAAATTCTGTAGATCATATAAATGGAGGAACAACTTTGCAATGAAGATGGAGACGACATAATGATTTTGAATGGACAATAGCAACCGCTAAGCAATGAAAATAAGAATGCAGAAACAAAGGTAGACGGGAGGGATATTTTCTGAAGACAAATGTGGAGAAGTTTATGTACAATTCCAAGGTAACGAACCAACGTCGGTATGGAGTGTTCACTGTCAGAGCCAGGCACAACCCTTCAGAGCACGTACATACCGCGAGGTCATGACCTTTTGAGAGACCCAGATGTCATAGGCAGGCCAGCCAACCAACAGAAAATAACCATACTCTTCATTTCTTCTACTGTCTGTTTCACACAAAAATCCAAACACGATAACGACTTTTGCGAACCAGATGTGACCAGATAAAACCAAGAAGGATAAGGAAATGACGAATATAAACGTAGGAAGGTAAGTATACGGAAATGTTTGTATGTACATACAGGTATATCTTTCTATCTAGGATAAACAGGACTTAAGGACATTTACAGAAAAGGGAAAAGAGGAAGTCTAACCTACAAATATCCGTATTTTGACTTGAGTAGCTTTATTTTTATTTCTTTGGAAGATAAGAGTACAAAAGATAGGGAAGGGTATTCAGTTTGGCAAGGAATCGGGCTACCATTTTGAATTGAAAACTGACTTCTAAAGCGCTAATTCTTCATCAAAATGATTGAGGGAACATGTAGAAGAAGAAATTTGAGTTGGAGAGTCAAGTATTGGAGAAATAAAAAGGAAAAATTTGGTTTGAGTTCGATGCTAAGAGCGTAGCCTTGTCCAGAAAAACCGCCATTTTGAAACCGTTGACGCAGCAAGAAACACAATGAGAGACAACAAATGTAGCTATTCCCTATATACAAGAACGGATTTCAAGATCACATTTGAATGTTACATTAAGTTGAAGAAATATAAATAGAAAACGGTTTCAATTGCTAGTTAGTAGAAAAATGGTGGCAAGTTCAATATACTAGAAAGTTTGGTGAACTTTGGTTGAACTTACCGAACTTCTGTCCCATCTTTTCGGCCGTGAACGGAACGAACGAAATCCGGGGCACAGAAAACAATCCGTGAACTAGAAATCCTCTCTTTAGTTTCTCTCCGTAGCGTTTCATCCACACAAACCATTTTCCCGCCCGTTCGAACCGAATGTTCGGTGAGAAATGGCGAATGACTGTTGGTGCACGCTAACTTGTGTGTCGAGCACTCCCCTGTGTTCAACGACAGTGAATCAGCAATAAATCACAATTTTTATTGAGAAATATTTTTGTTGTGGTCCCGCACTCGGTCAAAGGTCCCATTGCTTGGAGGAAAGCCACCACTGAGACGGGGTCGAATGATTGTCAACCTTAGTAAATTTATAGCAGACATTAAGAAGACTCTACTAGTTTCTGTTGGATATCTGTTGTACATTTTACCTTCACCGTCAGGGGGAATACTATACTTGATAAGGTTACGATACTCGAAGCTATATCGCAAAATTCTCGTAAAAAGTTGGCATGTGTTCTTGTTATTTCTTAACAGAAAATGTTACTACTTATCAGACCAGGAAATCGGAGAGAGAGAATTACGAGTCTGTGTGCCAAAGATCAAGAAATAAATCAGCAAGTTTGGGGCCTTCTTTGGAAATAGCTTACAGTTGCGAGTGTGGTATACATACCACAGAACCTTCAGGGAGAAAGCTAACCGTAGACAACTGTTACGTTTTCTTTAGTTTAAAAAAATAAATGTCTTAAAATTATCTTAGCTTTCTGATGTACTCTCCGTACGAATGTTATTTTTGAATGGTGGATACAGAGTTTGCTTCAAAAGGGACAAATAAATTAGAAATATAAGCACAGCAAAAGTACATTTCAATTATTTGGAAAGAAGAGTTTAAGAGTCAACAAGTTTCAAGTAGAATGTTTAATCCTTTAGGAACTTGTCAGTTTTGTCATCTGGATAGATATCAATCTTTTAGAGTAAGGCACTGTTAAAAAGTCTCTTGTCATCTAGCGTTGACGGAAATTAATGAAATTGAGAAAGACGGGCTTTTAGACGATTTGTTTTTAAGAAATAAATATTTCTGAGCCACTATATCTTCGTTTCACCACTATATCTTAGAATCTGTTTATAGTAAGGATATATTGTAGGCTGAAATACCGCATAGTAAATATATAACAGAGACGACACAACACAAAGTCTAGCTATGACTATCTAGGTAACTAGTAGGTAGCTGAAGGCAATAGGAGGATAGGAAGATTGCAAGTTTTCTAAGACAATAATATGTACACATCTACATCTTTCTTGGATGCTTCAGTTGGTGAGTCAATTTCATGTGTACATGTCTCACGGCGGAACAGTGATACAGAAAGAAAAAGTCGGAAACCATTTTCGTTCTCAACCTAACAACTGATGTCACAAGTTTTCTCCTAAGCTATGGTGAATCTTTCAAAGCATCATCCGTCTGTATTCTGTTTAAAACAATCGTTAATCTGTATAAGCATGTTGTTGCCCGTGACTATTCGACGTAGGTTTTACTAGAGTAGAGTTGAGCAATATAAGCACTGAAATTCAACCATTGTGTTGCTATGATTCGCACGAAAAGACTCTGGCTAAACCATGGGGAATCTGATGTTTATATTTGACTAGTATCTCCTGATTTCGATAACCAAATAGCAAAGGGATAAGCAGTAAGAAATCGGTAGTATTTGCGAAATCGAAGCGCTACATAAAAATGTGTTACGATGTAAAGGGGCCGTTACACATAATGTAAACTTATACCCATGCACACAAGACATGCAAGGAAACATCTCTTCCAAAAACGTAGTACCAATTAGGAATTAGGACAAATGCAGAAGAATCAAAATGTGTAATTCTTTCAAGATTAAGTTTCGTGTAAATTTGAAGAAAAGAGCTGCGATTCCTCGCATAGAATGTTCCAAATATGCCCACAGAAATGACGGCGTTCCAACGCTTACACAGTCGTATTCAGCAAGCTCGAAAACGACCTCAGCATAGTTCGCCACTTGACGTTGTATGAGCGGTAAAACAATGCATGTAAACTACAATTGGGGAATCTAAGGGCTAACAAAGAAAAGAATAAACATCTCGGCTGTACAGGAGAGAGTAAAGCAAAACATGCCAGTCAACAACACAACCATACCATCAGATATCCTCAGTAGTTTTAGGTTACATTTCGAACATGCAATCTTACTGTTGTCTTGTATTGTATACAGATTTTTACTAGAAATAGTACATCTGTAAGAATTATTTAGACACATTGTTAGAGGAAATTTGTCGTAAAGAAAAAGAGTATGTCGTACAGATGTGTGTTTACCTTATTGAGTAACACGATGTTCTAACGTTGTAGTCGAACCCACCGCTAAACTGTGTATTCCGTTCGGCCGCGAACTTATGTTGGCCTTCCACACGTTTAAACCGTTTTTATACCGTATTTGTTTTACGTCATTTGAAAGCTTGAGTGTCGCTGAGCAGAGTCGGAAACTTAGCCGTCAGTTTTGTCTGGTCACGTATGTGCTGAACTTTTCACCTACATATTGTCTAGACCCTCTTGACAAACTCGACAATTTGTTGTTGAACTTCAATTCAGAGAAGGACCAACACAGTCAAACATAACCCGATCCCCTTTTTCTCTGTCTGAATACCAACCTAGATTAAATGTACATATGGAGGTATAACTATATACTCGTAAGTAAAGGTAAACATACCGACATGAAAACCGCTCGGACGCGCTGTTTTGTTAGGTTGTGTCTTGGGTAACTGGAGTATGCAACAAGTCGTGTGGATTGTAAGGTGATAGGTAAGTGCTACACCCTTGATTAATTGTGCATTGTTGTGGCGCGAAGTAAGCAAGACGCTTAAAAGAGGCAGAACATAGTACATGTACTTCGGAACACTACAAAAACTCGTCTCACTTTAAAGAAGTTTAACCCAACAACCAACTAGGGTTCGTGTCCCCAAAAACGCAGAGTAAAAGAGAAATATAAATACTGTGTTTGTAGAAATGTTAAACTGTGAGCGACTCGGAGTGTACTTTGCAAACGTATGTCAAAGGATTTTGACACATTCTTTCTGGATAGTGTTGTCGCATAGATATAAACCAAGGAGGTCAAAGTACATGTTATAACATTCTTACAACTGGCTGTCTAACGTACAGTCCAGTGAAAGTTGTTGTGCAACATTTGTTACCAACTAGCCATCAGTTTATATCTTACACGTTACGAGCTTTTATATTTCAATAAAAAAGACGTAAAACTTTATGCGGTTAAATACGGCTCGTCCGTGGTCAATAGTAAGCTATAGTAATGTGTTATGTTTGGTGGTGTCTTCGCGGTAGTTTATACTATCTTTTTGTTCTACTCCGATTCTTCAAAAGAAATGTTACGAAGGTATGTTTTTTTCCACAACTTCAGCACGCTAAAACATTAAAGGTCATAGATGATGAAGTAAATTGCAAGAGATAAAGGAAGTTGAGGAATGGAGAACAAGTTGGATAAGAAAGAAACAACATGGAACAAGTTTGGAAGATGATGAAGAGAGAAAAAGTGTTTTGAGATGAAAAGACATAAGAACGTGAAGTTGTGTGTTTTAAAAGACAGTTTTTGCGACTTCCTTTTACGTTTTGTAACAGATGTAAGTAATATCATCACCTCTAATGGTTTTTATCGATGAGTAGAGTAGAGTAGAGTAGAGCGTAGTAATTAGCAATAGAGAAAAGAGGCGGACTTTTGTTCGGCCCGAAAGTGGGACTGAAACGATCTTACAATCTCTGGTCACCTCGGTTTTGTAGGGCGTGTCATTATCGTTTGATTAACTCTCAAAATAAGATCACATTCTGTTAAGCTATCGTGCTATTAAAAACGGAATACGATATATGGACAATATCTCCCCAATCTAAAGTGCGTGAGTTATTTTGGGGAGCAAAAGATGGGAAGATTTGAGCTGCTTTTCGGACGTGCAAGTTTTTGAACATGCCGCCGTGGAAAAAAGACCAAAAAGAAGGCTGGAGACAAAAGGTGGGAAAAGGGCGAACTGTCTAGACAATTGGACTAAGGCAAGTGTGATGAACATGATATTGAACGCGTGTCGTTGCTTGATACAACCGTACAAATAAATCATCAAGATGTTTGGGACAAAACAGCATCAAGGCACAACCTCGCCTTCCGTAACAATCACTCTTTTAAACAAGCCCAAATTTCTCTCATAATTAAAGAGAAATCCCTCTTATCTTATCTTGGGTAGCACGTGTAGTGTTTTGTAACACCACGCGGGTGATATGACCGAAGTTAGTTCAACTTCGTAAGCACAACGTCTCATTCGTATTCCGTACATTCGGCGGTGTCTGCCCAGGTGAGAGAATAGCAATCAGTTGGTTTTCGCGGGCTTTGAATCACCGTCGCCGAAAGGTCATTTTCTCATCGGCCTTATCTCTCAAAAATGGCCCCAAGTTTTCCCTGGCTGACACAGATAGACTGACCACGAATACATCAACCCTAAGTACGCGGGGGCAAGTGGAGGTGAATCCAAACTTTCGAGAGAATTGACTTCACGCGAGAAGAGGATTGACTTTTTTTACGAAAGATAAACTGACAGGATTATACTTATTTTTACCATTCGACAACCAATCGCCCCACAATTTTCTATATAAATTTTAATTTGCATAGTTATTTCAATCGTCGCGTACAGCAGTGTTAGATATTAAACGAAGAGAAATAAGTTACGGAGGAAATCTACATGTATTAACGCGAATAGACGATCCGTTTGCACAAGTAATTCTACCCGATTGCTCCCTATTTAGACACGACCATCACATGCCGACGGCCTAATTTTGTAAAAAATATCGTCTGCCGCTATTAGCCCCCATTTTGAACTCGTTGCCTGCTAAAAGGCGTCACGGTTTAAAAAAAAAAACCAATACCACGGCACGGAATAGGGTGAGCTTGACATTTGACACATGGATGCACCCCTATCTCTAGGCCCGACCGCTCTCCCGCGTGATAGATTCCTCCTCTCTCTCTCTTTACCTTTCGCTGACCTTCAGAAAGTTTTGTTGCCGGCAAAACTACGTTGCCGTGCACCAGAGATGAACCCGGCGAGCGGCAAACATGATGGATGAAACGCTGCGGCAAAATCGTTTCCAGGTCAGGAGAGAGAGCGAAAATCATCGGTAGGATGTCACGTATCCTACTCATCAAAATTTCCAAGACGATATGAGGAGCGGAGCTTGGATGCCGACAACGCCACGCTGCATTACAATTACAACATTATCGAGGAAAGTGGGATGGTTAGATGATCGCAATCTTCACACGTATCTTCGTCTTTTTTTTTCTCTCTCTCTTTAAATGGATTAGAAAATACGCCTTGTTCAATCATGTGACGGTCGCGAAGCTGGAACATGGGGGCGACGAAAGTTCAATCGTAACACCATAATTCCGCGGGGATTACGTTGGGACCGGGAATTGATGCGCGGGAAGATACGTCACCTTTCGCCAGATGAGAGGAGGCTTTCTCGTTGGACTGAAAAGTTCGCCGGCGAGAAGCAAAGTAGGGTTAAGCCGAATGTATATCCACCGACTCGCCACTTCAAAAACTCCGGATACAATCCACATAAATAACGCGCTGAGGAACTGACACCTTCGGTATCAGAAATTGACACTTTAAAATCGACACTCGCACTTAAAACCCAGTCAGTTATTGTTTTCTCAACATCATCTTTTCATATCCATCTCCTTTAAAACTTAAAACCATCAAGCTGATAGAACGGACAGCACGATTCAATATTGAAAATAATCGGTAAAATACGGCATAGTAATTGACTGATTGGAAGCTGAAATATAATATAGCTGGTATTAATTCCTTTGCACACGATCTATCTAATTGAAGTCTACAAGGTAGATTAGACGGGAAAAATAAGTTTGAAATATGTAGATGGATTTGAGAGTGAGTCCTTTCCCACTGAAGTTCACCGCACAGGGGCGGAAGCTGTACAAAACCGTGGGTATTATTATTGAATTGCGTCGACTTTACCCCCAGACATGTCGTCGCCACAGAAAAGCCCCACCACGTTTATAAGATTGGACCAAATCCCCAGTTGACTGGAAGGTTGGAACACAGTCGTAGCCTCTGTCGGTTGACGATAAAGCCCCCGCCGATTCATTACAAATTCACCTACCGACGATTTGCTGGCCCGAAGGAGTTTCTTTCAGCGGGGAGGAAACTTGAAGAAAATTGGAGACTGCGGAGAGGAGAACCTGTTGGAAAAAGTGCCAGTAAATTGGATAGAAGCAAGGTGTTTAAGTAATCAATAGAGGAAGGGTCACGGCGAAAAGAGACAAGGACGGTCTTTTTGAACAAGGGAAGACAACTTTTTAGTCTGGCAGAAAGAGAAAGCGACAATTCTTTATACTTATTTCGACACGTAGAAAAGTGGATAATTTTTTTTTTCCAATTTAGATATAGCGGGTAGTTCTTTCTTTTTTTTTTTTCAATTTTAAGGTCATGCTGGTTTCCCTAGAAGTGAAAGGACAGTGAAAGATTACAGGAAGCGAGGGAGGCCATCTGCGCTATCTCTGCGGGAAAAGTTATAAATTTTGTAAAAGTGTGAGGAAAAGTTTTTGGGTGTGGAAATTTTCACCCAGAAGCAAGGCGTTAAATCAGACATCTGTTGTGGCAAAACAAATATTAGATAAAACTCAAAACACCGCGTTTTTTAATATTGAAAAGGACATATGCTTCGGGAGATCCCTTAAAAAGTTAACGACTAGATAGCGTAAACATGTTAGGAATGAAAGGAAGACACACCAGTTTTGATTTCTGTATCATCGTGCCTTTTTTGTTTTGGGGGTTCAAACGAAAACAAATTGGAACTTTTCCTGTGTAACATACGTTTGTAGTAATGCTTAAACAATGTATATATATAAATATTAGTTACAAAAAGGACAAATGTAAAGGAAAAAGGTCGGAAAAAGTTTAAGATTGCTGTACTACTACGTACAGTATACAGTAGACCAACTGAAGCGAGTGAAATGTGAAGAAAAGTTGTTGGGTAGAACTGAACTTTGCGGACCTGACCCAAGGATGACCTGAGTGGTTGGTATGCCGGGTCGGCACGAGGAACTATTGGAAATCGTTCTGCGTAATGCATATTTATAATCGAGCCATCGAACCGATAAATGAAAAGATAAATTTGTTAGGGAGTACGGAGAAGGGCAAGGAAAGGTTAGGTCAGGAGATGGGAGAAATCGTCTAGTCCGTCGTGACAGCGGTTCTCAACTTTAATATCAGTCTTTCGAACGTAACGTCCCTCAAATATAACTTAATTTCTTAACTTTAAGATTTTAAGCACAAATGTACGATTTCATTCTTTATTCTCTGATTCTTAGTTGTTATTTTAAAGGTCAGACAAGTGCACTAGTTTTTAGACCAAGGCATTGTTGCCGGAAGCAAAGCTTAAAAACGGCCGCCAAACCGAAGCGAACATAATGTTACAATAATGTACATTTCAATAATACAGAAAACGATCAGGAAGGCTTTGGCATCGGCAATCGGGCTAAAATCTATAAAGATTTTGCCAACACAGCATTGGACTAGGAAGCAATTGTGCTAACGGCTAGCACAATGTTTAATTAAATAGCCAGGAGCGGGAATAATTACAATATTGTCACTAGGTAATAATTAGATTTATTTGGAGACAGAATTTCTAATACGGCGCACATGTTTCAGTGTTTTCTATTAGAAAAATCTCTTGCATAGCTTTTTTGCAAGTATCTTAGAACACACAAGCTACAGAGGATATATTCTTGTGGAACAGTGGACGGTGAACGTCGCCTAACTGGTCAAAATCCATTCTTTCTCCGATAGTCATTTCTACAAATGTAGGAGGAAAATCCATATCAAAACGACCGGTGAAAAACGACTGTAACTGGAAAAGAGTGCTTGTTTTTCGTGTATTTTTTGTATATCTGTGGAATTTGATTTTTTCCAATGTAAGGAATTGAGGGTAGGACTTAGCCTACCGACTACATGTTGAAAGAACAATTATGTTTCTCTTTTGACTAAATGTTATAAGGAACATATCACAGAAATTGTAAGTAGGAAACATTTGTCTATTTCACGTTGGGAGTAAAATGTAACATAGTTTTTTTAAATAGATGTCATTTTTCTGTTCTGTGAGAACTTATTTTGCGTCTTTTTCCTTGCAGAAAAAGAAGTTTGCAAGATACTGGCTTCAACTGAAAGAGAACGTATTATTTGATCCTTATTAGACTAAGCAATATGACCAACCGCGTAAAGTAGTGACTTCTGTATTTCTTTATTATTAGCTGACGAATGTATGAGTATTCAGGTGAATTTAGAATTTTTCAGTGGCTGTATTTCTTAGCTTTATTCTATAGCTTTTCTATAGTTGTTGTCTAATAATTACAGTTAGGTAGCGAAGTAGAATAGAAATATAATTTGACGAGTTTTCAGTATTTGCAGTTAAGTTTTAGAAGAATTATTCAATCATTGGAATGGGCATTTCATGTTCGGCGTTTTCTATTGCGAGAGAGATATAATTTCTAGAAGGTTTTTGAAAAGAATAGAGAGGAAACCATTTCTAAATGTACACACATAGGAATATGTTTCTTTCAGGAATGGAATTAAATTGTTTGAACCATGTAAAATGTGTATCGAGTCTTTTGTTATCAACTCTTAGCTTCTCTAACACGTTAACTATGAGTTATACCGGAAAATATAACTTGAAAATGAACCCAGCGCCAATCAATAGTAAGTATTAAACGACTCTACATGTTCCAGGCACAAATTGTTTTGAGAATTCCAGAATGTCTCGAAGGTTCTCCATCTTCAGTTGAATATTCAGACAGAAATCTAACAGCTAGTTTCTGGAAGATAGATAGGAAAAACGCGCATGAACAACGAGCCGAAGTTGTCTAATTGGGTAGAATTGCTACAAGGAGACATCGTCAAAGACGCACACGCAAAATTTATGATTGTGGAAAAGTCCTACAACAATCCGCTAGTGAGTGGGGACACAATTTATGACAACGGCGCGTTCTAGCATTTACGTAGGCAGCATTATTCCCAAAATGAAACATTTGTATCAAGTACATAATCGGGAGAAGCGAAACAAGATTCTTCTTCGCTAGGGAATATACGAAGACGTTTCTAGAATTTGAGAAATCGAAGATCATTAAAAAAGCTAGCGAACAGCGTATTAACAATACTACATGGTTATTCATTTCCTATTAAAGAACAGGTTGAGGTAATATTAGAAAGTGTACAGTGTGAGTAATTTTTATTCATTTATGAACTGTAAGTAGGCCTTGCAGGATACCCATAAGAGCACCGATTCATACAGGGCTGGGAATAGCAGTACATTTGTCACGTATGAACCCTACATGAACCCTGAAAAGTGCTTCACATAAGAGCAAGCTCTGTGAGAGCGAAAAACAACAATTCAGGAGGATGATATTACTAGAAGGTACAGTAACTACACAACTGGCGAATGTAATGGTAGTAGAGGGCATTTTGACATTTCTAAATCACGATTTGGTTGTGACTTTTTAAGCAAAGAAAGACCGAAACATGTACGTAGAAACAGCTATCGAACTGAGTATAGAAGGAACATAAGTACATTTCTGTGTACAGAAGCAAAAAGGCAAAACTAAACAAGTTCGTCTACAAAGTTTATAAAGGACAATTTTTTTTCCAAACCACGTTAAAGAAATGTATATCAAACAGTAACTGTGTTCTGGATAGTTCTCTAAACAAGTTTGACATTTCTGTTTGGAAGCTATAGAATGATTGTAAAAATCTAAACAACAAAATAGAATTTGTTGCGTGTTGTACAGGTTACTAGAACAGGGATGTTGACGATAAATTTCCCCACTCAGAAATCGTCTGGGAGATAATTATTTACAATAAGACACAAGTTAAGTTTGCTTTCTACAGATTGAAAGTTAAAAGAAAAAGTATATTATACAGGTTTGTTTACGAAGCTTTCGAGAGCAAGCCAGGCTATCAAGTAGTACCATTTTTATGAAGGCTAGTTCGGTTGCAGTTTATAGATAGGTACTTAGAAAGAAAAACAACAAGTGAAATCGTAACCAAAACTGCTACCATATCACAAGTGTCGAATACGATGGAAAAATCCACATTTGTACATTTTTTTAAAAAGCATCTGAAAGCTTTTGTGGTCGCAAATTGACTTCAGACATTCTTGCATTTGTATAAAACTTTCTATGGACGAACTATGTTCACATCTACATATTTTGTCACCAATGTTCTAGCTCTCGATAAAATAAAATATTTTAAGCAAGTAGCAGGGAAAGGTTTATTCAATGGCGTTTTTAATGGGAGTGGAATGGTAAAATGTAGGAGAACTGTGTGAAACCACACTCACAATGTATACATGTACCCAGTTCATTGCAAAAATGTATTGGAAGTATACAGTGGCATGAAACTCACTAGAACACCAAGATAACAATATTGCAAGGAAAATGAGGGAAACAGATGAATATCAGTTTTGATCAACCCCACAATATTGAGGTAAATAAATGCGATTAGTATATATAGCCAAGGAAAAACCAGGCGGTTTTGAGTATGGCTGACTATAGCCACGTAACTGCGAGATATTCCAAAATATCTATCGAACAAATCACACTTGATATAATTTTTGTACCTCCGAAAACTTTATCTTTCCAAAATTGGTTGTTTTCATGTGTGAAACTGTCAGGAAAAGGGATAATAAAGAGAAAAACACACACATATGACCTACCGAGGCGAGTTGGACCACATTCTATTTACACATCTGCATCAAACACCGCCACCAAACGCAACGACCAACATAAACGTCCCCTCAACGTCAATATAAGATGATAGTTTTCAAAACAAAATCATTTATACGAACAAGACCTACTTTTAATCATTTTGCAACTAGAAACAAGTGAGAGAAACAGTAGAAGAGGAAAATACAATATTCTGAAAAATGACCGTACCACAACGCAAATCGTACATAGTTGGCAGAATTTTGAGCTTAATATGATGGAAATTGAAGCATATTCCCAAAGTAGGTACCTTGTTACCGAAGTAAAATTAAATACGTACAAAACAAGATAAAGTCTATGAGATACTACAGTGTATTTGTACAGGGACCCCACATACCTTCGCCGGTGCTAAGCAGACCCCTCCCTCTGTTGAAGGAGGATCGGATTTTCTTCTCTCTGCGCTCACGGGAATGGCAAGACATATGTCTTCTCCGTTTCGGCAAGACATACCTAATATTCCCTCCGATAAATCCCCCTTCATTCAATCTGCTCATGGTTATCGCAAATATAATAAATTTTCTGTATATCATGTTTGATTGCCGTAAAGATTTTTCGTACACTTGTACGGTGTGAGGCATGAGTATTGTCACCTTTTGTTAACGCCTGGGAAATACAGCAGTGACCGATGGCATGTAGCTGCACCATCTTGTTAGAACTAAACCAACAACTTCTTCAAAAAGAAGGCGTGTATTCGGATAGCAAAGGCTTCTAACGAAACGTTTCTCCAGTTCAAAAGTTCAAAAAGTTAACGGAAATAACCGAAAGGAGATAATAACTTAAGTAGCAATGTTTGAAAGATAACGCCTTGACTTCATAGCCTAGAGTGTCCTAAGGGGTAGGGAGGGATCTAGATTTCTTGTGAACACACTTGAAGGTTGATTGAGAATTTCGTCCCAAAGCTTCAAAGCTTCGATGTTTATCTACGTTCTTATGAACTGTGAAATTATACTAGGTGAACCAAGGGTGGAGATATCGCTGAACATCTTGGATCATTTGTTTTAAGACTCAGCCTTGGAAAGGGACTCTCGCTTCTTTCTTGTGAGATCAAGCTTAAAGATATAGCGAAATGGTACAGACGTTTCTTCCCTTTGCTACAAGACTGAAGTGATAAAGAAGGTATCTGTGTTCGCGAGGGAGCGACCAGCGTGAAAATAGAATAATAAGGTAGAGCCTGCTACGGTGTGTAAAAACGTCGTCTGCAAAAGCTTGGAGTGGTTATGTTTTGAAACGTTACACTGAAGTTCTATTCAATAGAACGGACACAAATTGGGGATATATAAGGGCATATCCTTAGGATTGTACTGTAAAAGTTTCTGAACTTTATTAATTTATGTTAGCTCTGAATATATACATGAATAGACTATTTATAACTTGGGTGCGGCTACCGATATCACCAAAACATGATACTAGCAAACGTTGCGAGAAAGGGAAGATAAATTTGACCATGAAAAAAAAGAGATAGTACAACCTGGCCCTGAGGAAAATGTATAATTGTGACTTTTTTGACAGTATTGATGTTCATGCAATTTTTTTATTTGACCTATGATGCAAACCAGAAACATAGCATAATACAAAGTTTATGGTGTTAGAAATCGCACATATTCAAGTCTTCTACGCGTTTGTTGATGATATAACTAGCGAAGTGCTTACCTAAATTACAAGTTTTCTTTGTCGTCTTTGTAAGTTTACGTTGACTTAATTCGACCACTGTGTCTGACAAAACATCACATCAGACAAAACATCACAACAGGCAAAAACGCGACTGCCTAAAAAAGTGAAGCATTTGTGTAAAAGAGGATAATATTTTTATACAACTGAAAACTTTTAAAACACGTTCAAATTGTCCGATGCATATATCAGAGATGAATGGGATACATACATATATGTGCAATCACACATTGACAGTTCCTACAACGCCACACGTAAACCCTAATAAAACTCACTCCACTAATCTACCTAGGCACGCATCAACAAGAGAAAACATCGTTCTAAACATACCAACGATAGCTAGCTGATAATGAGAAAAACCGACAGCAATCTTGGGCAAGAAAATTGGAAAAATCCAATCTTAATCAGCAATTTGCCTTCCGAGCAAGTCAATCTTCTCTCACGGAAGAGTTGAGTAGAGTTCTTATGACAGAGGAGTTCTAGTTTACAGCTAGGCTGCTATTTAAGTTCAGCGCACGTGTTAGCATGTGTGTTTGTGTGAACTCTGACTCTTTGGAAGGTCAAGACCAAGTCTTGGGAATGAGGTTACAGTCTACAGGTGGTGTATGTCTGGTGTGAAGGGTGGTATGACCTCAGAATGAAGACAGAGGTGTGGTAAGAAGGATACAACTTTGTTGTATACACACGAGAGACTTGTTGAAAAAGGGCGAGGTTAAATGCGTTGGTGTCCTAAGTGTTCTTTACTAAGATAAATCACTTAAAGTAATTGTAGTAGTATCCATTATTTGATTAAGTAGAGGTGAAGAATTAGAAACAGGAAACAGCCCGAAGAATTGAAAGAAAAGACAAGAGTTCAAATTTCACATTTCGAATGACATCTTTTGGCACAAGTTGAACTTCTTTTTTTTTACACAAATGTGAACAACAATTCCAAATGGTTGGCAGCAAATGCAGCAACTTTACAAGCTGGGTAAAATGTAAATTCTGGAGTTGTTTTAACAACACATTTTTCGATACGTTGTCCTATAATGTTGTAAGTTGTGCGCATAGTTGTTATTTTGGAAATGAAGTATCGTTCGGTTTGTTTTTTTACGCTCTTTCGAGTGTTCACATCCGTGCTTTTGACCGGCATTGAGTAAAGTTGATTCTTCGGCTAGCTAAAATTCCAGTTTCCAACTGACCCAAGTAAGCAAAATATCATTACGGAATGGAAGAATGAAAAAATTCAAGCCAAGAATTTCTTTTGAGTCGTTGAGGCAATATTTATTTCCTTTCCCAGATGTTTTACCTCTCGGATTTCAAATTCTGAAAGAAAATGTCCAAAATTGCACCCTCTGTAGATGAAATATGTGAGCTGGATGTGTAGAGGCAAAAGAGCGAGAACTCACGGTTCGGTAAGGTCAGATATTTGTCCCACACATCTGTTCACAAACACACACCGCATCCCGTACTCCTCTCTCTTCACAGACCCGGACCTAAGTGAACATGACAAGCAATGGAAATCGACAGTTAGAAAACAATTGTTACACCAATTAAAGGTCCTCTGGTGGCTTCAGCGACACCCGGGTATTTTTCTACTGACGGGAAAAGCGAAAAATTTGAGGAGACGTAACAGTTTGGACACCCGAGACAAAAAAAGTTCCAGCTATTCGAGCCACCACTTGTTAGAAGTGTCACTGAACGCGTGAAAACGAGTGACGTTTATGTGTAATGTGTTTGTGTGTGTGTGTGTGGCTTACATAGAAATGCTTGATTTTGGAGGGAAAACAACGTATACCGAGCAAAACATTGAGAGAATTATACTGCAACTCCAACTGATCTACAGAACTTTTGACCTCACTAGAAATAGTTTTCATGTAAAATTAAAGTTGATAGGTAACGAAATTAAAAATCTTTAATCAAAGGATATGACTTCAAGAAAAGGATTTCGATAATATTGACGGATATTGAAGATCTATGTAGGCACTAAACGGAAAAGGAGCGGCGAAAATACTACACTTTCAAATGCCGTGTTATGCAGTGATGAATCCCTTTTCCTATTACATTTGGAAACGAAAACAACGTTACAACTGCATTTTACCATTCAACATATACGTTACTTTGCAATCATGCACTTTTTTGAATTTGAATTGTAAGAGGTGGTTAAATTTCGTTAGATTCGTTAGGAACTACAGAGGGCAGACCGTGGACATCGGTTTGGATGTGAGTTTCAATAGGCCCTCCGGGTGGTGGATTCAACCCGGGACAGCGAAAATCCGCTGTTTTCTGAATCTAACTCCCATTTTCACCATTCGAAATCGAAATAACCGTCTTTGCATGAAAGAAACGGTTTCTTAACAAGAAACGATCTTCATAATAATATCAGTTTCGTGGAAAAAAAAGTAAGATGTAAGTAAGCAACATTGTTTTTCGGAATCCTTTCCAAATGACTTACACACTAGACATGTTGTTTTCGTTGAGGCTGCCAAATGATTTAGGAAAGAAAATTTCATTCGTCGCAACGCAAAAAAAAACAACTGGCAAAGTAAATGGCAATCAATGATAGTAAGTTTTTGTAAGTTGCGAAGTAAATTCTATTGCTGGCATTTGGAAGAACATGTTTGTAAACTCTTCAGTACTTAGAAGAGTAGAAACATGTAATAAGTAACATGTTTATTGAAACGCCTTTTCCCTTTTTCTGCTATACCTTCTCAGATGTAACTATCTGTTTCATTAGATGTTTAGATAATTGCTGAGAAAAATGTTTCTAAAAAAGGAGAAAAGCAAAAAAGTGCGGAAAACCAACAAGACCTGGAAAATGACCAGCTTGTTTGAACACGTCTTCTTGTAACTCTGGTATTCCTTGATTGTGTGGTTCTTATTCTAGTTCCACAAGTAAAGTAGAACAAGACACGTCATTCGGAATAACAGATAACAGATTTGAGAAAAAAAATCTCGAAAGGGATCAACTAGGTCGACGTGAGGAGCCGAAAGTGGCTGAGGGATTTAGCCGAACGGATTGGGACCGTAAATCTAACAAGTCGTGCTTAGCGAGTGATATATTCTAGTCCAAGAAGGCTTAGCACGGTTCAAATCCCAACCTAATTTCCACAGATATGAAAAATTCGTTTTCCGATGTGTCTAGGAATACGTGTCCGAACTGTGTGACGCCGAAGGGCGGCGTTGGGTTGGGATATTACCTCTACCTCGTAAAACAAGCCTTTCGGAAATCCCAACCGTCTGGAGAAGGTGGGTACACCCGCCAGAAAAATCGATATGATTTGAAATTCATAAGGAAGGAGAAAAAAACACACAGGCAGTCTAGGATGTAATGAAGCTCAGAGATGACAATTTGGACGGCCGGGTAAAAAGGACAAGTAGAAAGTGTTGCTCACTTTCGGTGGGAACGAACTTTGTTGTCGTCAGGTAAGGACGGGAAGGCTTGAACCTTGCCGCCCGCACGCCCAACAAAAATGGCGGCTGTCAGTGTCAAATAGATATTACATTGGAAATTCATTCCGAGAGGCACGTACGGTTGAAATGGGAAAAACAGCGAGGCTTACCGACGAGTTCTCTGCCAACTCTTGGAGTTCAAGTTGGGAAAATCCAGCCAACAGAGACTAAAAAGTTCCCCTGAATTCGCCTACACGCTCCACACAACACCACTGTACTGCGTTCTAACGAAAAACAACCGACTTCGGCTAATTTACGTCATAAAAATACTTTCACGTCCGCAGACGCAATAAATTATGATTTTAAACCATTTTTTCGCGTCGGAGGGTCTCATAATTGCCATTATTCCCCGCAAATAAATCGTTAGCGAGATCGTAAACTTGGTCACGTGACGTGACGGAACCAATCAAGTGCAGTACTCCACAGATGTAGAAACTTAGTGACTACTATAAATTTTGTTTTAACTTTCGTCTTTATGCCGTAGTCACGGTGATAGATTCGGGTAGATAAGCGACAGCGTCGGTCGATTTGCCGTGTCAATGTCGCGTTGTGTACGGTTCTCGTGCGGATTTTCCGGGACAGGTGCCGACAGAGAACACGCAAGGACCCACGTGGATGGGAGTCTGGCCCTGACCGTAAGTATGACCGCTTTTACGGGAAGGAAGGACTATCAAACGGGCGACAGTTGGGCTGGGGCGGGTTGGCCCTTAGGGTGCCGCTATTTTCCCTTTTATCAATATCACCCGTCATATCGTATGCTTCATGGCGAAGTTCACGGCACACGGCGTATACATGGCTTATTCCAGTTCTGAACGGACGAACGTGATAACATAACACGAAATTTTTAACCGAGAACTTTCATTGTCCTTTCTATGACCCTTGACCTTCTTCACCAACAACCGTGTCAATCAGACGATATAAGGTAATTTCAATAAAAATCTGTTTGAAGAAAATTATCGCTTTCCTTTATAGCTGTATGAATATATATCCTCACGCTTCCTTTTTGTACAGGTAGATATGTATTACTTTTGTATTCTGTTACGTTGCGATGAAAATGACAGCAATTAAAAGTTATTATGAACTCTTACTTCAAAATCGAAGAAACGCTTCTTAATGATTGGCAGATGAAAAAGACTTTACTTTCGGAAATGCAAAACAGACTCCTCTAGCTGTATTGAAAAACGCATGTCGTACACGTATCTGACTACAATAATTCCTGAATATAGATATAATAAGCCTAACCTCCGGGTACGAGAGATTTTATGGAAGATGCGCGCATTCCTGAATTTCGCTCCAGGTAGAATAAAGGCTGTCAGTCGATATTTCTTGTCAGGTACTACTAATAGTGTATGATATAATATCTCTGTAGCGTTCTTATATGACAGTTGGCAACCAAGGAAAAGGGGATATGAAAGAAGTTTATAACTATAAGATTCAAGTTTAAGTCCACATACGAGTGGCAAGACCTTTAAAGATGTGATCCTCTTCTTGAAGATGGTTGCTCCTTGGTTCCAGCAGGTGTGTCTTAGGTTATATGATTCACTTGCAATATATATCGCGAAATGATTATGATAATCGAGCCATAAGAGCTATGTTTATTACTTTTGAGTAGTGGCAAAATTGCTACATTTGAAAGCGACCCCTTTAACTATGTGGACTAATTTCCTAGTATCACTGAGTGTTCACATAATCTACATATTAGCAACCCTAAATCTCGACTTTTGTACGAGTAGCTATAGGGAGACGGAAAGTATTCTCATTCTGAACAGAGTAGAGTTGAGTAGAGAAGAATGCGGTTTTCCAAGGCCCCCCATAAAATCGTTGGTTTTATTTTTATATTTGAAGTCTCTTCTTTCGGTATTCTACTGGGTTCTTTTATAGGTTATAAAGCCGATTGATAAACGAAGCAACAGTTTACCCGTGTTATAATACATGGAGCTTTCTTTTTGCGGCCAGCCGTCCCATCATTCATCACTCTCCGGCGTAGTGTTGCTCTGGGGCCGCCATCTTAGTTTGGTCACGTGGTGCTGAACTCTGGATGAACCCGCGCGGTGATGTGACCTTGCGTATTGGAAAACGGGAGTGACGGACGACCCTGCTCGTCTCGAGTTCTGGGCTACTGCGTTTACATCAGGGACATCAAGTCAGGCGGGAAGCACCATCAATTTTACCTCCCGCAGGTCTAAGTAAGCTAAAACCTCAAGCCACAAACTCAAGCGGGAATCTCTCGTGTGTTTTTTGCTCACAGAATAATACTCTTTATTGCCGTCAATTTTACAAGCCACGATGAGGTGCATCGATATCTCAGGAATCACATTTAGCTTGGCACGAATGATTTTCAATATTCTCGGCTATATTATCATTACTCCTGTCTTTTCCTCGGACCGAAGATACGAAGTACAAAAAATAATAAATATACAGAGAAAAAAGGAAGGCGTCACACTCATTTTTAAACGCACGCTCACGGCTAAATTTTGACGTTACAAATACGGGTACAAAGCGACACAGATTGTCAAGCGGAATCGATGCTAACCCTGTAACGGACCCCAGCCTACAAGAGGTGTAGAATTTTAGACACTACGTCTACTTTACGTCTTCTATACGGACTCCAATGGCACAGCTACCGAATATTTACGTCCCATTTACGTGTGTGAATCACCTACTTCGTCATTTTTTTGTTCTTCGAGAGAAATTATTATTTACGATCTACGATAATTAAACACGTTCTCCGTTAAACATCTATACACATTTTCTTCTTCATTCAAACAGTATGTGACTTTTTTTTTCTTCTGCCGGACGCAAACACTGTACAAGTATACGGGTCTTTTCCCTGCCAAAACAAATATCTCGAGGTATATAGTCTCTTTTTGCAGCCAGAACACAAAACACAATATACTACAATATCTACACAGTCTTTAAATAGTCAGAACCGGCGTCTCCACGCGTTGTGTTTACGTTTGGTCACATTAGGACAGATACAATACAGGAAATGACTCGACACTGATATAAGACGGACCACAAACATAAACAACTCCTTGTGTGGATGTATGATATCATATTGCTCCTTCTCGTCACCAAGTCCCCTTGTGTTCCAGTACTCAGTGTTCTGGGTTCAGTCCCTGAGTTTGCTGACACTGAGACAGACTCTTCAGTTTATTTTCTTTCTTCCACTTCATCCGGCGGTTCTGGAACCAGATCTTGATCTGTCGCTCCGTCAAGCACAGCGCATGCGCGATCTCGATGCGTCGCCGTCGCGTCAGGTATCGGTTGAAGTGGAATTCCTTCTCTAACTCCAGGGTCTGGTAGCGCGTGTACGCTGTGCGCGTGCGCTTGTTGTCTCCTGTTCCAGCAGCTGTAGAGAACACAACAACAAAACAAAACAGTCAACAATTAGGCAGCCATTCTCTATATCTTAGTATCACACATATTTCAGTCAATCTTCAGAACTATCAACCTTCACCAAACAGCCTCAATGCCATCTTCTCTTTGTTCTCCCAAGACTCTTCTACGAAACGGTTACTACTCCCACAGCTTCTGAAACTCAATAAAGCCTTCTTAAACGTGACGGGGTAGAGGTTAGGATTAGAATTTAAGATTTAGAAATTCAAAGGTTAGGTTACAAAGAAGGTCGTCTGCTACAGATATACCAAATCATTAGAAGGACGCCATGCTGATACTCAATATGAAAAATCATTTGTAATCTTGTGGATGTGTGTTAGGGAGATACCATAGAAGACTAGTGCCCAGAAATATGGTTGCTTCTTCTTATAATGTTAACAGGAAAATAACTGCAGCAAATTACCATCCCAACAAGTGGCACAGTTAGAAGATGTTGTTATAGTATTGACTTGTCACAGGTGAAGCCTTGTTTTGAAGTGTGTTGTATACATATAAGAACAATACTACAAGAACAATACAATAGATGTCCTACCATACCAACGATAGGTACACAGAGCTTACGTAGGAAATATCTTCTGTAGGTTAGCATTCTTGTAGTTTGATTTTATGCTTATATTACATTATACCTGTGTATCTAGACATTAGTATATCTATCAGATGATTTTTGAAAGAAAAAATTCATATAGATTGTCCATGTATCTCTTAGTGTCTATTACCTAACGTTGCAGTAGGACGTGTCAAGTAAAAAAAAAACGTGTTTGAATCTTGCTAACATTTATCTCTGAAGTTTAACGGCTGGTTGTTGAAAAGTATTCCAAGTTCGAACGGTTAGGTTTGTCTGACATGTTTTGTCTGAGTTTTCCCGAGAATGAGTCGACAAGAATGCACAACACAACGTGTTAACACGTCTAGACATGTTGGAAATACTTTCGGGAGTTCGTTTCTCAACTTGACATTGGGTTGGTGGAATAAATTACGAGTATTGTGAACTCTAGAGGCGCTTTTACCCGTTTAATCAACTGGGGGGAGTCAAACGGCTGACCTTATGACCTGGGGGCCAAGAACGACAATATTTTTTCCTCGTCAAAAGAAGGGTGATATACACGCCAAGTGGTAAGATGTCAGTGTTAGAAGATATTGTATATGGTGCACACGTGTGTAGAGAATGATGTACTCCTAACAACACAAGTTATGCCTCGTTGAACACGACCAGCGTTACAAATGCTGCGATAGGTGTGTGTTTAGAAGGCATTAAGATGAATGGCGACAATTAAAGGTTCGGTCGTCTGACACCCCCCCCCCCTCCAGCATTGAAGTTACAAGGGACAGAAAATACAGCATCTTTAAGAGGTTAGAGAATAGAGACTTTCTTGCTTTCCTTCTTGCTACGGTGGGTATCATAGAGGGTATAGAGTGTACAGTACTGGGCAGTATGGTTTATTGAATGGTTTGACCAGGGCAGGAGATGTTGTTTGGTAAGGCGACCCCAGAGAGCCTTAGGATAGACACTAAATAGCTTGTCACCGAGTGTCAAGCTTTTTAATTACGGATAAAATTCGCGTGCCTGTCCGGAAAAAGAGCAGGAACATTGACTCTTGAATTATTCGCGCCGATTGTCACCCTGAGGTACCTGCACGGTAAATAAAGCGGGGTGGAGATAGCTCTTTGGGGGCACTCAAACCAACAAACGAGGGTTAAGTACGGCGAGGCTGTACAACAATTGGCCAATGGAAAGCGTCGTAAAAACGGATATATCACAGAGCGAAGACCAACTACAGCTCGCTACGGCCCATTTTCGCGCAGATAACTCTATTAATAGCTCAATAAAGGGTCGTAAAACCAAGTTACAGTGACATAACTACGCTATCAAGTTCAGACTGCTCGCACACAAGTGTGTGAGGCTGGGGAGAGAGGACGTCTGTGTGTGGTAGCTAGGGTAAACGCGGAAGTAAGGAGGACTCCTACTCACAGTGGTTCAGGTGGATTTTCCTCATCCATGGATACATGGGGATGTTACTGGGGGATGTGGACGCTGTGTTGTTGGCGGTGTTGTTGTTGTTAGGTTGGACGGACCCCGTGGCGGTAGCTGTGGCGTTGGGACTGCCGACGCTCTCTAGATCGACGTCGGGAGGACTTGGCGTGTTCTGGGAGGCAGGATGGGCCGCCATGCCAGTACTACTCGGGGTCGAAGTGCAGGTAGCCGGGCTCATGGCAGGGGTACTCATGGGCAGGTGTGTGAGGCGCTGGGTCTGCCCTCCTCCCGCCATACTAGACTGTGCACATGCCGACTGCTGCTGGTGTGGCGTGTCGCCTCGTGTCAGGGTACAGTCGGTCTGGGCCTGGTGATGTGGCTGGGACTGTTGCTGCTGCTGTTGCTGCTGCTGGGGTTGCTGCTGCTGCCGGCTGTAGCTGTAGTCGTACGCCGCCGCCGCCGGCTCCATCCCCGCCGTGCCCCCGCCGTACGGCCCGGCCGACCCAGAACTCCGAGCCGAGGAAAAGCTCCCAACCTGGAAGTCTTGACCATTTTGATAACGTGCGGGATACGAGTTTACAAAATACGAGCTCATTTGTTTTGGTTGATTTGTGGCCTTTGCCGTGTGTCGCTTTCCTGCGAGTGGGTTTGATGAATTGGACAAATGTCTCGCTCTTGCCTTTGCACACACCCACCTTCACGGGACACCTGCCAAATAAGGAAGAAATGGGACATCACGTGAGAAAAACAGCCAATCGTCAGGCTTTTTTCCTGACCCACAGGGACAAAACAGTAAGGAACAGTGGATGATAAATTCATTTTAAATAGAATAATCACATGTTGGAACCGTCTCTTCAACAATGTTCGGTCAAGTCAATCAACGGAGGTAAAACAACCAGACATCCTTCCTAACTCGACTTTCCGCGCTGAGACTATGATATATCTGCGGCGCTACTGTGCTGCTGAAGAGGTCGACAGTGGCACGGAGTTTGTTGTTGAAAAGTCCACGGCAGCAGCTCGGGTACCATAGGCACTGGCACGCCTTCTCTTCCGCGTACATAACTCAAGTCGTGATGTTTCACGACATCGTAAACCGGTCATAAAAATACGGCACCGTTTGAGAGCAATTAGCGACCTGTCTGTAACGATCATACTTGCCCCCCGCGCTTTTTTGTGTACCTTCCACGCGATCTTGTGGTTTTATAACAAAATGGGAGCTCTTAAATCTTTATTAAAACATCGATGCTATGATGATTCCGGGCGCATATAATATTTTACGACCATTTTGGGAGTAGACCCTCTCTTAAGTGCGTATATCAGACATGCTTGTAAACTCACGTCTTTTTTTACGACTCCACATGGCTTCACATGCTTCTAGTTACAGGTCGCAGGTGCTGAGTTTCGTATGGAAAGTGATCAACAACACAAGCTAAACAACCAGCACGTGAATAAACAAAAGAGTAGATAGTTGTAGTCATCTGTAGAACCCCAGCTCAGCCCCCCTACGGTTTACCTGTTCCCGCTACCTGACTACCTTCCAACCATCTCTCTACGCTGAAGGGAACAGTCCGAGAGAGTGTGAGGATCGATCTCAGAGCCAAACGCGCCTCTCACCAGTAGCACTACGATTCAGCCTAACTCTACAACCAGCGCTACTCCAGTGCGGTTCTCTCAGAGCTCTGTTTTTGTCTCAGTTTGGTCAGAAATGCCGCGCCCTGGTGTTTTGTGCTATCACGTTACTTCGGCCTACAGCACAGACCAAATGCCCGCTCTAAACATCACAATATCACGTTGTTTGGTTCAGGTTATGCAATATCCTGTATCAAAATCCGCCTTCGTACTAGCTCATTCAGACTTAACTATAACAAAAGTTCATTCTTTTATCAGTCTGGTTGGATACAAGCTATCAGAGGACACGTCAGGACAGTTAGAACAGAAAGCCTGGGGCAAGTCAAGTGACTAACACGGATGTCAGAAACTATCAATGTTTTGCGATGTGATTCTCCCTCTCAAGGCTCTGGCTATAACGTAGAAGACGTAGTTTTTGGTATAGGATTTGGAGTGAAGACCTTGTAGTAGGATGTTGGCAGTGTAATTCACATTGACGTGTCACGAAGGCTAGCAAGGCGAGGACAGCCATCTAAAGCCTGTACTACCGGTGGACGTATTGTGTCGAAAGTGGCCCCAGCCACCACCGTCCATTTATCACGATCCTTCACAACAAAACCACATGCTTGTGCCCTGGACTTCCACCCTCACATTATAGCTTGTCCAATCTCAACCCCAGCGACCTGTAACGCTTGAGAAACTTTCCGGAAAACTGTTCCCATTCAAGTTGCGTATATTGAAGCACGTTCATTTCCAGTACAGCATACCATATCGCACGTTATCTCCAAACAACCCCCTCCCTTATCGTTCTGATCGAGTCTAGCTGTACCCCCAGCCGTTCCATATTTGCCAGTCGTTTTGTGTTTGGAGGACTGACTGAAAAGATCGCGAAGGGGAAGGCCATACTGCAGTACTCGCGCGGGAGCCAGCGAATCAGTTACGACAGGCCCGTACGTACTCGCTATCGCGTGCGCACTCAGACGGATTTTACGATGCACCAGAGAGGCGATATTAGACGGAGGGCAGACACTATAATTTTAGTGACAATAAACTACAAAACGGGTCCATAAACGTTGCTCGTATTTTCTACGTTTTACTATCTTTACTACATACACGTTTTCACAACGTGGTCGGGGCTAGGCGCACGAGGTAGAGTAGAGTAGTGGCCGAACTAGAAAGGTGCGAGGCCTTGGGATGTAGAAGAGAAGTTTCTTTGGATCGCAGGTGTTAGCTTCGCAGGCATAATAAGAAACTCGATGCCGTATAAGGTAGGAAAATACTCCGTGGCGCCAAAACTCTCCCATACATGATCCCGTTTGTAACGGTACAAATTCATTTCCCAATAACTGAAATTCTTCTCTGGCGTATTAACAGCCACAAATTTCCAATTTGGAGCTAAACTGATTTCAGGGGTATTAGCCGGGAGATAAAATTGTTCAATACATCACTCCAATAAGACTTGTCATCAATAGTTGCTGCAAGCCTAACAGGAGCGAATCCGAACCAGTTAGCGCGTTTTGAAAGACATACCCAAAACACATACTCGGTGACCGAGAAAGAATTCTTGTAGCTGAGATTTTTTTATGAAGTGCCGAAATCATCGATTTGCTGGCCCAGGTTACCTATTAATGAGACGTATGTACGCCAGGTGTAATAAAAGGTGAATTTACGACGCCGTTTAGCCCGCCTTTTCACCTACAGATTCATGTCGCCATCGTTTCCCGCGTAAATTTCCAAAAGGAGAAAAGATCATGCCCACCATGAAATCAACACGATATCCAACATGTACGCAAATATTTCATCGGCAGGGACGGGGATATATATAAAAAAGAAAGTGGAGGAGGAAAAAAAAGGAAAGAAAGGAAAAGAAGAACAAACCGTACCCAAATCTCAGGAACCTGCTTGGAAGATGTCGTGAAGATGTAGAGCTAGATGAGGAGTTGAACCAGATTCCTGTCTGAAGACGTTGGAAGAAGAAGAAGAAGAAGGAGACCTAAGCAGAGAGAGAGAGAGAGAAGTAGAAGAAAAGGAGAAGACTTGATGGTCTCAAGATGTGTAGGCCGGCGGAGTGGCGAGACCGCAGTGGTTGGGGGAAGGTCCTAGCGCGTCAGCTATCAGGGCCAGCCCTATCGGCCCGAGAAAATGGAATGAATTTGTTGACGATCTTCGTGACCGGCCTGACCAATGAGCATATATCTCCCCCTGTATCAGAGATCGAACTGAAACTCATTATGTTCAATAACCTATCATTTCGGCCAGGTTTTTTGGTTGGGTGGTAGGGTGGGCTGGGATTTTTCCCCGGGGACCGCAGGTTATGATGAGTTTCCAATGGGTTTCGGATGGCAGTAGGCAACACAGGGGAGAGTATGAGAAGCTATTACCATGAGACACCGTGGGTACGGACTCTCGTCTCTCTCTGACTGATGTATACTGGCGCACACATGTTGACCTGCCGCCATTAGCCATTCTTGGCACATATCGTAATAGACACTTCCCACACTAGAACTCCCCTTGCCTACACGACGTATAATTGCCAGACGTGTATCTAACCTAACTTTACTGCATAAATACCTTCACCGCCGGCCACACGACATGATAACTCAAGTCCAAACTGCCGACGGCTCCCGGCCGTAAAACGGCGCTTCAATTTACGGGGGGGTAATAAAACCGGCGCGCGGGCAGTTCAAGTGCTCTCGGGAGCCTCACGCGCGGTGCCGCCGCATACCTACCTACGCTGCCGCCGCTAGCCCGACCTAGTCGGGACTCTGAAGGCTGGAGAGGCCGAGAGGAGACGCTTCCAGTGCACGAAGTCTGCATGAGAATGTGTAAGAGAATGAGATTGGCCTGTGCATCCTTTATCCCGACTTTTTAGCGGGTTAGGACTTACATGAGCGAGGTGCATGCGTACTGACCCACCTCAACAACCAATCACAGCCTCGTTTCTTCAGAATCAATGGCGGCAGTCTCTCTCCAAGTCTCTTTCTACAAGAATTTTTGATCCTAGCCACAGTACTTTCTATATCCTCTCACTTACGGCGTAAGCCGGAGTGTTGGCTACAATCTGGCCTTATTTGGAGGAAGAGGATTGTAGCTTTTCTAAAGTTGAGTGTAGAATAGACGAGAATGGCTTACCAGATCTACGGCGATGTGTTCGTCTTGTCGCCACTTGACCGCAGGCCACCATGCTATGTGGTAGGTAAAAGCACAGCTATACTTCATTTCCATGTTCCTGGTAAAAACGTCGATAGATAGCCCTCGCTTTGGACGTCACTTGACGTGAGAGGTGAAAAAATGAAGTTTGGCTGTGGAAAGTTTTGGGTGCACGCAAGTCTTGTGATGAGGGTATGATGAGAAAACGACTGGAATGATTCATACCTGTCCATCGCTAAAGGTCATAAAAACTAGAGTGACCTTAGCAGAGCAACTTCATTTACCGAGATACAGCGTAGATGGGGGGGCAGTGTCAGGGGACTCAGGGCGGTGGGCAATGATGGACTACCTTTCTGCACCGTTAAGTGCCTAGATAGGTGAACAGTGGGTCATGCAGGTGTGATTATATCACCTCACCTGCCGAAAACAAAGTTGTTATTCCTCCCTATCGGGGCTCACATGTGTTCTTACACCTCTTTTCTTCCAGGCAGGTCCTGTGTGGCTCCAGGAAAAAGAACATAACGAAATTGAGAGAGGCGCTAGTGAGGATTGCTCACCTGACCCCTCACGGGTTCTTCTCTCCCAAAGCGGTCATTTTCAGGGCTTTCCTTTTCCCTAATATGGCAGTGAAATGGCCGGTGGATATGTGCGGTGTGAAGGAGACAAGCAAGCGTGCGGATGCTTATCGTGGTCTATATGAACCTGTCAGTCCCACCTTGTGGTTTTTATAGCGACACAAGATCGGATCCACAGGGTTTATATAGACCACCAAAACGTATTCATGCCAAACTGCACTTGCACTGACAACTTACCATCATCCACTTACACTGCAACCAACATGCTAAATATGATGATAAATGTAAAGAAAAGGCAAAAGCAAAAGCAATGAAAGTAAAAAAAATCAAAACGGATCAAATAATGGCAAATTGATGAAACTAACGCTTTAAAAGCTGTTTAGAAACATATTGCGTTTAAAAAATGCAAAACGTAGATTTGAGTGTGCATGAGTATGTATGTGTGTAGGTGCCTAGAAATTTACTCATAGTTTACCTAGTTCCCATTCTATGAGCCCAAAAACCAATGCATTGAAGACCCTGTCTGGCCAGAAATGGTTCAACATGATCATTAAAGTCTAATTATCTCATTTTATGGCTCTGGCAGATTCTTCAGGTTTTAACTCCCCCCAAAATCCCCAAATAATCCCATCCACCTAAATGGCTCAGAAACATTATTTGGAACGCACGTGCGAGGGATTTAGCCGGGTCTAACAGAATCTAACCTTATGACCTAACATCACGTTGCGATTTCCCGCTTGTGGGTCTTTCACCACAATGTTTTAACACCGCTTCCTTCACCCCCCTCCCCACTTAGTCAACCTTGATCAAAGGTGAAAAGGAACAGTGTACAGTACCTGATTTTTCTCGACTGTAATGGCTTTGAAAGTTTCTCCAGTCACAAGGGGTTTAATCGTCTTTCTGCAATGATTTTGGCACCTTGGGTTTAGAACTTTAGGTCTTTCTGCTCGCCCCTTAACCAGCCAAAGTGTAAAGAACAAGACGTGAGGCGCCACAGGTGGCAGTAAATGTCTTAGGGGCAGAGGGGAAGGAATTCTTGCTGAAGGCGCAATTTCACAGCAAATTATCACTTCTGGACCCTCAATTTTTTCCCTTTCCTGAAGCAAGATTTTATCATGGTTGTTAAACAGATAGTCTGAACTGAACGCAGCACGGTGATAGAAGAGGAACAATACAGAACTACGTGATATGTTCAAATAACAGGTGTAACGACAAGGAATAGAACACAAGAGCCGGTTTCGTTTGCGGTTACCTTTCGTCAGCTTTTTAATACCGCTCCCACAAAACAGTCTTTCAACATCTCTACAATCTTATACCGACCAATTCACGACTCTTTCCAATGTCTCTCCACTCAATCTCCTCTATAAGAGACGCACATCTAACTTCTTCTAGACAAAATAGGTCAAAAACGAGTACAATACGTATTCCTGAGTGTTCGGATTTGGCGAACGCGAGGTTTTTATACCTCCGAGATCTTTGGATGGTTGAGAAGTACATGATATATAATAGATATATACATACAAACGTTCACATTTTGGCATTACCTGTACTTTTTAAGCCTCCATAAATTGTAATCTGCTTAAATAGACGAGCGAAATGCTGCTATCTATAAATTCAGTACAAAAAAGTTTTTGGTCAACTACACAAAATACGTTCCTAACATAGTACAAATTTCTTTGCCTAGTTTTTCCACTGATGGCAGTATTGTAGTAACGTGATTGTTGATGTGAGACTTTTTCATTCAGTTCATAAATATAATCCTTTCTCACATGTTTCTTCATAATGCTGACAAGAAATTAACGTAAAAATAATTAATCAATATTACATCATTAACATACAAACTCCCTGCCGCTGAAAGCAAACGTAATCTACAATGTTATCAAACTTCACACAATGTAAATACCATAATACATACATATATATTAATACCCGTATGATAAAGAAAACATCCTGATCACTAATAAATAGTATTAAACATTGTAGAGAAATAAGCATTAGTTTTTTGGTCACACAATTCTCAGTGCAAATTATACACACATAAACATTGTTCAGACAAGTTGCATATTCTAGGACGGTATATGCTTGACAAAATCTCTCTTCAAACAGCCCTAATATTTCATTGGTATATTATGATAAGGGTGAGGTATACGATTTTTTGCACTTTTGCACATGTGCGGAAATTTATGATGTCATTGGTCGAGTGGGAACACGCGAGCTGCGTGTTGTGTTGTACTATTTTATGTCCCTCTCTTTGTCAGTGTCCGAGTTCACGCCATTGTTGTGGCTATTCATGTTGGTGAGCTGGTTGATGGTGGTGGCGTTCAGAGATGGGATCTTGTTTTCTTTCTTCCACTTCATCCGGCGGTTCTGGAACCAGATCTTGATCTGTCGCTCCGTCAGTCCCAACAAATGCGCGATCTCGATGCGTCGCTTCCGTGTCAGGTACTTGTTAAAGTGGAATTCCTTCTCTAACTCCAGGGTCTGGTAGCGCGTGTACGTCTGACGGCCTCTCTTCTTCTCTTCCCCCATCGCTGTATAAAAAAATACAGAAACACAAATGCATTAAATAACCATTACGTTCATAAATTTCAGAAAAAATGAACAATATATGTAGATTTCCTCTCATAAAATCGTTTAAAAATCGTGATTATCACACGCATGGTAAGTGTGGCACACCAGGCTTATCTATTGTTGTCCTGACCCTAAAAATTGAACGCTCAACCTGCGAATTACTCCCTAAAACACTCAACCCTTGAGTCCACATTTTATACTGAGCGGTATAAATCCGTCAGAAGTTCATGTAGCCCGTGTACAGGCCATTATGCCCCGCTTAGCGCCACAAAACCTGTAAGCTGGCATTGTTAGAACTAACAGCGAGCACACTACGACGTCGATAAAAACATTTGACATTGTGACCCGACCTCGGCGTAACCTCACTAGGTCCTGCCGTCCCGTGGCCGTAGTGTAATAGTAGGGAGCAGGTTTTTTTTTTCTGCAAGCGGGTCGTTTTGTTTTTCCGTGGTTCACGGAGGGGTCGTCAGGGCAGGTCATTAGAGTATAGCCTACGGGACCAGAGGCCATTGTCCGAGGGAAAGAGAAAGTGCTTACCCGTTTGAGAACTGCCCTTCCGCATCCATGGAAAGACGGGTGGCGTGGGCTGGGGCAGCTGAGCGCCGACAGTAGACCCAGGGCTGCCCTGTGCTGACGGTAGCGGGGACGTGTTGTTGGCCTGGAGCTTACAGCTGCTGTATTGAGGTAGATGGTGGCTGGCCAGGGCGGCCTCGTGCTTGATGGGGTCGGTGTAGGCGCCTTGCTGGGCCCCGTACAAGGTCCCGTCTCCGGTCGAGTACACAGGGAACCTCTCGGGCGGGCCATACGGGGTCGGGTACTGGCGCATGGGGTCGTACCGGACAGGGTAGCCCTGACCCGCCGGGTACGTGTCGCCCCCGTTTTGTAAGTTACCGGCAAAGGAGTTCACAAAATACGAGCTCATTGGATATGGTGGCGGCGTGGTCGTCCGGTGCAGTAGTAGTAGTGGTAGTAGTAGTAGTAGTAGTAGTAGTGTAGTTAGACGTGCTTACGTCCGATCTCGATTTGTTGACGATTTGGGAGTGAATCTGATATGCCTCCAACCACTTATCTGTAAATGACAAGAGAAATGACGCGATCAGATGACCGGCGTCCACCAATGGCAGTCCGTCCAACGCCCATAAAACATCCCCCGACAATAGCCACAGAGTAATATTCACGCCTCACTACCCTCCCTCATTCTCATGAAGATGAAATATTTTACGATGGGTCATGTCCAGGTAAACAACGAGCCCCTCCCGGCCACACCGCGCCCCGCCGCCGCCCGTGCCCTCTCACTCACCCCCTCCCAGCTCCCCGCCACGGACGACTTACAAAAACACGTCCGTTTTGCCTCACGCTTCGCGACGCGTCAAGAAACCCACACACAAACACACACCGTTGACCCTGGCCCTTTCACCCCCACCGAAAATTAAAGCTACGATATTCAATTTCATGTAGAAATCAATTTCACAGGTGTCAGACCTCTTCTGTTCCCTAACACTGAGACAAGTTCCACACTTCCACCACCAACCTCTCTCGTCTACAAGAAACAACACTAGGTGCTGTAGTAGTAGTCAAGAAATGAGTCGAGAACAAATGTGTTTTCGTCGGAGAGAACGTGTTTTTATAACGTCGTAAAAAGAACGCACGCACACCGTATGTCGAATGGTGTTGACGCACAAGGTAAGGGCGCCAGCACGGAGCATTAGGTAATGAATCGACTCCGTAAACGAGCGAGAAGGAGAGATGGTCTGAGTGAGAGTTTCGGACGTCGCCACGCTGGAGTCGTGGGGAGGTCACGGAGCGCATCTGGCGGTGTGTACTACCGTGTAGCGCCCCCTACAGACTGAAGCGCACTCTGCTTGTTTACCTTTGTTTACACCCGTGTGTACCACAAACGTAGGCTCACTTCAACCTAAAAACGGTGATGTGTGTGTGCGGACTTTCCGCATGTTCTGAAGAAAATAACCTTGTTGTAGCCGTGTTTCTGTGTGATATTGTTGGATCACAAAGCGCCGCGGGCCAGCGCTATAAAACTCTGATCTCCGTGCGTACACACAGAACCGACCGATAGCTATCTCCGCTCCCTTCGCGCCATAAATGACCATGATTTTTAACAAGGTTCACCCCTAATTTTTCTCCGCGGAAAATTGGACATGGCTACGTGGTCAGGCCGAATGCCGGGCGGCTTTTTGAGATAAGGCAGGGTTGAGGCTAGGGTCCGTTGGGAGAAACATTGTGAACGCCTATCCACCTCACATGACAACCGTATTTCTAGAAAATTAATGGTTGTGACCTACATTTAGTTTGCCATGCAATAAATGAGCTCGTTAAAGCTACACTCGCAACCACCCTTAGCTTTATCGTTCTCTTTGAAATGTTAAAAGAAGTTGGCCTATCGTCCTTACACCGAGTGAGAGTAGGGGATAGAATAGTAGTTGCTGTAAGTTTGTGGCGAACGTTTGTGCGGAGTATTTTGCATCTGGAACTCTTAAGACAGAACATCCTTACAAACGTTAGAGACAAAGATAGCTAAGACTTTACAGCTTCTCGTGTTTGTTTGTGAAACAGACCAGTGTGTGCCACATAAGGAAAGGATTCTGTTTAGGTAACTGACAAGTTAGAGGTCTGAAACTGACACCATTTACCCACAGGCGCCTAGTCGCTACCCTAGTGTCACTGGCTTCGCAATTTCAACGATATGAGAAATATTAAAAATCGCGTAAACATAGCATCTGTTTTAACCAGTTTTCAGGACACAGTAGCTCGTTTGCTGGGTGTTGTTGCTAGCCAAATTCGATTCTATAACGAAGTTTTTGTTGTATTATTTCAGCTTGTAGTGTAGGAATGGTCTGTGGACAGAAATGTACACCCGGTTTTGTGGCCGCGCTCGAGAAAAATTGACGTGTCGGCCTCTCGTGCAAGCTTCAGACAACAAGACAGTGGCTGCCGTGCCCTTTTAAACACTGACAGGCCGCACAATTGACTGACAGAATTTCTGCTGACATTTATCATCACAAAATTGTTATTCTCGCCATTTTTCCGTTCGATTTGGCGCCAGTAAAAGCGTGCTGTGTGCGAGAGCCCGACTGACACAGGCTGGCATTTCAAACCGACAGACGGTTGAATAGACGACAACGCACGCTTACGGCACCCGTGTCAATTACACCTTTTGAAATTTCAAATCTCACGTCAGAAAGCTGATCACATTACCTACCTAGAGAGAAGTCAAATGACTTAATTTTGTTCAGCAGAATTAACACTTTGTCTGCGAAGCTACCACCAGCACGAAGCTCTACAGTGTGACCTTTTTTTCACCTTTAAAAAATCATTGAATAATCGTTCAACGTCATGCGACAATTTTCGGGACAACGATTTATAGAATAAACATTGCTATATTTGTAATATTCCTCTTCCTATAAATCCATACACACACAAATATACCCTACTGTTCCAAAAATACTAGTAAAACGGTTCACAGACAAATGTAGCGTAATGTAATTATGAAATTCTTGTCCTGATTCGAGATTGCTGTGAATTTATCATACGCACCGGGGCGAAATGTATCCTTAAATCATAATTTTTCAGACCATTTAAACTGACCGTGACTGTTGCTCTTTCGCAATGTATGTTTTGTTGAGTTAACAAGAAATAAAACACAAGCAGAGAATATGGCTTGTAACGTACTACGCAGTCACAAAATCATGTAATATTTCGCACACTTTATAGCTACAATGACATAACATGAATGAAAACAGTAACGTATGTTTTATGAATTGTAATAAAATATAGTACTACTGTGTTTTGTTTAATGAAAAGGTATAGCAATGAATGAAAATTGACACATTTTTGGTATTTGTCGGCTAGACACAGTATTTACATGTATACTACCCTCACGAGAAGGTCAGTAATTGATTAAAAAGATCTATTTTGTAAACATAGCCAGAATGTACCTTATCAGCCCTATCTTATTACATACCTATGCTCTGTTGGTATGAACGATAGGGAAAAACATATGCTTTAAAAACACAACTGAGCATTTTGTATATTGATTTACATTTACCGTAGCAGTAATGCTGAAATCATACTCATCATTATTTATCTAATATATGTGGGAACGTAAAAGAAATGGCTTATTTAATCGTGTGTTTTTGACCCACGTGTATATAGCTGTATATCCACCAATAGACTACGATATTGCCGGTAAATGCACGTATTTTACAAGTGTGTTTGAATGCTTCAGTCGCGGTCTATTCTTTGAAACACGGTAATAGGTGAACATTTGACCCGATGCACATAAATACATAATGTTCCACTACGTATGTAAACGGATATGTGTAAAATGGCTGTTTTGGTCTTCTGACTTTTTGAGTTGTATTTTGCACTACAATTTGTGTGTTTTGACTTGTATAACTGTTTTACAAAGCATTCTACTTTGAAGAATAGAAACTCGGGCAAAATGTACAAATAACATACGTTCCGTGTATGTATGTATTCATTGATACATTGTTAACTATGAATGTAAAGTTTGCAACGAGTAACGATGTATGAAAAGCATGTTATAAATCGTAGAGTATATATATAATGGGGCTTTGTATTTTTTACATGTGCGGCAAGAGAGGTTGTGTCTTGAATACGTGTTTTGAATGGTGAATGTGTTTTCAATAAGACATTGTTGTGTTTTTTTCGACCATATTTGTTTTCGTTTGGGCCATTCTATGTAACAATATATCTAACACATGAACTATAGCTAAGGTATACCACATCTGTGCTCACTTGATACATGTACAGTTTTCATTAGGTTTTGGCTACGCTCTGAAAGTAGAGTTCGTTCTGGGTGAAACAAAGACGTAAGGAAAACCATCCAAAACACAGCGTTTCTTAGCAAAGCGTTATAAATCTGTCAAACTCTGCCTTGGGTGATCTAACACTTTGACCAGGTGTTCTAAAAGGACTCCTTAAAGGTGTGAAGATTGGGGAAAACCTGGAGGCGAAATCTTTTGTTGTCTTGAAGAAGGAATGGAGGTAGTTGCTATATACCACCTGCAATTGCCGCGTCTCTGGCTAGCCATTAAAAAAGATAGCTGCGACAATTATGTGTTATTTTCTTCTTACAGAAAAGTCGCTGTCCTTGTTCAGAAAATCCTTTATTAGTGTGCACGAAAACGCTTCGAGGTTTCTTCTGTTGTTGTGTCTATTTTTCTTTGAGAGGGCTCCAGAATTGGTGCATTCAGAGACGGGATAAACATTTCGTTGTACGCTTCAGCGTGCGCGGCGAAAGAAATCTACAAGAAAATTTATCCTGCCGATTTCCACCTTTATACCTCGTGAAATGTACATAAAACGGTCTTGAAACCACCGTCAGATGTCCAGACTAAAAGTAGAGAGATGTTTACGACTAGAATCCAGCGGATAGACGGGTTAATTTGGCTTACAGGGCCGTTTGGAAATGATCCAAGCTCGCTGTAGGCGGCTCTTTTTCTACAGCGGGGAAGAGGGAACAGTGGACCTGACTTTTGGCACTTACTGCCAGGGCAAAAATTAAAGGAAAACATACCAGGCGGCGAGTGACACAACTGTCTAGCCTATCACACAGATAAACACACAGTAAATGAGCAAGAACTGATGTAAAAAACAGACCAGCTGCTTAGGCATTTGAATATAAACACTATAGTTAGTGTTGTAACAAACATTGTGAATTTTCTAGAAATTAAAGCATCTGTATTGATATAAGTTTGTGTATGGGTCAATTTTACAGCTTAGATTATCTGTGCTTTGTAAAAAAAAGTGAATTGAACAAAATGGAACATTTAAGAGAGGGGCAGAGTTTGGTTCAGAGTAAAATACAACTGTTTCGTTCGCCATGTATTATTTTTGTTTTCGCAAGAAGTATAAAATGTTTGCCACATTCGCATTCCCTGGCTTTTTGTAGGATTATTTTATAGCTTTATAGTTGCGTGTTTTTGGCTATATAATAATCTAAACCTTTATTTTGTTTGCCCCCAAATGACGATTGAGTGTAGTGTTGTTTTTCCAGAAAAGAACATGGCGGCCGAGCGCACAAGAACGTAACCTATGAAAATAAAAATATCGCGTTTGCTTTTTTACACACATACTGTGAGAAAATGTATTTGATGAACAAATTTGTGTCTCCTAAGTACAATTTCAAATGTTAATAGTTTTGTATTGCAAAACTGTTTGATGAAGAAAAATTCGGAATGAATTCTAACGCCATGCCACGAGAAGAAAAAGTTATTACACATAACACGATAGCAATAGTAGCACAGCGTCAAAGTCTCCAGAGTACGATTTAAACGTGTCAAAGTCATCGCCAGCAAAGGTCACAATTAAAGAGAAAAATATCACCGACAATATCAACTAAACGGTGTAATTATGCTAAGAAATTAGCTTGACGGAAGTGTACTATTGCGTAGTTTGTCATCATTTACTACAGGTTAAAAATATATCTCTTTAGCGTCATTTAACTATAATTATTCAAGACTTGGAGTCAAGGGGGACTAAAGTTAGCAACATAACCTTGTCGTCAAAGGTGAAGGTTATAATATGTAAAGCTATTTGAAGGTTACCATTTTCAAAGAAATTGAAGAAATGTTAGCACTTTTTTCAGGACAAAGAGTTTCGTTAACTTTTTATTTGTGTGTTTGTGAACTACATGATTAAAAAGAGAGTCTTTTTGGAAAGGAGTTTAGATCAACTAAAGAACAATTCTATCAGTGCTTTCTGTAAGAATGGCCCAACAAAAATGTCGTTTTCACACTAAAATCAACGCGGAAAGTGACCAAAATCACACAAAACCCTGCAACCAGTGACGACAAAACAAGAAGGCTCGTGATACTCGTATGTCAAGTTGTTATAATAAGACAAATTCTCACACAATTCGCTGATAACATAAACGAGAAGCAACATAAGGTTATCGAAAGTCCTCGCGAATTAAACATTGAACGTAAGTGACTTTTAACATAATAGAAGTGTCATACATACAGAAGAGTATGTACTGAACACGTTTCAGTTTAGTTCGTACGTTTAAAAACATGAATTTCGCCCCAAACCACAATATACAAGTCCTCCAAAACATTTCTTTGCCTGAAATAATCGAAAGAGTTTTCCAAACGATTTTAGTCAAGTTTCAGGGACATAAATTGCTTGATATGTAGATTGTATACTGACTGGTTGTCAAAAAGTTTCCAAAGCACAACAAGAAATCTATTGGTAGTGTGTTGTTAAAAGAGTTTTTTTTATATTCGCCTTTTAAAGAATTATAATATACACAGTGTGTCCTGTGAGATACTTTGCCCTAGATTTGAGTGAAAAATATCGTCCACGGATAAATTATTTGGGAAGTACTAGAGTTTTACCTATAACTCGGAACTACACAAATATGTTCTAGTTGACATGGGGTTTTTAAAATCACAGAAGACATATAACAGTACGTTGACATTATGGAAAGGTGCGTTTGAACAAGTGTTAGGAGGGAAAGTCTAAAAGTTGAGAAATTTGACATGTTTTTGTACACCCTGTTGTTGACAATAAACTCAAGCTGAAAGATAGGGACTTGTATTGAGTGGAACAATACTGCCACAAGGTGTAAGAACTCATGTATCCAAAAAAGTGATGAATGCGAGAAATAAATAAAAAAAAAAACACGTTACGCTACTGCCAATGTTACAATACTTCTTGGATTTAGAAATACCAATGCTTCTAGGATTTAGAAACAGCAACCATAGGCTATAAGAAACATTATTTGAGGAATTAGTGTTTTTTTTCCAAGCTTGAAACTTTTTATAGAAAGAGCTCAATGTGCCTTTAGCTTGTTTTGATTAACGTACACACAGTAGTTTAGATTTGGAACATTTCTTGAATTAAGCTGGTACCAAGTTTTAAAACGAAACAAGTTTGTAAGCTCAAGTCCAAAAAACCACAACAAAATCATCAGTGTAAAATGTTTAGAACAGCACAACGGAGAGATTTTCGTGAATGAAAGTGGCGTAACATACTGAAGACATGAAAACTCACACGTAAACACGAGTGTTGTTTTCAACACTACGAGATCAAAACAACACACTGCACACAAAATAGACACACAGAAAATACACAACTTTCTAGAACGAAACATTACAAGGGCAACTTCAGAAGAATACACTTAAATTCGGATGATAAAATACTATAAGTTAAAAAAGTTTTAGTTGTCTTAAGAACCGGTAAAACACTATTTGGGGCTGTAATTTTTACAGGTTTTAGACGTTAGTTCGGTACCAGCTACTGCCATGGAAGAACAACAACAACACCAAAAGTAAAAGCAGCCAACACACACATATTCTTGAACAAAAGACGTTAGGTTTTAAGTGTTAAGTCCTACACAAAATGTGAAAACACAAACCTGTCAACGGTACACAGTTGTGAAGTAACAAATACGGATTCAAATAGGTCGACAGTTAGGAGCTGTTCGTTACAAAAATAACGAACGAGTTAATCTTTTCAGAGAAAGTTTACCATGATTGGACGAGACAGGAACCTCTACACAACTGTTCTACAGCAGGACCTGTCGTCAAATGGCGTTCAAGGATGAAGAGATTCAATTAAGAAGTTTTACGAGTGTTCAATCGTTTTCACCAACTGTAAAACGTAATGTGAGACTTGTGACCTTTCACCTACTGAGCTACAATCGTCATATGTAGTATTTCTGAAGGACGTTGCAACAACATGTGACTTGACTCAAGTTATTTGAAAAATTAACCCAACGAACTACTTTGTGAGACGTTTTTGCAGCACACATAGGAAGTAAGGAAGAAGCGTTTGAGGAATTAGCTGTCGTATTTTGTATTCTTTGACTAAGAGAAGGCATTGGAAATGATTTTCACAAGGTATTGGGAACGGTTTTCACAATAGAGAAAATATATTTTTGTGTCTGGCTTTGGTAACAAATTTTATAAAAATCGAAGAAAAAAAGAATGAGTTAGGGGTTTTAAAAGGAGTATACTGTTGTTATATGTATTCTTAGAGAAGGTATTGGAAAGTATGGTTTTCACAATAAAAAAGAAATCTATTATTGTGTTTGGCTTTGGTAACAAATTTTGTAAGAATCGAAAAAAAAAGGATGGAATAAGGGATTTGAAAAGGGGTGAAGTGTTGTTACATGTTTCGTTTTGGCTTGTATTGGAGTAGTCAGTAGTGGAAAAGAGCTTGCCCCTGGCTGGGTTTTGTAACAAATGTTGGAAAAATCGAAAAAAAAGGATGGAAAAAGGGTTTTGAAAAGGGGTATAATATTGTATGATGTTTCGTTTTGGCTTATATAGAAGAAGTCAGGAGTGAAAAGAGCTTGCCCGTGGCTGGGAGCGGTAACAAATTTTGTAAAAATCGAAAAAAAAATGGACTAGGGGGGTTTTGAAAAGGAGTATAGTGTTGTTAGATTTTCGTTTTGGCTTGTATAGAAGAAGTCAGGAGTGAAAAGAGTTTGCCCGTGGCTGGGAGCGGTATCTCTGTATATCTGTCACGGGGTCACAGAACAAGCCACAAGCGGCATCCATCTTCCGCCGCTCCTGCCACGAGGCAAGGACCTTTGAACATTGACATTTTCTCCCGAGTTCAGCGGACAGATATAAGCATCACCTAGACACGTCCCTTTTGACGGATGGATCTCAGCTCACATCAAGTCGTAATAAAGTGCAAATTAGGGTCGACCCTGTGCAGAGACCCACATATAAATTTTGTATCGATTTTTGTTTCTTGCAATTAATTTCATCTCGGGGTGGGGGTGATAGCGGCACAGGTGAGTCCACCTTTTGAACCCAAGTCCGCGCATGTGCGCTGCGTGTGGGTTATAGATTCCGCCGGCGATGAGAAAAGGTTAAGGAAAGTAAAGATAATGAGAAAATCGAAAAGATGTCCATTCCAACTACTTTGTCCGCGAGCTGGATATTTATGCGTGTCCGGGGCTGATTTTTTCGGTTTATCGATAGGTGGTTGTTAAGGTATGGCCACAATCCGTTCCGTTGGGATTGGGGCGAGATTGAAAATAATGGTCGCTGTAGACAGTATTTAGAGGGGAAGAGTTCATACGAGGGTCACACTAATTAATGCGGCGTATACCGCAATAGTAGAAATCGAAAAAATGGGCTGCGAGAGAGAAGTTTCACGCGGTCCGGGGACGTAAATGAACAATTAAGTCGAAATTGTGGTGGCCCGACGTGTAAAAATTGATTTTTCGCAGCGCTGTAGCGACAGTAGAGCTTGACTTGAAAGTAAGGAATTTAAATGCAATCAATTGGAGGAGCGCAGTGGCTGGAAACTCTTACATCAGAGGCGAGGAGCCGTACTGAAGTACCTCAAGAAAGATGACTTCTGGTCGCATGAGTAACGGTGGTCAATATCGAGGTGCTAAAATCATGGCGGGCAATTTTAGATGGCCGACAAATCCCGTGTTGAGAAAGGGCTGGACGCTCTTGCCGCTATGACAAATGAAAATGGGTACAAGGCGACACCGACTATCATTACTTTTGTATTTGTTGTACCTCGCACACTTTCATTACTTGATCCAGTTCCTAAACCCGGACAAATTTATCCATACGTCATTCCGACTTGTTATTCTTCCAGGGACTCTGTGTCATTTTACATAGCGGGGGAAAAAGTGGAAACAGCAAAAAAGAAATAGATTTGGAATCATTTAATGGCGTCGTGCTTCAAAGATGTATATCCCAAATGTCAATTTCGGTGCTTATTTCCGCACAAGACGTGCTAAGAAGACGATTGTTCAGGATGTCAATTTCCCCGAAAGAAATGTATCGGGTCGTCAGTTGTCGATTTCACCCTGGCCCTGTGCAAAAGTCATGCAGATTTCATCAAGGATACGATCAGCGATGCCGCCCGCTTGGAAAGATATTTGACTTCTCGTAACCTCAACTTGTCAGACTTTATAAACAGTCCGTACAAAAAAGATCGCCAAAGTTCAAAAGTTCAGTACGCAGTGGTAAGGAATCATAAGTAATATTTATCTATAGAAATACACTTTTCTTTCTGCAGATGAGTGAATCTTACACGACTAATTTAGAAATGAATATGATATTATGAAATATTACTGCAATCTATTGAAGCAATTGGCTCCCCGTCTATACTAATAATGTAGAGCTTTCTGTACCACTGCTGGTAACCTTCACCGCTATATTACCCTGGGTTATGAAAATTCCCAATTCAATAAAAAATGAAAAGGACAGCCCCATGACAAAAAACTGCGGGACGACCCCCTACATTATTGTTTTTCTGCGCACAAGTGACAGCAACTTGAAGAGCGAATGAACTCTGAAAGCATAATCAAATACAGCAGTTATAAAGGCATTTGCTAAGAGACCGCAGATAAATAATGCAGAAGGACGAATGTGAGAGTACTTGACCCGATGACATCTTGCTTGTTTCAGCAGATATCGATCCAAGGAAAGGAAGAGGCTTCCCCTTAGTCAAGCACTAGTGTAGATTTCGTAAACATAGGGCTGGCCAACCGGACGCGCGTATTACTCCAAATGCACAACGACTTTCTTCTCAAATCGATTCTTGGCCATTCAATTTGGAAAAGCTTGTTTTTTGTACCTTCTTCTGTCCATGTCGTTGGAAAGGATTACGTAGTGACTTATGAGGAGGATTACGTTGTTATTATGTTAGGATTAGTGCAGTTGAGGTGGGGGAGGGCCCGGACCAAGCCGAGCAAATTGGAAGAAGATTGCTTGGGAATTAGAAGAATTGTAGGGATTTTTCTAAGGAAGATTGGAAGGGACAGGGCTAACAAAAGGTCTTATACGATCTAATGCATGGAATGTCGTGGGCGCATTTGGAAAGTAATGGCGACTCATTTATCTTATGTGTTGTCTTTTTTTTCAGAAGGAGGAGTAACGCGTCACAGAGGACTATGAAATGATGGACAGATTTCTGACTCAAGAATTTCTGGTGTCATCGCTTAAGCCAGGATCAACCGAATCAACATTAATATTTGATAGGAACTTACTGATAATTCCTACAGAACGGTTGTTTCAATTACAAGCAGGTTTGTATACGTTTTATTAGACAATACTCATTCTAAGGTTAAAAAAAACAGCATACGGAGATGCCAACTTTCGCATTGACGTATATTGCAAAGTAGACTCCCATAATGTAGTTTTCAACGTGAACTTTTACAAGTGAACTTTCGCAAAGGGAAAGGAAAGTCGTATGATTGATACACACGACGGTGAGTGCAATTTGAACAGGACTTCTTTATATCGTTTCCCGCGAAGACTCGTATATCAAGCATGCTATTCCAAGTACTAACACACACCTTCCAATCTAACGGATATTTGGCATGAAAATTCCGCAAATATTATACGCGGTACTCAGCCAAAGTCGACAATATTGCTACATGGAAAATTGGAACATCTAGAATATACGTGTGGAGGTGGGGGTATAGATTAGAAAGGATTTGACAAATTGTCCAAAGTGTCTTTTCCTCTATTTTGGTGATTGGAAAAAGTACAATACAAGCACTGGCTCAGTAATTCTGATCCAAGTACGTTATAAATGTGTCAGGATTTACTATGATTTGTGGATGCACACAAAAATTTACTATTTCAAAGTAAATTGAGGAGTAAGTACGTTAAATTGGACGCATGTTTGGGAACGTAACATGAGTTGAAGTTTGGGCATCTCTTTTGGGTATTTCCGTAAATTCACAACACCTGGTTTTTACCATGTTGTTTTTTAAAATGTGTAAGATACTTTTCCAATGGTTTGAGTTAGGGCGCACTTCGCATTGCTTTGAAATCTATAGTTTACTGTGATGTTCGGACGATGCACAACACAATGGAAACATTTACTAGTTGCTATTTGAGTTGAGACTTTGTTCAGTATTTTGATATATCAACAAAAAGGTTTTACGCATACATGTCCAAGTCATGAAAAGTTTAACAAATGTAATGGATTATACATATTTTTCTATTTTTTTTTAATCTGAGGAAGAAATTTCTGACCAACAGAAAAGTAAATGTAACGTTTTGCAAGTAATTCTCACCGATTGTATGTTTTTTAATACTTTCCTATGTTATTGTATGTAATTTCGCTACATCAAGAGTTCTTGTTCGTGTTTTCAATGCCTGCTAATTTACCTCACAGATGAAATTGTAAAACGGAAGTCCGTAGTGAAACTCAAACATTGGAATCTACATATTTGTAACTATTTTGATGGCATTAACAGTATTTACGTGACCATTGCTTCTACCGTTACAGGTTTTACTTTTTACCAAACCTCATGATTCATGTGTTTTATGTGTATAAAACTTAAACATCCTTGACGAAAAGTATCATGTTAGTACTACTTTGTGTTAGGTAAAATAAACTATTTTGACCATCCATGTGTTTTGTCACTTTTTCCAGAGTATTTTAAACTTGTTTATATCGCTCCTACTGTACGAGCGTATGAGCTATGGATACAAGAAATAAAAACCGTTTTGAGTCCCGCAGCAAAAAAAAGCGCCTCCACTAAACACAGTCTAAATACATATTTTAAAAACTGTTTACGTCAAGTCACACACACAATAAACAATACCGTTTCTTTCGTAGTATACCTTTCTTTGACCTTGTTTGCTTGAAAGTACCATGCGATATAATTAAAAAAAAAAAGCGTTCGCGTTTTTATTACAAGAAAAAGTAAATTGGGAGAAAATCCACCCAGACAGATATAACTGTTGAGTCGTAACGGCCGCACTGGCTATATTATTAGAACAGAAGCTCAACTGCTTTACTTTGACATAGGGCATAATCCTGGGTTCCCGTTACATAAAGGCGAGATAAGATTATCTCTACCTGTGACTTATATCAGTGTACAGGTGGGATAACCGTTTTGTTTTATCTTTCAAACACATGGTACAAAAACATGTGAACAGAATTGAAACAAGGGTAAGAGTTGAAACGTTTTTTTCTTTATGTTATAACACTTTCTGAACCACGTCCTGTTTTGCCACAGCTTTTAAAGTATGCTAACGTTATGTAGTTAAGATTTTGTAAACATTCCCGAATTTGTAGCTGTAGTACAAAAAATTGAGGGACACAGTTTGCTTGTTTTTGTTACTTTAAATTTGAAGACGTCCTTTTATTTTTAATTTACAACAAAATGGACAATGCGAAGAAATAAAAGTTGAGCGAAACGCCGAGGTGTTGCGGACTTGAATGAAAAAAAACAAACTGGAAGGACAATTGTGTAACAACATATCTCTAAATGTAGTGCTAGGAAAATTCACACCACCTGACTTTGAGGACAAGCCAAAAACAAGGCCGAAGAAAGGTTTATGTAAACACGGAAGATCATTGACTTTGAAGAGAACCTTGGAGAAGATATGATACAGCTGGCGTGAAATTTGAAACGAAGGGAAAGCCTTGAAACGCTGGCCTGGCTTGTATCACCCCAACCCGCTGAAATCTGCCGTGTATTTCCCCCCTGACTGCGTACGGACGGCGCATTAAATCGTACGGTTTTCAACACACAAACGCGCTCATTTTTCATAGGCTTAAGTGGAAAATTAGCTGGATACACCAAAGAAATATATTCGAAGGAAAATCGCTGCGTTTTTGGCGCCTCTGGATATCAGGGTATCGCTGGGAGTACGCCTGTTTGCCTCCATGGCGCCGCTACAATATAATCTTGGTCTGCCAGATGGAAAGGCGGTTTCTGTCGATTTTTACCAGGAATTCAAGCGCGTCATATCTTGATAGCTGTTACTGTGTACAGGGGAGCACGTTTGTGTGAAAATTTGACGAATTGTAGCATGGGTACGGATAGGAGAGATAATGTGCAGAACGACATAATGTGACAAAAATCAAGATGGCGCCGAGCTTCCAACAACCCCGAGCTCACAGAGCGAACGAAAAAATCCAGAGGCTCAACGTTAACATCAAGAAATTTCATCATCTAGCAATGTTGTAAAATTTGTAGACTGATATCGAGAGTAAATGTTAAGAATTTTGTAGTTTTTTAGTCAAAAGATTACAATTATTTCCACATGTGATGATTGGATTTTCTACGCTAAATTCAGCCGATGTAATTGCCGATTCCGGTTTTTACACATTGAAGTATATATTAACGTTACACGGACAAGGTTTATGGTAAAAAAAAAAGAACTACACGATATTCTATAGTATAACTGACCGTAGTACACACTTTTATGGAAAGTGTATGATATACTTCACAACACCCATGCAGGGTCTTGCCGAGTAGTGTGTAGACTAAAAGTAAAAAGAATAAATTCAAGCTCCCCACAAAAAATGTGTACGTGGTTTAAATAGTGTCACATCTTACAGATTTTAGAATTGATTTATAAAACTTTATTGAAGATATCAAGGCAGCTACAGAACAAAATAAAGCAAGAATATATATTCTTGAGTCTGATCAGCTGAATTCGTAAATCGCCAATCCGCGAAAGACTTGTGTGTGGTTAGAAATATTAGTCTCGGGCTAAAACTGACGATAATTTAATTTTGTACAATTTATTCGAATAAATAGACCAGAACGTACAAGAAAACATGTTTGGGAAAATATGGTGTATCTTGGAAATTGATATCTTTAATTCTTACGAAAAAGACGTGTTCTAAAAAAGTTTAAAATGCCGTGGAGTTTTTATCAATAGTAGCAGTTAAACAACCTAGAAGCAGGGCGCAATTTTGACGCAAAAATACAGAATATAAAACTACTAAATATCAGTAGTAATGACACTCTAGTATGAAGTCATATTACAACCAAATCTGGCAAATATTAACACTTGGTTCGCCGCGATAAAAACTAAGAAGTTTACACTATCTAATACTTTAGCCATAAATTTACGAAATGCTAAAAATATACTGTTTATTTACGTTAATGCAAGAGTCAACCGTCTGAAACACTTTTACCAACATTTCAGTTCGGTAGAATATGTAAAAGTTGTAGAAATTTGGTTAAAATGTAGCGAAAGTTGTTCTCCTCGCCCCACGTGTTTTGAAAACACCAGACGCACATGTTGTGAGTATACGATCCCCTCTGCCAAACCGTCGATCATAACACTCTTATGTACGAAGGGATAACTTCCTGTAAATGTGTTACAGCGACTATAATCAGTAAATTTTCCTGCAGTCGTTTCCTTTATCAGATTGCGGCAGAATTTATAATCCGACGGCTATGATAGCTCTCGGGAGTGCAGTGTTAATTCCGCGGCCTAGACGGCGCTTTTCTGCCATCAGATACCGTATGAAAGTACCTCGCCTTGTTTTTGGTTGAGCCGATATGAAACCACAGTAATTTGGAGTACAAGGGAACTGAATGGATTTTTTTACGTTTAAGTTAAGATGTTGAACTTTAAGGCTTAACTGTTACAACAACAGAAATAGACTGGTTGTGACACACGCGCGTAAAACTACAGAAAAAAAGTTTCTTTTTGGGTAAAAAGTCTTCTTTTTTTCTAGGGTGTATTTTCACTGTGAAACAATCATCACATACATTTTTATCACAATATCTTTCACACAGCACTATTAATTCCTTGAAAAATTGTTTAAAAATTAAACCGAATATTCCACAAAAGTATCATGAAACAAAATTAAATTGTAGCACTTTTGGAAATAATTTTCTTGTCAATGACGCATCAGAACCTCTGTTTTGTTTCGCTATTAGGAAAGGCCTGTACACGTGTACATTCGCTTCTGTTGTATACTAACCCAAGTTAATGTTGGTAGAAAAAGATGTCAGTTTGATAGAAAAAGAAGACATCAGTTTGTCCAGGTAGATTTCTCACTTGTCTGTCACCAGCAGAGTGCTGTAATGTCCGACCGCGCGCCAGGCCAGGTCCTGACCCTAAAACCTTTAATAACACCAAATTGTCGGTAACACCTACACTTACCTGGACCCCTTACAATACTGTTTGACAGTAGTGATAGCATCGTAACAAACTGACAAGATAATTAACTCTTCTTCCACTAAACTGACGCTCTTAAAACGATGGTTTACTTTAAGTTAAAGCAACAACAAAATATGGATCATGCGATTTTTCTTTCAGACTATCACACACAAAAAGGGTGAAAATCTTCACAAAAATAGTCTTGAACTTTTAGTATGAAAACGTGTGAAATTTTAACATAAGAGAAGTAAAATACCGTCATACATACGTTGTGACCTGAGTCGCTACAAAAACAATACCAGGTGCTGTAATATGTGAACATTCTCTGTTAAGGTTTTTTTCCGTTATTTCAGAGTGGGAAAAATGCACTTAAAAAGAAAAATCCCGTCCACTAAAATCTATACAAGCTGTATAGCAAGCTTAAAAGTAGGCGCTATATAACCAATGTAAACTGCCAAAAATTCAAGAGCAAAACCCCCCAAAATTACGGATACTTTTAGAGGTGTACAAACATACAACGCGGCTGCTAGGAATAGAGAAGAGTCGTAGAACTGCACAGGTCGTTTTAGCAAGGTAGGAACTAAAGGGGTTTCTGACCTAAACCTTCGATCCATAGTTCTCCATCCTAGTTCTAAATAAAAGTTGTTTCACTCTATTTCAGGACAAGAGACTAAAAATAAACAGCTCCCAATACGACAAAAAATGCGCGCCGTAGTTTGCAGAACCGTTTGGGCCGCCTAGCATACATGTACACGCCTTTTATTTCCCACTTAGATGGCCTTCACCCAAAACTTACACATTCTATTTTCTCTTTGTGAAGAAAACAGAATTGGAGACACGTGTCTCGGACAAAATGTCATCGGCACTTACAACATTTACCTGGGAAAGACACGAGGGGTACAACCCAACAAAGGGACGAAATCCCCAGATGCAATATGTGTGTCAAAACATCGCCAACCTTTGAACCAAGCACCGTTTTAACATAGAATAAGTAGATATAGTCACGAACAAGGTTGACAACATAAGCGTCCTATTAGTTAACTGTAGCGCCAGCTATAATACCGTGTCTGGGACTATATTACACAAGTTGGAAGGAAAAGAAAGAACGAATAGTAGGCCTACCCTGGTGTGCTTGTCAGCCACTGGGAAGAAATGGGCACCACTAGTATCAACTATCAAATTTATAGCAAAAGAAACGGTGCTAAAATTGCGTCACAAAAGACTACCTCCCCCCCTATGCCACAGGGACTACAATAACAAAATCAATTAAAATCTTTCACAAATATGAGTAGGAATATAAAATGCATCGTCACATGAAGTGCTTTGTGTGTGTCTTTTTTGTATGGCGTGAATTTTTTACGAGGACTGCATACTTTATTTAGCATGACAATTTTTATGCGACCAAACGATCTATAAAAGATTCACTGTGTAAGTCACAGAGGACACTATCAAATGGAAATCGAAGTTCAGGCTAGTTTATGGATCATATGGGCGTTTTGTCAAATAGGATTTTTCCGTATGCTAATTTGGGGTAGAATTCAACATGGCGGCGAGTCTTATCTTTTGCAAACGGAACGAAATATCATCCATAAGCACAATAAAGTATGTATTTGAAACCTCTACGTTTTTCGCAAGGAAACGATTACTTTGGTGGTCTTAAATTGGCATTTTTACTGTGTTTGGAACAGAGCATGTTGGCTTAGGATCCTAGTAGGTTTTGGACAGCAAAATTAAACATGGCGCCCTTGACACATTTGAAAATCCTTCTTAGAAATACAACTAATCTAACTACAGTTCAACACCAACTATGAAATAGAATACAAGGCAAAATATGTGATTTCTTAAAGATAGACCTAAAATATTAAAGGAGCACATTATCGTAAGCATATTTACAAAATAAAATGTTGTACGTTGAAAATGGTGTCGATTTTTATCGTTAAACGTTAAGTTATTTTCAATCAAAATCACACGTTCTCAAGTCCTATGTTTAACGTTTCAAAAGACTCGACACAGAGGCTACGTTTTAACAAACATGTTACATTTCAAACAATGTATAAGAAACGTTAACACTAGAAAAATTGTACATCACACAAGAAATATACCCTGCCCACTGTATTTATCAACACAAGGGACAGCAGTCGTGTCGGTAATACGCACTTGATCATGCCCTTAAAGTTAAAAACGGCACAGTTCGAGCTAGAAACAATTTAACATTTAAGTCTCCTGGGTTCAAAAAGCCTTCTCAACTGAAATTGCCTATATTTCACCAAAATGATGTGTCCAGAGGCGGCTTTGAGGGAACATGTCATCCGCCAGACAAGGGCAAACGTGCCAATTTTGCCACTGGAAGCGACGATATGTCCGTGCTGGAAAATTATGGCATCCCTCATTCTACTTCGAAGTAAAAAAGAAAAGTACCGACGGAGGAAAGGTTCGCAATTGACAAACAGAAGGAGAAACTCATTAAGGACCAATCACGGATGAAAATGTAACACCCGTAGCGACGCCTGTGTGTCTAGAATCGATAAAAAACACACTTTTTTCCTGCTGGCTTCTTCCCAAACCTGTGTATGAGACTGTCTTGTATATATTCCCACCGGGAAACAGGGTGTCATGTCACTTTCAGGATGAACCGTTGCTCTTTCCAATCCATTCTTAACGCGACGTTTCTCCCCCGAGCTTTTTGTATTAGAAACAAGAGGAAATAGATGCGGTGAAGGTCACGAGACAAAGCCATAACTTAGCGTCCGACGTCCGTGACCCGGAAGAAAACGTCACTAGGGGTCATGTTTATCCCACATTCGACAAGATCATAACACTTCTACTTCTTTTTAGAAATGACGAAGGCAATTTTCTTTTCAAGATTGCAAAGACAAGTTTTATTGGAGAGAATACCCAATGACGTACTTTGGCCATGATAAAAAAGTATGATATAAGTACCACGATAATTTTCATCAACATAGATAAAATACTGTCTCCACATAGATCTCACTTGGCTTCACGTAAGTAGAGTACGTGAAAAACTGCACGTACATTCAAAAGCTTGAACGTGGTAAGTTTGCTGTAATGCCTAATATCTTTTATGAAAAGCTTTAACGAGTTCCAAACATATATTTTAATTCGAAAGTGAAAGATGATGCTCTATCTTTAAAGTCATCTTGTAGACTGTCTTACTTTTCCAGTTGAGATCACCAACAAATGATGTGAGAGAGAATTGTAAATTCTTTATAAGCGATGCCAACAATGGACTAGAGATACCAGACTTGACGTTTGGTACTGTAGGTTTCAGCTTTTGTACTTGACAAGAAAAGTGTAAAATTGACAGAAGACAGTTGTCTGTTGCTTTTGTGTGTCAAGTTATTTTAAACTTTCACATTGTGAAACTAATTTTACAGGTACATCAACTTTGATAGAGTTGACTTACAAAAAGTTGGGTCATTTTTTTTTTTTGAGGTCTCGCTCGGTTATTGGGTTCATAGGGGTAATATAGTTCATAATGCAACAATGTATTCTCAACGGATGGAGTGAAATATATATCATGTCATAGCAATCTTCATAATAAGCCATCCATATCAAAAATGTATTTTTTATTTCATCATCCAAAATGTTACATGGAAAACGAACTACCAAGAAGTATTGAAAAAAAGTTGCCAGGAAAGTTTTAAGTTTAGAATCTTGTGGTTGGTTTGACAAGGAATAGGAAAGAAGGTTTGAAAAGTTGGTAAAAGCGGAATGAAGAAGAGAAAGAGGTGTTGAAAGGTCGCCCTAGATAGCGAAGGTTGTGAAAAGTAACACTTTGAGGTGTTTTGGGGTCTGACCTCAATTTTCCAGGGTCTTTAGTTCTGGTACAACAGACGGTGTGGCCGGAGGGGTCATGACTTCTGGTAATTACTGACGGCAACTTGGCAAAATCCCCCGCGTCCATTTCTACAAAAATCCAATCAGTTACAACTTTTCCGTCAGTTTTTTTCCAACTTTCGACCAAAGAAATACCGTCCAACAATAACTATTGCGTTCTGACCTAGCCAGCTATGGCACAAAATCAATAAAAACGGAGATGAATTTGTAAACAAAGGTTGTAAAAATGTCAGAAAGTTCAACCCGGATCGAAATCTAATTACAACTGACGAAAATGATAAAGTGGGAAGCAGAATTTCAGCTTACGAAAATACATTTGTGTTTTACATAAAATTTGTTATCGAAAAGCGATTACGTTGTTTCCTTCTGTCGTTGGCTTTGTCACTTTTGACAGGCAAGCAAAAACGTTTCGGCAAAGCATCTGCGAGTTCACACTTTGTTTATGAAAGAGTACGAAGTTTCTTCTTTTGTAAGCTTGCTACTGTGACGATAGAACTTGGCGTAACAAAGAAATACTGTTCGCCACATGTGCAATTTTTGCCACCCTCCAAACTTGGTGTAAAAGCTCACAGGTCTTGACACATATTTTGTACAAGTCTTGACACAAAATTAGGAACTATGGAATTCTCTTGTACAACTTTGTGCCCAGAGGAAAGTAGTGAGATTGTCCATCTTTGTTATCGTATCTCGGTGATCTAGAATCGCGCTTGTACGAAGATATTTCACCATTTCTGAACAGTTCTCGCTAATTAGTGTCATGTTTTGGAACGTAAAGCTGCAATTTCGTTCGATACGGGGGTTATATATAACAAAACAGCGCACTGGATGGTTGTCATGAAACCGAATTGCTTTTCCGCGGAATATGTTCATTTGGTAGTAGAGGGGTCTTCAGTTTTCATAAGTGGACGATGTAGAAACTAGAACATCGGTTTGAAATGAACTATATGTATAAATGAAAGAACGACTTCGAATTGGTCTAAAACGGTTGGGACAATTTTGTTCTGATAAATGGTTTGGATATTTCATAGACGATTTGACTCATCGAACGGATTAAAACTTTTAAGACTTTTACATTCAGTGAGATCATTTTCAACCATAGGAGGAACTTCTCTGAAGATTGATTTTGTAATGTGGATGATACGTAGAAAAGAAGGGCATATAAACGTAGGTATATATCACTACAAGCGCAACATACACAATTTGTTGTTCTCGTCGGAGAAAAAAAAGCAAAACCCACCAAGCAGGTTCAACTACGCAACTGATGGGAATTTGGCTAGAAAAATCGATTTTGAAATTGTGGAATTCATTTGTGGATGAATTTTTGAATGAACTACAACCAACAAACAAAACGCGGAAATATTTACTGTGAGGATGTTTTCTTTCCAGAAATTGAGGCATATTTGGTCCTATTTTCCCTACATATTTGCCTACGAGTAAGGAGGTTATATGATAACCTTCTTGGTTCAAATAACAGGCCAGAGTGGATTTTTCCGTGCGAATTTCTATTTATTTGAGGACATCTTCGTTGATAGAAAATATGTCGGAGAAGTAATATTTTGTAAAATGTTATACGTGCTTATAAACGTGTACAAGTGGAAAAAAAACTGGAAGAATCTCTCTGTCTTGTTGAAAAATAAACAATCTTGATATTCGTTTCATGATTTTTCATGAATACGTGCTAATCATTGAAGAAGTATAGCGTTAGCAGAAATGTGTATATGTCTCCCTTAATTCTTCCGCGTTCTGACTGTGATCTATGCCATTTGCAACAACTTCTCCTCTCAACCATATTCTTCGATTTCTTTTCTTCGAGGGCTAAGAAAGACAAATGTGTTTTTCTGCGACACATGTTTCCACGGGTTGGAGATATGTGTAGGTTAGACGATATAAGAAATGGTTTGCAGAAGAGCAATCCTTACCTAGGATGACAAAGCAACGGAGGTCACACACACACCGAAAACCTGAAACGATCAGACACGGAAATCTACCGATGGAATCAACACGACGACATATCATAGTCTACTGAGAACTACACATTCGGAGTCCCGTGTTTGGTGGTTATTTTTCAAAACAAAATAGTTCTCTTCAATAAAAGGAGATGTAGATGTGATAGACTTGAGAGGGTTTCTCTGCGTTGTAACTTTCAAGAACTGTACTATTTAGAATTCATATTATTTTTCACGACGGACGCTAAACCGGACAGTGAGTGAGTGAGTGAATGCCGATTGAGTAATGTTTTTTATTTTTCTCAGGATATGCTTTTGACAATATCCATGGACTATCGCTGCCCTGACTTTTACTTAAAAGTTGTCGTCGACCGACCAAAAACCCGTTGACAAATATAGCTAAGATGAATGTGTGTGTAAATACATATAAAACAACAGGGAATAGTTAGGAGAATGTCTAGCGTTTGCTTCCAACCCTAAATCCTCGTATCTATGAAAAATCCTAGCGAGAATTTTATCTTACGTACAAATTGGAGATATATTTTAGAAGTTGAGTGTACAACTGGGAAGATGTAAAAGTGGGCATGTTGCTACGGAAAGTGTCTGACGTACGTTTAACACTATTAGAGAGGCATTTCTGATAAAGTATGGCCTTTCTGATTCGTCGCAATCTCCTTCGTAAGAACTTGTTTTCTGTCAAAGTTTCAAGGACTTAATGGATGAATTCTAAAACTTATTAGAAAACGGTAACCCATCGTTTTTTTATGTACCAGTATGGCTACTAAACCCTTCAAATTGTCTACCACTCAGTGCAAGCAAAAAATAGAGGTTCTGGACTTCCAATCAGCATTGCAAAGAAAATTGGACTCCTTTGGATTGGAATTTACGTTAACGTTATACGGGATTGTAAAATATTTGGACGATAAAAAATACAGAATTAATGTTTATTCACAATAGGACATAACAGGAGGAATCTCCGTCCCTGCAATTCTTGGTTTATATTAGATTTTCACATTTTTTAATTTCTTGATAGAGGAATTTACAGCGGTCCTTGGCTTGGTTTCACCGCGGAAACTCCAACCGATAGCTTCAGAACAAGCTATCAAAACTACGCATTTGAACCTTGTGGTTTAGGAACTTGTTATATCTACGTCAAACAACCATTACCTCTGTCTACATTCATTGTGATAACATTTTAAATGCTTATAATGTCAGTGAGAAATTCGCGTCTAACGAACACGGCACACGTAGTGTTTTCGGCTACGTTTGATTCAGGCCACAGCTACATTTACAAGAATTTTAGAAAAAAAATTTATGTTTTGGAAAAATCTCAAAGCTACCAAGGCTGACTATCACTTAGAGTAGCGTGGTGTCAACGTAAAAGACTTTCTTTTCGGTCGAGTTCGATAGTATCCGAACCTTGATATGAATGTTTTGGACGAAAGGCAAAATTTAGCGAACTCGTGGTTGGTATATTTAACAAGGTTTACTTGTAGGTTTAACGTCATATGTGAAATGGTATGTTCTCCAAATAGGCATGGTTCCAGATTCTGACTCCACACAATCAAATTCAAAATATCTGCTAATTTACCGTCCAAACACACTGTATAGAATGGTTTACTGAATGTTAGGATGTAACAAAACAATATCACAATAATACGCACACTCCAACCAAGATGGTAACATCGAATTGGAACACATAATTCGTCAGTTCAAAATAGTTTCCTCATAACGTTACCAAATTACTGATGAATTTTTTCCAACGTCAGTTGTAAACTTAACATCTGCCATCCTCATGTTTTGGTGTTTCTTCAACCACCACTTCTGAACAGACATCGTACTTTTATGGCAAAACATTGAGCTTTCGTGGCCGAGCATGTAAAGTTATCCCCGTCTCTGAAATATAACCTATTGCTACACGAGTTACCTTACGTATCGTACTTTCGTACTTTCGTAATTTCTGATCTACACAGCTTTGAAAAAATGCAAAGCCCGCGGTTCACACGTCAAAAGGTACCGAAAAAACAAAAGGAAACAAACACACGAATGCAATACACGTATACCTTCAACGTGACTTTGAAGCTGCGTTTACAATATAGTGAACGCGGTTTCCCTAACTGTACCATGAAAGTAAAAACAAAACAAGTAGAAGAAATGACATTGCCAGGTTCATGTCCAAAACCCAACTGGAATAAGGTAATCATTTATGTTTATATCAGGTTTTAAATTCTGAAAAAAAAGCTACCTGAAAATGTATTGACCAAAATACACCAAAAATAGAATTTGAATAGACCAGAATATTTGTTTGAGATTGCAAAAAAGTAACATTTCAATGATTTTCAAAAGTACAAGCGATATCTCTCGAAGTAAAAAAAATAGTGGTTGAGACAGGAAAACTTCAAAATCACCCAGCAAAATTTCAGTATCGTGTTCCATTACTTCTATCAACTGCATAACTACACACTTGAAACAGCATACTTGTAACTTGTAATATGCTTCTTCTAGCTTCTAACAAATACTACATATTTTATGGAACAACTTGCCTTTTCATCGTCTATATTTCTTGATATCTATGGAAAATAAAACTCAAAGTTAGCCGATGACTAAAGGGTTAGGCATCACGATTGTCTTTCTGCGCAATGAGTGTATGTTTTCATCAAAAGTGTTTGTGGTGTCGAAAAAAATCGCTGTCGAACTTTCTTCTAGTAGTGTTGCTTTCATATTAACGTTTTAAACCGAGAAAAATACATAACGTTATAGGAATAGATTCGTACGTGGTGAATTTTACGCAGCTGGACGTACTAAAACAAATCATGTCCAAACTTTTGCTAACGCTTTCTTTCTATTTAGTTTGTTAGTCAATGACTTCATATGACTATGGCTATGTATACTACAAACACTTATTTCATAGCTTATGATGTGCAGATGAAGTTTTATAGTAGATAGGTACGGAAAGCAAATATATAGAATGACGACAAAGGTACGAGAGAATAGAAACGTAGCACCTTGTTTAGTGTCCTAAGTATCCAAAGTTTAGAAAACAACCGTTTTCATGAATGGATGTCTTGTTGAATGAGAGACAGTTGTCAGACCACCACCAGACATGTTAGTGTTTTATGTAGTTTAACCACACTGTTAACACCGACCACGGGTAGGGTTCAAGGTGACATCCCCCCACAACCATAAAACTTCTTTGTGTGTCAGTTTGGCGAGGAAAATTATGGATGTTCCACGACCTGGCATCTCTACATTCCGTGTGTTAACAAGGAGAGAACATGCCGTGCCGTGACATGGTTGTATAACTTGATCAGAGCTGCCCGCAGTGAGACCAAAAACAGTTGGAGATCCTTCAGCTGACAACACCCTACGTTCCAATGTCGGATGGACGATTTAATGCAATCACTAAAACAACCAACCAGGATGCCAGTTGAGGTGAAGGTCGCCACAAACGAGGGTTAACAGTGATATGTAACGCTTGCAGTGGGGGCCATCATTTCTAACAACAATAAACCTATGCTACACACTCTCATGAAAGTACAAGTATAAATATATGTATGTTTTCCAGTACAAGAACTTTTGATAAAGAAAACTTTGTTATGTTTTGACGTGTTTTGCTTTCTAAAATATGGGCATGTAGAAAAATTACAAACATAAATAATAATAAGCGAATGTATGAATAGAATAACTTTTGCGGCCTTGAGCATAGAGTAGGCATACATATTCCGTTTGGTAGGAGTTATTGATAAATTTTGCAAATCCGACAACGGATGTTTTTTAGTATTAAAACTTACCGATCAAAATTATCAGTCAGTAACACACTTACCCTCTGATGCAAGTTATCACATGTTTCTGAATGTGTAATATGTGAAATATTTCACACGATTTGAAAGTGAATAGAGTTAAGTAGAGTAGAGTAGAATATGCGTGTTTGTGTTCTTACAAAGTAGGGTAGAGTAGATATTCATTCTAAACTACATCAAAAGACATTGTACGAGTACATGTATTGTATGCTTTGAGTACAAAAACGTAACGGTTCTTAAAAATTATGATTTTGCAACTTACTTTGAGTTGTGGCTTGTATTTCTGCACCAAAAGCCGCATGGTAGAATCCAACATGGCCGCTCGTGTGTATACCATCTGAAAATAAAAACATACAATAAACGAATATAACACTTGAATATAACTACTGAATAGTAATCTTTCAAAGCTTTAGTTAGTCAATAATGCATTGAAAGTTTGTTTGTGTGTCTTTATGATTTAGAGTTCGTCAGTTTGTGATGTAGTAACAGTGCATAATGAACAAAAGTATTGACAAGTTGGCCGGCTTCCAGATATAGACAACATGATATTTCAAAGTATCATAGTTGACAGTACACATATATATTCATCCAATAGTATTAAGCTCCAAGACACAAAACGTGTACAGAAATACCTTTTTTTTTTTTTTAAAAGGAAAGAAAAGTGCATAGCTCCGAAAGAATTCAGTACTAGATATATTGTGGTTACTTACAGCTTTGAAATTTTTGTTAGCTTTCGGATCAAAAGCTTTATTATGATGTGTTCCCAGATTTTTCTGTCAAAGAACAGCATATGTCGATGTTCATGGTATAAAGAATGCGAGCTTTGATTTTTTGTGATAAACACCAACGCACAGAATCTTTAGAAATATGAATCGCTAGTGCAGCAGTGAAGAGAAGAATTCGTTTATATTTTCTTGAAACCGAAAAGAAATCTAGAAAACACGTTCATGCAGCTTCATAGAAAGATAAATTTTCGATCTTACAGAAGCTTTAGTTCGAACACTGAAAACTTCGGGAGGAAGTTTAAGATTGGAGAAGTTTTGTCTCAAATTGTTGTCTCAAACAGTTTGAAAAGGTAGACTATATTTTCTTTGAAGGGAGAAGAAATCTCGAAAACACATTCGTGTGACATACATTCTTATAAAATAAAGTTCTCAATCTTTTAGAAAGCTGTCGAAATATCGGGATGTAAACTAAGATTGGAGTACGTAGAGTAGTTTTCTTTAAAATCTGCAACAGTTTGACTTTATTTTCTTTGAACTGAGAAGAAATCTCTAAGCGCACGTTTGTGTTTCATAGCTAGCTGAGAAAAACAACAACATTCGATCCTAAAGAAACTACAGCCTGAACGTTGCTACAGTCTGAACGTAGCATATTTTGGGAGGACGAAAACTAAATTTTGAAGGAGTTTTCTTAAAAATTTGCAACAGCTTGACCGATCCCGTTTGACCCGCTGACCTAGCCATGAACCTAGCCTCCTCGTTCAATACCTACATTACGAGAATCCCTCGGAATCAATTTGCCTCCAAGAGGAACCCATTACAGGGCCTGATTTTGACAAATTTCGCTCAGCCATGCATCCAAGGAACGTGATCAACCGTCATTTTTTGGAAAGTGCGAGACGACAAATTTACGACACCGTACTAAAAGCTAAGGAATATAAGAAGGACTGAGTTGGAAAGCGAGCCGAAAATCCACCCACAGAATTCTCAATTATGCTTGCACCGACTCGGCTAACGATCTTGGCTCTCGCGACTCTCACAAACCACAAACGTGTTTCTAAAGAGTAATCTAGTAATAACTTCTCTACAAATTCAATATCTACAAAATTGAAAATATCTGCACAGCTGAAACATTAACTCAAAGGTGTTGCAATTATAAACTATCGTTCACAACTTTTTTTCGGGTGGATCTCAGTTACCTGTGTGCTGTACTTGCAGATACATCAATGTAATCTAAGTAGCCATATCTGTAAAAACCCACTGGTCAGCTAAATTCTCTCCCCACCGCCGTGTTATATCTAAATCAGATCGTTTGAAGTCCCAAGCCGGGGTGGTAGGTATGAATGAAAGATGAGAACAAATAAATGGGAGGATTGGAGCACAAAGCATCTTCTTCTTATCTCTCGGACAGCCCACTGGTTCCAGAGATTCTTATCTCTGAGATGACCACTAGGGTCGGCGATAGAGATGTACAAATGACCAAATACTCGTTAACATAAAAAGCCCTTAAGAAGCCCTAGTACATTGGTCATTCTGATGACTGTCGGTGCGGTTGTCGATAAGAACAGAGTAATCCTGGTACTTGTGTGGGAAACACCTAGGGGGGAGCTATCTGTCTCAGGGACCAACTTCTCCTTCGGCTTGCTGGACATTATCTTGCGCTTTAACCACAAACTTTCCATTCTCTTCAAGGCCACTCGGGACAACTTACTTTCAAGTTGTACAAAGTTGTCAAGTAGCGATTCACACACGTCACAAACGTGCTTGTGAACTTTTTTACTCGTCATGCAAACAGCAAGAATGACTACCAGAGTCTATAGGGACGTCTTTTTAGAAAGTTGATACTTTTTTGCTGAATACAAGACCTTGTACGTTGTTTTGTTTTGGTGAATTATCATAGTAACGCAAAAATAAAAGGAGCATAAGCTGAATTTTGAATTGATATTGAAACGCCAATAGTGGTGAATAAAAAAAGTCTACAACGAACGAGCCATATCTGAAAAAAAACGGAAAGCCAAAAAAAAGTATACGAGAAAAAAAATCAAATAGATCTGATTATACTGCTAAACAGCAAGTTTACGTTGGGAAAAATAGAATTTGAACTTTTCACCTTTAGTTTACCTTTCCGCATACAAAAAACACATGCATCAACTTGTAATATACAATTTCCCTACAGCACTTTGTTGTCACAATTGACTAAGTTATGTACATCCTTTACCGTCAGCTTATAATATACATTTTAGCTGATAAGGTAAAAAAAGTTGTAATGGGGTGCAAATATTCGACAGCAAAATCCATACGTCTGCTTCCTGGGTCGATTTTCATTCTATATCCGTGCGTGTTCGCAGTTCCAACGAAGTAATTTTCCGTCATTTGCAATTTACCAGGTGGTTCATGACATTTAGGGGTGTCGATATAGTTGCAGACTGTCTTTTTAGAAGCGCAGCGACTTTCTGTAATTCGTATAATCAGTGAAGTTGATTTATACACGAAATGTGTGACTGCCAACACCTACTAAACGGTAGAAATCGTGCACTTTTCTAATCTTTCCTGGTGTAAATGTACCAAATTTTCTTCAGCGGGGATGAAACCAGATCAAATAGATTTTTCCAAATCTACTCTAACTCTTTAAACCCACAATTTTTGTTAAGATTTTGATAAAATGAGGGTTTATGATATCATACTTACTAGTAGGAATTTTGTCTCTATATGTGAGTGAATTTGTAAAAAAGACAGTTTATATTCTTCAGAGCTTTCCATTCGATATTCACTATGTTTAACCTAAGTATACACATTGTTTTCTAAGTATGGTGATCCCATAGTTGATACGAAAAAATATAAGCAATGTAAAGTCATGGGTAATGCCATACATTTCAGATCATAGCAAGGACCATATTGATGTAAACTGTGGCAACGAACTACGATCTATATTTCCTTCGTGTTCTGTTTTTTTACAAATTCATGTAGAAGTCAACTGAACGAAGTTTAAGAAATAAACACTTGACGATAACACTTCCTTTGCGTCAGTTACGTTTGAAATTAGCTTATCACAATATTTTCGTTTACTTCATGTAACACTGTTGACTATAGACTACCTTCTCTTTGGTAAAAAAAATCAAACATTACAAAGCTACAACTTTAAACTTTCGAATCGGCGGATGATAGTGTACACAACATATAGTAGACTTAACTACAAATAAGTTTGAAAATATAGCTGATGCATATACCAACTGTTAGACAACTTAAGCATATTTTTCTCTTATTTACCGCAAGCCTAGCCGACGAATTTGACAACTTCGCTTGTGAAATTTTGCGCTGTTTTTGCAATGAAATTCCTACATTCCTTCGGCCGAAAAATCAGACAGCCACCATGCCATTACGCTAGGATGCTTGCATATCTGTAAATAATTTCTTTCTAAGAAGACACATTTCCAGACGTTCAACCAAGTATTATTTGATGACACTAAGCTAAAAGGTAAACGCTTCATATGACCGATTCTACGAATATTTGCAGGCAACATAGTCGCTAGCTGTATACTCTATTTCTTATCTAAAGTACGCTATCAGCTAGTCTAGCAAAAACATGGCAGCCTCTATCTTACAAATACACCGTTATACTCACAAATATCTAAGCTGTGAAGATGTTTTTTGACGCATGCAGGGTGTAGAAATGTCTGGCGGGGATAGTGACACCTCCCGGCCCATCCTACCGTGTGTGTTTCACGTGAAACTGCAGGATGAGAGACAGCAGAAATGGCGGCCTCTCATCCGTTCGGCTATATTTTTCAGGAAATGAATGTCAACGGAACAGATTTTACAACGAATGAGAGAGCTCTCATTGGTGGGTCGGAGATTTGAACTTCGCTGTAAGCACGTAATAATCGCTCTAATTTACGAGTGTCTGGATGCCACAAAACCTGTCAGATTGCGACAGACAACAATGTCGTCTCTATACCACACACTACACACGCACACTCGCACGCACACATGCCGATTTCTCGAAACACGTAGCATTTTCATGACCAAAGTTCGTAAGATCTTAACATGAACATGTTTATAAATCCAGAAATCGAACTAAAATGGCATATTGGTTGGTAATTTTAGAGAATTCGTTAAAAGCAGAACTGTCTATTTCACCCGCGTGAAGCACGCGTTCAATATTCACCTGTTGCGTGATATTTTGTATCCGGATATTTGTGATAGTAAAAACACCTCTATATATTAGTTATAGTGTTTGTCTTTAATTCCTTCTGTTTCAGAAAAATCCAAGAATATATGGCAAACTATAATGCATAAAAAAAATCAATATCACAGTATGGGGAAGCGGCATCATATATATGCTGGCAATTTGTTTTACCAGAGAAACACGTGGACATGGATCATTCAGAAACTGTACTTAAGTTAAGTGTGTATATCTGTTATACTTTCTGTCTTTAGACGACGGACCTGAAACGACACAATATCTATCAATTTTAACAAGGATGTCATGCAGTTCACATTATCTTCATACCAGTCATTCATCGTGTTTTTATTGAGGTTACATTACATGTATCAATCTCGCTTCTTTGCACATAATGTTTAGAGAGATTTTTGTTCAGCTTTACCTGAATGCTAGTTATGAAAAAGTTTGAGCATGAATGTGCATGGTTTTGAACTTTGAATGAGGCTTTTATTGCGTAGGTGTAAATCCCCCCGCCTGATGAATAGTCTCTTCCAACTGTACTTTTCACCCCGGCAGAATAAAAATGGCCGCCGTCAAGGCGCGCGCCAGTACGCATGCGTAAAAGGTTGGGCAGCGTATCTCTCATGTCACATGTGGTTACAGCGCACATCACTTGTTGGCGCTGCTCTTCAACACGCACTACATAACCCCGCCAGCAAAATTACATCTGTGTAACACCGGGTTCACGTAGAGGGGACGCTGTAGAAGAAATGGGAACCTAGATATGCCCGAAACGTGCCCGCTACAAGGGTATGCTACGTTACCTCACTAATGCTCAATGTAGACAACGGCCGTGTGTTCTGGTATAAGAGGGTCATAATGTTGTCACCTTTGGTTAGGGTCGGCAGATTTGATGTCAGGTCATTAGAGATGATGAGGTTATTCCTGGGACACTGTACATATCAAGGGTTGAGAGCAAGGGCAGGACTTGTATTCAGGAGGGGCAGTTGCACATCTCGCCCATCCCACAGGCAATATGTAAACATATAGTGTGTTCGCTCATGCGGGTCCAACTACCTCAAGTCTAGAGACAGATGGGCAAGGATACCTTCAAGGTTGTGTCTCTCACTTTGGGACACATAGATGAGATTTGGGAGATGGGACATCCAATAGTGCTTACGTTCTTTCCACAAAAACAATAATGTAGGACATAGAACAAGCGTCGAAACAATCGTCAATAGACCACGACGCATTACACTAACAGGTGTAATTCCAAACGTCTCGGTCGCACATATAACGACCCATTTGCCAAACACCCTTGCGGTAATGTTAACTACGCACATGTACCCAACAATACATCTAAACCAAAATATGCGGGTTGTACCAGAAACGAAATAAAGCAGGATTTAAAACTGTACACTGATAATCTCCAACTTTCTGGTTCATTTCCGTTAAGGTATATTAGTCTGGTCGAGTGTTAGAACAAATTAGAACTTTGAGGTAAGCACACTTTAGAAATATTTTTCTGTAAAGAAGTTGGTGAACACACCTGGTTCCAACCTATAGGTCAAATGCTAAATAGCATTGGCGAAAATAAGTGCCATTTCCCCTTATCCTAAACCATTCTGAAAGTGATGGCCTTCACTCGTCGCACCACAATCTTCCAAACGTTAGGAGAACAGATATTGGTCTGGCGAACACGCCATTTGCAACTAGATCCTAATAGTCGGATAGCAAGCAAATGAGCCCGCATTCAATAACAGATGGAGCGGTGAACGATTCTTGCAACGTGAGCGCCAAGGGGTGAACTTCAGGTCAGGACTACCACACGAACTAACTCTGTAACGTTACAATGGTTCCGAGTTGTACATCTTAAACTATAGTGGTGCAGGGCTTGGGACAGCGTCTAAGAGATAGTCTTGAAATAAAGAAACATTGAGGAAGCAGAAAGCAGAGTGTAGTTTGTGTAGTTTGTAATCAAGCTAAATATAAAAGTGTTTGGTTCATACAGTAGGATACTAGAGGTTAGGTTTGCTGTTGGACTTAAAAGAACACCTGACAAAATAGAAAAACCGATGAAACGCCTAGACTTCGTCCAAACCAAGACAAAGCCTAGCCTCTGCTTGGAGAGTAACAGCAGTATACCTGTTCGTGGAAACTAACAAAGGTTGAAAGAAAATATAAGACCAAAGGCAGCTAGAGATATTCTATCAGGAAAGGTATCTGTGACATAATATTGAAGAGCGGCCTAAAGTGGAATCAGCCTTTCCTACCTGACCAAAGGGATTCTTCTCTACTCTACTCGATCACCAGTGGTAGAAATATTGGCTGTGGTACAACTTATGTTGTAGAACGTTGATTTCTTTAACGAGCTCTACTCTTCCCATGGCCCTCTTCCAAAACAATTCCGAGGGTCAGAATGTCGCCTTTTGTTTTCCCCAGGAAAATATATGGCAAAGTTCACGGTCAGAAAAACGGCCTTTGTTTAGTGTTTTAGCAATTATCAAATCAAAATCGTTATTAGTATTCTTTATAAGTCAACTGTGCACGAGCTTAAAAGCAATCTCATATTCAAAACCGCATCGTTAGTAGAATAACGTTCTTTCTCTACTAAAACAACAATAATTTCAATATCTAATGTTGCAAGTTACTTGTGTATTAAAGTTCTGGATAAAAGGAGCTGATGCTTTTAATGGGGAAACTATGTACAATGCCAATTTCTATGGAAGAGGGATTCGTAGAAGTGTGTGTAACCCAACCACCTGTTTATTTTCATGTTCATATAGAAAATTAACTTGGTTCACGTTTAGGAAGATGAGTTACAATTATCTCAGTTATTATGCCCCGATAAACCACCACGTGGCAGCTGTGTATGTAGTTTAGTGATTGATCATAAAACACTAAAAATATGATCCCAGAGTTTCTCCTCCCACTGTTCGGTGTTCTGGGCGAGCGGCCATATTTCCTGCCGAATGGCATCCTGGGAGATGAAGCTAGCGATACCGTGCCCCACTATGGCACCTATGTCGGAGATCTACTTGTTCGCAAAGCTGTTTATTGGTGTAGGGGGACCATAGATGTACATTGGTCTATAAATTTACTTCTCTGGCACACCAGCAATTTGTATGCTGTCTACGCTCCCATTCTTAACCAATCAAGAGAGTCAAATTAAAGCAGTAAAAGAATATAAAGTTGATGAAGTGTGCTTGATGGCTGGCCACGCGTGTTTCTCATACCGGTGGATTCAAACTGTTTTTAAATGCGAAACCTTTATCAACGGTGTTGTGGTAAGGAAGGAAGAGTGAGTTTTACGTGTACAGGAATTACTAGCCAACCAGAGATGTTTTTGTTTTGGTGTGGCGGCCATGTTTACTATCGCATGGCAGCATGGGAGTTGAACATACAGCTATCCTTACCACAACAACATGTCGGTGAGAGTTTACATGCACCAAGTGTTTATAGCCCCGCGGGGACTTTGGTTGCACATTGAATCATGAATCAGACCTCCAAGAAAGTAATCTACAAGGAGACTTTTACCTAATTCCTTCTACCAATCAACTCAGTCGAATTAAGGCCACAAACGAATACAAATTTGACGCACATTCGCACTTCATTTATTTCATACACTTTTGACACTGGATCTGGGCGTTCATGATAATATTCAGAGTCCCTCCTTACTATATGCTTCATTTTCACATCTTACTATACACTTCAGTGATTCTAGCAAGAAGAAACAAGACTACAGTACTGTATAACAGTGTTTTGAATGAAGGCTATTACGATATGTTGGACGACAGTATGTAACAGATATGTTTACAATGATAAAAAAATGTACATCCTTCATTGCTTTCCTATCATAGTAACAAAAAGTGTTCAAGCACGTTGCACAATTTCAAAGTTTATGTCGCAACTACAATATCTTTAAAAAAATGTCTATGTTAATTTTTCTACATGCTACAACAGTATGTAGTTTAGAAATTACAGTGTTGCAAAAGGTGTGAGAGCAAGTGTGAGGCATTCCAACGATTGGAAACTGTTTCTCCGGGCGAAATTAGGGGGGCAGCTATGAGATTCAAATCTGTTAAGTACAATCTTGATGAAGATCTTTGCGGTGTAAGCCGGACAGACATTCCAATACACAGGAGCTGACATTAGGGCATGGCCGTTGGGCTTGTTCTTTCTCAGTCAATTTGCCTCCAAGGCGGTAAAGAAATCTGGCGTGTACATCTCTATACATTGGCAATGCTACTTTTCCACAGTACAACACACACGGATGGTGTAAAACAGGTTGTTGTAACGTTGTACCGCTGTAACCATTGAAAAAAAAATATAACAACTAACACAACATGGCGTCTACGCCTACATGAGAAAGAGTTTTGCGGACATTGCCAAATTTTGTGCACGACGTTAATTGAAGTTAGAGGAATACAGATTGGATGTTAAAGACGTTATCGGTTCACCACTACCAATCAGAGGCTTGGTCTTATTACGCAAGGTTTTTTTCTCATTATTGCGGCTGGCCAAACTAGGCAAGTAACAAGGTGGCCCCGAAGGTCAGAGAAGTCAAGAAGTTAATACTTAGCGCAATGCCACACACATGTTTACGTTACGCTTTGACGTAAGTCACTTGATATTGTGGGAGATTCTAGGGCATGGCCCAAAGGTCACCTAACAACCATAAAACAAGCATTTTGCCGTAAAGATTCAATCTGTCGTTATTACGTCTGTATAGGTCTAGTTTTTTTTTTACAGCATTGACTGTAGATTCTACGTGTAATAGCATTTTCCTAATACCCTAGGCAAGTAAAAATAGGAGGGACTTCTTTTTTTCAGGCGCGTCGATATAGTCTAAGGTTTTGGCACGTCACTTTATCTGGGATTTGAGGGCGACCGACCTCTCTTCGTCCGAAGAAATCAATGCGCTGGGCAAAAGAGCGGTTGGAACCAAGATTGCCTAACTAGACAAGCTACTACACAGTCAACACAAAATCCCTGCCGTTGGAACGTGACAGAAATAAGACCAGGGCAATCACGGCCGGTTTTGGCGCGGGGTCGAATGCGGGGCGATCTTCGCGTTTTTGGTAGCGCCATTTTTTTTCTTTTGATAGACAACCGACATGGACGATTTATAGACCGAGGCATTAATCACAATCAAAACCAGGTCAGATCGCCTGACGGTACCTGTGTGCCGATAGCACTACAAAAAGCCCTGTCTAGTAGTATATTATTCATAACTCTACAGGGAGTTGACAGATCATGTCACTGCACGTAATGTCTTACCCCCCTCCCCCTGTCACTCGCCTCAAAACTAGGGCAGGCGATGCAAGCAACATATAATACCCCTACATTTGTACATCAACAATATTTCCATCTATAGGGAACGACATCCCTAACAAAAACAAACGAACATAAACACTGAGGTATATAAGTCCGTGAAGTACAATATTTTCCTGTTTTTCTCACGGCACAATAGACATTTACATACAGAATATTAACGTCCGCAAGTTAGCAGTGAAATTTTTTCTCTATGATGTTGTTGATGATGTTTCACTCTCTGCCGGCTGTTGTTTGAGACTTTCCAGTTTATTTTCTTTCTTCCACTTCATCCGGCGGTTTTGGAACCAGATCTTGATCTGTCGCTCCGTCAAGCACAGCGCATGCGCGATCTCGATGCGTCGTCTCCGAGTCAGGTACTTGTTAAAGTGGAATTCCTTCTCTAACTCCAGGGTCTGGTAGCGCGTGTACGTCTGACGGCCACGCTTTCGTTCAGGTGCTACAGAACCAGAAGAAAAAGAAAGAAAAGGGTATTAAAGCATTGTGAATTCATTAAAACTCATCACAAATTATCATACTATATACAGTCAAAACTGCCCAAGAAAACCACCCATGGGACCGATGAAATCGTATCTATGTGGACATGAGGTCACTGTAGACAGGCTTCTTAATGCTTGTGTCAATAGGAAAATGATCTAGGGGACCCCAAATAGTGGTCTGACATTGCCCATTTGGTCTATACGTGTAGAGGTTGTTACCTGTATAAGTTTGACTGTAATATCACAAATACGACGTAATAAACATATTTAATGGCTTGGGAAGAGGAGAATGAGGAACACACACACAAACAAACAAACAAAAGACAAAGTGTTCTTAGGTCGTACGACCACGTCGCCTTCCCAAACGTTATTTTTCAAATCGTTATCTTTAGCGTGACGGCCGCAGATGTTGAATACCGTGAACACAATGCGGGACAAAATGCAGACTTGGCGCATGAAGGACGTGACGGTAAAGGGTACAACCGTGGGGCGTGGCTTTTTTGTTTTGAAAGGACTTACATAAAATGGCTGTCTGGTATCTGACATTGACGACTAGCTCCTTTCCAGAACACGTTCAATTACTTCAAACAGAACAAACTGACGGGGCAAATAAAAAAGGACTGTAGAAGAACAGTAGCTGGTGTGTTAGAAGTTGAAACGATAAACCTAGTGACAGGCTGTTCTAACGAGAACACGTTAGGACCGTTGCGTTTACGGCTACAGGACCTGACAGTCTTTATAACAGAGAGATCGTCACAAACGACACGTTACTATCCAACAACATGGCAAGATTCCTTTACTACTGCTCCAGGGTTAGTGATAACAGATCCCGAGGTATGCTGGAGTCGATTTTACGACGTGGAAACGGCAGAACGAATAAGTTTGATCCAGACGATAGAATTTGACGACTGCGGTTCTAAAAATGTTAGTTTTGTTTCAACCGCCGTGTAAAGTATGATTTAAAGTAAACGTTTAGTATGAAAAGGCTATGATTGTGGGACGTTATGGGTGCTGGGTGGTTTTTATAGTCGTTTTTGTTGGGGGAGCACGCCTAGGGGAGGTGGTAAACCTGCCGGCACACTGACACCTCCTGACCTCATATATATCACGACAACTGGCATAAAAGAACACATAAAACGAACAGTTGGTGCGGTCGGGGAAACCCGTCATTAGAGCCCGGACTAACGGGGGTGCGTGTTAACTTGGGGCAGGGTAGCGTGGTGGGAAGTTACGGCGAGTGTTGACATGAGTGGTAGCGGTGCACACGGATAGGAAAGTGCTGTACCTGTGCTTCTCATCCACGGATAGATAGGGGTCGTCATCTGAGCGGTGTTGAGTGCGGGGTTGGCTTGCTGTACGGGATGGCCTGGGTGTCCGCCGACTCCAGCCATGTCTTTCCGAACTTCTGCTTGTTGGTAGGAGCAGGCTGCCCCGTGCATGGCGCTCATGGACTGCGGAGGCGACGCCGACTCCGCCGAGCCCCTGCAGTAACTGGACACGGGGGGACTCTCCTGGTAGTGTGCGTTGGGACTCCCGTACCCTCCGGCCGCCCCGCCGTTGTAGAAGTCCCTAGGACCGGAGTTAGTAGCAGGGTACGGGCCGTACGCCCCGGCATGGTACCCCCCTCGCGCCGTGGACGCCAGCTCCCCGTAGCTACAAGACGGCACTCCGGCAAACCCGTTCGAACTCGAGAGGCTTTCTCCGGGCTGGTATTTAGTAAGCAGAGAATTTACAAAGTACGAACTCATCGGGTGATTTGTGGTCGGCTTGTCCCTAGAGGTAGTGATGAATAGTTACAGCAACTTGGGGTGATCCACACTTCCAATTATGGCATTCAAATCCCCCACGTGACTTCTTCCTTCCACCAACCGCAAGCCCGCTCCGATCTGTGAAACAGCGACGGAAATTTATTTGTGTTTCATCAACCTTTGCGGGTCACCAAGCCTCATAATTACCGAAAGTGATGGCATTATGATATTTTATAGTGAAATCTACCGTTTACTCGGTTACCTCCCAGAACGCTGTTTAAAACAAAGACCCGGAATAAAGCGGCATTTTATGGGTAATTATGCCATAAAGCGTTGAACATTGTACTTACTAGACTTGAACAAGCACAACGGCACATCAATATAAAACCCAGCTGGAGTGGCTTTTACGTCCCCGTATAGTCTGGAGTAACAGGTTCGCTATGTACGCAAGGCCGTTAAGTAACAATAAACGGAAAGTCACCCAAACCGCAACCTGGCGTAAAATCTCCAGTCAGGCGAAAGGCCAAAAGAGCAGAGCAACATGCCGTAAAAAGCTTTCTAGTGAAGAAAAGAAAGAAAAGAAAAAGTAGCCTACCTAGTGCGGGTGGAGAGAGGGTGGTCTGTGCCGTCGGGGTAGGTTGAGGAGAGGTCGGCGGGTGGTAGGCAGGGGTCTCCGGTAGGTCCTGACTCCTGCTTCCGTCTGGACCAGGCAAGTTGAACACGGAGGTCTAATACCACCTGCGACGAAAAGGCGACGGAGGCGGTTTTTAAATAGTCTACTGACGGCGTAGCGTCATGTATATGGAACAGCGAGGGTATCCTCATTTGTTTAAACCAATGGGGGATTTGTCGCGACCCTGTCACACGCTCCAAATGGCGGGGATGAGTCGGTATGATACATGGCGACGATTGGTCGTTTTAACCCGAGGACGAGCATTCTCACCTTCTGTTGTACGCTACAAAAGCATCTCCATGGAGCCTAGACTACGAAGCTATTAAGCATTGCCCCCAGTGTTATTCTATAGAAAATAAATTTGAAATACCTATTATCAAGACCCCGCAAGGAGGGAGACACTTGTGTGCTTAAAACCTTGCCCCCGAGCGAGAGCTAAGAGAAGAAAAACGCTCCCAAGACTAGTTTGATCCCACCAAGTTAATTTGTTCAAATTTGACAGGAGTGATAACAGGAGATGGGCGAAGGCTGGTTGGTCCCCCCTTGATATTTGCTCCTACGAGAAAGGGCACAACGCCACATAGATCGTGTAACTGGAACTGCAAGGTGGAAGTGGTCCCGTAGAGACTGACAGAGAGACACCAAACAAAAAACGCACCTGACTCACGCTGAAAGCTGGCTCCGGGTTGGAGGGTACTGCTGGCGGCTCAACTTCTCTCCCCTTCTGTGCCACTGTGTCTGTAACCTTTAGTCCAGGCTTGGATCGCGCGCCGGCTTTTCTTTCCCAAAGACTCTAAAATAAACGTCGTGCTGCGATTGGCACAAAACGCAATTTAATCAGCGACCCGTGCCTCCCATCTCTCTACGGCCGGGCTGCAGCGGGTTCAAGCGAAGTTCACGATCGGCGGAAGTCATTATGGAAAGGAGTCATGATAAATTGGAGATGGGTCGCGATCGCCCGCAGAAAATGCTCGCCTGTTCAAATCCCGAAAGACAGTTAAGACGCGGGCCACGCGAATACTTAAGGCCTACCCCGGGCTAGCCATCAAACCCTGTGGCTGATTGGACAAACTGCGTGTCGTCGCGTCATCCATTCCATTTGATCCCACATACATATCATAACGTGGCCTTTTGTACTGCGTTTGTCTTCTAAATGTCGCTATGAAAACACGTCCAGGCTAAGTAGGAGATCCAGGGTGATAGATTCCAGCGAGCGGCCCTGTAATGGCGGGTTCAATTGATTTCTCATCAATGAATAACTGACATAACGCGCCTGTCATTCATTCGGGATGCAACGCGCAACTCGCCGCCCATTTGGCGAAACGGCCGCTTGTTGTCCACCATTACACCCGCCCATGATATTAGATTTTCTATTTGTTTGATACCAGGAATACATGCGTCTTCTCCGGACGCGACCAGTTCTCAACACTCGATTGCGCCAGGGATGTATCTCCATTTTCAGCATTAGATGTGTTGAAGTTAGATCGGTTCCTGAGGTGGCGAATGGCTTTCCTTGTCGCGCACGCGAGATAGCGGCCACACCGCTGCAATCCTAACTCCGAAATTAAAACTTTACAACACGTCAACACCCCACCAACAAAGTTTAACACACATACAGCTTGATTAAAGATGTCATGACGTGTAGTTTTTTCTCTCCAAAGGACTGAAACGTGATACTTTAATGCTTGTCTACGTGAGGTCGGATCACCCAAAAGGGTGTCGTGTTGTGGGGTGCAAATTAGCCACTATGAGGGCGACGTTTACGCGTTTCGTCCTGAATTACACACTTGTCTAGTCGGATTTGCGAAGGTGTTATTTTAGAAGTGTTAAAACTGTCACCGAGAAACGCCATGTTGTTTTGTGGTGTCGCTCCATAAACTGTTTGTCAACAAATGATGTTGACAAATTTAGAGTATGACGACTCATTTTCCGTGTTTTGAATGAATCAAGTTATCTTGATGATCAAACGAATGTTACGATGTTAAACTTTAGATACAGTTTTCGAATGCAACATTAAAGATAGCTCATTGTGCGGTTTTTGTTCAAGAGTATCGTCATTTAGATAACAGTTGTGTAATTGATTACTTACAAAGAAATAATGGCAAAAGACTTATAGGAAAACAGAATTAAAAGTGGAAATGATTATCTGTAATGTGAAGAAGCTTTTTGAATTATTCGAACTAAGTTGCTACTTACATTTAATTCCTTTCATTTATACATTGAAAAGTGTTTGTTTCCACGGAGTTTGTTTTGATTTAAAGGCAATTGTTATAAGCAAAAGACATTGTTGGTTTTCGTCTTGGTCAATGTGATATTTTTAAAGCTGAAAAACAGTTTTTAGCTTTGTAGCAAATCATCAATCTCAAGAAATAACTTTTCTTTAAAGAAATAATTCAGAGTTCTTCCGAGAGTTGAAGTTTTACCAAACTTGTTTGTCAAATGACTAGATTTTGAAGAAAAAAGTCAAATCAAGTTTTGTAGCAGAAGTTTCCAGTATACAGAGGAAGTTGTCTAGAGAAACCTTATCGCTTCCTTGCTATTTGCAGGATTTTGCGATAGCGCGGTTACAAATGGGGACCACTGTACTGAAGCTGGACTCAGAATGGCGCAAGTGACATGTGAAAGAGACGAGACTAATCTCTTCTGACTTTGACCCTTGATTCAATCTCAGACCCCATTTGCCATTGGCTTAGACCACAGACGAGATGACGAAACACCCACAGGAAATACTATCTGATTTTTTTTTCAAAGTCGTCTTTTTCTTTCCAGTCCACTTTCATAAGAGGCTCAATGTGGCATTAGTTGCGGTCGATATCGAGTGGGAATTCGTGGATTTTACGATATTTTATCACAACCCTTATTCGAAGAAAACCGCTCCGAACAAAGCAATATCACCTAAAGCACCAACGAAAACTCTCGCCGTAGGAACCATTCGGTGAGATTTGGTTCCAGAATTTGTAGAATCGCTTTATGTCTTCTTTACGGCCACAAAGTATCAAGCTAACAATACGGGGTCGATAAGATACAAGCTCTAGCGGGGCAGATGAGTGACCCCTGACCTTCTCAAGTATCCGGGCGCCATTTTTACTGCTCTGGAGATGCCACAGTAAATAGGCTTCGGTGGAAATGGTCAGCCACAATTCTTTCCAGGCTTGATACGTTTCATTTACCCAAATAATACACTATCTCGCGGAGGCCAGCTACGCTATCTGTACTCCCTCAATGTTTTTTTGTTCGCGCAATTCTTGGTAAACCCGTCATTATCTCGTGCTTTTAGAAATGGGACGTCAAGAGGAAATCTATCTCGTGCTGAATGTACAAAGTGAGGAGTGAGATAGGGGGATTATGTGAAAGAATCTTATCCTTTTCCTAAGTTCTCTCCCATCCTATCGACTCAAAAGAACGTCTGTACGTCTGGAGTAAAGATGCGCCAAAAAGGAGTTAGAGCTATTAGCTTGCAAATGTCATCCAAGTCTATCACTACAAATATGAAAGGGGGGCTTCGATTATGTGGAAGTGATCAATAGCTTAGGTACTGTACTCACTTATGTAGAAAATGAGAAATGACTATTGTTATTTTCAATCAGAATAAGCTTTTTTTCTTGGACACGGCTATTATATCTTTGTGTCATTTTGACTTGACTTTTGAGAAGGATAACTACGATTGAGTGTCATTATGAATAGGAGCAGTAATCAATAGAGAGAAAAGATTCAGAAAAAAAGTTTTCTTCCAGGGTTGTGTATTCGACGCAGCAAAATTTTGCCTTTTTTTCTCGGCTCATCTCAGCCTACACGAAATGAGAGAATGTGAAATGTTCAATACGTCAAAAGTTTGATGACTTTAGGAAGATAAGAATTACCAAAGGATGACAACTCTGTGACCTTTATAAGTATGAATAATCATGATAGATGTTACATCGATAATGTATAATGACTTTTACCATTATTCTTTATGATTCTTAGATCTAGATTATTGGTACATAAACTAAGGAAAGAAGTTAGTCTTTTTTAATATACCATTTCATTACTCCCTATGTATACTTGGATTACCTACTAACCCAAAAGCGCGTTTACCCAAGTTTGTTTGGGATTTTTCTGCCTATATAAACGTGTATTTTTTTCTGTGTGCTGAAACAGAAAAGTTCGAAATCTAGGTATTAATTTATAAACACTATAAATCTAGTAAGAACTAGTGTGTGTGGTAACCATGCGTTCAAGACCACAGGGACTCACTGTACAAGTTAGGCATCTATACTAATACACTGTGCATTGAGTGGTAATAAGGTTTAGCGCTAACATAAGAAAATTTTGTTATATGTACCAAAAGATTTGCGTGTATTAGAAATCTGTATAGTAATCATGTATTCACTACCGTTGGGACTGTGAAATAGTAGGTATCTTTACTATTATAATAGACTGTGCAATGAGTAATCATAAGGTATAACGTGAGTAGTATTAGTTTATGTACCTTATAATTAATGTGTGTGTAGTGGCTTTCGAACAAGTATTTAAACAATACAGATGACATAGTACTGTACTAGATTTGTTTATCTTTGCTTAAAGGCTGTTATAAATTTGACATATCGCATAGTTAAACATATGGTAAGGTAATTATTATATGTCATGTTATAATCGCTGTGCGTTGACTATGAAATGTTATGGATTGTTATCGTAATCGTCATCGTGTTCAAAATCATTTATGTCCCACTGAGGTCAAAGTACCAAAGGTTACAGATCATGATATGTGACTTAAAAATGGGGGCAGATGTCAACGCCACTATTAACAATTCCTATAGTTTGTTTCTGGATAGATAGATGTTTTCTAAATCGACAAACTCTTACATTTTGTTTAAGATATCAAACGGTGTATAAAATGAAACAAAATAAAGGGAAAATTACATATGAATGAACCGATAACAATTTGCTGTTTTTACTTTGAGTTGTTGGTTGATAACGCATAATTCTGCAGCATATGTAAAAGGCTAGTTTGTCACATACATATTGTGCCTGGGCATTCTACATTTTTAGCCTAATCTAAACAGTTAGTTTGAAGTGTAAACCACATGTTTGACATGTAACAAATTGCAAACTCAACAAAGTCGGCCACACTTCCGAACAATTCTTAAACTTCAGTTATTTGTCCAGCTATGAAGTCAACTAGAGTTTATATTTGAAAAAAAAGACAGATAATAAATAAATTAGCCATCACAAATAATAATGATGCTTTTCTGCAAACGTTAATATTCTAATAGTGTTTTTAAAGCTTAGTTTGCTCTGTTTTGAAATCGTGCACTACTACTGTATGGCAAAGCTTGCGTGTTCACAAATCAAAACAAACCCCAGTCAGTTGCAATGTATAGGGCAATAGAACACCACAGATGCCTTCCTTGTTACAAAAATAGGAAACTAGGTTACAACATACAAGGAAAGGTTTGGCAACCCTTGCCAAAAAGCCGCCAATAAGTCTAAATTATGTAGGCCTCACGTCGTCTAGCACTATATTTTATATCCTGACCCACTTTCCAGTATATAGGCAGATATACCAACGCTAACAGTATGGTTTGAATTACTCGTTGGTATGTCTAGCTCCGGATGCAAACCTTCTTGCCAGCCGAGTGCCGAAACTGTAGGTAACAGTTTATTTATTACAAAGAAATGTCTTGTTTTGCTTGAATTTCAAGGATTTCTAAGGACATATCTAAGTCTTAACTAACATTTCGTGTTTTAAAGATAGATTCAGTCAGACGTGTATTTTAGGGGTCATAGCAAGGCAGTGACACGCGAACTTGCTCAGTCACAAAAACTGTTTTGAATCAATACTCCAAAACCTCAAGCAGTTGCAACCGACTGAAGGGGATATTTACTGTAAACCAAGTGATCTTAGATCTATGACGCCACTTCTGTGTATTTGAGTTAAAGCCTCGGGCAAGATATGCCAGGCTCTAACGTTTGTTATGACGTCTCAAAATATTTCTACCAGTATGAAAGATTGCGTAAAACATTTGGATTGCGCGGTTCTAGACAGAGCTTGACTGTTAGTACTTAGTACAAATCAGCAACATAATGGTGAAATTATAACTGTGTTTAGGTCAAAGGCAACGGGAGAAGGTCATTCGCCCATCTGGAATTGTTGAAGTAGGGTTAACAACGACGTGCTCGACTGTATGTCTGACTGTGTGTAGAGTCGGTACGGCGCTGGGAGGTTACCAGTTCGGTTCACTGGAAACACCGTGAACCTCACGGTTTGTATTTAGTACCAGATGAAATCAGCTTCCTCATATGTTCTTACACTCTGAAATTCTTACAATTCTAAAAATGTACCCCATATGGTCTTTAAATCATGATATGTCCGATGGAATTATTCAAACTTGAAATATTTGACTGCAATTTTGATAGATTTCAGCTGCATATTTTAGAAGTCGTCAGTATCATTTTAACATTCGTTGAAAAAAACTAGCAAGTTAGAAAAGGTATGGCAATGATTACAGTTTGTGGGAGTGTTAATCTAGCTGGAAATATCCAAGTTCAGTGCCGAAAGTGAGTAGTTAAAAATACACCTGGATTCACCCTTACACATTAGGAGTTCTCATCTATTTGTGTCTCTCCTTTGCGCGCGAGTCAGTCTCACTTGTATCTGCGCGGCTGTACAGGTGCGTACGCTTTTCTTTAATCAAACTATGTTTTTGAAGGCTTTAGATTAATTTACAGGAGGTCAGTTTCATACAGTACGCAGTCGTATCATATTTTCTGCGCCTGAATGTGGCATATAAGTAAAATTCTTGGTGTAAGCAACAGTACATAAGCTGACATTGTAGAAATTGACATTATTTCAGCTGCAGCTCCATGTACTATTTGGATGTGTGAGACCCATCTATATGTTTTATTATAGTTTCCTTATGAATACAGAAATAATACATGTTAGGCTGGGCAAGAAAAGAGGGAACAAAATTATGGTTTGAAAAAAAATGTGATTACCACTTGATCGTTTTTTTAATAGATATTCCAAAACATTAGAACTACGTACATTTTTGTCAAAGCAGCACTGGCTTAAAGGGTGTCCTCAATTTCACATTTCCACCTAATTGACCGAAATATCCAAAATGATAAAATTCAAACGAAGTATGATTTTAGAAGGAACATTTTGTCGTACTCTTAGTCGTTTTGCGGCAATTGCGGCACACTAGAGCTGTTGGTATCAGTTGATATGCTGAATATTTGTATTCTCATTACCAATATTTTGTGCTATTTTTCTTCTATATTACGCTAAAACAATTTACCCACAATAAAGATATCTAGCCGAACAAGTTTACTGTAACAACTATTTTATTTTCATCACCAACAACACACAAAGTCTGAAATATATGTCTGAGCTTTTGCGAAGAGTTCTGTATCCCTCACAACATTAGAATAATTTACTACAAAAATAACATTCATGAACACAAAAATAATAAAATTTATAATATACAAAGCATGTACAGGTTAGATATGTACACATAGGTATATAATTATTTCTGAAACACAAAATTTGAAGAAGAAATATCAGAGTATACGAGGGGAGAAATAGTGAGCGCGTGGTTTACAATACGATAAACACTGCACCTGAGGCTACTGCCGTCATTCTACGAAAAGACCAGGTAATATTATAGAGTACGTACTTAACTGTGGCTTTAACTACATAACAGGTAAGGGTTACACAGAGTAACAAACTGGTCTGGGAGCATGTGTTACAAATGAGGGGAGGAAAAGGCATGAAAGAAGCGCGGTAACACCAAAACGTTAGCACAGTTCTCCGTCTCAACAGGGAGTACCGCACACACAACTAACTCTAACAGGAAAATGTCAACGTCCCAATTTTGGAGAAAATTACATTATCTAGTACTAGTACAATTGAACAAAATGAAGCCTGGTTTCCTTGTATTTCGTGGGTAATGTATATTTGGAATTGTACCATTTTCCCTGTTGTTGTGATATTATTATTGAGGTATGATTATGAATATAATTGTACGACGCCAAATATCAGTTACCCAAGAAACTATGATTTTGCAAACCTGTACATTCTTTGTGCATCATACGTAGCATGAATACGTAGCATGAATAAACATCTGACCGTTTCCAAAATCATATCCAGTTGCTTGAGTAGCTGCTATTTGACGTATCTTATTACCTTGGTGTCCAACCTTAATCGACGTATGAACTGTGAATATTTCTATTCGTCCCTAACTAATTTGTTAGCGATTTTATATTTCTTCTGCAAGCTGTTAAGGTAGTCCAGGAGTTTCCTAACTTCTGGAATGCCATCCAACGGCATCCCTGGCAAAACCTTCAAACATCTGTAAGTTGTTTGACTAACCGAACTATTTGCAGACGGTGTTGACAACAGAGTTCGCTTCCCGTTAACCTATAACACTATGTTTGTTACCAAACAAGCAGTAGGTACTTCTAATACCTCAGTTGGCAAGAAAAACCTGTCTCTTATTCAGTTATAACGAGGATTGGTGTGATACAGGTAAATTTGAGCTTTTCTAGGAGTACGATCGGACTGACTCTTACAAAAGCTACAAGGATAGTATTTTTGGTGTATAGTTTGGTAAGGTGATGACTTTATAAAGAAAATGGCAGTCTAAAAGAAGCATTTAGTAGACATATGGTTAGAATGTAAAATTTACTCTTCCCACCGCATACTCATGTGCATGATCAACAGAATATGAATTCGTAATCACATTTGAATAAACTGGCTGAAAAGTTCTGACTATCTTATCCGTCTTGGTATTAGAACATCGAAACAAAGACCGAAGAAGGCAGGCTATGTTGTATAACGAGAAGCAGACAAGAAGCAGAACTTCAGTTGGAAGCGCTGAAGAAGGTGTATGACAAACATCGAAACGTACGCAAAGTAAGTACAATCTGGTGTGTTAAAGAATTGCCCTAATATCCTATATTCTTGTATTAAAAGCTTCCAATTTCATACCAGATCCAATTCTTAATCAAAGTCTGTATATTGACTATTGCGAACTTAGAATGTCAACTTTGAAATAATACTTTCAATGGTAAAAATATTTGTACACATGATGTTGAATAAGACTGTGTTGTCCACTTACCTCTCTATCAAAGAATCTCATGATGCCAAGTTTTTGTCCTGAAGTTGTGAGCACACACCCTTTCCCAGACTGGTCAGACAAGCAGGCCAGACGGTTATATAGTCTACTGAAGCCGTAAAAACATTGGGAAAACACTAGCGGCAGTAACTCTTCCTTGTCACCTTATTTTCTCAACTTCCGTCCAATTTTCACGCCACCAGTGTCAGTTACAACAGCCGCGCTGGTGTTGATGAAAACAACTATAAATAATAAGGAAACAAACATGCAATTTTGGTGTGAAAGAAAAAAACTTGTGAACTCACTGTATGGTTGGTCCACAGGCGTTATGTTTTCTACCACAGTAGACAATGGCGGGATAAGAAATGTCGGTATCCCATGCTTTAATAATTTAGCTTTGTCGTCCATCAACGTGGAACAGATGTCTACCTTTCAATACAATACATTACTACAGACACGTCTTTTCAAACATGTTGCGTTTTATGGATAGTTCAAATACACATCACACCTTCTTCCAAACATAACTGTTCTATTTTGCAAATAAAAGAAACACTGTTTAGGTGTTAAATTGTCACCTTGAGACCAATTCTTGAATAGTTTGAGAAACAATTTTACTGTATAACCAAATCCATATGTTGAAAAGCACGTGCTCAAATTAAGATATATTTATTATTTAGCCTTGAGCTAAGTTCAAATTAAGTTCAAACGTATGCTTTGTTGTTGAGTTGTTTTGTTAGTTGCCTTACTCTGCACCCATAGTACACACAACTCTACTCTACTCTACTCTACTCTACTCTAAGGAAATGGTATTCTGATACTGTATTTCGCCATAGGACGCGTTGTTGTGACATTTGTGATACGGAAAACGTGACATTCCTTCGGAGTTACATCCTACTTTGGTTACAATTACCTTCAAGGCATAAAATAGCAATTGAATAATGTAAGAAAGGTTTTTCATTGTAAAGTCTAGTTGGAGATCGAAATAAACAAAAACAAAAATCCACCTATATTGCAATTCTTCTGATCAATATTGCAATGATGTCAGTTTTCGCAAAAGCAATATCTAGGCAATCGAAGACTTTCAACGATAGATAGAGAAAAATAAAGTAGATTCTACTAGAGTAGAATAGAGTAGAGTAGAGCAGAGTTCTTCTGGCACATGTTGACATTCTTGCTTTCAGAAATAATGTTACTTTACACAACATTGGAAACACAGACCTCTATCAGTTGAGAAGAAAATATCCAAGTCTACATTTTGAAATTACAGTACTATTTCATATGCGTGAAAAACATTCTTCTTTGAGATAGAGATATTCAACCAATTTTCCTCACTCAATACATTTCTAACCTAAAGCGTTTCCGAAAACCGGACTGACTCAAAGTAGAGTAGAGTAGATATTACTCATATAAACATTTTTATCTTGCTGAAGCGTAGTGGAACTTTTCTTTCGGGTACATATCACGGACACAAACCAAGTCTACTCTACTCTACTCCACAACCAAGAAAAGAAGATGCATACAGCAGCGAATTGTAGAAATACGTTTTACGTGAAGCAATATCTTCATACTTTAAACTTTTTCTTACATGAACAATAAATATCCCTGAAATGAAACGATTTTAGAGTAGCCGGGATTTTACCAGTATCAAAAAGAATATAGTTGAAAAAAATATATCTAACTGGAGTGTTGTATCCTCCTACCCAACGGAAAAAGTCTAAAAACTCGAAAACCTTTACTCTAGTGTAGAGTTCTTCGGAATGCAGCCTACGCACACAAATGTAGAAATGGTTTTGTCGTACAAACAATTCTATGTTAAGTTGTGTATTGTAAAAGGTATGAATAAGTAAATGTTACTTCGATGAAAAACAGCAACATTCGGACAGAGCGGGTACAAATGTTGTGTCTGTTGTAGGGTACAAATGTTGTGTCTGTTGTAGGGTACAAATGTTGTGTCACTACAAATGTTGTGTCTGTTGTAGGGTACAAATGTTGTGTCTGTTGTAGGGTACAAATGTTGTGTCTGTTGTAGGGTACAAATGTTGTGTCTGTTGTAATTCACAGAAATGTCAACTTCGCCAGACATTCGGTGACGTGATGTTTGGTAAATAAGCTTTCATAGAAGTTGATCATCAAGGAGTCTATGTCAGGAAATAACATGCCACAGAGATAGCCATGGTGACATTCTTTAAACTGTTTCCTTCAAAACATCCATCCCATGGTTAACTTTGCTGTTTACATTACAGCAAGCTGCTACGAGATATTCACTAACAGAGGCCTAGTCGCAACATACTAAATGGTAGGACAGTTGACTTGGAAACTATGCAAGTAAAATGTTTTCTGTATGTATATGTTCTTTTTTCAGTCCTATTTTGTTTCCATTTTAGACGTTCCCGACTGAATGTGTGTAGTCTATAGTCTAATAACTGTATCTTGTAAATTGAGTACAGTAGAATAGAATAGAATAGATCCCGTAGACCACACGATGTTTTGCTGATTCTGTCTCATAGTATAATTTGTCAGTGTAGGTACAGAGTTGGATATTTGGTGCATGTATCTAGAAACCAGCAGGCTTTAACCACAAAACAGAAACTCTATGATAGTAAGTTGCTTTTCTTCCAAGAGAAAGCTAGCCTTTATCCATTTATGTATTCATTTATTTCAACTATTTGTGTCAGGTAATAGTACGTTTAATGATAGATATTATAGATGTTGAGGAAATGTTGCAAACTATGTCGAAGAAATCTTGCAAGTTATGTTGAAGAGATCTAGATATACTGGCTTACCCAACAGGCCAGGATATTCTGTAGGTATTCTACATGAAAAATACAGTGATACAACGTTGAAGGTACTCGTAATGTAATTTTGCTTTCAGCAAAGATCTTTGAGCATACATCTACACATCACATGTGCGATAGGCTGCCGCAAAATTGCACGATATTGGAAATCCTGACCCGTCTGTACCTGTGTGATCGCTCATGCTCTCAGTCTTTCAGCTCCTTTGAACCACAAATGGCCCAGTTTCATCAATTTTAGCTTTCGATTAGTCCTCAACCTTCGCATTCATGCAACAAGTATGAGTCTCAAAACCCGTTGCCAAATTCATGACATTTTCAAACTAATTCCGCTTCGGTTGTCTTGTAAAATCTACTGTCTAGAAAGTCAAGCAAATAATACAACAACATTAAAATCCAAATATGACATAAGCTAGCACCCAAATCGCACACAGAATGAATGCCATGTAACTAAGCTCTGTAGTCTAAGAGCCCTTTTCTGTATGGAAATAGGAAGTAATTGTCAAATGATATTACTGGTCTTCTCTTTGTTTTGTTCCTTTTACCTGAGGACTTCTGTGGCATTTTGCCATTTATAATGACACTGAAAAATGAATCGTTCAAAACAACTCGCGTCAGGTGTGGACAAGGACTGAATGTAGCATACAAAGTTCAAAGATATCACTAAACGTTTTGCATTGTGTGGTTGTCATGTGCGTATCATGGCGTCTGTATCCATTGCCGTGATTCTACCGTGTCCTCTGTGTGAACTCTCTCCGCGCGTCCCTAGCTGCAAATGACTTTTGCAACGTTTCGATCAATAAAGTTGAATCATTCAAACAGTTGTTTTGCCAGGTCAACGCTTTTGTTTTGTGCTTAGTGTTTTTGATGGAAATGTCAAGAGTAGCCTTGTGTTTTTGCTGATTAATTATTCTTCGGATTGTACTATATGTTTTAATCCAAATGGTTGACATTCGAATGAGAAAGTATGATGATTTTGATTCTATAACATGCTAAAGCTTTACTATGTATATACGAGTATTTGCTACGTATATTTTTAATGTTCTTACAATTACGAGTATGATATGTTACATAATCTCACGTACTTTCGCCGTTTGGTCGGTTGTTGATAGTAGTTGTTTCAGTGACTACTAACATCTACGCATTGCGTACAACGCAATTTCTGTTTTTCCCATAGAAATAACGGTTAAACGTCCTATAGAAAGCTTTTAAAACCAGCTACATACTTTATTCAAAACACTACCCCTAAATACATCCGTATTGTAATTTTAACCTCTTATTATTGTGCATATTCGGTGCCAGAAATATTAATGAAAACTTGAATAAAGCATGAATTAAAAATGTTGGCAAGGATTCCATATTACCTTATGTTTTGGAACCTAGTTAGAATATGTAGTTATTCTACATTTTCTGTTGTTCCCACTGTTTTTATTTGCCGGTGAGAAAGGCGCATACGTTGTGAAAATTGACCATTACCCAAAAGTTCCCGCAGGTAAACTGACGGAGAAAGATTGCGGCTATCCCGTCATACATCCCAACCCCGCCGCCCAGAAAAGACGGATGATGCTGCTTACCTGGTGCTGCAGTTGACAGCAGCTCAGTTCTCCATCGCCGCCAAGACCGCCGGATTGGGATGCGAACATTATCGTCAGCTCTGACCCCGAGGACGGTGAAGACATTACCTCTATGCTAGCCGCTTTCATCACATTCATCAAAATATCTTCCCCATTTTTTGACAAGAACATATTCCAGGCGTCCCTCCGCGAGGGGAGGGTATTGAAGCGGGCCATCAGTTTACCAGGGCTTGGCCGAGAAAAGTTGTGTGGTGTTTCCCTGCGCGGGGAAAAGCAGCTTGATGGACGATGTTTTCTGTGAGAAAACGGCAGGGTAACAGAAGAAGGAGGAGAAATCCGGTTGGAATAATCCCATTTCGCTCATACTGCGCCCAGAATTTTACACGCTAGGTTGGAAAGCCGAAAACGCAGACTAAAGATTATTGTGATAGTATATAGATTGCGTCACAACCCTCAGGTCGCCTGTAAATCGTTAACAATGTCAAAAATTATGAGGAAGTTCTGTCTGTCATTGGTTGGGCCACGGGGATCCGTCGTTTCGAATGTCGCCCGTTCAAGTTTAAGTAGCTATAAAAGTACATAAAACCCTCTTTCTTGCTGCAGCATCACGCCGAATACCGTGCTGCCATTGGGAGAGACCATATTGAATGCAGAATGCGTACTTGGAGTGGGAAGTGACTTTTGCTTGTTAATTATTAGCGTGTCATAAAAGTACTGATGTTTGAATTTGTGACGGTTAGGTCAGCGAGGGGAAACTCCCGGCATTCCCTGCTGGCTGATGATTTACCGAGAATTCGTTGACCTTGAACCGTATAATTTTAGTGAATACAAAGGAAACCAATGGGAGTGGAAGAGGAGCAAATACATGCACCTGTCTCTAGGCAGCAAGAAATTTATCCGCTATTTGTTTTGTTGAGTGAACAAGTCCGCCATCTTGGATTGAAGTTGGCAAACTCATTGCGTAGGTATGTACCATTTCATATAGTAAATATAATTTCCCAAGAAAGCAACGGGACCACGTCCTTACGAGAACTTAAAGGTTGGCGTGCAGTTTGTCACTTTTATGGCCCCTTTTCCAAGTCAGTCCGAATTCCCCCAGCAATACAATAAGAACAGGCGTCTTTCTGAATTACAATTTCGTGACTTGAAAGTTTCCAAGCGAATAAAAATGGTAATTTCGCAGGGAATACACCTCCGTCAATTTCACGTCCTGAATAGGAAAAAGGCCGTTTTTTTCTCTCTCTAGGTCCGTACTTTCAAAAGAAGCCTTAGGGAACAAGAAATACTTCACCCCTTTTTAAAGTGCAAATTGTAGACCTTTGCGAATCATCCTTGCAGCACTTTGTTAACATTTGTATGAGAATAGATGTTCTCGTCTGCGATAACGGATCGAAGATGTTGTACCGGCGGCTGCAGTGTCCACATTATCCCGCAAGACGTATGCTGTCTGCCCGGGAAAGGGCTTCGGAATAAGCTGGGGTTTTCCTAGATAAACTTATCCACGAATCTACATAGTCATGCGGAAAATTACCTAGAGACTAACATAGATAAGAGTATAACTTATACATAACGTACTTAACAGACTACTACGTCGCTTTTTTAATCCTTGCTTGAATCAACAGCGGCTGCAATGGTGTCAAATGCATTTTTTAACTTAACAAGTGTTAAGATATTAAGCTTAAATATGAGACTATATAAGACTTCAAATCTTGAATCAATGAGGCAAAAAATACACAAACATTATGTTCGTCAATTTCGTTGTTCCATACATTTTGTTCACACACATATTCTTCCAATAAATACATATACATCTTGATATTTCCACATCGCATGTTTTACCTTATGAGAAGCAACGACCACGTATAGAAACACCGACTTTGCAGCAAATACACATGTAAGTACAACATAACCAATACACCTGCTTTGGACAAGTTCATTCGAAGCAACCATACTTTTGTTGCTGTCAAAACAGCATCGATACTACAAAAAAACTTACACAACACGATGGTAAAGAATGGAAGTTGACACAAGTGCACTTGAATGCATGAAATGGTCTGAAATCCACACGATAACGGTGTAATGTCGATTTCCACATAAAATTACTCTGATATGATTTTTTGCAGCATGTTCATATGAGGACAGGATGCAACTTCGCCCGCCCAAAGTTGTTGCTAGCTTTCTCTTTTTCGGTGACGAAAACGAAGATACACAGACGCTCTTTTTTCATGTAAATTCAGTTTTAACACTTCTTCACGATTACTTGCAGCTCAAAAATTGGAGAAACATCTTTGGAAGTTCTTGTCATAATATCTAAGTATTAACTTATTTCCAATTTTCTTTATAAGTTCTTAGATTTTATACAAATAGTTTCCATTCATATTCCATTAACACAGGCAGAACACAGTTCATTGTTATTATCATGCCACATAAAAGCCGCCATCATTACGAATATCCTCATATCATTTTTGGCAACATTGACGTTTGAAAATTATCTATACTAGGCGGCTTCTAGACTTCTTCAGACTTTTCGGACTGGCCGTCGGAACTTTTCTCAGTTTCTGTTTCGGCTTTTGGTGGGCATAACATGGCGGCTTCTTTCTTGAGTTTCATCCGTCGGTTCTGGAACCAGATCTTGATCTGACGCTCCGTCAAGCCGAGAGCGTGGGCTATCTCTATTCGCCTTCTCCGGGTAAGGTACTTGTTGAAGTGGAACTCCTTCTCTAACTCCAGGGTTTGGTACCGACTGTACGTTTGACGACCGCGGCGGCGCTCTGGTCCTGGAGACGGTACACAAAATAAAACAACAGCCCGTCAAGGTTCTGACGAGGATACATAGAGGCCATGGAAGATCATTCTGTCATGTTTAACTACAAAGCTCTGGACAAACCAGCCATTACTGTATGTTGAATGAAGAGAAATAAGGAGTTCAAGAGAGGCGGTTTCAATAGGAGCGAGACTCCTGCCCAACCGAAGAACGCTACTCTACTCTACTCTACTCTACTCTACTCTAGAACCAATAAACATACTCAAGCAAAATTCATGATGGTGTAGCTACTATCCTACTTTCGTGTTGGTGTTATCACACTCAAGCAAACTTCATAGTAAATATTTTTCATGTTCACACCTTATAGAAATAGTGCAAAACGAAACAAGCTAAGAAGAAAACTATATCACACAATTATTTGTAAAGAAAAATCCCATGTTTCTTGTATCTATTTTTTTTCTAGCAATGTACAGCGCTTTATTTTGAAAGGTGTTCGTTTAATTTTCCGAATCTAGAAACGAATGAGTCGAAAAGTAATGTCTGAAACATGTTAGAAGTTTTCAACCCCCTCCTCGTCTCTTGTTTTAAAAACAACGTTTCTTTAACTACAACTACTGTCAGTCAGACTTACGGGTGAAATACAAACGACTCTGAAACTAGACTTGATATGTATCATAATCGGTAAACCTACATCAGTATTTCACAAACTTTTATACCAAAAAAAGATTGTAGCAAAGTAGAGGTATAAGCAATGTAACTTGTTTTACTATCCTCCAAATCCAAAGACACTTACCGAAATTGTACCAAACATCGAGATAATAATGTGAAACGGTAGAATTGTGCAGGATATATTCATCCTGTTCTTATAATAACAGCTTGTCCGTCTATATTTCCACAATGCCCGTGTGATGAGTTGCACTATAAACATTTTTTCTCCAAGAAAATGTTGAGCCGTGCTACTGTTTCGACACTAGAAAACGGTCCTTTGTTTTCGAACGTTAACGTTTATGCAAAAAGGTAACATTTTAAACACCTTTTGGAACTAAATCGTGCTCTCAATGCACATTTAAAGCAAGATTTGACAAACATATAGAAGGACACACAGTTATGGTTAACTACTATGGACAACCCACACAGACCAATTGTTAAAGAGAGGCCTAAACTGGCAAGTAGAATTCTTCCCTGGCCGACAAATCTACTCTACATTACTTTACTATAACATTTTTGACATACTGTAAGACTTTAGACACATGTTACTTTAATCTTGTTTGTACCCACTCATATTTGTCAATGTTGTGACTGGCATTAGCCTTCTCTCTCAGGTATGATAATAAACTCTTCAACCCTTTGACGACTGGCCATCGTTGAAATCTACCTTTTTTTTAACATTAATATATTACGTTTTGTGGTGTTAGATTAATAGTACTTAAGAAGCAAAGGTTGTTCCTCGTATGGCTCACTACGAAGCAGGAGTAATTTCAATTTTCTCCTTCGTAGTATCAGCCATATGTCATCGCTGATGTGTAGTACTTGGCTGTGAACGGTTGTAGAATTTTCCCGTGACCGTCATAATGGCTAGTTCGTAATTTACAACGAAGACAATTACTCTCACGACAACCTGACGTTAAGAAAGCATTTTAAAAGGCATAAATTCAACAGTATAGGTCCCACCCAACCGCTAATAAAAGGAGAACACTAGCAAGCAAAGCTGGCAAGGTTGTAGTCAAAGGAAGTCAGGGAAACCGACACAAACGGAGCTCATGATATGAACTATACAAGACATCGTTCTGAAATCTATATCGCTACTGTTATTTTCATGGATACAAGTTGATGAGGTTTCTTAGAAGACCATACCTGCTGTTCGCATCCATGGATAGAAAGGAATAGCCAGCTGAGATTGTGCCATCCCCATCGTGGCTGTTTTCTCTTCTTGTTGGCAAGACGGGCGCTGTTGTTGCATCGCCGACGGAACACCTTGCTCCTGCCCGTTCCAACAACAGTTCTCCGGCGTCTGGTTGTCCTGAACTTGGCCGTGATTGACCACGGCAGCGGCGGCGGCGTATGTACAGTTCGGGGACACATTGTCTCTCTCCGTGCGAAAGTTGGCCGGGTAGCCGTACCAACTGCTGTAGTAAGGGTGATGATTCGCCACCGTGGAGTTCACACCTGCATGTGGAAATGTCTCTCCTCTTTGGTACATGGTGTTGTTGAGGTACGAACTCATGGCAATGTACTGTACTGGTGAGAAAATCGGCACTTCTCCCTCTGATGATGGCGGCAGGTGTGGACAACTATTGCATCCTGGCGTCCACTCTAGCCTGCTATACTCTCACTCACACCAACACCACTGACAGAAACACAGATGAAGAAATACGTTTGGTGAAAAGCAGCTATGACAAGAATCGGATACATCCAGAAGTTACTTGAAGTAAGTTTTCTTTTAGGAAAACATTTTCTCCAGCTAATATCTCTGAGTTCAAATGTCATACTATAATCCTTTCCAGACGGTTGGAAGTGTTTTGTTATCAGGAATATCTAGAGAGAAGTTTTGTTGGAAATGTCTGTTAAACGAACACCCAAAGGCATATATGTCTATACATTTGCACTCCCGACCTTACGTTGTAGAACAAAATAACGTTACTGAGTTTTTACGGAGGTTTTATAGAGGGTTGTGTAGCTGTTATCCGTAATGCCCGGGGACAGGGTTTTATCATTCTGAGGAAATTAGCAATCAGAATGTTTCGTCTATATCTGAACGACGAGTACTTTGTTCAAACGCTATTTGTGAAACACCGGTAAAAAACAGTTACAAAATCAATTGCTTCGGAACAAAACTGTTATATTACTTTTCCAAACCAACATCTGCGATCTCTTGCGTAAACACTAAGATCTACTTTACTTACTATTACTCTGTATCAGTGGGCTGAATCTTCGTACAAATATTCGCGGCAGCAAATCTAGATACATGTAAAGGTTTTATTACATTACCGCTCTCTAGACGGAGAACCATCTAACATGGTGTATCCCTGATACCCAGAGATACCACCGTGGTATCACTACATGTCTCTATAGGGAACTTAAGATTGCTCGAAAGGATATCGACTCTACGATAAAGGTCTTTACGAATTTCTTCACCCTAAAGAAAACCACTTTGAAGAAGTGTAAAAGCACTGAGAGTGGCTAGATTTTTTTTTTATTTGTAATCATGGAATTTGCGAAAGAACTCATATTGAAAGATGTCATTGAAAAACTGTTTTTCCTCTAAAACTACATATGATCAATATCTGTATTAAAGTAGCATTTTTGGCCTACCGTCTAGGTTGGTTGTACAGTGCTCAAATCTGCAAAGCTTTCCTTGGATGCTTTCTTACTCTTAACATTTTGGGCATATTTTTTTCCAAACACTACCCAAGGACACATCCCTCTGATTTTTTTAAAACTTGACCTTCGAACCAGCCAAACATATAACAATGTCATGATTGCAACTCTTAGTCGACCAACTCTTTTTGTTGTCTTTCTTTTTTTTTGCCAGCAACATCTGGGTGTATGTTTTGATCTTTTCTTTAGTCTTCCAACGCAAGGTGTTTTATTTTCTTATTAAAAAAAGATACGTAAAGAATTTGAATCCGACCGGTAAAGATTTTGTAAGAACAATGTTGAAAGTTAGGCACCAGTTGTTTTTTACTACTCCTTATTGAGTCTGAGTGGATTACGAACGGTAAACGAAACTGCCCAGAGGAGTTTTCAGCGCGAACTGGAGGGACCGTAAAACCTTTTACATCGTCCCCTTTCCCCCTAAACGCAGTGTTTTACAGTATACTACATCAAGCAACTACACAGAAGATATTTCTGTATATATAGTACTCTAACATTGATCAGAATTCAAGAAATTGGTCAATAACATTTTATCTTAATCCAAAATAAGAAAAGAAATCCCTTGTACAATTCTCTCCCCACATAGGATTAAAGGGACATATCTTAGGTCAGATTTTATATAAATTGTAAAGAAAATGCCATCTAAAAAGTGTATCCACAACGCTAGACATGCAAACCCGATACAGACATAAGTATTGACGAGGTCTGCATTAGTATTAGTTTAAGCATGGTAGTTTAAGCGTTCATACATACCTGGGGCGACGATTAAAAGAAACTGCTGAACACCGCTTGCCTACGATGTCTCCCCGGCCCTCAGGCTTATACAAGGGATTGGGAGGAAAAAAAACCCAAAGTGAGCGCGTACGTCATTACCTGATCGTCCTGTAGTAGGTTTTCTCCCCGCCAGATTGAATGACGTGGACCCGCCAATGAGAATGCCTCACCGCCTCTTATGGCGAAGGAGAATATCTTGCCCAAAGTATTGACCCGAGCAAATCCCCCATCTCCCAACGCAGGACAACTCACGAGGTTTCAAACTCCACTTTAACCCCCAAACCAACCCGCCGAACTCCTCAGCTGCCTCCTTCTTATATTATGATGATGGTGAACCGTTGACAGGTGCTCCTTGTCTACCTCCAAGTTCAAGCACAATCCCCGTCACGTTCGGGATCGATTTTGACTGGCAATGCCAGCAACCCCCTGACACTTTGACAAATGACAAGACTTCAAGTCATTTCTTCGATATCCCACTTTTACAGGCTGTAAATTGTTCAATTCGGCGTATTGACATGTCCCCAATCATGTGCCATACTTTTGTGGGATGTGCAGTGTTTCGTAAAAATGCTATTCATCTATGCCGCATTTTTCCATTACGTGCTAGAGGCAGACTGACACTTACAGATGACTTTGGAAGACAAGACAGAATTGGAAATGGAAAGGGTGTGGTTTGGCTTCCACAAACCCAAGTCCTAACACCATACAAAGTTTTCTTTTTGCTTTTCCTTCGATAATATTCGGTTTTTCCTTCTTATTGTTGTCATTTTCGTGTTCGATACAAACAAACGATTCTCTGATGTAGTTATAAACAATCTAGCAATCCTATATATATATATACACAAATATATGTTTATATATACATCCTACTCAATGTTTGTATAGGGATATCCGCAAGGACGATATCTGATATCACATACCGCGTATGGATTCAAATATCTCATTTATCATCTTGTCATCCTACTCATCAATATGATATTGTGTATTTTAAGTACTAGTATTTACCATATTTGTAGTGATATTCATGTTAGGTATGTACAAGAATGTTTCCCTTCTCTCGCTTATGAGCACGTTCCCTGTAACCCCAAACCGTCACACACAAACGCACACACATTAACATCAAAAGTAGAACGCATGTACTCAACTCACAACTTAAGTATCATGCTGACCTACCTGTTTTCCAACAACGATGTAAATATGTCTCAGTGTTCCACTTTTTCCCCTAGCCATCACGCCATTTCGTATTTTTCATCGTTAGCTGCGCCAATTTTGCCAGCAGTTTAGGGACTGCTAATTGCTAAGACTGTGGGCACGCAAGTCGCCTTAGACCTAAATCAACGGGAGGGATAATGTGCTTATAAATCCTTTAAAACGAAGATAAATTTTTCTAGTTACCGACTTAGTTCTGTGAGAGAAAGCAGGAGGCACGCAGAAAGTTTCATTGTGAAGAAAACCTTCCACATGGTGATAGTTATAGCTAACATCTGAAGTTTCTAGTATTTCAAGTCATTTTTTGACCGGTTTCATTATAAAAACAATTTCAGTGTTAGCGGTAAAAAAAAGCTGTGCTTTTACCATTGGGAGCATTTCTTCATAATCTTTGCCAGGTTGCTTCCACTCTTCAAAGACTCCGTCGACCACCACAGTCATTGTATCAAGAAACTTTCTGGCTACGAACTGCAGATGAGTACGAACTCTCCCCAAACAATTAACTTGCAAATTAAGAAGTTTAAAGCATGATTGTGGTACTAGAAATGATGCTTTTGAAGAAGAGTGTTCATGACTGGTAGTTTGATTGACAGTAGATGTGACCGAGTGCTGCAGTCCAAGTGGAAGGATGCTGGTATTCCCTTCTGTTGCTGTGAGATAGAGGGCGTTGCGTTACCACTTGGGTGACGAGGGACCGCCAAGACCAACGATAAAACTTTCCGTGGTTCTGTACTGGTTGTTGAAAACACAAACGGTGTAACACAAACTTGTGATCATATGGATCATTCTTAAAATGAATTTATCAGATATAAACGGCAAGGTGAGATGGAAGAGATATGTGGATTTCAATTAAGAACACGTTTTCTACGTTTAGTTAAAAGTGCTTTTCTACTAGAAACATTTAAATTTAGCCGTAATATGTGGAGTGCATATTTTTTACACCAGCAGACAATATTTAGCATGTTTTTGTTTGGAGTATTATTTTGGGAGGTTTGGATACAAAAGCTCTTTTTACGCTTTTACACGTAAGATAGTTTACTTTCCTACCAAACAACTCTATTTTGCTTTCTCTATATGATATTCGGTGTGTTTCGGCGACTTTTCATCGTCTAGATTTCAAGTAGAAAGGAGTAGAGTAGATATCTTCGGTTGGGTTATATTCCTCAACTTTGCCTGTAGCTGTAATCATGTGGACAATGTTGTGCGTCAAATTACGCAAATTTCTTTGAAATACACTTAAGAAGTATACATGTAATGTCTATTTTACTCGGATTGGGGCCTTCTCCAGTCGTATTTTTTTCTTTTCTTTTCTTTCGTTCACGTTATAACCTAACACCTACATATACATTCTTTGAAATCACAGCACGTTGTACCACAACACAGCCACTTCTTTCCACCTGTAGCTTCGTGTTTACAAAACATCAAACCTATACACAAACAAACGGAAAGAAAACAGACAATCTCATCCCTAGATCACAGCAATGCCACATCGTATAAAACGTGTGTAGCCGGATGTGTATGTCATTTGTGAGGATAGTATATGATGTGTACTGATTCCCAAGAGCGCGTGTGATGCTCCCATGGCCTGACCATAGCGACCTCTGCCACACTTGTAACACGCAACTTGGCAAGGCGAGCCTAACAACATCAAACTGTGTGGTCTACTTCTGCAACATCAACTAACACATCTATAAAACGTTTTAGTTGTGGTGGGGTTTTACAGCGCCGGTTACTGGCTGTGAAATCGCTGGATTTTCTTTTTACAACTTTTACACGCGACAGCGTTTTACTTTGTATTCAAGAAAAGTACTCACAGAATGCACACACAAGAATTGCTAGTGCGGTGTTTTAGAATTCATCCTCTTTTTTGGGCGTCAAGTGTGCAAGTTTTTTTTTAATTACTAATGTTGTCTTTTTGTAATATTTTCTCGTGGGATGCTTTCTTGTTTATTCTAATAAGAAATGGTGGTGAAAGAGAAAACGATTTTACTCTACTCTACTCTCAGCAAACGACAGGTGTGTGCTGTCTGTTGCCCTAATAACTACATCCTGTGCATTTTCCATAAAGATTTAGGTTTTCGCATTCTAAAAACTTCTTACTTTTTCACGGCATTCAGAAATCACGAATAGACAAACTAGTAGATGTAACGCAGGTAAAATTTGGTTTATAAATTGGACTATGTACGAACTCAAAAGCAACTTCTCAGCCCAAAGAATTCGTAAAGCGAAATCGTGGTGTGATTTTCACAGATAAATGTTTTGCGCGGGATTCTTAAACTAAGACGACAGTAAGATTAAGAAATACATCAAGTAACACAACTGTATCTCTGTTTTTATCGACAAGATAATATGACTAACACTAAAATCCATTCACTAACAAGAAAAACAACACCTGTTATTTTCCTTGTCCTGGTGTGAAGCACAGATAACTAATCTCCAGGAAGATCTACCGGTGACTTATTAGGAGTTCTTTTAGCTGGCCAAGGAGTGTTCTAAGCCACCGGGGATCTGCCGTCACTGAAATAGGAGTATTCCTATTCAATAATGGTGTTACTGTCCCTCCCCGTAGCCATACTAACAACAAGTGGTACTAAAACTCGGAAAACAGGAGTTCCTTATACACAGCTGTATTAATCAAAACTCAGCACTAAACTTGTTTCTCTCTTCTCTGAGAATCACTGTATGTGGGCCAAGTTTTATGTTTGCAAGCGTGTTCAGTGTGGCATCAGTGAAATTGTATTTTATTAGCATGGTGACTTTGCGTGAGCTTCTCCAATACTTACTTAATCTGAACTTATGCTATGTAGCAATGTACCAGCAAAGTCGCTGATCGAACTGTTTGTTGGCTGAATTTACTGATTTTTGCTACAATCATTTTGTCTAATATAAACATTGTAAAACATGTATTGTGGTTGACTTGGATACACACTCCTGGATTACCAAAAAAAAAATCACATTTTTAAAGGAAAAATCTAACAGTCAAATTGTACTAATTTGTACACATTTTAGCGATGTGCGAATGTTTATAGCAACAATAATGGTTAAGAAACAACAAAAACAAACATGACGACAAAATTTGGACGCTACCAACATTTTATTAGTGGTTGTGTAACTATCTTTGGCGTAGGAAGAAACATGTAAAGAGTTGAATATTTGAGTTAGAAGAAACGCATTTAACTTATCGTCAAAAACATATTTTAACATACATTAATACATTGGCATTGCTACATTACTACACATTCGTTTCAACACATATTTTTCTTACATTTTTATGTTTGGAAATAAGCGAAATCGTTTAATTAGAACTACAATACTGATACAAACGATCAACAAGTGCAGCAATGCAAAATACAGATCTTACGGCGAGTGTGCAAAGAAATCAGAAACTACAAGTGAAGTGTAATTTTTGGCTCGCTCAGATTTGGAACTGGAAGCCTTGAGAATTGTTTGCTTGGGATACAAGGCGAGGGTATGGCTTCGGTGTAGTCAGTCGCTGATAGAAGTTTGCTGTCCTGGAAAGTCTGGAAATACAAAATAAATAAATACAAGACAACATGTTACTTCGCATTTATCCAAATAAACATTCTTCCACAGAAATGAATAAGGTTGGAAACATGAATGAAAGTAATACTATGATCTGAAAAAGTCATCGAAGGTAGTTTTCAGACATAACAGCGTACAAAAAGTTTCACATTTTTTCTATTGTGGGCAAGAAGGGGATATTTCTTCGTAGGCCATTGACATGAATGGGTAAAGGCCCCCTCTCACTTGACGTGCGGCACGCTTGCGGCATTGCTGCGTTCGGAAGATGCTCAACGAATTTCAGAGATAAAGAACGAATTTTCTTACTTGTTGTGTTTTTTGTGGTCTTCTATGTCACACTTTTACGTATTGCACAATATCTGAATTATAACAAATCGGAGAAAATAACAAAACAGTACCGCAGTGAACGAACGCAGCAATGCCGCAAGCGTGCCGCACGTCAAGTGAGAGGGGGCCTTAAGAGTGAGCAGAAATGGTTGGGTCCAACTTTTTATATTCTTTATTTCTGTACGTACACTTTAATATGAATACATAATTGGTAATAAATATGCCATATATAACCAAGTAATCCCAACATAAAATTGTCTTTGTCTTAGTAATTTTCTTCTTTTCGACGTTTGCGGAATAAACAAGAGACAAGGAATGATTGCAATTTTGTTTCCTTTCGCCCAAAGTAACAGGTGTGGTCTGTGTAAATTTGCACGTAGTAAAACCAGCGACACCTCTACACATGGTGAGCCACATACGGAATCTATTAGTATGGGTAAATTCGGATAGCTACGCCTGTTCTTGATCCTAAAGAAAAGTTTCTATTTTGAGCATACGGACGATTTTGGATTTTTCACAAGGGAAAATGGCTATATTGAGTTCATTGTATTTAATCCATATTGAGTCTACGTAAAACAAAGCTTGATATAAAACATATACTTACCTTCGAGCGATTGTACTTTACTTACCCTTGGATTTTCGTTACCTGTTCATTTAAAGGTCCATTTGTTAGATATATCTATATGAGTGTTCTATTCGTCAGTATATGGTATGTTCTTTTGGACAGTTGGACGTTCGCTGCTATCTTTGAGGGGCGATATGTTGATCACTTTACTCCTCTCTAGTCTTATCTTCTCTATTTTACTGTACTGTACAGTACTGTGTTGTAGTCTCTCTAGTCTCTAATCTACTGTTCTCTGCTCTACACTACTCTACTCTACTCTACTCTACGTACTGTACTGTACTGTACTGTACTGTACTCTACTCTACGTACTTTACTGTACTGTATTGTACTCTACTCTACTCTACTCTACTATACAACGTCGGACAATAAGTAGACTTCTGTGACAAACTTGAGTTCAAGTTTAGCTAGGATAAATGTTGATGTGTGTTGTGGTTTTAAATGGTAACATCTGTTTTCCTCGCTGTTTCCGGCCATTTTGTTGCCCATAGGTGCAATGTGGAAGTCAAACACAGCGGCTACAGATTTTTCTCGCGATAAAAGTTAACGAAATCTTTTTATCGGTGCTACGCAGAGCTGAACAACAATAAATTTTAGCTTCGGAAGGTTATTGCGCACAACTGTACGGAAGTGGTTGGTCGATTTTATCTGTAATTCTATAGAAAAATCAAGGATTTTCCGTTCTTTGTTGCGCCCGTAAAGTTGTCCCTTATTGTAGGCTACATTTGAAAACAGGAGCCTTTACGTTGTAATTGACGATAGTTTCAACAGTATCAATTTCAAATTTTCACACACAAATCTGGGTGTTTTTCCTTTATTTTATGGATTTCATTTATGGTTTCGTTTTTCATTCACAAGAATCTGGCTCGAGTATGTAAATGAGTTTTGAATTTCATGACGTCACAATTGTAGTTAGCAGCTGTTTATACAGGAATACTGAACTTAGTTGCTGTTCATGTAACGTTAACCGTTTTTCGCCTTTGCACCAGCTTTTCTAAGAACCTTGAGGAGATGGTAGCGTTTTAACAGAAATGCGGGCGTGGTGTGTTTTTGTGTATTTTGGCGGGGAACTTTGTGTGGATGTCAAATCGAGGCCCACCTCAGGTCTCCTGGGAAAATGTACCCGCTTTTAGGAAGATACCATCTGAATCTCGTGGGGGATAATGGACTTCGCTCTCTGATGACAAATCGCCAGCAAAAAAGCTCACTTCGTTGCAGGATTTTCTTGTTTTCTTTGTGCATTGTCTCGCGTTGTAAGTTCTGTCCTTTGAAACACTACCCTTTCGTTTTAAATAGTTTTTTTTTGCCACATGGGAAGCGATATTTTGACGTAGTACTTGTAATTGGGAAGGGGAAGTAACAACAGATGGACTAAACCACGGTCTGCGAGCAGGGAGTGACCCCAATTCCCCCCTCAGCTACACACCGGAAGGAACCCAGTTTCTCAAGTGCACACCCCTTCATGTGAGGGCTTCCGTAGCTTTGAGCTCAGACCTCTCTGAGGACTGAAAATGTTGCACAGAATTGGCCCAAACAGGAGGATATTTTGCCAGCAGTCTTGACTGACTACAGGAGTTCACATCCGTCCTATTTTGGACAATTTCTGCTATTTTGTCCGCCCACGAACAAGTCTGGATCATAGTTTCCTCCGCTGTTCTCTGAACTCTCGCAGGAAATAGTAAGGGAAAGGGAATCGATGGGAGGTGTGTACTCGTATAATAACAACATCATCGAAAACACTCGCAGAGGTAGAGGTGTGGCTATCTCTGCTAGTTCTCATCTTACGTTTTTTTCCATTAATTTTGGCCAGCGAGGCAGAAAGGTAATCGTGATTTTGGCACACAACTTTTTGAGTCGTTTTTAACACAACATGTCACAGGAAAACACAACACCATTGGGGTAAAATAAACCTAGCTTCGGATGGGGGAGGGGGGCTTTGGGAAGATATCTATCTATCTATCTATCGGCCTGCTTCAGTCCTTGATACATTTTGAGAGAGGACACGGTTGGACGCTTGGTAGGAAATTGGGTTTATCGTAAGGTGGAAAAATGAATACAAGGCAGCCACAGTTTGATTGAAACTCCGATGGATTTTATTTTTCCCTGATACATTCAATATTTTCCATCTCAGAACACGTGGGAAATAACAAACCCATCGTACATAAAAACACAATAAACCACCTTCTCTCTTTTTAACCGTCATTATTATTATTCCTTTTTTGTTTTACTGAAATCTCCTCTCTCTACGTTTGGTTAAAACGTCGTGGAAGCATGGTTTTTGTTTTGGTTGGTTAAATGGCTAGCTACAATCTATGGCACTACCTGCGCTTTCCTGAACATTTTGGGAAGGCAGGCTCTATCGACTACATACACACGATCACCCTGAGATTATTATTCAACATAGGACGGTGCACACACCCTGCACACAATCTCAAACTTACACATCATACCACCAGCTATATCTCATGCACGTATTTAGTAACTTTTCTTCCTTTAATACACTTTTGCCTTCCTATTTTGGGTTAGAAAATGGCTTTTGGAACAGTCTCTCAGTGCCTTATTTATCGTTAAGTCTCATTGTTGACAAATATGTTTATGAAAGAATTTCAATTTCTTGGAAATATTTGCCCTTTATGTCAAGTAGATTCTTGTAAAAAGCACTGGTATTTGGTTTAGTCGAAGTACAAAAATTGTGAATGTTCGAACATTCATTGGTAGATACAAAGTCAGTTACGATTGAAATTGATCTCAATTTACAGCAGAATTCTATATACTTACTTCAAATGCACATTGGTATGTTTGGAAATGCAAGAGAATTGTGTTTTTCTCCAACAACAATACACTCCGTGTTCTGGGAGAATTTAGGTCGTTTTTTGTTGGTTTGGCTGAAATGATTAGAACCAGCTGGTTATGGTAACTAGACGTTTAATCACCTGCAAATGTTGATTACGTAACCCAAAACATGTGCACAACATTTGGTGGTGTCATTAGCTCGATCGACCACACCTAAATATTTCCTTTGTTTTCGAAGTTCTCTTACAATGTACCATACCAAAGTCTCCAAATACAATGTTTTCTGTTAAAAAAAGCTCAATTTCAATTGTAACTGACTCTTTAAGCTCGCTTCGGGTCCACATAAAAAATATCAGGTACTTCTGTCGGACTGGGTATAAATGATTATCTGCAAACGATTCCTTGAGGTAAATATATTGTTCGTTACCCAATCACTGAACTGATATCATTTTCTCCTTTGTTTTAAGTATAACATTTCTGTCTCACTATAGTACATTTACAAAGACAGATACGGCTAATAATATACCCTTCTGTGCGTTAGGAGGTGATTTCACATACACGGATTCTTGACAGGAAAATTCACCTCAAATACGGGTGCAACCTACTGGAATAATACTGAAGGGGTTAAAAGCGTGACCCTTCGCTGTTACGCCTTTTACAACACAGAAAGTCGCCTATAAATTGCACTGTGGATAGATACCCTTATGACACGATAGACGCAACAACGCAGCAACGCTTAAAAAACAAGAATCATCTAAACCTATTTTCAACGTCATAACCGAGATAAAAAAACAACAACTGCAAGTCCCCGAATTAATAGATTATCAATAAGAACATAATATTTTAGGAAATAAAAAAGACATAACGTTTTAAGTGACACAAAAACATATAAATGGTTAGAAGTGGTAAGAACAAAGATTTAGCAAAAGTGCTCACATATACCCGTGTTTTTGACACTAATAATATCTTCTAAATTTCCAACCTACTGTTTAAAACTAATTCTACGAGTGATATAGACATTTCCGTGGTTTAGATAGAATATATATACACACCATAACTTATGATTTAGTTGGATATTTTGACATCAAAATTGGTATAATAGCAAAGCCCATATTAAGAGAGAATGTCTTCTTCTCTGTCTTCTAATTAACTGAGGTAGTGAATTGAATTCAGTGGTTTTAACCTGAGATTTTTAATGGCTTGCGCCATATCAGTGACTGAGCAAATGACAACCTGTACTTTCCATCATGATAACATCCACAGTACATTACTGGAGGGTCTTTTCCAGATCGGTGTTACTGTGGCGGGCTTTGTTGTTGTTCCTGTCGTTGTTTGCTCATTTTCTTCATCTTCATCCTCCTGTTCTGGAACCAGATCTTGACCTGCCTCTCGGTCAAGTTGACGTGCTGTGAGATCTCGTAGCGCCGCTCTCTCGTGAGGTACATGTTGTAGAGGAACTCCTTCTCTAGCTCCAAGGTCTGGAAGCGTGTGTAGGGACACCGCTTCTTTCGGGACGAGTGATTGTTCATCCAGCCTGGCTGATTCGCTACCACCGATCCTACGTACACGAGACAGAGAGAGAGAAAAAAAAACACAAACACGGAAATCACTAGAACACTCCAGATAGCGTACACAAAGAGTCACACGTAGCCTAAACTGTACACTGTAAACAAAAGGAAGGGGCGAAAAATCGTGGGAAAAGGGAGGGTTTATGTCATCACATGTTTTCCTGGAACCCCTGGCCTAGTGGGGTACATAAATCTGACCGGTAATCCTATAATGTTACGGGAAAGGTTGGGCCCTGTCCCCCCGCGTGGCGGCCATGTTGTGCGCCATTAAACTCGTCGACTCGGAGAGGTCGTGGCTAACGTTTGGCCCAGTTAGCCGCGTTGTTTTGCATTATTTAACCTCGTTTTCTTTCCCGCTTCAAGTTCAAACGCCGGCTGTGTGGCGGCGTGGTATCGGGCGTGCGAGCGGCGGGCCCATTTACTTACGCACTATTACCCTACACGCCACGGGTGAATGGGATGGTTTATAGTACTACTACGCGAATGGGAATCAAGGTTGTGGTTTAGTACTACAGCATAGTAAAGGGCCTTACCGTGCTTGTCTTCGCCGTTCTTTGGGCTTTCCTGTTCGGATTTGACTTTCATCTGCCCGTCGAGGCTGATTCCCTGAGCTTGCAGGTCCCTGTATGGCTGGGAGTAGCCGGTGTAGCCAGGTGCAGGGCCCGTACCGGCCGGGGTCTTGCCTGCCTCGGTGTCCGAGGTCTTGTAGACCTGCATGGCGGCAGCGTGCAGACCGGCGCCGTTGCAGTACGAGTTGGTGACGGGTTGGTGATTGTTTGGCACGGGTTCTGACCAGGGGTTGATGCCGTCCGTCCCGTCGTTAGAGAGATGGCGGGGCGGCAGGTAAGGGTACAGGCAGGACACTGTGTTGGATCGCTCGGGTGACTGATGATAGTAGAAGGACGCTCCTGCACTACTGGAGTAGGAACAGTTGGGGAAACCGCTTGCCTGCCCGCCGTTGCCTCGTCTCCAGAGAGGCAGGCCTAGTCGTGGGTCTTCTCCCCGGCCCTTAAACACGTCTTCGCCAACATTTGTAATCAAAGAGTCTACGAAGTAAGGGTTGGCCGTCCCGGACGATGTCATCATAGCCGTGTTTTGACAGTTGAATCTCAGGCCACGGGTTTCCCGAGCTTTACGCCCATTATGATGCCTATAAATAAAAGCAATAGAGAACATGCACGTTTATTTGCTGATTTGGTCACATGATAGTAATCAACCAATGACCAGGCAGGGAATCACTAAGTATGCAACAAAACATGACGTGGAGCAGGTTGTTTTCCTATCCCCCGCATACTACGCCCAAAAAATTGGGTTGGCATAGTAACTTCAAAATCCTTCTTTCTCACATACCTTACACCTCCCGACACACAACACACCTATACAAGTCCGAAAACCACATCTTTCCGTTGTGTACAAGTGCGTACTATCATCAAAATAAACAAGAGTAGAGCCGGGGTGAACGAAAGGACACCGGCCCGGCATTCACCTAGCTACAACCTGCCATATTTCATTGAGAGTTCATGGTGAGGGCGATTTACGCCGCCATTAGTCATGGATGGGAGAACGCCGCCGCCAATATACCTCTCGCGTCGATTTCTCCACGCAGCGCCAGAAATGAACACACTCAATCAATTTAGAGACGGAGGGGGCGCAATCAGCGCCAAATATTCAGCTGGGGCGATTTCTGAGAAGTGAAAATCGTTTGCTAACATGATCTTCTTTTCCCGTCTTTTTTTACTACAACAGGCAGAAGCGCGCCACATCCTTTTACGGACAGCAACGTCGCTCAGCGCTGCCCCCTACCGGCAGGCGTCATCACTGCACTGTCAAGGAATCCAGGACAAATACAAGAGGCCACAAATCAAGCCGAAAGCAAATACGGGGTAGTAGGAACGGTCAGCGTGATATATTGCATCTGTGCTTATCGCCAAAAGCGGAGGGGGAAACGATTGATGCCAGCCCACGACTCAAGGACAAAGTCACCCTATGTATGCAACATATTCCTCTCAAGTCACCGACATGTATGTGTGAAAAAAAAAACTTTCTTTCTGACATACTGTTAGCTTAGTTACACGAAATCAGAGCTACAAATACACAAAACGGTACCATTAAAATTAACATGAAATGCAATTCCAATGTATGAATAAACCTCATGTTAGACATGTTATAGAACAGCAAAGGACCTGATTGTCAAAAATGGACTGAAAAATACGGACAACAGTTGGTCAGTGGTCATTTACTGACCACGCGGCCGGCCCCTTGTGAAATGTGATAGCGTGGAAGTCATTGACACGGGGCAGGCCGAGATCTGTCCATCTGCGCAGCACCAAAGCTCAGGGTTGGCGCCGGTTAGTCAGCCCGGACTCATCAACCCAGATCTAATCTAATTTCCCAAGGGCGACACCACGTAAATAATGTCGGTCTTCACAGGCGGACGCTGTCGCTTATGAACTTGACATCAGAGGTAAGAAACTTAGTTACCAAGCACTCCTGGATTATATACAACTGATCTTAGCTCAAATCCCAGACCACAATTAAGCTCGGTTAGTTCTCTGTCTTGAAGTGTAGAAAGAATAGTCCAGGGTATAGTAAATATTGAGTTTAACAGACCGATTTCTAAGATGGGGCCCAGGAGACTGTATGTAGTTGATGGAGAAATTTGACCTTCTAATGAATATATGAGGTAAGGTAGATTCAATTGATTTTATCGTGTTTTTTTTTACTTTCGTAACAAATGACGAACTGTACGAAAAACTGGTTCAAGCTTAATTTAATACAAAATCGTTACTTTTTATATAACCTGTTGTATAGTAAGCATACATTGTAATCGAGAATTTGGCAATATATTTAAGTTTCAACACAGTAAAAAGTGTTTTGCTGTTGCGACAAAATTTCAGTTTGCATGAGCTAAGAATAATAACATTTAGTACTAAAACTCAGATAAAAAACGTTCTGCAACAAACTTTTCACAGTTGAGAACTTTTCACAATTAAAATCAAAAGCTGCATCAGTACAAAATTCGCAGTACATTTTCGTTAGGAAAAAAATGACACAAACTGACAAATGTCGTATGACCCTTTCTACTTCATTGCAGCGAATATCAAGACAAACCTGATGTGAAATGTGAACCCTAGGGTACCCAACGAAATGTCAGAAGGGTGCAGTTTGTAGCCAATTGACTTTTAGAGTAGCAATTAAGTGTAATTAGCGAAGGTGTGAGGCAGGTAGACTTACGGGTTTGGTGGAGAAAACGCGCCAAAAGGTCAGGACCTTCGCACGATCAGGTGCAGGGGTCACGATCCCAGAATTCCTGGCGAAATCTCCCACCTAAACGAAATAAACAGTATTTTAACAGAATTTCAAATTCAAACAAACTTGACAAAACTTGAAATGTCTTTTCCAAAGCTCTGATAGCATTTCGTTTTAGAATGTTAGAATTATTTATTGAGTAAAATTGTATCGAGCAACTCATCAGATGACAATCTCGTTTTTTGTCATTGATGTCAAAGAAAAAAAGATTTATCACCGCCCACGTGATACGTTTGACATAAGTCTTTATATTTTTTTCACCTGTACTGTTTCCCCTGTACTTTGTTTTAACTATACATACTCTGTAAGAGAATCTTGAATTTATTTGTCCTTTTTCACTTCTGAAATATAAGATGATTTAATTGAAACTGTACAGAAATTGCACTTGAAATGTTCTGCTAAATGTAGTGTGTATACGAGCAAAAGTATTGCAGAGTTGTATCTTTTTGCTTACGACAACGCACAATTTGTTGTCTCTAAAACAAAATGCATGACGCTACAACGTGGTCATTTTATACCACCTAACAGTTTTTCCAGTTCACCTATATTCACCCGTACCCTGCGATACATAACCGTTATCTGGTGATCTGGGAGCTAGCCTGCATATGTAGATAGACCTGTGATAGTTGGACACTATTCCCGCACAGCACGGTAACTATCACCCCACGTTATGGCATGGGCCAGTCATAAATTCACTCTGACCTACTGGTGACACCAGCGCTCATAAAATCACATTAGATATTCCTGCGGTTTGGCACGAGTGATGCTGAGGTTTTACCAAGTTGTGCAAGAAACTTGTGTTCCATGTTAAATACTTTTACTTGTACCGAGCATCTCTCAACAATTCTTATACATATTGTAACAATGCTAGTACTAATGCTTGTATTAATGCTATTGATAATAGTGGAGTAGAGTAGAAATATATTCATGTTGTATATGTTTTACTATGATAATTTGACCCCTGAAAACTGTTGTTGGATTCACGTTAATTTGTAGACGTAGAATGTCTCTCGCACATTGTTTATGACGTTATCACATAGTGAATACTTTTCAGTATTGAATGTGCATTGCACGGATTCTGTTGTACGTTATAGTAGTCAGTAGTATTGTATTTTTGTGACGGAACTATGCTGTTGAAATGCATGTTAAGCTATACGTGTAAATTCAGATAGTAAACTGACATAAACTGAACAATCTTGTAAGTAAAGACATAGATGCGTGTTATCCTTTTTAGGTGGAATTTATTTACTAGCATATTTACAACAGCAATGTAAAAAGCTGTATTGTCTACTACGTTTGTGAAACAAGCAATATACTTTTAGTTATGGTAAAGAAAGAAGATGTTCTAGCTTTTCTTTTTTCTTGTAAAGTATATGATTTACTTGAAGGGAGAATAAACAGTGAAAAAGTTACAATGCATCTTTGCATGTTTGTTATTTTTGTTGACGTTATTTATGTTAGAGTTCAGAAATATCTTGTAGATTACGGAATACGTAAAACACGAACACCTTTATCCAGCGATCCTTGTAGTAGTAATTTCAGTGGCCCGGGTATGACTACCTAAATGCGGGGCTAGCTTTTCTCATACAGATGTCCAATCACAAAGGTTTAATAGGCATATTTGTTACAATATCCTCTACCACGCTCAAATGGTCAGCCCAGTGTAGAGAGGACATGTTTTTTTACAGCATTGTCGATCGTGATCAGATATGTCATAAACCCGTGGTCAGGTCTAAAAGACTGAGTCGATTTTAGCCCATTCCTAGCGCATTTGGTCCCCACGAGTCGATATTTTCCTATTGACATTTTCCAAAATAAAATCGACGAACGCTTAGACGGGGCGGTTGGAAAGTGAAACATGCCTTCTTTTAACCAATGGTGTTATCAATATTGTATGCAAGTAGGGTTGTGAGTGGTGATATGTATGGGGTTGGTTCAAGCAACTGTGTCGAATTGAACACATCTAGGTGTTTACTCCAAGTGTTTATGTACGTGAAAGGGTGTGCCAAACCCTTTTATTCCCGAAGCGAGGAAACTGACACGTTGGGTACGGCCGCCATCTTGTTTTTTTCCCTCAAACGTGCCACCAGAATCAGAAATACAACCACTTCGGAGAGAAATTGCCCGAATCGAAATCTGTTGTAATACATATATTTAGTAGATTTCAAACGGATGAATAAATAGTAGCAATTCTTTACAAGCGTTATCGACGAAGACATAACACACAAATGAAGAAACAAGAGTATTTTCGATGTAGTTATGTCATGCAATGTCATTTTTCTCTCCCATAGTTCGTTTTACATTAGAGTAAGAAGAATTAGACAATTAATATTGAAGATATTGCAGTACATGTATACAGTCAAAGTAAACGAAAACATAAAAATCTGGTAGTGATAAAGATTTATTAGAAACGTTTTGGTCCAAAAGAATCGGGACATACTCATATTTCTTGCAAAGAGAAAAAAGTGTCAGCAAATTTCGGTGATTTAACATAATTTCCTAGATTTTCTAGGGATAACTCAGGACAAATGAGGTCACGTAGGAATACTACTGTGATTAGAAGACATTTTTGTGTATTTTACTGTGAAACCCATTTTCCCGGACTGGTCGTACATCGTGTGGTAATGTTTGTTATGATGAAGATTGTATATCTTGCCGCACACACACACAAAATTCCCTCCACTTATGTCGATGCAAAACACGCAAAACTAGTCCGTAAGGACATTTTGAGTATCATTTGCCAATTCTGCACGAAATGTGAAACATCAGTCAACTAGAAATACCACCTATAAATTCTAGAAAACGATCATTTATGTCTAGAGTTAAATAATTGCGATCACTTCAAGCTCGGAAACGGAATGAGAGGAGACATTGATGGACTAGAACACCGACAAATAATATTACTATTTACAACACACGCTGAGACGTTTTGCTATCGTAAGCATACGGTGAAGTTTCGTGTAATGTGGGTTCTACATCTTGCGTGTAGAAAATGATTAATTTTGCTGTAATTTTCTTTTTCACTATAGATATATAGACACCAAAATAAATGATTCGGACTACTCTAAATGGTTCTTAAATCCAACCCAAATCCACCGTTCTCCACACAATCTAGCTCTTGCTACGTTCAAAAATCAAACGGTTTTCATTTCAAATCCCGTAGATTTTGAAGCTTATGGTGAAGAAGTGTGGATTGAAAGTTTAGGAGACATGAGTAGGGTAGAATATCGGAGAGAAAAATCGCTGGTATAAACTGACTGCCATTGATAATATTCTTCAATCCAATAAGTTTGAAACCTTTTCTGTGGGAGAAGTGAACATCGCAGAAATCCCAAGTTTGTCAGTTTTCATCTCTGTGACAGATACAAATGTAGTGCAAAGTTTGAGCAACAAAGTTACAAACGTAGCGTACTATATCTACAGAACAATACTAGGATAACCAAAAGAACACCTATGCTTTTCTCAAAGCTAATATATGTTGTTCAATTTTGTAGGGAACTTATGTTTATCTTTTTCTAAGCACAGTAAGAATGATGTACTAGTCGTAGCCGCGTTTTTTTTGGGAAATGGAACTCTCTATTCACTCAGTTTAGAAACCAAAGAAGTAAAAAGGAAATAGATTCCATTTTTACTTTAACACATATAACATAAGGTTTTACTGGAGGGAGGTCCAAAGAAAACTACTGGCAGATATGATATAGCTGAGACATAAAGATGAGTGTCAAACCATGTTTCAACTTATTATTTTATGGTTGAAGGCAATGCATGTTATTGTGGCATGCTTATGATTTAAAAAAAGGAACGAAAAACCTGTAATAAATCTGTCTGAGTATAATTCTACTCTACTTCATATAGCATATGTACTGCCTTACCTTATCTTTGAACTGCAAATAGCCAATAGAAACTATTCATAAATACTGTATGCTCGTTTTCAATCTTGGTTGTTTTCACGAAAGAGAAGTATATTTTGCTACTTTGGAATAAGAAACACAAAGAGGATATATGTGAGCACATAAATTCTACTCTACTTTACTCAACAAAACTTGTTGCTGCAAAGGTAGACGACTTTCTTTTTGTATGAAAGAAAAAACACATTACCAAAAGCGCCAAATCATACTGACCTATCTAAAAACACCGTTATTTCAAAAGGATCACTATGCTCTACTTGAACAGGCAGTTTCTGTGAGGATTCAATTTTCAAAAGTCATAACAGATAACGTCAAACTGTTTGTAAAAAGAAGCGAGAGTCGTAACGAATAACAAATGTTTCTTATCTGTACTGGCAGGCAGGCAGGTCCGTGATAGCAACCAAACGTGTTGCCACATTGGCGTCCTGTTCCAAAGTTGGATCGTAAGGGCCATTTTCTGGGTGGACAGTTAACCATAACCGTGTGGACAGTTAACCATAACCGTGGCAATGACCCTGTTTATACGTCCCCGTGGCGGTTGTGGCTTGACTCTGTCGGTGGGGTGTTGTGTTGGCTGACACACAAACTCTCAAGTTCTCGTAAATCTCAAAATGGCGGCCCCTGCTTAACCGAGTCGGGCAAAGGTCGTCTGGTGAAACTATTTCATTAGAAGCAACCAAGGAGGAAGGCTTCAACGTACATTTCATACAGTTATGACTATTGTACAACAGTCAAAACAATTTCAGAAACTTCTGTACATGTATCTTTGCAAACAATTGATTTCAATCTCCTAACATACTTCTTTAAAATGCTTTCCTATTCACATTTCTACATTTCTGTTATTTTTCGTTCTCTCTCTTTTTTGGAAAGAGGGTGTACAAATAATTCAAATGCCAAAAGTCCACTACACTGAAGAGCACATAGACGGAAAGGCAAATAAACAAAGAATCAAGCCAACAGAGTGTATATCACAGTTACAGAAGTAAACGTAAACAAACCCCTACATCTGTACCTCTTGTTGAAAGGTTTGAATCAACAATGTTGTGTTTTGCTATATCTATTTTATCGTTGCCATATATTTTGCTTACACCAGGGCACTTTTTCTATTTCTACACACCATATATAAATATATATCTTACGCCAGACATACAGATATGTCGTGTATGTACGATTGGTGCCCCCCTCCCCTCCCAACATTTTATATCACTTCAGCTATGTGTTCTTTAGATTTATAGTCGATATGCATTTACACCAACACGAAAACCACTAGCGGGTTAGCGTAATCATCATGCACAGGATAACCTCGGTCAAAAGTTGCCCCGCACGAATTTGCAGTTCACAAATAAATTACCAACAACTGATACTCTAAAACGATGACCTTCTCGAAGCAGAGGTCAACTGTTCATCCTTGAAATTGGCAGGGAGTTGATTCCATCACGAAATCTTCGCATTACGATTTAGTACTATCGTTTTCATTCTCGGCGTAAACTCATTTCTCAACATACCTTGTCGTGAGAAAGGGTTATAGAGTTGACTTGTTTATGGCGCTTTAAAAGCCATGTAAGCGATACAAAATATCACCAACCATCTAGTGACAAGTATACGATGCAGGGCGCACATTTTAAAAGCCACAAATTACGGAGCTTGTTGACAAACCATAAATTTCAATGAAGCATTTCCTGATGGGGGAAAATTTAACCACAAACATATTGACCTTGACTTTCAACCGGTAGTAGCATGACATTGACTTATTGAGGTACTAATTTTAGTAATGACTGTAAAGTATGATTACATTAAACAGACATTCATGGCACAATGCGAGGTTAATCGTATTGTTGGTAGATATGAAAACATGAGGAAAAAATGCAATAAAATCTGCATAGGCTCTGAAGTACTGGAATATTCTTCAATTTAAAACAAAAATCCTAAAAATAGATGATTGGAAAATTGGTATTTTCTGATATATTTATCATTCCAAGTATCGTTGATAGTGTGACCATAAAAAGTCATTCGTGTACTCTATGTTGAAATCAGAAACGTTACCAATTTAGTAACTTCAGTATCTGTTATAACATCTCAAAAGTCGCGGTAAAACAGACTTTGGCTTAGCTTCAGGTGGTAACCCTCTAAAGCACAGGCCAATTTTGGAAAATTAGAAGTAGATATGTCCATATTGATAATACAGACGCACATGGTATGGTAAAGGTTTAGGACCTAGTCCAAAGAAACTATTTGAACTACATAAGCTTGGGTTAAGTAGCAGATGTGGTCATTTTATACTACAGCATAGCAGAAAAACACTTGAAGTCTTACAAGGTGGATAAATTTATGTTTGATATGTCTTCTCCCTTTACAAACAAATAGAGCATTCATCAAATTTGTATATGTACTTAATATGGTTATGCGAGTACAAAGATCAGTTTTGTCCACACAAAATAAAGAATATGTTTCTGTATCTATACAGTCGGTATCTATATCGCCTTTCGGTGTAACACACCAGCTTCAATGAACGACCTGTCACAGCTAACTTTTTCACATCTTGCTGCAAGTGTTTTAAAACTACCCAGCGAGGATGATCCTTTTGCGCTTGGTGTATTAAAAAATCCACCCTTCTATAGTAACTCTGGTACCAACCCTAGATACAGAAAAGCTGAAATCAAAGCTGAGAGCTGAACACAGTTACAGAAAATGCAAAGGAATTTTTTTCTCCTAGAATTGGGATTCCGGATTTGGCACCAAGTGTTAATTTTATACATGTTGAGCGCCCCAAACCGTATTTGCCTGACTTTTGATTCTAAAATGGGAGCACGATGTAAAAGCACCACTTAGAAGACAGCAAAACACACAAAACTTTACCAACATTTGTCTACAAAGTTCGTTGAACGGCCTGCCATTCTTTTGCCGGTTAGAACTGACAGAAGTCGGAGCCTCCAGTCGAAAGGATGTAGAAAACTCGATAGAAAGCACGTTTGATCTTACAACTCACGAAATCCAGCAAAATTCATCAAAGTCGTCGTATTCCCAGCGGCACATGCAATCAATGTTGCTACAGTTTGACAAATGCGAAGTAACTTAACTCCTATCAACACTCACAGTTTGAACTGGGGGTGGGTACGATAAAACAGCTAGTCAGGAAAGGACATTTCAGTCCAGAATCAGTCATATATTATTTTTATTGAGTTTTGCTGGCGGGGTTGATAATATCGACACCTCATATTAGCACGAACGTATCTCAGCACATCGCTACATCTCGTCGTAAAATGTTATGAAACGTGAATATTTTTTTCCGCAATCAGTTCGGATAACGTTATCTGTGCGTTTGTACCATATTGCAGATCGTCAAGATAGCCTATCTACAAGTAAAAGTGCTATGTGTTATGGACAAGGCTGTCATATTCACCTACTGAACATTTCTGTATAATTACAAACTGCACCTGGGCACAACACGAGCATTTTTTGCCATCACTTTTGCACCAGAAAAAAGTAACAATATAAACTCAGAAGTGTCACTAGAAGTTTTGTGAATACTGTATATTACGAACATGGCCATGGCTATAAACTAACACCATATTCTATCTTATTTCTATTTCTATCTTATCTCTATTTCTGATTGGGTAAAGGTTAGTTTCAAACACATGAGGAGGGGGGGGGGGGGGGGGGCAAAAATGATAAACTTCATAGAGAAGAAGATGCTCAGCTCTACAAGACTGGTTGTAACTACAAAATATAGCAGAGAAAGTGCTAAACGAAAATTTCGTTAGCAAACGCTATTTTTTCACCATTAAGAGTGTTAACAAATGTTATAATGTTGTCAACCTTTGAAATAAAAACAAACAAAATAAAACAAAAACAAATCCATTCTTAACTCCTACCTGGCTGAAACCACTCTACTCTCTTCCATTTCAAGCGGGTTACATATAAAAACGCTGAATACTAACATTGTAACATTTTTTTACTTGTGTATAAACCTGAAAAAGAATTTGTACACAGTTGTGTATGTCAATCGCTCTCACAAAGTTGGCAAAGTCGCAAGAAAACTCCAAGCTAGGCTCTGGAAATTCTCCCTCATGCACTGAGCAAAGTCGGCACGGCCCTTTCACCTTACCCTGACCCTAACTCTGTCACAAGTCCATAAATACGCTCGGCTTAGACACGATATCGGCGCACAAATCGCCCAAAATGCAAAAGTCTGACCGCAATTTGGAACCACCACGGGGCACTAGAACAGTATGTGAATTCGGTACGTGTCTAATTTTTGTACCGCGTCAAAAGATGTGCCAAGCTGCAGGAATGGATTGACACACGCGCAGTGAATGAATAATCTCGAAAAAAAAAACCCACATGTAAGCCAGACCCTAAAGACAAACTCGACTTTTGTTTTAGGTTGGAGTAGTTTTGGGAATGGTTGTATGAAGGAAAAAATTCTAAAGTAATTCCAGATTATAACCGAAAGTACAGTCTTTTTCTAGAAATCTGTTAGTAGGATAAATGTCCCATAATTTGTGAGAACAAGTCTTCGGTAGGGCATCGTGGAAGGAATATATACGATAGAGAGACGTTAGATAGAGGTCGCCCTAAGTATGACTGATAGTATATAAGTACAACCCCGCAAAGTCTAGGGTACTTACAATGTGCATCTGAGTTTCTCCCAGTGACTTAAATAGCTCATTTAACACAGAGGTACTTCAGCTAATTCTAGTATCACTCCCAGCGGTACGATTTGCTTTACATAACGCAACCTGAAAGTGAACAATGAAAGGTTATCAGTTTGCAATTATTAGGCGGTGAAACTTGCCTGTATTCACGCAAACGTGTGAAAACAGAAAGGCGTGCTGGTAAAAACGACACCTCTCTCTTGGTGTACAACAACTCGCTTGGAAAGCCATCCGCCGCTTGCACGTCTGAGTAGAGTAGAGAGTAGTCTGCTTTTCAAAAGAAAAATATTTTAACGAATTTTGAAGTAGGACAGTTATAACAACGACGTGGCTTGGGTTAACTGATGGTAACGTTGGTTGGTGTTGCCAAGGCCTATCCTGTAAATCGGATTTGTGTGATGAAGTGACCACAAGTCCGGATCTACAGGGTAATCCTGGGGAACCACATGTCCTTTTCACAGACAGAATTCACAGACGTCTTCTTGAGCCTAGAACTATACGATTCACAGAGAGAGCAAGTTTGAATTGAACCGTCGATTGTAGAAACATATTTTCAACGAATACGGCGAGAGACGGCTGACTAGATCGGTCAAAATTTCGTTGCTATACTGAGACAAAAATGTTCGGGAAAACCATCTTATCAAAACAAAGCTGGATGGATTGTCAATATTCTCTTTTAAGAAAATTCGTTCGTTTTACAATTGTTGTGTTTATAGAAATGACATTTGTGGTATTTCTGTTTGAAAGAGCATCGCACAGGGTAACATCTATAAGGTTTATAAACGTATTTTACATTCAGCAAATTGGAGAAAATATGGATTGTTAAAATGACATAAAGCTAGGGAGTCATATGTGAGGAACTCGTGATATTCCCTACTTCAAATTTATACATAGAGATTCAATACTACGCATTGTAATGATAATTTGAAGACCTTTACAAAAACACAGTTGTCTCCTATACAATTCTAAACCTATGATATGTTTTTAAGGCATCAAAACAGGTAGAAAATAGTGTTTAGCACAAGAAAAAGGCATAGAAATATGTCCAAAACGAGGACATAGAATTATGCCCAAAACTAGAACAGTACTAGAAATACAGCAAGAAAATTCCTACCTTTGGGGAAGAAACAACTCTAGTCTACCCTAAATTCAGGTAAAAAATACACTAGTTTTTTTCCAATAAGGTGTTTGTCTACAAAGCCTGGGTACATGAAAATTGAGGAAAATTTATGGGCCGAAAAAGTATATGCTAAAAATTTCGCAGCATTTTAGTTAACTACATGCAAAGCCACTTCGTATTACCAAGTCTGTCTCCTTCTCTTTGGGATTAAATGGTACACGTTATCATACATTTATTAGAATACGTTGAATAATATAAGGACCAATTTTGACAATCATATCGCCTGGTGGAAGCAGATAATAGTACAATTCAAAATGCTCAGAACGTAACGTTTTGAAAAAAAGCTTGATGAATTTCGGCATTTATGTAGCCGGGCAAAAACATTTGTCTTACTGTTTTTATCTGAAAAATTCATGCCGTGGTATTCATCAATTTATACATGTCGTCTTAACCTGGAAGACCTTTAGAACGAACCGAATACTGATGACAAAAACATGACTTGCAAGTCCCTATATACTTAATCAAAACACGACAGCGCTCTAAACAAATAGCACATGGCAATGTAGGAAACCCACACATTCAGGTTTTACCCAGTTTAGTCTAACCGTGCCACTGTAATAGTATTTTTTTCTTTTTCAATAGTTAGTCAAAGGCTGTAAGAAAATTCTCCCTGTAGACGAATATATGGCAGTACAGATTTTCGAAGCAGGCAAAGCGGGCGTTTATTTCTGTTTCTAGAGTAGAGCGATCCGTCGAGGTTTCAGGTAGAGGAAACAGATCAAACGAAATAGCACCGGTTATAGCTGATATGTTTATCTTATAATAACCAAAACTATGTACAGGTTATGAATAACCAAGAACAAATTCAGAAGTTATTCCTCTCTCAGTTATTAATGATATTTCAAGATTAAAGGAACGGACGGTATTCCACCATACCGCTTTTCAGAGAAAGATGGATACCGGGATAACGAGGTGGACAACATATACGAGAACTCAGTACACAGGAGAAAGAGAGAAGGCTGGACATAGTGACGCTAGCAGGGATGAGAGAAGATCTGGGAGAAGAAGCAAACAAAAAGATGTACAAGGAATTCTCAAAGTATATAGAAGACACAGGGAGATTCGCCGGGGAGGACTAAATGGTTACCAACTTACTATACACGAATATGCAAAGCACCAGAGTTCAAGCACCAAGGAGTAACAATCACATGAGAAGCACCTAGATGGAAATGGTACCTGGAGTCCACGTCTAGCGAAGAAATAGACGTAAAGCAAGGACAACAGCAACAACAACAACAACATTTTTCGTCGGGGCCCAAAAATATTTGTTTATTATGATTTCTGGCCTAAAGGATCATGCAAATTCTTCTTTAGCTTGTAAAAGAATACTTGATAAGGAAGATCATCATTTTAGACGAATATGTGTGGAAACTATGTGAATGATACTCTTCAATAAGAGGTTCGGCTCCGGCTGTTTTGTTGATATGTTTGTAGTTTTTGTTTTGGCTTTCTATATTGTATCAATAGGCCAAAAAGGAACCCTAAAAAAAAGGTCTAAAACACGTAAAAAAAAGGGTCTAAACACGTCAAAAACAGCCGGAGCCGAACATCACCTCTGCTAGAAGAGTATGTTATCTCCACTTTATTGTGGATAGCGTGCTTATGGTGTATATCATTGGCAGGCAGACCTAGTAGATTTCTACATTTTTTAACAGCATTGGAATTGTCTAATACAAACTTTTCAGTCTTTGCATAGTTATATTTCATATTCAATGCTTTCGATATCAAAAGTACAAACCTGTTTTTTTTTTAACACAGTGTTGGAAGTTATGACTAAGAGTTATTTGACAAGTCTCGGTGTACCACAAGTAATAGTACTCCCCTATAATTGTTATCTTTTGGCAGGAACTCCTTAGTTTCTATCATTTCTTCCATCAATCTCTTTGATATCTAAGCACTTTCACTTGGTAAATATGAAAGGAGATGTTTGTCTATAGTATTTGAATGTAAAGAATAAAGTGCAAAATATGGTTACATCTTTCTACAGAAGTAATGAAATACTAGTACCTTTATCATGGTCAGTTCTGTGAAAAGGTTGCTTTCGGCGGTTCCTTGCAGTCTGCCAAGAGATTTGCATCGTCGAATATTTCGGTTGATACTTTCACAGAGAGTGTGTGTTATACCAGTCTTCTCCTCCTTTGCTTCAATTTCGTTGTGAGGTGTTTTTTTACATGCACAGCCGTTATTTTATTATCAAACATTTGCATGTGGCCACACAGAGCGGTAAAAACTCACACAAAAAAGCAGACCGAAGGGACAACAAGATGCCACAAAAGCCAGACAGATCTTAAACAAGGGAGGGGTCGTCACCGAGCTGTAAAATGGTTCATTTTAAGTTAGTGTCCTTGTCCATTTTTTTACAGAAAGGAGGGGAACATTCATTAGTAAATTTTTGCATATGAAGCCGACGGGCAAAGTATAGCCTTTGAAATAGGTCAGACGAATTCCCACAGGGAACGATAAAACGCCAAATGTTCCTTTTTTTGCAGCCAATATTATCACCCAATTTTTTTTTCTTTTCTTTGCAGAAAACACAGCGTTGGAAGATCGTCTGAAAAACAAGTTTACGAGGGCAGGCGAACACAGATGGGGCGATTCAGCCGATGGACACCTTTTTCCAAGAGAAAATATAATTTTGCTAGTTTCTATTTGAAGTTAAGAATGTGAACTAATCAAGCAATCCTTAGCTTAGAAAAGTATCACGATTTGAACTGGGAAAACTGTGATTCCGCTTACTACATTTGACTTTAGTGTAAACTGTGAGTTTGAGAAAGGCGCATCGAGTTTGTTCCATGCTCAAAAATCAGTTAAGGATATTGTTCTTGTGCTTTACGTAGGTTATTGTTTTCTAGAAGTATGAAATGTTAGTATCTGTTCCTGATAGTGATCTTGATTCTTGAAAGTTTACTTTAAAGCTAAAGTATACCTATAATTAGATCATTCAAAGACAAAACTTGGTTGTACCAAAACTTGCTGTAACCAAAGTCCGAAACATTGTCTAACTGACTTCTATAGGCAAATCTCTGTTACGGCCAACATTGCAACTTTATTCAGTGTTCCAAAAGCACCTGGCGGATGATACAAATATCTCTAAGTTAAGTGAGCCAAACAGCTTTCCAAACCAATGCTCAAAATATATCCTGACACAGGGCGTATGTCCTGATGCTTATAAAAATCCAGCTGTTCTGGAAAAGTGCGGCATCATTTAAAATGCTAGATGCATAACGCTTACTTAATTTTGTCTTTATTTTCGCATTCTGTTATATATTCTGCAAGTAACTGAAGAGAAACTAGATAGGACTGAGCACCTGCGTGTTAACTTCCCAATACATTCTTTAAAATACTTTGTGTTCAAACATTCCTACGAATACTGTTCACCTACGCCGCCTAGCATGCAATTTCAGACTCGGCGAGACAAGCTGTGAAATTGTCCAAATTGGCTCTGTTGGACACCATGACTTTGACATTGACGTATCCTAACCAGAGCAAACACTTTGATACCTGTTGATTTAAAGCACTTGACTTGTGTACGTAGACATAGTACAGGGGGTGGCTTTGGACTACCTTGGACATGAGGAAAAGGGAGTTTGAAGTGACCTCTTGGTCTGGTTACTACACTTATCATGGAGTTCATGCGCCTTTTAAGGCATTGGCGAGACACTATGTCTGTTGTGTAAGCACGATGTAAATGCTGTAAGAAGTACTTCCGACGTTTTTGCTAAGCAAAGATGTCACATGATTGAAAGGTGCATAAGAACGGGAAGACAAAGAAGCGCCTGTGCATGGTTGGACTCCTGAAGAAACTTTTGATAGAGCAACTGAAAAACAAAAGTAGTGCAAGATCTAACAATACTTGATTCTGTATTAATAAGGTCTTCATTCATTAATTCAATCATTCATTCCTTAAAAAGGAAGAAAAAAACTTTTCCGTCAGAACACTTTTTTCATAATAATCTATCAATCCACAACAGTTTCGTTCCTTATGAATTATCTAATTGAGTATTGGCTAATTTCTAATCAGTTGGCATTCTACCATCTCCTAGCCTGTTAAGCTAAACAGGTAGTGACGCTATATCTGTCTAATTTCCTTCCCAACTTTCATGTAATCATAAAAGCAATCAACGCTGATGAAAATTGCCTATTATTCAAACTTATTATTCGATTTGATCTCTGTGTTTGTTGTTCTTTCATTACCTCTTTTATTGTATTTGTGCAATTGTAATTAAATCTAAAGTCTTGTGATATGCATTCACGAAATCTGAATTATCTAAAACGTATAAAAACATAATATTTGGATAAAACACTCTGGAAGACATGGCGACAGAAGATCGCAACCTCCGAAGAATCGTAGGTCTAAGGTAAGGTTTAAAAAAACTATGGCATGCTTTTAGCTGATTCTCACGTTATTCTTGTCCAAATTCTGTTTGTTTGGCCTTCAACCACATATCTGATTTAAGGGTTTCACCTTGACCAGGGTTCAAGGTTACTTTCAGAAGAAGTCAGATGAAAGCCATTCACCAATCAGCTTTAAACGCTTGGTAAACAAATGCATTGAGGACTCGAATCTGGTGCTCTGCCTCGTGGCAAAAGGAAAAAGATTTCTAACCCAATTAAGAAATGAGTTTTCGTTACAACCCTGGGTTCAAAAGTTCCCCCAATATGTTGGATACCGTGTGATGAGGAAAGACAACTTTCCTCACTTCACTTAGGTGAAGATGAGTATCTCTCTTCGGTTAGGGGGTACCTCGTTGAATTTAGGTCTTGAGGAGAGCCACACCTAGTTCTAATAATAGTTATAGTTCTAGTCCATAGTGTGCAAGCTTTCTGGCAGGACTATCACGCGACGAAGAAGAATATCACGGAGACGAAGAGCACATTAAGGAATCCAGACTCATCGCAAAGAGTAGTCCTTCTCGGTGTGAGTGGATCAAAACCACTCAGAGTAGATTTGGTAATCCCTGCTTCTCCCACAGTGGTACTCTTAGTGAGCAGATCAGCTGATCTCATGGTGTTTCCTATTCTCCAAGCAGAGGTTGGGTCGCGCAGATAGCATAGTGGTCGGGATTTTTTATGAGACAACCTCTGCTTGGAGAATAGGTGTTTCCCACTAAGGGAGAAGAGATACTCGTACAATCCTCATAATGTAATCTGTAACCTTTAAAGTGGACTTAAGCAACGGGTTTTATCACTACTTGTTACAAATCCGTATCCTCGGCTGACTTCCTTGACGGATAGGAAGGAATTGTGCTGGAAAGTGTGACGTCTTTGAGTATATCGCTTGAGCTTTTTTATCAGCAATCTGCAGCAATCAGGCCATCGTTACATCGCTCACGGACTATCCACGGAGGACCCGGATTGTTCTGATCACGCAGAATGAGAAACCAGAATCACAGATACCTACGATGCCAATTCTACTTACTTTATGCCTAGTTTTCGCATTTTATTACCCCAAGAAAAGGCTATGTGATAAAAGTCGAACTTCACTCAGATCATATTGCTATTGTCCAAGGTGGATCGAGGGAAAAGTACTTTTTGTAAGATCTTAAAGGCCAATGGTCAATTTATCACTGTCACCTGTAGCGTTATTTATTAACATTCCCAAAGAATGATTTATGTCTAATGATTCACATATTTGACTGCAGTTTTGATGCTGGCGCCACATAATCAAGACAATCCATTCACTAAGTAGCCCCAAGGGACATAAGCTTGATTAATATTATGCAGCTGTTGAAATCATTAGAAGTCAAGGGATAACATGTGAATATCAATATCACCACTCATACAGAGATAGTTTGCCGGTAATATGGCAGTAGAAAAATATGAAATTTCTTGTGGACTATTGCGTGAACTTTTATATAAGGCAAAAATTCACGACAAACCATACAAAGCATTTGCTTTCGTGTATGCTTTGCATATTCCATTGAAAACCGCAAATCCCCCAGTCTAGTATAAGAGTTTTTAAAGACATGCGCACCACCAACATACAGTTACTCCAAAACAGACACCATACAGCTGCAGATGTGTCTAAACTAAACACAGGCTAGATATGATATTTTGATATTCGGTACAACTAAAGACGAGAAGCTAGTAAACACGGCCATGTTTTGTCTAGAGTCAAAGTTCAAAGGTCAATGTGGATATCGTACTATTGCAGGTGTTTGCAGCCTTTTCGTCTCATCGTCTTTTGCTTTACTGCAAAATTATTTCCGAATATCAATCCATATATATAGTATTAAAAAATATGAACACTGTACAAACTTGATATGTAATCTTGATGATGTAACGTAATGTGATCTTTACATTTGATTCAGAAAATATGCATGAAAAAAAAAACAGGTGACACGTAACTGATCACGTGGGTGTAACGCTCGTTTATAGCAAAATGCCTTTTTGGGCACTTGGACCGTCCACCCTACTGTGCATTTCATGCATATATACCTATGTGGATTTACCAGTTCAAGGCTGGTAAAGGGGGCAGCTGAGGACATTGTCCTTTCTCGATGGCATCAGCCAGGATGTACCAAGAGTGTCCAATTTGTCCAACCAAAGAATGTGATTGTAATCAGCTATAGTAAGGACGCTGTACAATTACCTAATGTACGGATAGATCAATGGGCATCAGTAACTAGTGGGGACGCCTGAAGACGAGTCACCCAACTTCGGGCCATGACTATCAACGATAGAAGGGGCACAATGTTACCGCACATAACGGTTGACAGAGACGAAGGGTCGACAGGAATGCTGGGGGAAGGCCAAGGGGGGTGGGCATGATGGATTCGGTCTAACTCCATCTACCCGTGTGTTTCACCGTGCAACATACTAAAGTAAACAGCAATATCCTGACTAGGAACACGACAGAAAGAACCAACTGAAACAGCCAGTTTCCCCGAAGTTCAACTAGGGGTGCAAAGGTTGACCAACACTCTTACCAAATGGTGTGCCACAAGTATGTCGTCCCTCCGCCAGGGCTTACCAACCCCATTCCTGGTTACGTGGGGAGGGGGACGGAAGATCCAACTTGCTCTTCTGCTGTACAAAGCGTGTAGCGACTGGTAACAAAAACGTCGACGGAGGCCCTACTATAAAAGACCCGACAAATCGTTATTATGGACCGTAACAGTCAACCCACCCGAGTCGCACTTGAACATAAATCATCAAGCAATGAAAAATGATACACTGAAACAATGCCACCCTGAATGAAGACTGTACGAAGCTTTTAGGGTCTCTGTAAAAAATGAATTGACAGCAAAACACATGCAACGCGTCCTGCCAATGATTGTGTACTGACTATTTAGGATGTGTAGCAACACCACAGATGGTTGGAGAAATTATTTTCAAATTGACGAAAAAAGTGAACATGGTTTGATTGCGGGACTATCAAATATATGGAAAAGAACAAATAACACGTGATGCAAAAATTCAAGTGTATATGACCAGAAAGGCACCTGAAGTTGACAAAAAAGACTAAATACTAATTGCAAGGGTGCCTGAGTTCAGCAACAACTATCTGAGAGTCACTTTCATGTCAGGGTTAATTTCATCAGGCTACTGGCAACGCTAAATGAGTGACGACTTCGGACTGACTTCCGCCGTTTCTAGAAACGATGCGCTTTTCCTCGAACGTCCCACTAAGGGGTAGTAACTTGAGTAAATCACTTCTGGAATTGCGAAGCTGCAGCAGATGAAACTGTAGTGATTACTATGGAAGCTGCAATCCGGTAATGGCCCTAGGTCACCTCCGATGAGCACAGGTCCGTACAGATCAAAAATAATAAATTCAGATCAGACAGAATAACTCCAATTTGACCAGGGGGACTCTTATTTTAATTCTTGAAGTCCCAGTAATACAATTTTGGTCAAGATGAATGGCTGATTTGATTAAATCATTCTGGCGAAACATGGCATTGCATTCAATTTATAGCTAGGTGAACGGAAATGTAAGCTTAAAGTCAAATTATAATTCCTAATGGGATTCCAGATATGGCGCCATCTTGGATAGGCGCCATTTTGAATCATGGCGGATCTCGAGTTCAAAGGTGATGTGCGACTCCTGTCAATCAAACCCACATGGACGCACATTTATATTCTATGCACATCGACTCTTTTTTTTTTCACCGCTCGCAAGCGCCACCTCCGTTGTTTTCTACATTTTCGGAATTGCAGGCGCATGACAGAAGATGTAGTACATCTCCCCCAAGCACCTGTCCGATAAATCCGACTTTTACCTTTCTTAATTGAAGACAAGGAAATCGATCTTGTTGAACCTATTTCCAAGGTATGGGGGGAAAAGGAAATCATTCGGAGTAATTTATTGAGGACGTGAGCCCATTTCTAAAATATCACATTGCAGGAATCTGCGTCAAGCCTCCTCCAAAGCCATATTCTGTATGACCCGCGGACCCATAACGATGCGAACTTGCAGCTAAATGGGCAGTTTTACAATAACTCTACGACGATGTGCCCATCCCAGCCAGCATGTTTGGCGTAAGATGTATGTTGCTATCAGTATAAATGTGTGAAAATGCGATTTTAGCGTCCCCCACAATCCAACACCCCAAACTACAAGGAAAACCCCAAAATGCGGGGAAAAAACATTACCCTCGGGTGCAAGGTGTAATAATTCTAGCTTCATTTGGCTAACAACGTTTTTGCTATAGGGTTTCTCCGATGGGGCCGGTATATCCTTCATTCAGAGCCGCACCTCGGACGAGGTGAAAAGGGCGAGAGAGAGAAATGGTGACAAATGTAGGGATCTAGTTTTAACGGCATGGCCACATCGGGAGCCTTAGGTATCTCAGCACATTTTCTACCCAACGCAATCCATCTAAGCTCAAGTCATTCAACACGTGCCTTTCACAGCCCATAGAAGTTAAGTAGCTATCGCTCAAATCGCGGTAAATGGATGCTCCTAGGTGCAACATACGTCAAAGAAAGTTTGAAGCCCGTAGTACGTTACACCAATTACAACAGTAGTCTTCGAAGTGAGTTTGTCCTTTCATTAAATTTTGCTACAGCATTTTGACCGGTAGTATTAAATGTCATGAACATATAATATAAAATCATATTATTTTCAAGGAGAAAGTAGAAAATTGTAAAGTTTTCATCTGCACGTATGACTGATAAAATGACAAACAGAACACAAGTGAGAAATTCAATGTAGATAGGAGTAAGACCAAAACTCATTAAAAGCAGAAAGACCAAAAGTTTAAATGAACGAAATATTCTATATCACAAAAGGATGTTTTTAAGTTTATAGAATAAAAGACCAAAAGGCAAGGCATTCTAATACCGAATACCAAGACGACAGCTTGACTATCACAACGTCTTCAATCACATGTGGACGAGAAGGGGGGAAAACACTTGTGGTATTGTTTCTATACTCGTGGTGACGACTTGACATGTTCCAAACTGATATATTGCGACCTGGTCTCACCTTTGAACTTCGAACCTGCCCGGTCTGTTTGTGATGGTATCGTTTTGTTGACAGCAACCGATGCACGATTTGTTTCAAAATTCTCTATCTTCGTCTTCGCTTAAACTCTGCAAAACATAATAATCGTACAAAAATCGATGATCATTTGACATTGGATAGAAAATGTGTAGATGATGATCTTAAAAGTTTTCTTAAGTTGCTCTCTACTCCTGAGTCCGACAAGAAACAACAAAGCGGACTTGTCAGTTGAACAATTTTGTTTACATAGGAACCAGGCACGGCCTGGAATTTGGACCTCGCCCAGCGTCTATCACGCGAAAGACTAGACAGGCTAGTCCTGGAAGGGGAACCAGCTGCCACGGGTTCAATGAACACGGGTTCAATTCCCGCAGTAAAATATTTCTGAGGCTGCACAACCACGAATTGGGACTTCTCTATTCAGGATTCTTAAGATAGCCAAGGACGTTATATCAGATGATATCTGATATAACGTCCTTGAGATAGCAAATGCTATTTTCTTGCATGAAAAGAAAAAGAAAAAGAGCGAATACCTCATAAGGATTGTACTAACCCGGTCAAATAAGATTTAAAATCTTTTTGCCGTTGGGACAAAATACTAAACAACTTCCTCTGCACTGAAGTGGACATTTTTAGGGTACCATTGATAAAGAAAGTCTGTGAACGTTCCGAAATATGACAGGAACGAAAACAAGGAATGCTTCATCGTGGGTTCCAGGTCGTGGAACGCCGACGGCAAATTTTTTCGACATCTGTATGTATGCTGTTGTGAAACACAAGACTACAGCATACCAGTTTAGAATATAGACTTCTATCTAATTGGTCCCAGGTCTTACAAGGCTTCCTTCCCTAATTTGCCTCTCTTCTCCTATTAGTGTTATCTGTTATGACCAAATACAAGACTATCTTTTCTTAAAATATTCTTGTCCGTGGCGAAAGAGGTACAGGCGTCCATTATGAATAGTGTGAGAGCGACCAACGGGAAGGATTTACACAAAAATGTAGTGATGGAATATAACACACGTGGTCTCCAATTTGTATCCAAACCGTGGTCTCAAATTTGTATCTAAGACTTTATCCGTCTCTGAAAGTAAATTCTTCAAATTTGGTAATGCTGCATGGACTTCTGTTGAAAATAGGATGGGCTTTCTCCGTACGCGTACGTTCCACAGAAATGCGGGAAACCCGCTGCAACAACAAGAACTGCAGCCACGCCTTACAGTTTCCGAGGTTTTTTTGGAGGGCCTGAACTTTTAACCTTGTGTATTCTCTCTGGAGGCAGTTCTTAGAAGCAAAGTGCACTAAAGAGAAGTTATAATCTCGATGGTAGTGGCCAAGCGGACCCATTTGCACGGCTGTACGTGAAACGCCTACCTTGGGACTGCTCGATGTTGTTGTATCGGGTGTAGAGGCGTCCACTTTCACCTGCGCTCTGGCACCTCGCACTATAGATATGCATAGAGGTGAGAATATAGCCGCCCTTTAGTACGTATAATTACACCTTATAAATGGTACTAAGGGTGGCGAAATGCCAACGCTAGGTAACAAAATATCCTGGCGATAACAGAAAGTTTGATACAGGGAGTCATGGAGTAACAATTTCTACCAAATCGGAGATTCTACTCAACTCTGCTCTACGTGAATAAAAATGTACATTGTCTCGTTTTAACGAATACAAAAACATCTGTTGTTTGAAATTTATAAGCGACACAGAAATAGGGCACGAATACTCGTCTGTGTATGCGAAATACAAGCCTTTCATTCATACGTAGAGAGTAACGAATATATTTACGACAATTGTATCTAGTAAAATCCAACAATTTCAATTACAGACAAAGCAATAGTCTCTTGTGGCCACAGACATACCTCATAATAGCTAGCGACTGGACACTTACGTCAAGCAATTATAACGAAAACATGTTCCCTTTTTAAATAGGTTGTTCGTAGCAAAAATCAACAAATGTTCAATGTGCTACTTTGCCTCACTCTTTAATAGAAAAATCATTTCTACAAAGCTGTAAATGATGATTTTGCTGAATGATATCTGATATCTGTTTTAGTGAGAGTTCAACATTTCTTTATGTTCTGTATAAATCCATTCTGCGATTGCAATTCTGACTTAAAGACAGCTATTTCACAAAGGCAGCTGGTTCGATAGAAAACATACTAAGAAAAAATTCGTATGTTTGTTGGGCAAAGCGAATTCTACAGGACGTTCCATCAGTGTTTTCTAATTTCATTGCATAAGTCTAATAAAGATCAAGCTTTCCTTCTCGAAATAATATGATATATGGTATATATACAAATATGGTATATATACAAATCATCTCTTGTTTTTCTGTTGTGAGACTTTCTTCAAAATAAAGCAATCACGTCGCAGTACAAGTATTTCTTGGGCCTTGTTTAAGCAATGACTTTGGTATTCCAAGATTCTTTTCTTATAGATATTAGTCTTATAAAACCCTTGTATGGCGGAGTATCTAATTGTAACCACTAGTTTAAGTTGAATATGAAAATCCGATTTAGTATGGCTATATAGAGTATTTCATATTGATTGGGCAAATGCCGATGTACTATGCAACTAAAATTGTGACACAAAGATCTAGTCATTTCTTAAAATGCTGTCCATGTTTTGGATTATGTAAAAGGTACAAAGACATTGTAATCTGTACCTTCTGTTACCAAATGTAATTGAAATATATCATCTTGTATCTCGTCTGTTAAACTGTTGATATCATGCTCTAGAATATGACATATATAGAATTGTACTGTTCAAATGCAGCTATTGGCTCGACAACATACGAAGAGAAATTCGTACGTTTGTTGGGCAAAGCAACTTGTACAGGACATTCCATCAGTGCTTTCTGATTTCATTGTATTAGTTTTAAAAAGATACAGCTTTCCTTCTCGAAAACAGGATATGATGTATACCAATCATCTCTTGTTATGTCGTTGTGAGACTTTAAAAGCACTGGATTTGGTATTCCAAAATTCTTTTCTTATAAATATCAGTCTTAAAAAAAATTATATGACGGAGTAAGTCCTTGTTACCTCTAGTTTGTGAGTAGATTTAAGATGAATATGAAAATATGCTTTGGTAGCCATATCGAGAATGTACTATGCAACTACAATTGTGACACAAAGTTTTAGTCACTTCTCCCAATGCTGTCCACCTTTTGGATTATGTAAAAGATATAAAGACATTGTACTTTGTACCTTCTGTCACCAAATATAATTGAAACATATCGGAATATGACATATAAAGATACTTTCTTGATACAGGGGTTGTGCATGTTTCTTTTTTTTCTTTGCAACAGCTTGCGGGGAGAGAGTTTAGGGTTGTCGTGTGATATGCCATGCCAAGTTACAAGGTTTCGAAATCAAAATATGATTCAACTATAGCATTTCGTCTGTAAGGTTGCTGATATCGCACTTTCAAAATGAAAACCTGTAACAAGTAGGAAAATGACACAACGTATGACATGGAATGAGTCCTCTCTGTTTGGTATTTCGTGCGCTACGGTTATGATATAAATTCAGGTAAATTGTTTTAAAAACTCTATACTGTTAAGACTGTCTCAGGGGTGTGTTTCTACATTTCTAACTTTCAGAAAAGAAAATGTACAAGATTTCATTGGTTTCTAGAAATAGTAGAAATTGTTCGAATAGACCAAGGCTAGACTGGATGATATACCAGAGAAAAACCCATACTTTGCTGCAACCACTCTACTCTACTACTCTTCTCAGAGGAGCTAACTGGAGAGGTTGCAAACTGCATTCCTATTACTAGGGACACATTTCCCAGCCAGGTTCCTGTCAAGCTTGTTGCGGAAACGAAAAATCAACATGTATGTTAACAAACACACACAAGCGTACATCATTGTATCATTTGTGGTACATTTTGCATGTTTTGCTCTGTCTTTTATATCATACTTTTCGTTGGACAAAACTGTAAATGTAACCCTTGCCTAGTCAGACAGCATCCCATATATTCATACAGCATCTCATGCAGTCTGGTAAAGATCGACTAATATAGAAGAACTACTATTCTTTTGGTTGTGCAGAAATGCATATTATTACTTCTATGCTTCTATGGGATAGGATTTATTTCATTCTGTAAAATACGACGACAACTGAGTTTCCTATGAAGCAAACTGAGTGCTAAGCAAAGATCATCTTGGTTTAAGAAACAAGCTTAGCAAGCGATATGTACTGACTATCTGTTTGTCGACCAAAAATCAAGTGATATCACTATCGTCCGAGAACGTCATGTGCACAGTTCGCTACAAAACATTCGTAAATATCACTGAGTGTCCAGCATTCAGGCGGAAACTCGAAATTGTCCCGCAATGTGCACACACGGGAGCCCAGTTAGATTGTGTTATTTGTGTCTATCGGACTCTATCCACAATCTATGGCAAAGCCGACTGTCAACAACTATACACCCTTGACCGCATGGCGTACCACAAATGCATGTACTATCTGCTCGTCGGTCAGAATTGCATACTATCATTTAAACGGAACGGAAATTGTTTAATTCAGTATTCTGCAAAGATATCCTTGGCATAAAGCAAGCGATTATACGTACAGTACTAGAGTAGGGTAGAGTAGTGTAGTGTAGAGAGGAGTAGAGTAGAGTAGAGTTCTTCTGGCGCATGTAGGAACTCATGTAGTACTATCTTTCGACCAACAATTTACTGATATCGACCAAGAACGCCATGTGCACAGTTGGCTAGGAAAAGTACATTTGTGTTTCACCACTGAGTGCTTAGCATAGATATCCAGCAATGCTCCGGAACGTAATATACATACATGAGACTTTAGGCGATCAGCCTGAATTGTTTATGTCTATCCAAAATCTACGACAAAGTCAACTATCAACAAGAACTATGCACTTTTAAACTTTGTCCAGCATGGTATGTAAGTATATCAGATGCAATGTTTTACCAGGCATGTACAGTAGAATTCAACACAGTTTCTTTCTGTTGGATGTTTCGTAAACGCTGCATCATAGGCTTGTCCATTGCAAACGATATCTTTTTCAAGACATTATTCAAAACTATTGACGGGATAGCATGCTCGTTCTATCAAAGATTTTAGTTTTTTTTTATCTTTGGCTGAGAGAAACAAGCTAGTGTTTGAATCAAGCTTTCATTCCTGTTTCACATGTGAGTACAGTCCTGTATGCCTGGAAATAGTGTAGACTTGGAGTTTTCTGCAACTGTACCAATGCAAGTAGTAGGGAATACTACAATCATTTTATTGACTGTAGGTAAGAACGCTGTACCAAATATTATCTACAAATAAGCACACAAAAAATTAGTATATGTACCTAAGGGTACAGAGAATATGGTTAGCTTCAAATCAAAGAAATGCACAAAGAAAATTTGAAATTCTGATAACTAAAGAGCACATAACCGTTCAGGAAAATGTGCAAACTCTCGGTAAGGTTGTTGTGGTCTCAATTCGTTTTCTTTCCTAAAGTAGCGAAATGATTATTACATCGTACGGAATAGCTACATTTCTTGATTCGCTGCGCCATATCATATATAATCTACATATCAAGTACACATAGAAACTGTATTGATATGCCAAAAAGTACAGCAATATTCTGAGGGTCAACAACAAACCAAAAAAGAGGAATCAAAAATAAATCTTGAAATTCTACTTACCAAACCGCACATAGGGGTCGATGAAAATGGTTAACTGCACGCGTGTTAAACCTTTCGATGCGGTTTATGTCATAGTTTTTCATTTTCTTCCCCAAGTAGCAAAAGGATCTGTATTACAAGTGTGCTGTGGTATCATCACCCACAAGCATTTTTCGGTCAAAGAAGATCAAAACATAGCTACAAAATCCAGACGTGTCCCTTCAACAAGTGGTCGACAGAAACGTGGTAGAAAAGGGTAGTCTTAGCCAACGGTTTTGTGAGCGTATTTTGTTTTCTCCCCAAAGCAACGAATACATTAAACATAACTAAGAAACGAGAAGAAGCCGAACAAATGTATTAGAATATTTTTAGAATTTATGTTTTAGATTAATCTTAGAAACCATGTTTACTGCATTACTACCCTTTGTATCTATATGCCTGTACTTAGCCCGATAGGGCATGAATGTGCACTAAAGGCTATTATTATTATTAAATTTTACTTTACCATGTGTACTATTGCAGTGGCAATAGTATGATCACTAACAAACAGTATTTGTTAAAAGAAGCTCCCAATATATTTTCATTCCATAATATGGCCATAAGAGCATGAGTATGTATGTGTTCTACAGATAGCAACTCCGGTTCCAATTTGGTACCTGCATTTCAGGCCACTCATTCTGTACAGGACTAAAAACCAAGGAACACAATCCTTGGAGATATGTCTTTCTGTGTGAGTGATTCCAAGCGTTAAAAACATTTACAACAAACGGCAACTGCTTCTGAGCCTGCTAGATTAATCAGACTCTCACCTATAATTCGAGGAGCAACAAGCATTGACATGAAACTCCCGTATCGTTGGCGATTTTATCTTTTAAGAATATGCATGAGGCTTCTTTCATACATAGTAGAAGATATATCGATTCCATGTGCTTAGTGTTGCCTGAAATATAGGTTAAGACCATCTTCAACACGTCCTCTTCAATCAGTACACTTCTATGGGTACCCCAACATGTTTACAATCATACTTTGAGAAATTTGGTAAAGCTTATATCACTATTATATGATAGATTTTCTTATTTTTTTCGTGTGAAAAAAGCAGAAATTATTGCCACGTCTTCACTTACCAGAAATCAAATAAGACACGTAAAAATATTTCATCTGTTAATGATATAGACCGTCTATAGCAAGGCAAGTTTGTATTGACGCCAGTACCTTTACCACAGCCCTTTCCACCAGACGGCGATCGCGCTGCGCTCTCACTGCGACCTAAATAGCTTTCACTTTCACACTAGGTATATCATACAAAACGTAAAAGTGTGACGAACAACAAAACACAGAAAGTCTAAAAAGATTCGTTTCTTTTGCCAACAATTCGTTGAGGGATATGTCGTAGGTCGCAGAGAGCGAACTTAGATTAGATCTGTCACAAGAGTTATTATTTTAGCAATGTTTTAGTATTATGTGTCATTTGAAAGCTTAGCGTTGACTCTTAAGAACGAAATAAAGTTGCACGATCCTACCTTCAAAGGTTGAACACCAAAGCTGTCTATGTGAGCGTGTCTCAAAAAGAAAATCCACAGCGAGCAGTGTCTTACGTTTGCAGTGAAATTGGAGCTCGCGAATATACGACCATAACAAACTGGGTACCACCGTAAAGATATAATCCAAATGCTATCTCTCAAGCAGAAATAATGTTCAACCTTATTGTCTACGTACATACGAATATCTCGATCTATGAAGTCAATATGTGCTCATTTTTCAAGTTGTTCGCTGCTAGAGGAATCTGGATTCTACCGTGTACCGATATCAAACTGATAGTCAACTGCCAAGTTATGTTGGCTGCGCTCTAGCACCTTCCAAGTTCCAATATAGATATGCACTGAGGTGAGAATATAGCCGCCCTTTAGTACGTATAATTACACTTTATAAGTGGTAAAATGGGTGGCTAAATAACAACCCTGGGTAACAAAACATAATAGAACGTTTGATACAGGGATTCTGCATGAATGAATAGGAACATTATTTTGTTTTAACGAAAACAACAACATCTGTTGTTTGAAATGTATAAACAACACATATTTAGGGCAGGAATACTAGTGTGTGTATGCGAAATACAAGGATTTTATTTATATGTAGAGAATAACAAGTATATCTACTCTACTCTACTCTATATCTTCGAAAATCGTAAACTGACAATGGTTTTCAATTATAGACAAAGCAATAGTCTCGTGTGGCCACAGAGATACCTTTAAATAGTCAGCGGATGTTAGACACTTACTGTTAGCAGTTTTAACGAAAAAAAATCCCATTTTGAATTGCGATATATTATTTGTGGCAAAAATCAACCAATGTTTCATGGGGCTGTTTTTAGTCTCATATATATATAGAAAAATTATTCCTGCAACAATGTAAATGATGATTTTTCTGAATGATATATGATGTCTGATTTACTGAGAGTTCAACAATGTTGGCATGCTTATTTTTAATTTTTGCAGAAATCCATTCTCAGATGGCATTTCTTAAATTAAGGCGGCTATTGGCTAGACAACATCAAAGAACGATTCGTATCCGTTTGCTGGGCAAAACGAATTCTACGGAAATTCCCCAAGTGCTTTCTCTATTGTACTCTTTTCTACTCTACTCTGATTTAATTGCATTAGTCCATGCATATCACAGAAAAAACGGAATGATCCTTAAATTGTTGCTTTTCCAAAACGGAAAACGGAATATGATAGGTACAAACTAGCTTCTTATAATGTTGTTATGAGACTTCCTTCATGAATTCAAAATATCAGGACGCAGTGCAAGTATTTTGGATTTTGTTTAAGCAATGACTTTGGTATTCCAAGATTCTGCACTAACAAATATCAGTGTTATTAACCCTTATATGATAAAGTATCTCCCCTGTAACCTATATAGTTGAATGTGGAAATGTTCTTCAGTAGGTAGATATCAAGTATTTGACATTAATTGGGAAACTGACGATGTACTATGCAACTAAAATTGTACCAACAAAGATTTGATCAGTTCTCAAAATGCTGTCCACGTTTCTTAAAAAGTAAAATGTTTAAAGACATTGTACCTTGTACTTTCTGTTACCAAATGTAATTGAAATAAATAATTTTATCTCTCGTCTGTTAAACTGTTAATATAGTATATTGGAAAATTGTCTATATAATACTTTCTTAGTACGGGGGTGCTGCATGTTTTTTCTCTATCGTCTGCTTTGTGGCAGCTCACGTGTAGAGAGTGTCGTTTGAGTTTGTCGTATCTGATATTCTATGTTATGCTGTAAGTTTCTAGGTTTCTGAATCGAAATGTTAGCCAACTATATAGCATTTCGTCTGCTAGATCGTTGGTATCGCACTTCAAATGAAGGCCTATAGCAACCTTGTCTAAGTAAATGATTTTTTTTTGGTCAAACTATCTCAGAGTGGTTTCTACCGCATTTCCTACTATTGGAAGAGAAGAAGTACCAGACTTCAAGAACACACTGGATGATATACCAGGAGAGCTAGCCGGAGAGGTTGAAAGCTGTACTCCTATTGCTAGAGTCAGCTTTCGCAAATGTAACGAAAATGTATATGTTAATAAACACACACAAGTTGTCAAATGGAATCATTTTTTTATACATTTTGTGTGTTTTGTTTTGTCATTTGTATCATACTTTTCGTTCGCAAAAACTGCCCGCCGATTGGATATGTGAACCTAGCGTACGGGGGCTAACTCCACTGGCATAGTATTTCAGACAATTTCCACTATTTCTACAGTAACTTATGAAGTCTGGTAAAGACGAAAGAAAGAATGACTCAAACTAATATTCCTCTGGTTGAACAGAATTGCAGTGCAGAGATATGATAAGAATTAATTTGTTTCGTTCTGCAAAAAACGAACGAGAACTGAGTTTCCATCCCTGAGTGTGTAGCAAATATTCCCTTGGTTGCAAGCTTGGCAAGCGATCTCATGTACAAATAGGCGAAGCACCACGTAGAGAAAAGTACCGAGAGTCTATATCTTGTGGAGAAATAGACGGACATCAACAACAAGAACAAAAAGAACTATACCCTTTTTACCATTGACCAGCACGGCATAATAGTACATGTACAGAACTACTATCTGACTGTTGACCAATAACTTACTGATATCGATAGAGGGCGCCATGTGCACAGTCAGCTACAAAAAGTACATGGGTAATTCGTAACTCTACTCTACTCAACTCAACTCAACTCAGCTCTACTCAACTCTACTCTCAATCAATCAATCGTTCGCATGCATCATATGTTGATGCGTGGCGGCTACAGACAGTTCAGACAGTTCTCGCCACGTTGTTCTACACTGGGCGTGGACAGTCCAGTCGGATCTGGGGACCCCCAGCTCCTGGAGCGTGTTGAAGACCTGATCTTCCCATCTCCCTACTCTACTCTACTCTACTGTACATACACGGGACTCCAGGCAATCAGCCTGAATTGTTTAATTTGTGTCTATCCACAATCTTTGGCAAAGTCAACTATCAATAAGAACTACACACTTTTAACATTTGTACCGATATACCAGTACCTCAAGTGCAATAATTTACCAGGCATGTGTACTGGAGTTATTGTCTTGTAGTTACAGTAGAAATCATCACGGTTTCTGGTGTTTGTTTCATCAGAGTTTTGCCCATTGCATGCTACATATTTTCCAACACATCATTTGGAAACTAAAGACGGCATAACATCCCTATATACATGCAAACACAACCTTACATTATACTTTTCGTTGAAGTTCTTAGATATCCTAAGAGTAACAAGCTGATGTATAAGTCAGGCTTTTCCTGTTTCACATGTGAGTACAGTCCTATAAGTCTGTAAACAGTATAGTCTTACATTATTGGCTTTTGCTACTGTATCGATGCATATCGTAATGCAAGTTGTAGGGATTGCTACATTTCTCTATTGACCACAGGTAAGTACGCTATACCAAATATTATTTTCAAATAAACACAAAATTTTTCAAATGCACCATATGGTACAGCGAGTATGGCAAGCTCTGAACCACAAAGGGGAAATGCACACAAAAACCTTACAATTCTAATAACCATAAAGTACAGAGGCGTCCAGAAAAATGTTTGATGCGGTGATCTCAATTCATTTTCTTCCCAAAGTAGTGAAATGATTCCAATGTACATCGTATTAAAATTTTCTTACGGTCAACTACAAACCACAAAATAGGAATGAAAAATAAATCTTAAAATTCTACTTAGGGGTCCATTCAAATGGTTAACTTCGAACATGCTAAAACGTCCGTTACGGTTTTGTGATGGTATTTCATTTTCTCCCCAAAGTAGCGAATGCATTCCAATTTTACTACCAAGTATACTATGGTGTTATCAACAACAAACAGTATTCGGTCAAAGAACAAGACAAAATTATAGGTAAAAATCTTCCTGATTTGTCCCTTCAACAAGTGGGCAGCAGAATATTTGCAGCAAACGGTAGTATTAGTTTAAAGTATCAAAGTTTTAGTGTATTCTACACAGGTTATAATCAATTGAATTCTGTATTCTGGTCAGAAATTCGCATACATGGGACGACCAGATTGAAAACTCATGGAGAAAAACAACAACAACACATATTCCACTTTCCGCGTACGTATATACCATCGTTAGAAATAATCGATAATCATCACAATTTCACACTTACCAATTGTAAACATCCTTCATTTAAGATACTGTATGCTAGACGAAAAGATGACTGTTTTTCTATATTAGAGAGCTTTTCTAAAAGATGTTCGCTATGTTGCTTGACTAAAATAGCGCTCCTAGCGGCCGGCCCTTCCCCAGCCAGGGGGAGTTGTGATAACCACTATGAGTCTAAACGTTTGTACGACTCCTAACAGACTTTTTTTTCCAGAATATGGCCATAAGAGTATGATGTATGTTCTGCATATTTTCTATCTTTATCCATAAATTCAGTATATGATCTTATCCTCATATAGTTCTTGGGCTCAGGTACCAGACTTCGTGGTGCTACTAAAGTATTTCAAATGTAATGTATTTACTCTTTGGTACCAGAGAGGTTAAGTTGTTGATAAAGTACTGTAATCTAATATCCAGTTTTTCTGATTGTAAGAGATTGAGACGATTCAAGGATAGATACCAGGTTATTGTCTACTTCACTGTACCTAGAGATTCATTTGTCTTTCTGCGGCAGTGATATCCAATCGTTAAAAACTTAACACAGTACTGCTGCTTCTGAGATGGCTAGATTATTTTGAATATTGCCCATCTCATCTATAATTGGAGGAGTATCATGCGACATGATACTTGTGTATCATTTGCAATTTTATCTTTTACGAATAAGCATGAAACCTCCCTCTTGCGTACAGTAGAAGGTATATAGATTTAGCTTCTGTTTATTATGTACTAGGGGTCGTATAAAACATAGGTTTGGACTATTGCACGCCCTTTTCAATCACTACACCTCTTTTATAGGTACCTTTAATGTGTTTATAATCATAAGATTGTGAACATTTTGGTAAAGCTTATATCACTGTTATGTGATGGATTTTGCCATTTTCCCGCTGCTTGGAAAAGCCGATAGTAATACCTCGTGGTAGGATTCGCTACGTGATGCCTACTCCTACCCAACCGAAAACTCTACTGTACTCTACTCTACTGTACTCTCTAAACTAGTACTAGAATAAAACTAAACTAAAACACTGAAAACATTCATAAATCTGTTAACACACACCTTCTGTAGCAAGGCATGTAGGTATTCTCAACCGACCCATTCCAGACCCGCCGTTCAGAGCCGAATGTTTTGAACATTTCAAAACATTCGGCTGAGGCAGCCGAACACCAGCCGACTCACCCGAACGCCAGCCGACACACCCGAACGCCAGCCGACTACAGCCGACTAGCTCCCGAATCACTCCTAAACCATAGTCGGGAGAGAGTCGGGAGCCAAATTCGGCTATGTGTAACCTAGGCATAAAGTTTTGCAGATTGTAAGAGATTGACTCAGCAAATATAGATACCAGGGAACACTATACCTCGAGATCCATTTGTCTTTCTGTGTGAGTGATTCCAAGCGTTAAAACCATTTACAACACACGAATGCTGCTTCGGAGATTGCTAGATCAATCAGATTTTTGCCCATCTCGCCTATAATTGGAGGAGCAACATGCGATGACATGATACTTGGCGATTTTATCTTTTATAAATATGCGTGGTCCTCCCACTTGCATACTGCCATACAGTAGATAGAACGCATATTGATTCAATGCGCTTGGGGTCGCCTAAAATATAGGTGCAGAAGATTGCACGCCCTCTTTAATCATCACATTTCTTCTATGCACAGTTCTCACAATCTTATAATTTTAAACATATTTAGACATGTTTAAATTGTGAGAATTTTGCTAAAGCTTATATCAATATTCTATGTTGGATTTTGACATTTTTTCCTGTCTGAAAAGGCCAATAATAATGCCACGTGGTAAGAATGATTGCGGGTCTTTATCAACTAGAAATAAAACACTCATGTATCTACTTATATTCACCGTCTGTAGCAACAAAAGTATGTATTGACCACACCAATTAAACTATACTAAACTCAAAAGTTCATAAACTTAGATTCAAGCAATCATATCTCCGTTATCATTTTAGCAATATTATAATGTTAATGATAATAATCTGCAAGCTTCATATTACTCTTTATGATCAAATTTGGTAGGGTCTTACCATAAAAGGTTGAACACCGAAGTTTGTGAGTGTGTCGACATGTCTCAAAAAAGAAAGTGCCGAAATTCTCCTGCCAAAACAGTATATGGGGTTAGCAGTTGAATATCGTCACTTTTGGGTGACCCACTTATGAAATCAGTCATAGGACTCATTACACACACAAGTATGATATATCACATTTTACGTCAATATGCAACGTGTCAATAGTAAAATAAGAGACATATGATCAAGGGAAATTTCAGCACATTTTTCTGACGAGACATACTCACCTAAGACTAATCCTGGTAAGAGAAAGACGAACCAAGAGACATCTCTCTATCTTCATGTCTACCTTGGCCCCCCAACGACCGGGAGGTCAAGGAACTAGGTAGGTATGTAGAAACTCACATATGTGGCCGTGGTTTAGCTCGTGAATGGACAACCAGAACAAACTTGGTATTACTGTAAAGGTATTATCTTAATGCTACCTCTCAAGCAGAAATAGCGTTTAATCTTATTTTCTACTTACAAATATCTCGATCTTTTGCTTACACAGGAATTTCAACAAACTAACAGACGACATGCATCCAACCCTCAAAGATGCAATGAGAAACAGACCTCTGACCACCAGTGATATCTGAAATTAGAATGAAATTTGCCTTGACTTTGGTATTATATTTTTGATTTGACATTCTGGCTTTGTGAATTGTTACTCTACTGTACTGTACTCTACTCTATTATACATTTCTCAGTTTCCATTATTTTACTTATGTATAATTTTGTCATATTTTTTTACATACTGTATTATTTTACATGGGTCCCCTTGCAGATTAGCAATAATGCTCATGTCTCAAGATGAAATAAATGAATGAATAAGTTCTCATTTTGTCTTACCTTCGACGACTGCTTCTTCAAACTGAAAGTAAAAACTGAGGTATCAAACTGGTAGTCACATGTCAAGTTGTGTTGGCTGCGCTCTGGCACCTTCCAAGTTCCAACATAGATATGCACTGAGGTGAGAACATAGCCGCCCTTTAATATGTATAATTGCACCTCATAAATGGTACAAAGGGTTATTTAATACCAGCACTGGGTAACAAGACATCCTTGATATAATAGAAGTTTGATACAGCGATTCTGCATGGATGCATATGAACAGTATTTCATTTTAACGAATAAAACAATATGTGTTGTTTGAAATTGATAAAAAACACAGAACTACGGCAAACATAATAGTGTGTATATGCGAAGTACAAGTCTTTCATACATACATTAAGAATAACCAATATATCTATCTAAGACAGTTGTATGTTTGAAACGTAAAAATTAAAGATGGTTTTCAATTGTAGACTGAAGGCAGTAGTCTTCTGCGGCCCTATGACAAGCGACTAGCAATCATAACAAAAAGAGTTCCCTTTTCAAAATGTCAGATTTTTTTTTTTCAGAAATCAACCAATGTTCAATGTAGATTTTTCTTTTCATTTCTTTATAGAAAAACTTCCTACAAAGCTGTAAATGGTGATTTTGCTGAATGATATCTGGTATCTGTTTTGGTGAGGGTTCAACGATGTCAGTGCAAATGTTCAGATGACAACTCTGAAATAAAGGCAACTAGAATTGTATTTTGCAGAGACAAGTATTGGCTAGACAACATGCAATGAGCGGTTCGTATCCGTTTGTTTGGCAAAACGAATTGTACGGAATATTTCATTAGTGCTTTCTGATTTCATTGTATTAGTCTATGCATATTACAAATACAAATTGCGTCCGTAGCGTTCTACAGATATAGTTTTCCTTCTCGAAAACTGGAAACGGAATATGACATGTACAAACCACCTTCTTGTACTTTCGTTATGAGATTTCCTTTGAAATAAAGCGATCATGTCGCAGTACGAGTGCTTCTTTCATTTTGTTTTAGCAATGACATCGGTATTATATTTGATTGTGTATAAAAATCAGTCGTATGAAAAACCTTTAAAAGACGGAGTATGTCCCGTTAACCTATAGTTTGTGAGTAAATTAAACTTGACCATGAGAACCGGCTTGAGTAGGCGGAAATCGAATATTTGATGATAAGCGGGCAACGACCGATGTACTATGAAGCTAAAACCAGACGAAGATTTAGTCACTTCTTAGAATTACTGTCCGCATTTCTGATGTAGAAGGAATGTAGACAGCATTGTACTTTGTGCTTTGTGTTGTAATGTAACTGAAATCACGCTCTAGAATATGGCATATCAAGATATTCTCTTGGTATAGGGGTTATGCATTCGAAGTATAAGATGAATGATTTCTGCTTTGCAATATCTTACGTGTTTATACTAAAATATCTTGAAACTTACAACAAGACATAGATTTGATATTCTATGTCTTGTTGTTTTAAGTTTAAAGTTTTCGAAATCTACAAGGTTCTTTAAATGAATACCTGCAAAAATCTTCTCTAAATATGGGAATGTGAGTTATTCTGTTATACGTTATACTGATATTAAATGTTTTCACCACATGCATTTTTGCACTGTCGTGTCACAACTGTCTCAGCGGCCTGTTTCTACTGACATTTTTTTACCGTCCGAAGAGAATTAGTCTATACAAAACCTCATATCTTGCTGGAAGAAAATCGTCCGAATACACCAAGGTTAGCCTGGATGATATACCAGAGGAGCTGGCCGGAGAAGTTGCAAACTGTATTCCTATGGGTAAATTTTTATCAACCAGGGCCCTGTTGGACTGGTTGCGGAAACGAAAAATCAACGTATACGTCAAGAAACACACTCAACTTATACTATGGAATACGTTTTAGCACATTTAGCGTGTTTTTTTTAATTTTTATATCATACTTTTCGTTCTCTGAAACTGCTCGGTCGATTGAAAATGTGCCCCAAACATATCGGGCCAACTAATTTGACACAGTTTTCAGTCAGTCGATTTCATTTCATTTTACAGCAAAGTATGGAATATGGTAAAGACAAAAAAGAAGGAGTAAAACTAATATTATTCTGGTTGAGTAGAGTTGCATAGTATCATTTACAAGGGACAGAAATGGTTTAAATTCAGTAAAAGACGATGTCGAACGGAAACTGAGTTTCCTACAAAGTGCACAACGATCTCTAAACGTTTTAGCAAAGATCCCCTTGGTCGAATTCGAAGGAACAGGCTTATGCCTCAAGTAAGCGATCATATGTACAGTACTACTCTACTTTACTCCACTACCATCTGTTCGTCGACCAACAACTTACTATTATCGACCGAGAACGTCATGTGCACAGTTGGCTAGAAAAAGTACATTTGTGTTTCATCACTGAGTATTCAGCATAGATACACTGCACTGCTCCGAAACGTAATGTACGTGCATGTACAAGGGACTCCAAATGATCAGCCTGAATTGTTTCCATACAAAATCTTTGGCAAAGTCGACTGTCAACTAGTACTATACACTTAAACTTTTGTCCAGTACGGTATACCGGTCCCCTCAGCTACAATATTTTACCAGGCATGTGCATTTGAGTTGTCTTGTAGTTAGACTCGAATTATCACGGTTTCTGGTAACGTTACAGCAGAGCTTTGCGAATCTCTTTTCCCAAACAACTATACACAGGATAAAATCTTTATATACACATGTACGGAATTAGGTCTTTATATGATAGGATTATATATCAGATTGCTTAGATGTCCTTAGCTGAAAAAGGGCAGATGTCTGAATCATACTTTCCGATTTTACATGTGAGCACAGTCCTGTATGTCTGTATTTGTATAAAGTCGCAAATTTCTGCTCCTGTACCAATGCAAATCATAATCCAAGTTGAAAGTATTGCTACATTTGTTGATTGACCACGCCATATCAAATACTATGTATATAGTGAGTATTTACAAAGGTACAAACCACAAAATAAGCATCCAAAATACTATTTCTACTAACTCATCCAAACATGATAGTGACGGCCAAAATTGGAACTGGACGTTCCTACCTGCGCACTCGACTCTACTCTACTTTACTCTACTCTACTGGGGTCCACTTAAATGATTAACTGCATGTTACAACTTTCTATGCGAGTTGTGTGATCGTATTTTGTTTTCTCCCCAGAGTAGCGAATGCATTCCGTCTTCCATCGTGGTTTAAACAAGAAACAGTATTCGGTCAAAAACAAGACAAAACACAGCTACAAAATCTACCCGATATGTGCATTCAACAAGTAGGCGACAGAGACTTTGTAGCAAACAAATATCTCAAAATATGTCTAAAAATCAAAGTTTTTATATATTCTTCTCAATTTATTAACTGAACCTTGTATTCTAGCCAAAATGCGCAGACATATCATGAAGAAAAACAACAACACAATTCTCCTTCTTGCTACAGTGCACGTACATGCCTTTGCGGATGGAATAATCTATAATTTGGACTTTGAGAAGATGGACCGACATCATGTTGACTACTTCGAAAGTGATCATGGAATGTTGAATTGTATTCTTTTGGTACTATATTAATTAAGAAGGCAAGACATCTGACCTTTTTGGAAGATGGCTCAGGCCGAAGGTTAAATGAAGGTCTAAAGAATTATGACAATTTTGCTGTCATCACTTTTCCAGCATTCTTCATTTAAGATACTGTATGCTAGACGAAAAATTACTGTTTTTCTACCATCAGAGAGCTTTAGGCAAAAGATATAGACATGTCCACATATCCACATGCAGCCTCAGTAAAATCACGCTCCTAGCGGCCGGCCCTACCCAAGCCAGCGAGAGATTGTGAAGACACAGGCTAGTACACTATATAGGTCTAAGACTTTGTACAAATCCCGATATATGTTTATTCCATAATGTGGCCATAAGAGCTCGACTATATGTTTGTTCTGCAAACGTTCTATCTTTATCCATAAATGAAGTACATTCTCATGTAATTCCTGGGCTATGATTTCATGCCAGACTTTGTGGTGCTACTGAAATATCTCAAATGTAATGTGTTTACTTTTTAGTATCAGACAGGTTAGGCTGTTGATAAAGTGCTGTCATCTAACATCAAGTTTTGCTGATTGTAATAGATTGAGACAATTCAAGGATAGATACCAAGGGATACTCTACTCTACTGTACCTGGAGATCCATTTGTCTTTCTATGAGCGTGATATTCAAGCGTTAAAACCATTTACAACACACGAATGCTGCTTCTGAGATTGCTAGATTAATAAGATTTTAGCCCATCTCACCTATAATTGTTGAAGTAATATGCGATGACATGATTCTTGTGTATCGTTGGCGATTTGATCTTTATGAATATGTGTGAGGCCTCCCTCTGGCATACTAAAAACACAATGATTTCATGTGCTTGGGTTGCCTAAAATATAGGTTCAAGTGATTGCACGCCCTTTTTAATCAGCTGTACATTTCTCCTATGCGTACCATGTTGAATATCATAAGATTGTGAGAAAGCTTATATCACAACTATATAATGAATTTGTCATTTTTCTGCTGTTTGAACAAGCCGATAGTAATACCACGTGATAGGAATGGCTACGGGTCTTTTTTAAAGATAGAAATAAAACATTCACGTATCTTGCTAATATTTACTCTCACGTATTGACACCTGAACCCTTGCCACAATTATTAAGCTATACTAAAGATAGAATGTCAGAAACGTAGGTTTCATTAACCTTATCATTTTACCGAAATTATAGTGCTATAACGTTATATAGTCTGAAACCAATTTACATTACTTTTCTTAATGAGAATATGTTATGGTCCTACCTTCGAAGGTTGCACAGTGGTCAGAGCTTGTTATGTGAGTGTGTCTCAAACAAAGAAAGTGCTGACATTCCCCTGCTAAAACAGTGTCTGGTGTTTGCAGTGGAATTTCTTCACTTGATCTAGAAGGAGAAGTTGTTGGTGACCCACCTATGAAATCTGTCATGGGACTCATTACACGCACAAGTATGATACATCACTCTTAACTTGTCAATGATGAAAAAAGTGACATATGATCAAGGGAAATTTGTGCATTTTCCTGACGAGATCATCTACTCACCTAAGACTAACCCTGGCAAGGGAAAGACGGGCCTTGAGACATCTCTCTACCTTCATGTCTACCTTGTCACCTCAACGACCGGCATAGGTACGTATGTACCGTAGGTACTCACATATGTGGCTGTGGTTTAGCTCGTAAATGGACAACCAGAACAAACTTGGTATTACTGTATAATATACATCTTACCTCTCAAGCAGAAATAGTGTTCAATATTATTTCCTACATACAAATATCTCGATCTATGAAATCAATATTTGCTTACACAGGTACGAGCTCTTTCAACAAATTAATAGAAGACATAAGACAAATTTCAACCCTAAAAGAAGCAATGAGGAACGGAAATTTGACCACCAATGATATCTGAAGTTTTGATTTGACATTCTGGTTTAATGAATTGTTACTATACAATCATTCATATATTTTGTACTATTTATGTTATGTGTAATTTCAGTCACATTCATTTTTTTTGTACATTTCTCAGTTTCCATTATGCTACCTATGTATAACTTTGTCATATGATTTTACACATTGTATTTTCTTCTTACTTGGGTCCCCTTGGAGATCAGCAAAAATGTGCATGCCTCAAGATGAAATAGATAAATAGATATATTCTCATTTTATATTATTTTATTATCATTTCATATATTACCTAAGCCGACTGCTGCGTAGGTTATCTGAATCAGCTGATATCAAACTGGTAGTCACATGTCATACAAAAGTAACTGTACTTTTTGTCGTGTCAATAAAGCTTATCACGTTGTGTTGGCTGCGCTCTAGCACCTTCCAAGTCCCGACATAGATATGCATAGAGGTGAGAATATAGCCGCCCTTTAGTATGTATATTTGCACCTCATAATTGGTACAAAGTATCATTTAAAATACCAGCACTGGGTAGCAAAACATCCTGGAGATAACAGAAAGCTTGATACAGGTATTCTGCATGGATGCAGATGGACAGTATTTCATTTTAACGAAAACAACAACATGTGTTGTTTGAAATTGATAAACGACACAGAACTAGGGCAATCATAATAGTGTGTATATGCGAAATACAAGTCTTTCATTCATACGTAAAGAATAACCAGTATATCTACGGCAGAAAGTTGTATGTTTGAAATGTAAAAATTAAAGATGGTTTTCAATTGTAGACAAAGCAATAGACTTATGTGGCCCTAGACATACCTTTGAAAAGCGATTAGCAATCAAAACGAAAGGTTTTCCCTTTTCAAAATGTTTAATTGACATTTTTCGCTGCATTTCTTTATAGAAAGACATTCCTGCAATGTTGTGAATTATGATTTTCCTGAATTCATATCTGAATATCTGTTTTTTGTGAAGGTTCAACGATGTCGGTGCAAATGACCATTCTGAAATAAAGGCAACTAGAATTGTATTTTCCAAAGGCAGCTGTTGGCTAGACAACTTCATATCCGTTTGTTGGTCAAAACGAATTCTACGGAACATTTTCATTAGTGCTTTCTGATTTTATTGCATTAGTCCATGTATCTCACAAAACACTCTTGCGTCCGTAGCGTTCTAAAGAGGTAGTTTTTCTTGTCGAAAATGGAAAACGGAATATGATGTGCAAACCCCCTTTTTGTACTGTCGTTATATGCGATTTCCTGTGGAATAAATCGTTCATGACAAACTACGAGTGTTTCTTTGATTTTGTTTTAGCTATGTCATCAGCATTCTTAGATTGTGTATAAAAGTCAGTCGTATAAAAAACCTTTATAACACGGAGTATCTCCCCGTAATCTATAGTTTGGCAGTGAATTCTTATCGACCATGGAAACCATCTTGAGTAGGTTGAAATCGAACATTTGTTGATAAACGGGCAACTACCGATGTACTATGAAGCTAAAGCAATAACACAAAGATTTAGTCACTCCTCAAAATTACTGTCCACGATTCTAATTACATAAATGTATGTAGGCAGTGAACTTTGTACTTTCTGTTACGAAATGTTATTGAAATATTGGGTATATCATGCTCTAGAATATGACATATCAAGATCTCTTGGCATGGGGTTTGTGCATTCGATATATAAAATAATTGTTTTTGCTTTGCAATATCTTACGGGTATCCAGGTACATTTATATTCTATTTTTTGTTTTAAGTTTCAATATTTTGAAATTTGCAAGGTTGTTGATATCATTCTTGAAATGATGACCTGTAATAATCTTGTCTAAAAATGAAAGAACGTTTGACATGGAATTAATGTTGAGTAAAAAACGTAGAGCTGTTTCTGCTTCGTATATCGTGAGCTATTCTATTATACGTTAAAATGGAATAAATGTCTTCGCCACATTTCTACGTTGCCCAAACTGACTCAAACTGTGTTTGTACTCACCTTTCCCACCGTCAGAAGACAATTAGTCTCTACAAAACTCAATTTCTTGCTAGATGAAAATCGTCCGAGTAGACCAAGGTAGACTAGATGTTATACCAGAGGCTGGCCGGAGAGGTTGCAAATTGTACTCCTATTGCTAGGGTCGCATCTTCCAACCAGGGCCCTGTTGGGCTGGTTGTGGAAACGAAAAATCAATGTGTACGTTAAGAAACACACTCCACTTTTACTCTTGATTACGTTTTGGTACATTTCGCGGGTTTATATCATATTTTCTGCTCTCCGAAACTGCCCGGCAGATTGGAAATGTGCCCCTAGCATAAGGGCTAACACCGATGGCATGTTTTTTTCAGAATCTCCTCTATGCTTTTAGCAAAGCATTGATTCTGTATCTGGTAAATACCAAAAAAAAATGGATTCCAACTACTGTTTTCTGGTTGAGCAGAAACGCATATTATCATTTATATGGGACAGAAATGGTTTAATTCAGTAAAAAGCAATGTTATTTGGGCACTGTACATCTCTGAGATCTCTGAGCTTTCCACAAAAATCCCATTGGTTTAGAGAACAGGAGTATGCCTTAAGCAAGCGAATATATTACAAGTACAGAATACTCTCTGTTAGACGACCAAGAACCTACTGACATCGACCAAGAACCCAATTTGTACCATTGACTGCAAAATGTGCATTCGTAAACATCACTGAGTGTTCAGCATAGATACCCAGCACTGTTCCAGTACGAATGTGCTAACATGGGACTCCAGGGACAGGCGATCTGCATGAATTGTAAATATCTATCCACAATCTTGGTCGAGTGTAAACAATAACTATACATTTGTAACCCTTGTCCAGCATGGTATACGATTACCTCAGCTATGATGTTTTACCAGGCATGTACATTGGAGTTGTTGTATTATTGTTTTAAAGAAATTATCGCGGTTTCTGTTGGATGTTATTTTGCCCAATACATACGATATCTCTCCCAACACATATTTTTGAATCTATAAATGGGATATCATCCTTTAGTTACGCGAACATAACCTTATATGATATGATAAGATCCGGACCATGTCGAAGTTCTTAGATATCCTTGGGTGAAAGAACCAAGCTTTCAGTTGTGAGCACAACCCTGTATATATGTTTGAATACAGTATAGAGTAGAGTAGACTTGCGATTTTCTGCCACTGTACCAATGCAAATCGTAATCCAAGTTGAAGGCATTGCTACATTTCTTGATTAGCCACGCCATATCAATTATGTACACACTAAGTATACAATGAAGCTTCATTGATGTACTTAAGAGTGCAGCAATTTTCTGACGGTCAACTAGAAATAGGAATGCAAAATAGATCTAGAGACTCTACTTACTCACCAGCACATGGGGTCCATTAAGATGGTTAATTGGAAGCATGATCATGACTTTCGATTCGGTTTTTGTGACCGTATTTTGTTTTCTCCCCAAACTAGTGAGTACATTGCATCTTGCATTTCCAAATTGTGCTGTGGCAACAGTATAATCAACAACAAACAGTTTTCGGTCAAAGAACATGGCAAAAATATGATCACAACATCTACCCAATGTGCCCCGTCAACAAGTGGGAGACACAAACTTCGTAGCAAACAGTTATCTTAGTCTGAAGTATCAAGGTTTTAATATATTCATCTCATGTTATTATCAATTGAACTCTTTATTCAAGCCAGAGATGCGCATACATTGGACGGCCAGATTGAAAACTCATAGGGAAGAACAACAACACATACATTGTATTCCACTTTCTGTTAGCATGCACGTATTCACTATCGTAATTATGACAATTTGTAATCATGGCAATTTTACTATTTATATTTCTAATCGCTATCCACCAACTGTATGTTCAACGAAAAGACGACTATTTTTCTACCATTAAAGAGCTTTTCTACCATTAAAGAACTTTAGGTAAAGATATAGACATTACCACTATTGGTGTAAAACTTTGTACCCTTCCCAAAATAATGTTCGTCCACAATATGGCCATAAGAGTATGGTTGTGTACGTGTTCTACACACATTCTATCTTTATCTATGAATGAAGAGTATCTCTCATATAAATCCTGGGCTAAGATTTCAAGATGCCAGACTTCGTGGTGCTACTGAAATATTTCAAATGTAATGTATTTAATCTTTTGTATTAGAGAGGTTAGGCTGTTGATAAAGTGCTGTAATCTAATATCAAGTTTACTGATAGTAAGAGATTGACTCAGTTCAAGGATAGATACTATCCCCAGAGATCCATTTGTCTTTCTGTGTGAGTGATATCCAAGCGTTAAAACCATTTACAACACACGGATGCTGCTTCGGAGATTGCTTATAATTAGAGGAGCAACATGCGATGACATGATACCCGTGTATCGTTCGCGATATTATCTTTTATGAATATGCGTGGGGCCCTTATGCATATAGTAGAAGGCATATCAATTTCACATTCTTGGGGTTGCCTGAAATACAGGTACAGACGATTGCACACCCTCTTCCACTAATACACCAATTCTATTATCTCAACATGTTTAGAACCACAAAATCTGTTGGACCTTTGTTAAAGCTTATATATTATTGCTTTTACCATTTTTCTTAATACACATCGTCTGTAGCAAAGCAAGTATGTTTTTTTATGTTGGTTCGATACTTGTTAAACTGCACCCAACACAACAGTTTGGAAACTTAGATTTGATCAATCATATCTTCGTTATCGTTCTAGCAATAGCATTAAGTATCATTTGAAAGCTTATACATCACTTTTACAATGTGACCAAATTTGTCATGGCCATACCTTTAAAGCTTGAACACCAGAGCAGGCTATATGAGTGTGTCTCAAAACGAGTGTCGAAATTCCCCAGTCAAAACATTGTCTGACGTTTGCAGTGGAATTCATCACATGTGAGGGACCTATGAACTAAGTCATGTGTAGATTCATGGGGCTCATTACATTATATAAGTATAATGTATCACTTGAGAAGTAAATATACTTGTTAATATTAGAATCAGGAACATATGATTAAGGAAAATTCCGGCACTTTTTTGACGAGACGTATTCACATACGTGGCCCTGGAGCTTTGTCCGTGAACTTATGGCCCCGTCTGCCAAAACATCTCAAACGACCTGAAATAACCTCAAACGGCTCTAATATGCAGCGTTCTGTGCTTTTGGTACTCTGGATACATTGATCATACATTTATGAATTAAAAGAACGCAGTAAGTCATAAGTATTTAACGTTATTTAGAGTTATTCGGCTGGTTTTTAGATCGAAGAAAACCCTGTCCGCCATTTTAGATCGTCTGTGTTAGGAGTCTGCATGGGGAAGTTCTCTATACCTTCTTCAGTCCTCAGACGACAGTACGATAAAACTGTTGTGCTGTTGGCTCATAGATTACAGCAGAGCACAATTCTATCATTGTCAACTTGTAATTCAATTTAATTCAATTCTATCTATATGATACTTGTATACTTAGTGTTTTTCAGCTTCAAATTGCTTCGACCTTGAAACCGGCTCAAGACTAACTCCAAATAACTGGTAAATTTGTAGGACTTGCATTTTTTTTCAATTCATAAATGCATAAATGATGTATCCAGAGCACCACACAAGGTAGCTGCCCCATGTATACTGCATAATAGAGCCGTTTGAGATGTTTAGACGCAGATGTTTGAGATGTTTAGATGCAGATCCCTTATAAGTAAGTTAAAAACGGGGCATCACTGTAAAGGTATAATCTAAATGCTATCTCTCAAGCAGAAATATAGTGTTCAAACTTACTTTCTACATACGAATATCTCACATGAAGTCGATATTCATTGCACGGGTACAACGATACGAGCTATTCAAACAAACTAACAGACGACATAAGACAGATTTCAACTCTAAAACACTACCAAGAAGCAATGAGAAACAGACCTCTGACCTCCAATGACATCTGAACTTAGAATGGGATTTATTTGGACGTGATTGTGTAGTTATATTTTTGATTTGATATCTAAGTTTTGTGAGTTGTCACCGTCCAATCCTTTATATATTTTGTATTATCCAAACTTTATACTGTAATTTTCAGTTGCGCATTAATTTCATTATACGAGATACTTATGTATAATTTTGTCATACGATTTTACACATTTATCATGAAGAAGATGGACTGTCAGCTGTCGTAAATTTGGAGGTATGTACCTTACCTTAAAAACAGTCATTGCCTGAAGAAAATTTGGAGTAACTGTATTTATACGTGACTGATGAACCTCTTCAACCACATTTATTTATTTTTTATATAGACCGTCCTCTTGGAAATAAGCAAAAAATGCTCATGCCTCAAGATGAAATGAATAAAGAAATGTGTTCTTATTTTGTCTTACCTTAGCCGGCTGCTGCTTAGGCAATCTGGATACTACTGAGGTCAAACTGGTAGTGAAGTGTTGTCACGGTTGTCTCCGCTCTGGCACCTTCCAAGTCCCGACATAGATATGCATAGAGGTGAGAAAATAGCCGCCCTTTAGTACGTATATTTACACATTATAAATGACAATTAGAGTGGCTAAATGCCAGCCCTAGGTAACAAAACCTGGCTATAACAGAAAACTTGATACAGGGATTCTTCACGAATGGAGATGAATAGTATTTCGTTTGAACGAAAACAACAACATCTGTTGTTTGCAATTGATGAATGATACAGAATTAGGGCAAGGATAATAGTCTGCATATGTAAAATACATTTATTCATACAAAGATAGAAAATAATGAGTATATCAACGACAGTTGTATGTTGGAAATGTAAAAACTAACAATGGTTTTCAATAATATTTTGTGGCCATAGACATATCTTTATATAGCGGCTGCGTATTTCCGATGGACACTTACTATTAGCAACTATGAATAAAATGCTCCCGTTTCCAAATGTCATAAGTTTTTCATGATAAAATCAACCAATGTTCAATGGGGATGTTCTTTTTTGTCTCATAGAAAAACATTGCTGCAACGCTGTAAATGATAATTTTGCTGAATGATATCTAATATCTGTTTCAGCGAGGGTTCAACGATGTCGGTACAAATCCATTCTGCGATGGCAATTCTGAAATAAAGGCAACTAGAATTGTATTTCAACAATTGGTTAGAAGAAATGTAGACCAGCTATTGGCTAGACAACATACAATTAAATATCGTTTCCGTTCGTTGGGCAAAACGAATTCTACGGAACATTCTTTCAGCACTAGTTTCATTGCATTAGTACGAGAATATCCAAAAAACACCTTTGCGTCTGGGGTGTTCTAAAATGTTTTCCATTTCGAAAACGGAAAAAGAAACGTATTTTGTTCAAACCATCTTCTGTAATGCTGTGTTGCGACTTCCTTCAAAATAAAGCGAGCACGTTGCGTCGTAGTTAAATTGTGTCTTTAATTTTGTTCAAGCAATGTCATCGGTACTTTCATATTCTGCTCTTATAACAGCCGTATAAAACCCTTATAAGAGTATCTCTCTATAACCTATAGTTTGTGAGTAAATTCAAGTTGACCATGAAAACCAACTTCAGTCAGTGGATATCGAATATGATGTTGATTCGGGAACTACCGATGTACTATGCAGCTGAAATGGTAACACAGAGAATTAGGTACTTGTCAAAATTACTGTCCACGTTTCTAATTATACTGAACTTTATGAAGAGAGTGTACTTTGTGCTTCGAAATGTAATTGAAATATACTTTTGTCTTCATCTGCTAAGCTGTTGATATCACGCTCTAAAACATGGTATATAAAGATACTCTCCTGGTATGGTAGAGGGGCTAAGCATGTATGAAATGACCTTTTTTTGTTCGCAAATACTCATGGTTGGGGAGGGGGGATTTGAGGTTCTTGTATTTGATATTCTATGTTTTGTTGTATGTTTTAAGGTTTTGAAATCTATAAGGTTGCCGAGTTGAAATGGTTCTTCAAATGAAGGCATACAAGAAAACAAAACAACGTATGGTATGGAATGAATGTTTCAAAGTAAAGAACGCCGAGTTGTTTGTCTTTGGCATTCCACAAGCTATTCTGTTATACGTTATAAGGAAATAAATGTCTTCACCACGTTTATTTATTTTTACACTGTCAAAACTCACTCAGTGGCATGTTTCCTCTAGCATTTCGTACTGTTAAAAGAAAAGAAGTCTTTACAAAACTCCATATGTTGCTGGAAGAAAATTGTCCCAGTAGCCGAATAATAGACTGGATGATATTGTCTAGAGTAGTAGAGTAGAGTTCGAACGATATACCAGCGGTCTACTATTGCAACGCTTGCATTTCCCCAACAAAGACCCTGTTAGGCTGGTTGCGGAAACCAAAAATCAAAGTGTATGTGAAAAAGCTTGGACAAGATAGGCTCTTCAATGATTTTTTGTATATTTCACGTGTTTTTCGTCTTTAATATCATACTTTTCGTTTGCCAAAACTGCCCGACCGATTGAAACTGTGACCCTAGAATATGGGGGATAACTTCGTTGGCATATTATTTAGCTACACAATTTCCTCTACTTTTGCAGCAACGTTTGGTAAAAAAAGGACATCAAGTATCATTCTTCTGGTTGGGCAGAATTGCATGTTATCATTTATATGGGACAAAATGGTTTAATTCAGTAAAAAACAATGTCGAACGGAGTTTCCTACAGTACATATCTCTGAGTCTTCAGCAAAGATTCCCTTGCCTGAAGCAAGAGATCACATGTTACTGATATCGAACAAGAACGCCATGTGCACAGTTGGCTAGAAAAAGTACATTATTGTTTAGTGTTCAGCATAGACATTTAGATCTGTTACAAGACGTAATGTGCATACATGGGACTTCAGACGATCAGCCTGAATCGTTTCTATGTATCCACATTCTTTGGCAAAGTCGACTGTCAACAAGAACTATACACTTCTAAATCTAACAGCTACATTGCAGCTAAGGTACCAATGTGCATGTGCAACATGGTGCATGTACACTGGTATCTTAGTTCTCTTCCCCACAAGTTCCGAAGAGAACTCCATTTCCTGTCTACTCACAGATAACACAGACACGATATGTGGGGTAGGGTAGCGGCGTCACCATCACCAATGTGCATGTGCAACATGGTACATGTACACTGGTATCTTAGCTCCTATGTAGCTGTTAGATGTTTCGTCAACGTTGCATCAGAGTTTTGCTTATTTCATATTCTTTCCAACACAATATTTGGAAACTATAGATGGGATAGCATTCTTATACATATGTGAACACAACATTATAGGATACGTTCTCTCAAAGTTCTTATATATCCTTGACTGAAAGGAATGGGCTAAAGGTTGGATCAAGCTTTCCCGTTTCACATGTGAGTACAGTCGGACTGTATGTTTATACATGTATACAGTATACTACCACGTACTAAACCAATGCAAATCGTTATCCAAGTTGACTGCATCATATCAAATATTATCTACACAGTACGTATAGTACAGCAATTTTCTTACGGTCAACTAGACTGAATGAATCACAAAATAGGCATGCAATTAAATCTTGAAATTCTACTCGCCAAACACCACATAGGGGTGCATTAAAATGGTTAACTGTAAGTATGTTTAAACTTTCAATGCGGTTTATGTGATCGTTTTTCGTTTTTACCCCAAAGTAGGAAAATGATTCCATCTTACAAAGTGTGCTATATTATCAACAAGAAATGGTATTCGGACAAAGAATCGAACAAGACAATAACACGGCTACAAAATCTACACGATATTTTCCCTCAACAAGTGGACGACAGAAACTTTGTAGCAAACAGTAATGTTAGTCTTTAGTACCAAAGTTAAACTATTCCTCACATGTTATTATCACAGGTCAAAATTGTATTCTAGACAGAAATGTGCAGACATTGGGCGGCCAGATTGAATTTCATGATGAAAAACAACAATATTCCAATTAATGTTAACATGCACGTATACTTTCGTGAGGTCGGAATAATCATCACATTTTTTCCGTTATCATTTTCTTATCATTCCGAAGTTAAGACACTGTATGCCAGACGAAAAGATGACTGTTTTTTTTTTTACTATTACATAGCTTCAGCTATAGATGTAGTGTAACAAAGAGGGTGTAAAACTGTACGCTTACCGAAATACTTTTATTTTTTTTGATAATATTATGGCCATAAGGGCATAGTTACGTACATGTTCTACGCACTTTCTATCCATAAATTAAGTATATTCACATATAAATCCTGGGCTATGATTACAAGATACCAGACGTCGTGGTGCTATTGAAGTACTTCAAAGTTAATATATTTACTCTTCTGTATCCTAGAAGAGGTTAGATAAAGTGCCGTAATCTAATTTAAAGATTAATCTTATATAAAGTGCTGTTATCTAATATCAAGTTTTGCTGACTCTAAGAGATTGATAAACTACAACAATAGATACCAAGGGACACTTTACTATACTATACTATACCCGGAGATCCGTTGTCTTTCTGTGTGAGTGATGTCCAATCGTTTACACTATTTACAAGAAACGAATACTACTTCTGAGATTGCTAGATTAATTTGATCTTTGCCCATCTCACCTATAATAGGAGGAGCAACATGCGATATACATGTGCACAATATGCGTGTTGTTGGCGATTTTATCTTGTATGAATATGCCCGTGAACTCCCTCTTGCATCAGGAGAAGGCATATTGATTTCATGTGCTTGGGGTTGGCTAACATATAGGCTTAGAAGATTGCACGCCCTCTTCAACCAGTACACTTCTTCTTTGGGTACCTCAACATTTTTGCAATTATAAGATTGTGACAGTTTTGTCATTCTTACATCATTATCATATGATATATTTGTGCCATTTTCTGCTGCTTGAAGTCGATAGGAATTCCACGTGGTAGGAATGGCTATGTCATGTACTGTATTATCTAGAAATACAACACCGAAAACACTCATGTGCAAGGCAAACACTGTTCGCTGACGTCTGTATTTCTACCATACCCTTACGCTAAACACAACTAAAAGTTTGGAAACTTAGATATGACTAATAATATCTCCGTTATCGTTTTAGCAGTAGTAGCGGTTTAAGGATCATTTGAAAGCTTATAGATCTATCGTCACAATGTAACCAAATTTGTTATGGTCCTACCTTTAAGGGCTGAACACCACAGTTGGTTATGCGAGTGTGTCTCAAACAGAAAGTGCCGAAAATCCCCAGCCAACACTGTGCGAGGTTTGAAGTGGAATGTCGCTACTTGGTTTGGGTGCCCCACCTACGAAATAAATCATGGGACTCATTGCATTATATAAGTATCAATTAAAGCAAATATACGACTTGCCAATAGTAAAATAAGAGACATTGAATCAAGGGACATTTTTTTCACCTTTTCACATCCGTGCAACTTTTTCGTGAACGAATGGCCATAGCAAACAGAATATTACTGTAAATGTATGGCATAAAGTGTATCTCTCAAGTAGAAATAGTGTCCAAACTTCCCTTTTACATATGTATATCGCGATCTATGAAGTCAATATTTGCTTGCACTTTTACACAGGTGCGAGCTATTCATTCAGACGACAAAAGACAGATTTTAACCCTAAAAGAAGCAACGAGAAACAGACATCTGACCGCCAGTGATATCTGAACGTAAACTGGAAATTATACATAATTTTTAAAAGAGTATTTGTAATTATGTTTTTGATTTGACATTTTGGTTTTGTGAATTGTTACTGTCCAAGCCTTTATGTATTTCGTATTATTTATACTATGTGTAATTTTCAGTTGCATCATTTCTCAGTATCCATTCTGATACTTATGTATAATTTTGCCATATGATTGTACGCATTGTATTATGTTTTCTTACCTGGACCCCTTGCAAAACAGCAAAAATGCTCATGCCTTATGATGAAATAAGAAAATAAATATGTTCTCATTTTGTCTTTTCTTAGCTGTCTGCTGCTGAGGTTATCTGGATTCAACTGGTATCAAACTGATAGTCAAATGTTGTGTTGGCTGCGCTCTGGCACCTTCCAAGTTCCAACATAGATATGCACTGAGGTGAGAATATAGCCGCCCTTTAGTACGAATAATTACACCTTTTAAATGGTAATAGGGTGGCTAAATGACAACGCTAGGTAACAAAACATAGTGGCAATGGCATGAAGCTTGATACAGGGATTCTGCATGAATTAATATGGATAATGTTTTGCTTTAACGAAAACAACAACATCTGTTGTTTAAAATTGATATACGACACAGGATCATTGCAAGCATACTAGTCTGTGTATGCGAAGTACAAGTTTTTTTTACTAATACGTAGAGAATAACGAGAATATCTTCAACAATTGTTCTAAACTTTGAGAAAATGGTTTTCAATGGTAGACAAAGCAATAGTCCTGTGTGTTCGCGGACATAACTACAAATAGCGGTTGTGTATTTCAGCTTGACACTAACTACTAGCAATTATAACGAAAAAGCCTCCTATTGGATTTATCATGGGTTGATCAACAAATGTTCAATGGGTCTTTTCCTTTTCGTTTCATTTCTTCATAGAAAAAAAAAGATTTCTGCAAAGCTGTAAATGATAATTTGGTATAACTGAATGATATCTGGTTTAGCTAGACTTGTACGGTATCTGTACAAACTACACGGCAATTCTGAAATAAAGGCAGATATTGACTAACTAGAATTGCATTTTCCAAGGCCAGCTATTTACTGGACAACATACAAGGAGTAATTCGTTTGTTGGACAAAACTACGGAACATTCAATCAGTGCTTTCTAAATTCATTACATTAGTCCATGCACATCACAAAAGAAGTAAAAGGAAAAAGAGAAACTTTTGCATCTGGCTTTCTAGAAAGTTTCCGATCTCGAAAACTGAAAACGGAATATGATATGCACAAACCAACTGTAATGTTGTTATGAGACTTCCTTCAAAATAAAGCGACCACGCCGCACTACAAGTGTTTCTTTGATTTTGTCTTAGCAATTGCACTGGTATTCCAAGATTCTGTGCTTAAAATAAGTACATCAGTCTTAAACAAACCTTATAAGACGGAGTATCTCTCTCTTACCTATAGTTTGTGAGCAGACTCAAGTTGACTGTGGCAACTAGTTTTAGTAGGTGGATATCGAATATTTGATGTTAATTGGGCAACTATCGGTGTACTATTCAGTTAGAATGGTTACACCTCTCAAAATTACTGTCCACGTTTCTAAATATGTAAAAGGTATTAAGACAGTGTGCTTTGTAAATTGACATTGAGATATATAATTTTGTTTTCATCTGTTAGACTGTTGATATCACATCAAAACTAAAATGTTGTACATCAAGATATTTTGTTTGTACATTCGATGTATGGGATTTATTCTATTTTTTTGCTTGGCAATAGTATAACGGATTGAAAATAGGAAAATGCACGTCATAGAGAGGGGAAATATGATTGTGAAGTTGTATTTGATATTCTATGTCTTGTTGCAAGTTTCAAGTTTTCGAAATCTGCAATGTTGTTGATATCGTTCTTCTTGTGAAGACCTATAACAATCTTGTCTGAGTAGGGAAATGTCACAATACACGACAAGGAATGAATGTATTCTTTGTAAAAAAAATAACGGAGAGCGCGTACAAGTTGTTTCTTTTTGATATTCCGTGTACTATTCAATAATACGTTGGGAGGATATAAATGTCTTTCCACATGTATATCTTACACAGTCAAAACTGTCTCAGTGCCGTGTTTCTACAGACATTTCTTACTCTTAGAAATTCCATGTCTTGTTGGAAGAGGAGTAGACATTGTCTAAATAGACTAATTATAGACTGGATGATCTGGCCGGAGAGGTTGCAAACTACTCTCCTATTGCTATGGTCACATTTCCCAACCAGGGCTCTCTAGGCTGGTATCGGAAACTAATAATATATGTCAATAAATATGTATAAGTTATACTCTTGAATCATTTTCATTTTGCGTGTTTTGTTTTGTCTTTTATATCATACTTTTCGAACGCCAAAACTGCCCGGCCGATTAGAAATGTGCCCCTTGTCAGAAAATTTCCTACAGAAACTTATGGAGTATGGTGAAGACAAAAAAGAAGGACACCAACTATTATTCTTTTGGTTGTGCAGAATTGCAAATTGTCATTAATATGGCTAGTATGGGGAAGAAATGGTTAACTCAGTAAAAGACGATGCTGTATAGCACACATTTCTGACTGAATGTTCAACAAAAATCCTCCTGGTTGAAGGAACAGGCTTATGCCTGATGCAAGCAGGACTCTGTCGGGCTGGTTGCTGAAACTAATAGTGTATGTGAATACAGATGGACAAGTTATGCTATTGTACTACTATCTTTTTGTGGATTAACACCTTACTAATATCGACCCAGAACACCATGTGGACAGTTGGCTACAATAGCATATTCGTAATCCATCCGTGTCCGGAAATACACTTAGCAATGCTCCAGAAGGTTTTGTACATACACTGGACTGAATTCCTTGTAACCATCCACAGTCTTTATTAGCAAAGTCGACTGTCACAAGAACTATACACTTGTAACACTTGTCCATCATGGTATACCAGTACCTTAGCTCAATTTGCAATGTTTGACTAGGCATATTTAATGGAGCTGTTGTCTTGTTGCTATATTAGAATTATTACGGTTTCTGTTGGATGTTTAGTACATTCCATACTATATCTTTTTCAACACATCATTTGGAAGCTATAAGCAAGCATGTATAATAAATCCACGTTTGAGAAATGGCTAGCTGACTTCGTTACTAGAAAATGAAGAAAATACCGAAAGCAATCACGTATATGTTATTATACACTGCATCTGTCTGTAGCAATGCAAAAGTAAGTTTCTGAACCCTTGCTGCATCCCTTAAAGTTTACTCAACTCAAAAGTTCGGAAACTTAGATTTGATGAATCATAACAACGTTATCATTTTAGCTGTAGTATAGTAGTATGTATCATTTGAAATCTTATACATCTCTCTTTACGATGAAACCGTTTTTTTCATGATCCTACCTTCAAAGGTTGAACACCAGAGCTTGCTATTTGAGTGTGTAGAAAATCCCCAGCCAACACAGTGCCTTACATTTGCAGTGGGATTTCGTCACATGTTTTAAAGTGACCGGCCTCGAAAATCAGTCTTGGGTCCCATTACATTTTATAAGTATAATGTATCACTTTTGAAGTAAATATAGAACTTAAAATAAAGGACGTATGGTCAATGGAAATATCAGCAGTTTTTTTACGAGACCTGCTATGACCCTTGGGCGTAGCCCCTAGATGTACGACTTGAACAAATGGGCATCACTACAAGGGTATATTCTAAACGCTTTCTCTCAAGCTCTCAATATTACTATCTTTACAAGAATATCTGGATCTCTGAAGATGCTCTTATTTTGTCTTATCTTATCAGGCTGCTGCTAAGGTAATTTGGATTCTGCTCATATCAAACTGGTAGTCAGATGTCAAGTTGTGTTGGCTGTAGAAAAATGGTTCAGTTTCAAATATGGTGCTCCATACTGAGCAACGTTATATAGAGCATCACATACAATCCACTAACACTGTTTCCGTGATTGCTTTATAGATTGTCCCGGATCTTGACCAGGTTAATGTTGTTTATGATTGGTGGGCCAACATACTCGTATATCTCTGGCAATTTGATTTTTGAATTCTATGAATATGCGTGACAGTACACTGGCGACGACTCCTGCATGCATTAGGAGGAATATTGATTTTTTTTCTGCTCCAGGTTGCCTAAAATATGGGTTCAGGGGTTTACATGCCCTATTTAATCAGTATACTGCTTTTGCGGGTAGCTAAAAGATGTTTGAGGTGAAGAAAGATTGTTCTGAAGTGAGTACTTCTTATAATAGACCGCCCCGTCCTTTGAAATCAAATTGTACGTCTCACAACTAACAACGTATGATTCGCGAAGGGTACAAGTACCAGCAACAGTACCCTTGTATTTAAACGACAGATTTATACGCGCAATACTTGGGGGAATGGATTCTGGATAGCCTTTGGCCAATTTGACGCCAAGAAACCTCACGGACAAAGAGACACATCTGTCACAATCAGTCAAAAAGCAGGGATCAATTTCTTGGTGTAGAAAATTGGGGGAAACGACTTTTTAGTAGCTTGCTGATTGCACAATGGGCACAACGGGCTTGAAGGGATTTTATTTTCCCCTACTCAAAGAACGAATTTTAAACATCAAATGTTGGTGTGAAACGTTGATTACTAAGAACTTGACATTACAAAGATGTTCTAGTATTTCATATTTCTATGAGATAGTTGATACTGATTATTTTATTGATGCTTTCATTAGGGAAAAATCATTCACCTCTAAAGGTTAACTGCTAATAACCTTTGAACTTTCGTTCAGTTAGTTTTTTTTTTACATCTGCCTTACGTATGTTGCATCGCAATGTTGTAGCCACAATACCATCTATGCATCTCCACTCAAGGACGCCATCTAGTGTAAATATGCCGCATGTTCAGTTTTCCGCCGAGGGTTGATTTGAAGTCAGCACTCTATGATCTTTTACAACTTCGGTTAACTTAGAAAATACTACAGTATGGCGATCGCTGAATGACCATTTAGAGATCAAACTTAGGTCTTATTATTGGAATATGCTGACAACAAAACACATTTAACGGAACAAAAACGTGCCAATCTACAAAGTTTGCTATCTATGAAATAGTTGCATGTCTATGAAATATGTCAAAGTGTTGGTCACTCGGCGGTCGCAGCTTCTGTTGGAAAGGTTGACATATTTGTTGCTACTCTTTTACTTTGCCATTTCGTAATTTTCTATCAAGAATTACTGATCCTCCATTTGTAGTTACCAAAGATGTTAGGTCGGCAGCCAGACAGACGAAAGTACTTTTGAGGTTTGTCTATATTGTATGTTTGTGTATTGTACTGTACTCTACTGTAATGTATAATGACAAATGTCCATATATTTCTTCAAAGCAAAACTGATGAAAATTTGTTCATGTGTAAGGGTACCTTTACGAGAATCAAGTATGTTTTCAGGCTTGAAATGAACTTTTGTGAAGACATTGGGACCATTTCACGACTTTCCTTATGACCATTCCCCAAGCAAGGTCAGTGCTGGATTGGATGTAGCCTGGAATCTATTCTATTCTAGCCAAATCTATGGTCAACCTGGGCAGATCTCATTCAAAGACTAGTAGGCAACATCGACGACCAATCTCAACCACGGATGACTTTGTTCACGACAAAAGTTAAGAAGTAAGAATGAAAAGGCAACGAGTAAAAGAAGAGCGGAAGGATCTTAAGTCGTGGTGGAACAGCCTTCCCGAAGAAGTGGCCATGGCTCCAAGTGTGCCCAGTTTATGAAAGCCGACCCAAGTCTACAACTACAGAGCATTGGAACAACCTACGAGAACAACAATTACAGTAAGCTGAATGGAAGAGCGGCAAAAACTCCTACCTGGTTGAAACCACTCTACTCTCGAAGAGTACACTTTATTTCATCTGGACGCCTCGTGCACAGGAATATCACTTCAGTTCATCAAACCCTTACTGTAAGTATTCTCCTAAAGAGACTAGGTGGGATTTTCTGGTACGACTATGACGAAATGCTTTAGATCCTCAGGTAAACTGTAGTGGTAGTAGACTACAAACTTGGGAACGTGTTTAACACCACCAGGGCGGTGATAAACCAATGGAACTGCATCAGAGTCACAGAATTTTCTCCTCCTAGTGCTTCTTGGGGAGAAGTTTCCAAGCAGTAATTTTCACGCCTGTAAGCTGCAAATTTACAGCCTTGGGACGTCTTTGTCACTTACAGGCAGCACCAGTGTTTGTCTTCAACATCTACATGTACTTGGAAGAAGGAAAGAAAATAAGATATATATCTTTGTCTCTGTTCTTCTGCAGAAACGGTTTGATTCATAAATCTTGCAGACTTACCAGTCAAAATTTATGTTACTAAAGCAAAGTTCATCTTTGTATCATGTTCTTATTAATAAAAAACAGAGGAAAAACATACCAGTCTATCCAATGAGAACTGACTTTGAAAGAAAGCAGAACACAACAATGACAACAACTAGAAAAAAAATGTTACTACTACCAGTTGATAAATATGATGTCCTACCACAACTTCAGTAAGCCATACATCACGGGATCAAGTTAGGGACATCGGATAAAGTAATTTCGTAAATTCATTGGCTAGCTTGAGGTTATGTCCAGTTTGAAAGGTAATATGTAATCATTAAGCAATGATATCTATGAGGTTTTTTTTTTGTAAGACGAACTACCTGGTACATTTGTTTGTAAGGGGATATGATGATGCTCCATACACCCGAAGAGAGCAATCAACAGAACGCACACCAATTTTACTGAAGCAATTTAGGGACTCGTTTAGGGTTTTAGCCAGAGAATGTTGCTGTATACAGGAGAATGAAATGGCCGTTACTTGCCTCGTTCTATCAAAGATAATGCAGTGAAGACTAAAAGCCAAGACTTGGAAAGAGGTTTGGTTCGCAACAAATTTCTCCCCACACGATCCCCTGAGGTGCAGTACTTGGCAGAGTAAATAGCTTGTCGTCCACAGCACCTCAATGTTGGTAGCAGGAAAATGCAGGGGATTACAGAGTTATGGGCAGTTTTCTCACAACTTGTACAAAGAGGTGTTATGTGGCATGGAAACTGGACATTTGGCGGATAACACCAGTTGCTAAGTGCTTTTTACATAGTTGTGAAGTTTCGAACATACAGGTCAAGCCTGATGAATACAGTGTGAATACAGTCAGCCACTAAATCTGTACCCAGAGATATCCCAAGCACAGATACGAATGTTGGAAACATTTGTATAAAAGAATGTAACAAAAGTTGAAAACTTGAAATAGAATTGTAAAGTAGCGACCGAGTGGAAGCTGAAATCATGGAACTGTTGGAGTAAAGTTAGACACTCTTCTACAAATTTGATAGATGGATGCACTTAAAATGTGGGCCATTTAATTCCTCCTGTGAGATTAGAAAAAATGAAATATTCTCCGAATCAAGATCTGAATGTTACACATGAGTCCGATCACTTTTTCTTAACGAACATCGATATGATAAAGGTATCTTTTAAATTAATACTCTTGGTACCTCTTATGAGACCAACGAATTCATCTTCTGGTTGATGATGTCCTTGAATGTATCGGGCAAGACATTTTGTAATTACGAATGGATTAAATAATTTCTTTTCTTGATTTTCAATATGCGAGCAATGGGAAAATCGTATCTCACACAGGTTTTATTTGTGCACAATGATGTCGGGAAACTATAATCTGCCAGGGTTAAGTGCCAATTGGAAGATATGTACATGATCAATACATGTAATCAGCCGTTAGAATACGATTTCTATGCTTAATTGGAGAAATATCATTGCTCGAGGGACAACTGATATTGTAATATGTTTGCAATGAGATTTCTATGATAGAGGTAATGAATATACTAGGAACTCCAAGACAATGTTTTGTTTAGCGCTTTTACACTGACTTTTTGGTTTTGCTACTTTCTTCTTGAGACAAGCCAGAGTTTGATACTTTTTTTTCAAAGTTTGATCTGATCAAGGAGGTTAAAGTGACCTCATGGCCTTCTTGATTTGATCTTCGTGTTCTTTGAGACTGATTTGAGTTTTCTTCTTGTGTTGAATGCTGGTTTGTAGTGCACAGGAAAATCAAACTTCAAGACGTCTTCTGAAATAGACAACTTTCAAAGCAATCCCGCTACCCTTGCTCTTCACAAAGTTGTATTGATATCGTGCTTTCCATCAAATTCATTCCATGCAAAAAGTGCAAACATCGACTTATTCCTGATTCCGAGTCTCAAGAATCAAAAGAAGCAAGTTTTTGAGAGATTTTTTTCATATCGGAGTGGAAAAACACAGATCAAAGTGGAAAACCAACTGACTCTTGAAACGTATTTGTGAAATAAGATATGTTGGCCAAAGTTGTTCTCATTTATGGATAAAATATCACTTTTGACAGACTTCTTGAAACAGATTCTGTTGTCGGTGTATGTTTTGTTTAACTGAATTTAAAGCTAAGTCGTTTGTTTGTGTCGAGCGCAGTTCAACATTGAGTACTGCTATGGACCATCGCAGGGCAAAAGTATGAAAAATAGGTCAGTACAACACTAAATAAACCTTTATGGAGAACACATCATGTGCACTAGATGGTAGTTGATGTACCTGTGCAATAATATAGTATAAGTATCTTCTACCAGCGACCCTATGGCGGAAATCACAATATTTATGTCGAACATTTCTCGTTACGGAATAGCTCTCCTGGCGGGCATGGCTGGTCACAAAGGTCGACATTTCACTACAAATGTACCCCTATAAACCCGAGTATCCACTGCGTGCATACGTATTTATGCCCACAGAACAATTTGCTAAGCGACAATGGGTTCATGCATAAAGATACCAACATTACACGTCAAAATGTACACATAAAAGAAAGATCTGTGTCTTAGGTTGCCATATGCTCGTACGACAGTCAGAACAAGAACGTTCATGAGATGTGTCAAGATGTCGTAGAATCTAGGGCAAATAGTCTTCACGTACCTTGAGCGTTGTGTTATAATGCCTTGTATGCTCCATTTCTGTCCACGAATCAATACAATGATGTATGAGAATGAATTTTCTTCTGGGGAAAGTAAGCCATGTGTACTCAAAATGTAGCTCGCGTCTAAAGGGCACAATGTCATCAGGTGAGGAAGAGGCATTTTTGCCAGTGAAAACTAGTCAATCATGTGGTACATAAAAACCATTACCCTTTCAATGTATATAGAGATATCTGTCCCTGCTTGCCTGTGGAATATCTCTTAGTCTAATGGGACCATCTTGGAAGAAATTGAAGCAAGTTTGGATGTTCTTTTGCTCCAATGGAAAGCCGCCTTCGGACATGTACATGGCAATGTCTTGACATACGAATCTGTCATTGGAAGTTTTATTCCAGTCGGGAAAGTTACTTCAGCAGAAAGTAAGGATAGCTTTTTTTTTACCAATGTTTGTAAGCTCTATATCAGATATTAAAGAGAGAGAGGGGGTTTCCAATCAAGGTAATGATATTATTCATCTCTATCATCATTGATAGTCTTGGCAAATGTCATTTACAAAAGTATGATAACATAAATGTCGTATTGATGCCCTGAGACATGATAGAATATCGCCATGTTCAAAAAGAAATCTTTATTTTTCAAACCTTGCCTGGTATTGTATTGTAAATGGTTCATTTGAATGATGTTTGCTTGGTTTTCTGATCCCAGGAAGTGACGGTGAATGGCATGCAAACTGGAAAAGTACTTTGTGTCCTTCAATGACAATTGCACTACAAGACTACAGCTACCGTGTAAATAACTGAACTGAACACTAAGTGTTGGCAAAGTTCCTACCAAAATCCTAACAACAAAACAGGACTTGCCTTTGATTACGGCTATGATGCCGAAAACAATGTAGCTGAACTAGAGACAATGGATCATCTGATAGTACAGATGAAAACTTTTTTGAACCACGTTGTCATTGGTAGAATAAAGCTACAGACTATGAGATATGAAAACACACTGCTCAGATGCGCCATCTAGCTATATATAAAAACATCACTATAGTACGTATGAGGATAGAGCCGTAGGGATGCTGACACTCCTAACAAAGGAATGACAAACATATTTTTCTTACTTCTATCATAAATGAAGGGAATTCGCTATTTCACTTACGGTAGAGTGGATTTTTTTTTTCAAACTAGAAGAAAATTATTCCCTTGCATAGTCTCTGTGGTCAGCGAGATTGAATACGGCCGATATATTACGGTCAATAGGCAACCCTCTTAAGCCCTGGGCAGTTTGTCATATTGAGGACGAACCCTACCGGTGATACATATAAATTGCGCAGCATGTCCTATCATGAACTCTCAACCCTTCCATGAGATAGCTTAGTACGTATTCCACTCACGAACAACACGAGGAACTCTTCCACTCAACTGCGCCATCTAGGAAAGCGACCTAAGCTCTGAATGACAAGTAATTTTTGCCATTCCACGTCCACAGATATACACCGGGCTTAGGAAGTAGTTCGGGTTGTCCTAATGAGTTTCTATATCAGTAAAGACCCAGCCTATAATTGGTGTTTATGTGCTGTGGTATCTAAATCACATCCGCGGTTTGCTGTATTCTAAGTCATAGGAATACAAAAAAGGCAGAGCAAAAGGTTTTTTTTGAAATATAGAACATGTTGAACATAAGTTGATGTTTTTGTTTGTGTGTTTTGTTTTCTGTATTGCTTAGCAAGCAGCCTGTAGTAAGTGGTAGCAGTGACGGGATGAATATGCCTACAGGCCTCTTATTTTATGTGATAACACGGTATTTTATCAATTGATGTATTGGTTACAAACAAGCGATATTACCTGTGTGTACGTGTATAATGTGTGCCTATGAAACACCGTAGCGCACTTTACTGACCATAACTGCATCATGGTATAGTTTCCAATGGTTTTCTGGAAGCGACGAGGATGTGATGACCAATAGAAAAGCGAAATTTAGCATAAGCAGAGGGTGTTTGATTACAGTCACCACTTTATGATCTAGCATTCTACTTTATACTTATAGAATTATGGAATATATGACATCGAAGGATGATAAGCAATGCTTTTCCTTTCGCTGTGTCGAACACCACCCATATCAAACTGAAACTAAGACTCCGACTCTGAAGGGACATTTGGTCTGAAATGAACCAACAAGACTCGCGAAAAAGGGAAAATGTTATAAGTGTGTTAGATGATAGCCAATACATTTAGTTAGGTCCAGGAATTATCTAACCTCTTCTCTTTCCCTGTGTGTTTGGGCTAGCTTCCATTGAAGGTATCTGTGGCTTGTATAAGTGTGTGACTCAACCGCTCGGTCAGAATCTAACCACAGAACTATGCTGACACGGTCTCACGTCCCTATCGGAAAGTGTTCCTGTTCTTTGTATCTTTTTGAGCGAAGTCTTGAAATCACTGGACTAAATTCTCCAAATACTCGGGTACAGTCTGAAAGAACCGCACCCGTTGATGTCCGTGCAGTCAGTTTGTTTATTGGAGTGTCAAGACCGAGTCTGCATTATTTCCTTCCCGACTTGTCTCTTCTCTTGCCGAGACGCAAACACAATGTAATGTAAACCACCTTGTAACTTTCAACTGAGAAAGTACCTAACTAACTACACAGGGTAGAAGGTTCAATAATCTTTCATGATGTAAACGTTACACAAAAAATGGAAGGATATGACACCCGGAGTGGGGAATATGAGAGAAAACATGCTGAACGCTGTTTGACCGCAAATGTCAGGCATTGCGCACGTGTGATCAAAAAGGTGGTTATAACGACAAAATCTCTAGTGAACCACAAACCATATGAACATTTTGGTAATTGATAATTGGCGCCATTGTAATTGAAAGAAGATACATACACACGTCAAGATCCTATCATTTGTACAGCATATTTTCGCGGTCGCTGAACAAAGATGGCCTGTGCAGAAAATATCGTAGACAGAAAAACAAGACATAAAAACCGTTTGACAAAGTATATGTAGCAAAAAAATGGCTTGGAATTTTACCCAAAATGATGAAGATTGTTTAGTAAAGTACTAAAATATGGTGGCCAATCAAAATGCTACGAACGATTTCATTTTCAAGTCATTTTTAGGAAGCACACAAAAGTTCTGAAGAATCTCAGAGCAAAGCACGCATTGAATATTGTGCGAGCATATGTTACACCATGGAGTTAGGGAGATGGGGTGAACATACATATGTTCAAAAACCACGAATGCATTCTTTTACTAATAACGTTAGGCATTTTCGAACTGACTGTATCATTTCGCCTGAAAAAAGATACATTAGAATCCGCATTTCAAAGTTCACGGAGATAGATATACAAACCATGTGGTTATAGCCGCTTCACAGTGATGTATACATGTACTGTTCAAGAACATTGGGTGTAATGAATTGACTAAAGAAAAACACATTTTCAAGAGTGATTGCGATGAAAAGGCTCACAAATCGCTCTGGAGGCTGTACAGAACGGGACATGGGTGGGCGACTGGGGTTGGTTATGGTGAGTTAGGATCCCAACTCAACGGCAATAGTCTAAGCCATCACTCCAAATGTCCACATCCAACAGTTTGTTATGTGATGCAGAAAACTGCCCACTCTCAGCGGTGTGTGTGGTCAGAGGATGGCTGTTGTTTGGCAAGGGGAGACCTGATGAATATCAGAAAACAACAATAACAACAAGACCGTCGTGAACAAGTTTTGAGGAAGATGTTGCATGCACTGTCAATGCCTGAGCTCATTGTATTTAGTCTAATTTTTACGTTACTTTCAATGCAGCTGTTATACTTTACACTAACGTGTATTCGGGACCTTCCATGACTTTGGTACCAAACACACTCGCCAACTATGGTCGGTGCTGGGTTGGGTGTAGCCATCCTTTTATAGCTCAAGCTCCCATCTTTGATCGCATTCAAGCAGAAGCTGTCTTTCTCGATACTTCTTCAAAGACTACAAGTATGGATATGCTCTCATTCACAGATGGCTTGCTTACGACTAACACCCAGCCATGGTCTAGAGAAGGTTGGTAGGCCGTGGTCGGCTGTTTGTGAAAAGGACTTGACTCAGTAGATTCAATACTGACATACTCGTACAACACTGTCGACTGAGCAGCAAAAAATAAATCGACTATTCACACCATACACAATGCATATCTGTCTAAAACAACTTTAAACCTCTGTATTCCGATTTGGGGTAGGAGTTTTCCTTGCTGTATTCCTTGCTTTAACCTGATTTGTACTCCGGGTCTAAAGTTGTACAAATGTGACTTTTTCTGTGTTAAATACAGTGACAAACCACAGATTTCTCGGGTTCATTTACTCCCCATACGACCAAGTTTTTAACGTCACAAGCTTTATTGGCGTGACAAAAAGTGCAGCAGCTTTTGTACAACAACAAAACTACAGAACTAGAAATACAAGATGAAGCTGGAAATTCCACTTACTGAACAAAATATAAAGGCTATCTTGACTAAATCTGTAACATACTGTTGTATCAGTTGGACTTGTCGTTAGTTTCAGTATTCTTTCGAATAACAAAACGATCTTTTACTTGATGAAATCATGATGAAGAAGACGGAGTACAAGGTTATTGTAAACAGGATGGTTCGCTGAAACGTTACACACATGGAGAAAGAACCCCAGTTGCTTTAAATCCGTGTAACAGAAACCGGATCACTGTTCCAGACACCATGTGGAAACAAGAGGTCCTGATCTCCGCACCTCTGCGACTTAACTTGGATAAGAAAACTACAGGGGACCACTCGGCATCAGCAACAGGTTCAAGTACCTCTACAAGTGTGATTTATCACGAGTTCAGATCTGTCCAGAGAGGTACACAGAGGGTCACTTCATTCGGGCTGTAAGTCTATGAAGTTGTGGCTACTGAATCGTCTAGGTTGGGCACTGATGCTGTACCAAGCTTTTCCCTTCTCCCTTGCGTTTTGAAAGTGTAGAAGAAATTGCTATCTTTCAAGCAGGACAAAACAAAACAAAACACCGGGTGACTAAAAAGTACTTTACCATCTGGGCCGCAGATTTGTGATGCTTACTTGATAAAGATAGACGTTGCTGAAGTAAGGTCGACCTACGAAGAAAAGGGAGCAAATTTTGCATCTCCCCTTCATCTAGACAGCATTGGTCTTGTAATGTAAGTGTGCTAACTTTAAATAAATGATCTACATCATGATCTACGTCAGTTTCAGAAGTTTACCGTCAGAAAGGTACAGTAATATCGCTCTCTATGATTGGGCTGCCCAGTTTAACGTATGAAATACAAGTCAGCGCACAAAGGTCCAGTCGTTCTAGAGATTACTCCATTGGAAAGGAAAGAAAACGAAGACTGAGAAACTTTTGGAATGACGTATGGGCAATCACGGCGAGGTAAAACACACCATTCTAGCGTAATCTCGTGCCTGCAGCACAACTCATCTCTCCCAACATTCTCTCCGTGTCTCCAAATTGTCTGCTGGATTCACGCTTGATTACCGAAGGAGGGGAAACATTCTGGGAAGAATGCCAGGTAAGCACGTTTGTCGTTCGTCGCCACATCTCCGCGCCCATTCCCCGAGATTTGTAGACACGTACGGGAACACGATTTTCAATTTGTATGATGCAGGACACTGAGTGACAGTCATTTGATGCCGCTTCTCTATCACATTCAATGAGTCGTGTGAGATGTATCACTGGACCCTTCTAAACCTTAAACGTGGGATTCTTTACCCAGGATTATCCTTTCAATAGAGGGATACTCTATGAAATATCTCATTGATTCTGCTACGAAAAGTATCCCCAACTTGCCTTCCAGCGTAAACAAAATCCACACAATTTTTTTGGCGTTGTTACTTATATCTCTTAGTACACTTAACCATTCTTGTATGACTGATGCATGGCTTGTAACTAAATAACTCTTGTAGCAGCGCCAGTCAGAACGTGGGCCGATGCAATATTAACCATTAACCATATTCCGACGTTATCATAAGCTGGTGTACACGGCGCACTGCAGTGTATAATACGTAGTTGAACTCACCTTGAACCTGACTGATGAAGAGGCTCCGTGTGAGGTAGATGATGCTGGCTGTGGAGGGACAGGACGGCGCTCATGGGCTCTGTTAGGAGGAGAACGAAATGACGTCACACTTGGGCGTGTCATCCCTATGTAAGCCATTGCTACGTGTAACAAAGAAACCTACTCATTCCTGGTAATCTAATTACGTTAGTTTTCCGTCAAATACTAAATAGAATTGCGTAAACAAAAACATTTTGTAGTGTTGATGGTTGTGGCTTGTATTATATTGTAAAGAAATGAACACAGAAAACAAAGTATCACGATGAATGCAATGTTTATCTCAAGACATAAGTGAGTTTTATGATAAGTATAAACACACATTATATGTTGTACACACAAAACATACTGCATTTTGCATACTTTCAAATCTAAGATAAGGTTTATAACAATGGAAAGGAAAAATGACCTATATTCTTAGCATAGAAATATTATGTAGCTTTGATGTTTGTTGTTTACAAAGAAATGCTCATAGAAACATAAAATATCAATATGAATACAAACATGCTCTCCTGAAGTACCTTATTGCATAAAATGCTATGACAATCTGTCACATGCAAAAATCAATCGATGATATAATAATAATGATAATAATAACAGCTTGCTATGCTATATTGTATAGATCTATACGAACATACGGGGCTTATCTATCATTATGATATCGTTCGCTATCTTGTCAATGTATTGTGCTTCTTATGTCAAACTGATTGTTTTACAAAGATATTTTTTGTTTATGTTTATGTTTTGTTTTGTTCATGCAGGTGAGGACAACAACAAGATAAAGAAGGAAGAGACTGAAAGCACTATTTCTTCCAGGGGAAACACCACCAGACAACAACCTGTGCAGCGGTTGCTTTGAAGTGAAATCAACGCGTTAAACATTGTTTACATTACAGAAAACGCTATGTGTAAAGTCTGTTGATCAGAAAAGGCAAATGTAGTAAGGTATGGTGTTGAATTCGCACTGTGTAAACAGGACAGTACTTGTTCTTTACAGATGCAACTGCGATGTAAAAAAAAAACAACACACATTTTTGCTACCCTGTCTACTATCAAAAGTTGCCAGTTATGTTATATTAATGAGGTGTTTTTTACACAGGTGCTAAGGATAGATACTGGGTCATCTCTCTATTCTCTGCTTCTTGTCTGCTATGCATCATTGTCTTCTCGTGAAATATATATGTAGCACCACTTTTTGTCCATGAGTTGACATCACAGCCAAGGTGAAGACATTTCTTGTAAACAAGCATGCGAATAAATCTCCCCCTTTGCAGTAAATATTATTGAAAAGACTAAAAAAGTTCGACCAAATGTATTTTGTCCAAGGAAACATTGCCACATGTTGTATTCTATTATAACTCAACGAGCTATAACTCAATATGAAAGTTAATGATTAGATTTGAAGGATATACTTAGTAAAGATGACCAGGTGGCGTATGGTGATATCAGTCACAGACATCTTCAAGGATGGATTAAAAAAAGTGATTGACACAAGTCAAAGACTGTCTAGAAAAACAAGTCTTTGCACCTGCCCCATTGTCAATGGTTAGAATACCTTGAATCGTTCGCTTCGCAATTTTCGGTTACGAACAAGTTTAATGTAAACATGTATGCGAAGCCTCGATATGAATATTGAAGAAACTAGATATATTAGTTGTTTATTTTAGGTTCTAACCCATTCACATTTTTATAATACTGCTATAGACAACCGCTACTTATGTATAAACTCAGTCAGGATTTGGCGCTTACCACAACCTAAACTGAACGAAATGATACGCATACCATGTTCTTAGACATCGTGAACTCAAAACACCTAAGTTCTCTGCCACAGCGTCTTTAATCTAAACTATCATTCAGGAGGTTAAAACACAACAGATGCCACCTTATATCTTGGCCTTTTCAGTGCTAGGTCTATAGTAGAAACATTTTTATGATTTAGAATTCCCCTTGTCAAATTCGGTACTCCAGAGGTAAACGTTAGATTGAACTAGACAGAAACGCTCAAGAGACACGCGAAAAAGTCGTCTGATTTTGCCGACAATCCGGTAGTGTTTGTCAGAACAATCAGTCAAATAAGTGTTTTCGTCTAGGCTTTCCTCAAGGCATGGTCTTGTGGTATTTCCTGAAGAAAATTGAAGCCGGTCAAGTGGAATGTATTTGCGCTTGTTGTTAACAGCTGTGGGGATGACAACACACCTTTTGCGGTCCGTACCATGTGGTTGACACATCACTTTTCATAATACCTTTAAGAAAACCTTCCGTGGCTAAGACTTTAAGCTTTAACTTGTGCAGCGGGTACATTCCTTGTCGCGTGATAATTGTTAAGTTAAGGAAGGCGGAGGAAGCTGCAATAGAATCTTGCAAGCGTTTTTCACCGCCGCTCGAAAACGCATATCACTCCGCTTTCACCGTTACGGTAAATGTGTCAATGAACCCACAATTTCACACACCCTCTGTAGACGTCATAGCATTGAGAACAAACCTACGCTTTTGTAAGGGTATAAAATTCTTAGTGTCACAAATGAAGTGCCCAAAAAAGTAAAACCACTAAAATGAGCAATGTTGTCAAACTATTTTTCAAAAGAAAAGTTGTATTTTGTGTAAGTACAGCATAGACTGGGACATCACATCTTTCCATGAATTAAGCTTTAAATGACACGAAAATAAAACGATCTTAGCGTTTTGTTGGGATTTTGTCTAAGAGGAAGAAATGAAATTTTAACCAGGAAACCATCCAGTAGGGCTTGGAATCATAGCGAAAGTATAGAACAGGGTGCATCAGTTCTTCCTAACGCATTTTTTTTTGCAATTCTTTACGCCTCTATTTTGCTGATGTTATTTGGTGGGTTATAGCCAAGACGACAGTTTCCACACTCTGGAATGAGGTAATTTGCGAAATTTAGATTAGGACATCCCCAAATTATATTCTGAAAATAAACACAGCATTGTTATGATATGCAATGCTCAATCAAAATTCATCCAAAAAGAGCGAGTTCTAGGTTCCTATTCGCAATCGCTTCCGATCGTATCAAACTAAACATGCAACTGTTTATATAAAGACATGGTGGTTTAAATATGGCTGTTGAGTGTATCAAAGTTCATGATTGGAATTTTCCATACATAAATATGGGATAGAGGCCTCAGCATGCAACCCCTCATGCCTCTGCATAGGCGCTAAACGCGGCAACAAATTCCGACACCGGCACACAAACCACAAGAGGTCGCGACATAAAGCTCTTGCGGGGTCTAACCATATAATATCACATGCATAAGAGTGCCATGAATATGGTTGTTAAGTTCTAAGTGATTATGGAGTAGGGTAATAAACACTACAGGTGGCTACATGTTGCGTTTACGATGATATGTCACGCAATGTTGCCAACGTGTTGCGGTATAAACCTTCGGTTTAACAACTACCTGTCGTCGTCTGAAATCAGGGGGGGGGTGTAAGTGACTTTGTGTTACATGTACGAATGTACGAGTAGATACATCATGAAATTACAACGTTGTTTTAATGTAAGATTGCTGACGAGAAAACGATACACATAAAGTACACTGTTTGTGCGCTGGGAAATGATTTTCTTTAAGCTTTTTCAAACTACTAACAAGAAACTTTTTAAAAATGAACGTTAACAGTTTTGATTTAACGGTGATTCTTTACTACGATTATGTCTGGTGCGTATTGTTGGTGTAAATTGCACGTAGAAATTTCTTTACTCCGATATTGTCACTGTCGTAGGCAAAGCATAACCATATTTTAACGACAACCATGTAAAGTAAAATATTCTCTCGCAAACACATTCACGCTTAAAAAAATAAGTCATAGCCGTATTAATGAGAACACTATAAAGGATGACCTTTGACCTATATATCTGTCAATCAACAACACGAGAATAGAGTCATCTCTTTTGGCTGTTTTCTTCAGAACTTCTTCTTTTTTTACAGCGGTGCAGCTTCTTCTATATGTTTGGACAGTTGCCATGGAATTGTAAGCGATGCTCGTATTACAACAGACGAGAATGGGGAGGGGGGCGTTTTATTGAATGTTGTAAATGCTGTGACCTATAGTAACAGTCACGCGGCTTTTTGCTTTTGCTTGTGGCAACACTATGTGTGTGTGTCATGGGCAACTTACAAGTCTGTCTTGTTCTTCTGTCTTCTTTTTATAAATGCTGAATGCATAGTGCTGTACTAAATGGGTGTTTTAGTTTTTTTTTACAATCAACACTTAAATATAAACTAACAGAATATTACATACACACAGAAATATTAAAAGCAGTGAATGCTTTCATTGGAAATGCTTTTTCTGAATGCTTCTACCTAACAACTTGTCTTTTTTTTTGGCGTATTTTGTTTGCATTAAGGGTTCGTGTACATATAGAGTAAAAATGTGCGTTGCTTAAAGTGGCACCAGTGCTTGAAGCCTGTACGTTGTAATGTGAAGGATAGCTTTCTACCTCTTCCTGTGTCTTCCCTACTGACGCACACTATCTTGTCTTCCTTTGTACCCTTCTTCCCCCAAATGTTACCTGACACCTGTTACAGGTGTGTGATGAATAACAGGTGGTGTCAGGTGACGATGACGTCAGCCTTTGCAACAAATTAGCGGCCACCAAAAGGGAACCTTCTCTGCTAGGCTTGGCATAAGGACCTCCAGGCAAAGTCTGTTTTTCAACGATAGCCATCTTACAAACTGAGTCTTCGGGCAGATTTATTATGTTATCGCGTAGGGGGACTTAAGCCTCTCTATCTCTCACCTTTAAGCAATTTCCCTATTTTTCTTTTGACATAATTCATCACTTGCTAAGAGAACCCAATAGTGTACTCAAAAAAAGATAACATAAACTACCTACAACAAAAAGAAAATTTGAGAAAATGAAATCCACTCCTCCATTGTTGGTGACACGAGTCACAAGTTTGATTCATGCATTCTTTTCTATATTTGTCCCTCCTTTTCTCTATCTTTCATCCACGTGATAGTCAGACAACAAGAAGCTGAAAATGTTTATACAGATGAAAACTTTTATCTCCAACAAAAAGAAAATTTGAGAAAATGAAATCCACTCCTCCATTGTTGGTGACACGAGTCACAAGTTTGATTCATGCATTCTTTTCTATACTTGTCCCTCCTTTTCTCTATCTTTCATCCACGTGATAGTCAGACAACAAGAAGCTGAAAATGTTTATACAGATGAAAACTTTTAATATCACAAATGTCATCGTGGTCCATGACAGGCATCTCTCCATGTACAACGTACAATAGATTTTGACATGAAATTCACCTATTTGGAACCTTTGTACAATTATAGTGAGAAAGTGTGAAGCAACCTCTGCTTATTCAGTTTAGACGAGCAACTGTTAATAACGTTACATGATGCAAACAAGCAAAGACCTACCCCTACACAGTGGCACAGACAAAATACCATGGCGAGATCGAGCAAAATACGATCATTTGGATACAATAGCCTCTTACGCGTGTGTATAATAAGCTCCATTGTAAATTACATCACATCATACTAGTGTTGACACCATGCAATTTCATACTCTGCGGTTTGAAATGACACCTATTTTTACAATTCATATCTCCGTGCATGGAAATGCAAATAAGAAATGAAATACAATGAGAATAATGAGATTCGCAAGTGAATATTTGGCGGGAAATTCGTCTACACTCATACAATTCGCTTAAAATACAAAGCACCCCTGTTTAGGACTTGATATGCTACTTCTACCACTAATTATATTACAATACAACACGTAACTACAATGTCTAGAAAATAAGAGAAAAATACGAAATGAGCGACCATTTTTTTAATATTAGACTACATCCATAGCCATCAGCCTATACTTCCACGGTACATCTTACAATTCCCTTTCCCTTGTCACATATACATAACGTCGACGTTTGGCACCAGTGCTTATCAACAACTAGCCTTGACAATCGATCATTGGTACGACGTCATGAATGTTCTCTGGTCAGAATGTACAAATATAGTAGTGCAGTCCCTGGATAACGTACGCCCCCCTCCCACTCGGTGACATTGATAATAAACGTGTTTTTGTTTTTTCGTTGCTGAGTTTGCCTTAAGACATTCATTTTATCCGATGTAAACTTAGATTGTCAGAACTACCAGTGATCGGCTTATCAGATGGTTTTACGACAGAAAGTCTACCTCTGACCGAGAAAAACATCCACGCCACACCTTTTACATTGACACTACATATTCACGTTTCTCTTTACAGGGTTATTTCAAATCGTCTGTTTTCTATCAGAATGCTGAAATTCTGTTATCAGAGACAGGAGCAAATTAGGTATTGTGTATTACATTGATGTATGAATATCATTATAATAAATATTTGGTTACATCATACAAGTATTCCTTTTCTATGAGCATATAGATATACCCAAATATCAATCAAAAGTGGTACTTGATATGACTGAATTCTCCATCTTGCCTGAATAAGATGTATATTTCGGATAAGTACATATGGCAGAAAAACATGAGAAAACACCCTGGGATTTGTACAAACACGCACCCACACTCGCACAACATACATTCCTGCTGGTGATGGATGAGCGTGGAGACCATGGACAACATCAGGTCAAAGGGCAACCGGATATGACGCACGCTTTTCCCAAGATTCATTGCTGACTTACTCTGATTTGTGCAAATATACATTGAGAAATCTCATTTCTGCTTTCACGTAACTACCACATTCTATGAAATAGATTTGTCACCATGAATATCGCAGTGAATACGCTACCATTCTCTAGATGTCGTACACAGTACATAATATGCACAGGGAATGATTCTACTGGAATTGGATGTTTTGTGACACCAAAATTGGATGACCTATTAGAAAAAAGATGTATTGTATCACGATTGTTGGCTACCAGAGCTAGATGGATACAGAAAAACAACGCCATATGTTATCATGTGCACACACACAGATTCATAATAGCATTGCCATCTTCAGGGCAAGATGCTTCGGTCCGATCATTTATATGTACAATTTCACCATGGTCATTAAAACAGCAACCTCTTCACATGAATCGTACCAAAATACTGCTGCGTATGTAAAACATGGAGGAGTTTGAATGAGGTGGCAAATATAGCTCGTTAAGAGGTATGATAAATACACGATTGTCTCAGGTATGAAAAATTCAATGTTGGGGTGCCAGATGCCGATATCACATACCATATATTCAGTTAAACATGGCATTATTGAACATTTGTGGAGAGCAGTTGAAAGTGAGCCAGGGAATGCTCATGGGCCTACATTTATATTGTGGGTAAGTACATGACCTTGTGCCATTCGTTTCTTTTGGAGGTTTTGTAATGCTTTAGTAAGCAGGACATCAGCCAACTGTTGCCAGATGACCAGTCCTTGGTCCATGCCTGTTACAAAGTGACATGTCCTTGGTACACGCCTTTGATCTAAGCTTTAGAGACCATGAACTCAATCAACATAGCCCTTGACCCTTACGTAAAAACACACACGTCTTGTCTCTTTTCCGGCTGGCTTGACAGCTTCATCTTCAAAGGATTTTTTTGTGTGGAAAAAATTATATATTCCTTAAACTAATTTGGTTGACATCAAAATCATCGAAATTCAGATCTGATATTTGACCATGTTCCAGGCATATTTCAGGACCATATTATATCAACAGAGCTCGTTGTCATAGATTCCAAACATTTCATACAAACAGTACATAACTGGTCGAAGGGCCGTTGACTTTCTAATTGGTGTTCTATTTTGTGGCATCGGTACGCGAGAAAGTACCATTGGCCGAATTATTTGATTCTTTTAGACTCTTAAGTGTTCAGAACAACATAACCCTTGCGATTCAAGGGGCATCATCATTTCGCCTTTTAAGTGATAACCCTATCCATAGCTATAAGATGTTTCCATATATGGGCAAGTACCCGAGCGTGTATCATAAACGTGTAAGTCACCACGTCTTTGAAAGAAAATGTACTTTGCCTGCTTTATGCAAATAATGTTACAAATTTTCTCCACCGAAGTGGTAATGCTTCTTGCTCTTTTGAGATGGTTTGGGTCCTTACAAGATTTAGTGCTGCACACTAAGAAAGAAGCCTAAGTATCTCTAATGGAGACGAAAGACTGTGTGGTCTTTTGGATTACCACAATTACATGCCGAGAACCACTTTATGGCTAAGATTGCTCTTTCAGGGAATAGCGCTCCGTGTATCTCAGGGGGTTACAATTTAAGAACTAGAGTTTATAGGGGGCCGTGTATCTCGTGACCACAGTATCATTCCGACACCGTAGGAGCGCCGGGTTACTTGCCCATAAATGAAACACATCGAAGGCTTGTACAAGGACAAAGCCATACCATTTGCATTCACTGCCGTAAAATAGCCACTGGGTTAACGGACCATTTTGTCGTTTTTCTTTTCTTCGAGCGAATTCGTAAACACATCAGCCAAGTGTGTGCAAACATTTGAAAGCCATAAAAGAAAGGTTAACCGGTAATTTTCTCCTAAAGTTTTAGACAAACAAGTTAGCAAAATTTGATAACTTTAAAATATTCTTAAGAAATAGGATACATATTTACATGTCATGAATATATATATTTATATATATGGTGCTTGTTTAATGATGCTAGAACAAAGTATCTAAACGTGAAGAGAAATGAATTCATAGATGATGAACATTTTTATATCATTTATGTACAATTGGTTTGATTTCATGAAGATATGGCTTTCATATATAGATGAACATCCTTTGGTTTGGTTTAGAGATTTTGAGGATTGATTCTGGGAGTGAGGAGGGGGGAACTTGAGAGCATCTATTACACGGGGTTCGCCATAAAATTCATTGGAGTGATGACAAGTTACGGCCAAACTGCACGGAGAGCGAGGTTTGTTGGGTTAATCCTGGCGCTTTCCGGAGGTTAAATCTCTTTGATTTGTTGCTTACAAATCGATCTGTCGACTCCCAAAGGGCCAAGACGGAAAACTCCGCCGCCCTTACCCAACTCCTGCCAAGGTTTTAAATGCCATTCACACACCTCGCTATACGTACGGTTGGATGAACGCAAGCCGTCTGCAACTTTTATGTGCGTATTCTCGCATTTAAGTATCCCAAGTGAGTGTATATGTTATTTGGGGCGTTTAGACAGTATGCATCATGGAATTTAACTGCGTTTTTATCACTTATAACAATTATACACACGCCATGGCACCGTACAAAGTTCAAATTTCTGTCGTAAGGGGACTTCTAACACTACGTTGACACTACGTCAAAGAGACTTCATTGGTCGGTTGGAAACAGCAACAAATTTGTCTGATTGCTCTCTGCTGCTTGGAGGAGTGAGTTCAACAGCGGGGACCCAGCTCAACCGCTTCGGGACCATGTTCACCCTGAGACCGGCGCGACCGCCTGGTGCCCCCGCTCCTGCTGATTCCGTATCTGCTCCTCTCGTGCTTTGTTCATTCTCTTCATTTTCATCCGCCGATTCTGGAACCAGATTTTGACCTGCCGGTCACTCAGGTTCACGTGGCGCGAGATCTCCTGGCGCCGCTCTCGCGAGACGTACATGTTGAAGAGGAATTCTTTCTCTAGCTCGAGAATTTGGTACTTGGTGTACGGACACCGCTTCTTGCGCCCCACCCTCGGCGCCATCCAGCTTGTTGCTCCGCAGGAATCTGTAAAAAAAGAAAAATCAGTCCCTCACTTGCTTCCATCTATCATAATACAAGAAAATTAAGCTAACCTTGTATCACTTCTACATAATGTATTTGGTACGTCTGAAAAGAGGAATACTTGTAATCAAAGATAATCGGGATCTGGATAGTTAGATTAGCACACTGTGTGAATGTGACATGAATAAAACGTTAAGCTATACACTAGTAATAGATCATGCACAATGCTATGGTAAACCATGGCATGGTCGAATCAAAGACAACGCATTTTTATTGGTACTCTATCTTTCCTGTAGTGGAAAAGCCTTTTGTGTTTGGTGAAAGTTTTCACAGGATGCTGTTAGTAGTAGGATGCTGCGGCCTAGATGATCCTAGATTCGGTCCTCCCTAAATGACACCTCTAGTAGCCTCGACAATTTACAAGGGCGTCGTCACGAACGGCGTCCTCGCCAGGGCCGAGCAAACAACTTATATATCACGGAGAAGCCTTGCAAAGAGGCTTATTCTGTAAGACTCATTAACAGTATTGTAACTCGCGATGGGCGACCCCAAAGGTTGTAAATTGTAAAGCTCGGAATCCCACATGTACTAGAAGCGCCACCTAGAGGCTGGTGGGGAAACCGCTACCTTTATGGGGTCGAGAGTTTAATAATGATACCACCAACCACAATGATACGCGTACATGTGTGTAAGAGTCTTGAGAGCGTTTTATAGTCTTTTGTACGGGAAATTAAGGCCATCTAGGATACAGATAGGGCTATTGTTCTGAGGGACCTCGGACAGTGATGTGTCTACGACAAGCATGATTACTTACCACCGTGTACACAGGTTACAGATTTAATTTTCCTACCGTGGACACTTCATATCGTGGCGCGGCAGTGTCGTGGCTGGGGGCACGGCGGATAAAATCGGGTCTGATTCAAACAAAACCTCTTAGGAAATCTAGGCTCATCTTTGTCCGTAATTTAACGCCAGAATAGAGAGCGTAGACTGGTCCAAATGTCGCCCGATCTTGATAGATTTGCAGCCGAATGAGGAACAGGGGGGACATTGAATTAAAAGATCTCCCCCTCTCCGAGCAAAGTGCACGGGTTATGTGCGATTGTCTCCGCGATGGAGATGTAATGAAATTTGGAGACTGAACTTTTGGTGGGCGCGGGGGAGTCATGAGTCCTCGCACAGTCCCAAACGGGTATATTAAAGACATAGCACATTTGGATGCCATCTCTACATGGTTATATGTTCTCTAGATGTTCTCCCTTCAATGTTGTAAGAACATCACATGGTGTCTCCCCCAGCAACTACAGTTAATTTGAAGATAGAGGGACCTACCAATGATTTTAAACATTACAAATAGGACGTTGAATGGAATCTAACTTCTTTGATGTGTATTTTTGCACACTTTTATCTTTTCCACTGATGTGATATGATTTGTACGTTCATAATGAACACAGATACTTCACATCGCAGGGGACAGTTGACTATGTCCATACGATGTCTAGGCCGTATGTTGGCAAGTTGGAGTTTGGAATTTTTTGGACCGCACAGGTGGATCTGGATGATCTCAGACGGTTTAGCCTTTCTAAAGCCTAAGCTAATCCAGGTTGGAAGAGCCAACAGTGTTTTCTTTACCAGAATGACCTCCAGGACCTACCCAACGCATGGTCAGCTTTGACCAATACCAGTGAAATATTTGCCTTATGATATGTAGTCAAAGTCGATACTGGTTAGCTTAATCAGTAAAACATAGTCATAAAATTGCATAGTAAAAAAACTGCTTACAAACTACTCAAATTGCAATAGATTAAAATACATTTCTATTAGTTGAAGAAGAAGGTATTTGCCCTGGATGACTTTGATACGACCCCTAACATAGATATCATAGACCGGGGTCTGCCGTAGTATTTACTTGTAACGATACCTATCTGATAGGGGATTCAGTCTTTCCTAGGTATCTCAGATGTAAGAAAACGTATTTCACGTATCTTGTGATATTTTCAGAGGGGCACATGTTCTTACGCACGCGGATTTGTCCCCGTATCGGTACACGCTATGATTCTGAATAGAGCAAATCAGGTTGACATAAGTCGTGGTGTTTTACACGAGGAAAGGATCGATTCCCTGTAGGTATAATTTACTACAACCTCTGAATTGTCAGAGGAGACCACGAAGGGGGTTCTATGATGAAAACGACCTACCCTTTCAGGAAACGTTTATCGTGGCAACCCCCTAGAGATGCCCATTACAACAGAAAGACATTTTTCATACGGAACACGCCAAATTGTAAGACCCATGTAGGTACATGTCGGGCAAGACGATCGGGATCTAAAACGTTTACGTATATACTACTCCTGATAGAATGTTATTGACTTTATGAGATAAGGATAATAAAGTAGGAGGGAGTACCTTGCAGAGGGCTTGCTCCGTTGGTGCTGCTAGGTATCGAGGCAGGGGGCGTGGAGCAGGCGGTGTTTGGGTGGGAATCGGCCCCGGAGAAGTTGTTGTTACCCACGGGTCCTGTCGTAGGGCCTGGCGGGGCACTCCACTGTCCGAGCCCGCCGGTGTGCTTCTCTGTAGCGGCGAATATTCCAGCTGATGGGGCCGTTGGTCCCCCTCCGTGCGTGGAGTTGGACAGCTTGTGATAGTCTTTATTATTGCTGCTGTACTGATATCTACTAAGGTAGTTGTAGTCAGGATGGTGTGGTAGTTTCCTCTCCATGGGAAAGAACTGTGCCATCATACTGTCTTGACCGCACCCGAAGCGTTCGCTGGCACTCTTGGCACGGAAGTGGCTTTCTCTCTTGATGCCAGAGGATAGGGAGTAGTGGTCAATCGCCGAGGGTGTATAGTCCACGGCCTGTGTACCGTAGTAACCGCCTGTGATCCCGGGCCAAGGCGCGTCGTGGGGGGACAGGGACGAAGATAGGGCTCGCGCGTTGTGACCGTCCGAAGTCGGGGGGATGCGAGCACACGGCTGCCAGTGTGCACTGTCCAAAGCGCCGTTACCAGTCATACACAACCCGGGTCGGCCGTACAGGTTCGCGCTGCCGCCGCTAATGTAGGCGTCCAAAAGGAAACCTCCAGCAATAGGTGAGGAGCTTGTCATGGCTCGAGCTCATAATTTTCCTCTCCTAGGCCGCTGTCCCGCGACTTTCTCCGTAGCATATTTTATTCTAACTACCGTCAAGTCTACCTGCTCCTTTCTGCCCTACACTCTTAACACCACGTGACCGCACCCAGCCAATAAACACTCCCCTGTCGATCACACATTCCGATATACTCGACATTTGCCATCTTTTCAGATTATACGCCGAAAATGATTCTTTAAAAAAACCTCACAACTTTGGGATTCCCCTCTGCCCTATGCATCTATTGGCTTAGAGCTCGCAGGCTTGCTCGACACACGAACTAGATACATGTTTTTATGGGGGTGTGTTTTAAGGTGCCACGTGCAGCGAAGAGTGGGATTCTAAGCCAAAGTTTGTGTTTCGCCAACCGCGCTGCGTTCAGGGGTGATTCTGGGGTCAGACTTTCTCCCGGGGCAGCGTCGCCTCCCCAACACACACCAAAAAACGACCCTGAACTCTTTTGTTCTTTTCCTGACAAAGAAGCAAGCCGCTGCAACGACACTGCGTTGTCTCTGAAAAATGTCAAATGCAAACTTTTGACACTGGCGTCCAACGGTGAGGACTTCCAGGCCTATTTGGAACACAAGAAGGCATTGTTCACCTTTTTTTTCTTCTAGTCTTCCTAAATCCCACAGTCATCGATCGCAAATGTCGTTTCGGAATGTATTACGATATTTGCAAACGGCATTCGCTAATCCTTTTTCTTGATTTGTTGACCAATTAGGTGATGTAATTGCTTTTATTGCGTTTTTAATTCATCGCGTGCATTGTTCCCGATACATAAAAGACATTAAACATCTTAAATATTACGTTCGGTAAGCGCTGGGAACATTAGTTTTTCTTGTTTTTTGGTACGGGAAAGTCTCACCGCTAAAGCAGGTTGCGTCCCGGAGTGGTCCCCTGTGACGTTTTTTAGTGCACAACTGCGAAAGGTCAAAGGGTAGAACCTTTGTTCATTTAGTACAAGTGTGCATCCCACGTGACGGAGTTATAGACATTGGGTCTAGTGCTTCTGGAGTGCGGTGTAACCACACACACACACACCCTCCCCTCCCCCAACACGATCCATCGCCTGAAAAATCACTGCAGTGTCTTACAGAGCTTAGAGATTTAGCAAAAGCGACCTTGGCATTGAGTTAGTACATAGCGGTTCTTTATTCAACCAGCTCACACCAGTTGTATCCGCGCAGTTAGTTGAAGTTATGTCAAAGTTTTTTTTATTACAGATGGAAAGTTTTTAAAGAAAATTACTTTTCCTTTCTATGAACTTGAATAAGCGTAGCCTGCTATCTTGTCACTCAAGCCCGCCAAAAAGGTTTAAAAAAGAACCTCATTGAGCCCACTCATCGCGCGTTTTGCGTAGTTTGCTGCACTTCTGAAGAAGCTATACCGTGGACGAGAATGGCAGTTAACGTTACGCCAACACATTGAACCAAGCCGTAACATTCAAAAATCAAGAACAGACACTTAGAAAGAAAAAGTCTGAAAGAAGAGAGGAAGCTACCAACGTCATAAGGTACAAACTAGCGACCAAATTACGCACGGGTTGAAGCCGTGGCCCTTTTTTTCTTCAACAAGTATCTTCAGGGGTCGCCAAGAGTTTGCGATTTAAAGCACCATAAAAGCGAAACATACATGTCTCCCCGACCCTAACCCGCGTCCTTAAACACGTTTACAAGCCAAGGGTGAAATTGAGTTCACGCGATAGTTCATGGGGTAAAAAACGTGGTCCTGCGGGAATACCGAGCGAGAGAGACTCGGAAAGGAAGGGCAAGTCCTCAGGGAAACAAGTGACCCTAGCTAAGGGTATTAGATAGGAATACCAATTTGCGTAATGTCTCGGTATAAAGAGCCCTTTAGACACGCAAGTATAATATTTCATGCCTGTTGAATGTACAGTCTCTTTCTACAGGTGATACTCCGCAGGTGTCTGCCGCGAGGTGGTGAAAGTGTCGTAAAATCATCTCTTCAGGTTTGAAAGAACCTTCATCGATTTGCAATAAACATTCAACCCACCGTTTGAAATACGTCACCAGGTGTTCAGATCAGGGTTAGAAATTTTCCATATTCGAGGAAGACATAAAACTATTACTGCTGAAAATAGATAGCGCCAAACAAATGAGAAACAGACGAAAGACTAAAATTCTAAAGATGGGCAAAATTTCATAAGGTCTGTATGACAACGTGTAGCTTTCATGGGTAACGGATGGGCTCTATAGAGCTTTAGATTATAAGAGTTTGTGTAACATAGGCCAGAAAATCTACACCATCAACTATAGGAGTAAAAAGTCGAACCTTTATGACATATCTATATCTGACAACAAAAATAATACATAATCTGGAAACCTAGGAACGCAGTTCACGTGTAAAAGTTATTAAAAGATAACGAACAAAATACGGTTATATATCTTGAGATAGCAATCTTAATGCACATCGTATTGGAGTTTTATAGCCCTAGAAGGTGTGACGAGCTTATCTGTCTGCATGTACCGTTATGAGTTTCTTACAATATCAAAAAGCTTGACGGACAGGCGTGTGTGTACTTGTTTTTGTCTGTTTGTATGGCATACATGGTGAACCGCCTCATGGTGAAACACACCAGGTTTGTACTTAACAGCACTGCACTACAAGCTGCATATCTGGACAGATTTAATAGATCCACTCACACCGAGATGAACAATAGTCGTGTTGATAAATGTGGTGGGTTCTTTAACATGCTAGAGAAGTGGCTCTTCTTAAAGCACTGGGCCCCAGTCCTATCCGAGGGTAGTTTTGGTCATTTTTGGTCCTTTACGTTGGGAACATTGCAAAACGGCGAAAAAAGCCGTTTTGCACTTGATACAGGAAACAAAAGTACGAACTATACCTATTCAATTTCATTTTATTGTAGGCTGCAAGGAAAGCTAAGGAGGTCTACACAAGAGCGCACGCCACTATTTTGTACGAAGATCTTTCCTAGCCTGAAGCCAGCTAATACTGTATCCCATTAAACCCGTTTCGGTCAGAAAATTGTGTAGATAGAGCCTTTTGATCTCTAAAGTAGAACAGTAGATGACCATCGGTACATAGGCCAATGACCAGGGTTGTAAAAACGGTGGGTATCTCCGCTCTCACGGGGGTCATCTCTCAAGAGGTCCGCTTATCAGGTTCACGTAAAACGCACGGAAGAAACTCTTACCAGTGCCTGTATGTACCGCCGATAAGATTCAACTCAGTCTCAGAAAATATACCGTTCTAACAATGAAATACCTGCGTACTTGAAGAAATTACATCTAGATGCCTCATCTTAAAGATATGATGAGGTTTAAGGCGTTACCTTGTTGAGGTGAATGTCTATTGTCTCGATACATCCGTTTTCTTGTGGCAAACCTGTGCGGAATGTTGACACCCAACAATCTTATCTTTCACAACAGGATGTCTGCTTATTTTGACATTGTCTACTGAAATTTTTCACTTCTAATCCTAAAGAAAGTTGGTAAAAATAAGACGTTGAAGGCAAGGATTGACTAAGCTGAAGGTGGATGCGTCTTTTATTTTACGATCTCTGATCATTTGTTTTCTTCTTTCAGGCAACTGACAGGAGGGTCCTAGTCTAAAATCGAACACCTGGTTTGAAAGTTTAAACAAACGACCCCCTTTCACCTTTGTGTATACAAAACATCGGGACGTCTTGCCGTTTCCGTGATAAGAAGTAAACGACTTCTGACATATCGTCCTTCACATCTTGATGCTGCCAAGTCTTTGATCCATTAATACGGTGTAAGTCTTATCTCTTGGATCCATCTTTTGCACCTGCGGGTAAAGCCTGGGCAGCCGAGTGGCGGAAGGTTGTGTGTTCCCCGTGACTTCTGCACAGATAAAAACCCGCGATAACCGGCCCGAATGTACCGGTCATTAATCTGAAGCTACTTTCTATCTGAGGATGTGATCAAGGTCCCTATGATTTAACCTTATAGTACTACCCCCTGGCACTTTACATTATCTCCCGTGTCTTCCTTCCTTAGTTAACCATGTATACACACAGAGATAGATCTTTATGAAATCATCCACCATACGAATATGATAAAGGTCCCATGTCGCCTAAAGCCCCTACGGAATACTTTTAACATCGCCTTTGTTTACACATGATGAAAGAACAAGTGAAGCGCGGTAGAAATTCACTTACAATCCGGTAGTAGCTACAAATGTCCCTTTACAACATTAGCAACAATGTCACGTAGAAAACATTATATCGAACACAATACCTGCTTTGACTAAAGGTAAACGTATTCGTGTGTAATGGGTGGTAAATAATATGTAATGACTACAATAAGTCACAAATCACTTGGGGCTAATCATTAGTGAGTAACTATATATATATATATGTGAGCAAGAAGCGCAAACAGTGTCATTACAAAAAAGATTATAAGGGGCGTTTTTACAAGAGTAGTACAAGGGTCTTTAAGATACATCAAGTATTCCTTATGCCGGTCTTGTTTTCTTAAGGTACGTAATTGTCAGAGACTGTGTCTTGCGTTAAGTAGTGGTCACACTGGTATAACAAGTATACTAAGGTTACATGATTTTCACACTATGAGGTGTAAAAGCCACGACCCTGACACCCTTTTACTGTAATAAAAACTTACTAACCTAGTATTGGTGGCTCCCTCAATTATAGTCCTCCTACATCATACTTAACCAGAACAATGGAGCTAACAAACCAGGCATAAATTGCTGTAAATGCTTAAAAGGTACGTGTCAACATTAGATCAGTCTTTGTTGTTCTTATGGGTGCTTTTATTTTTACATACGAGTACCTTGACCCCTAAGGTTGGAGGTTATCTGACCCCGACACCAAAATGTGTTGGTGATCAAAACCCCCAAAATATCGCGAGGATTGGCGTGATTACGCGCGAGTTCTTAGTGTTGCTATCTTTTTATACTGGACCGAGATTATGACAGCCGTGAACAACAAACACCATAAACGATGTGTCACCAAGGTCTGTACATTTTAACCTAGTTTGCATAACCTTATAGACCACAAATTTAGGTGCGCCAAACATTTCCGATGTTTCAGACGTTTTAGCACTGTAACAGTGTGGATTCTTTTGCGTGTCAAATTTGAAACAGTCTGCACAGAATTCCTCCTAGAATTTCTTATCTTTGATGTTACGGAGGTCAAAGACCTATAGATGATATTTCTTTTGTAAAAACAGTCTTATGGTTAAGATTTATATTTGTATCAACGTCCGCTATAATTATGTGCAGGTGTTTTAGTTTTGACTATCGTGATCTCTTCATATGCGTGCAACACAGTACGGAACCAGACAATATGCCAAGATCTCTATGCGGTTCCAATGTAAAACATCCAACAAGGCTAGATAGGCTATTTACGTGTTACTGCGCTCTAGCAACTGGCCTAACAAGGTTTTTAAGCTGTGTGAAGGACTGTGTCATGTTTTGGGATATTTCATGGAAAGATTCTTCAACTACCAATACCTCATTCTTCAACTACCAATATAAGACTTCTATTAATATTATAGCAGACATTTGATAGATAAAGACCTGAACAGGCATATTTAAACCTTAAAACTTTACGAAGAAAACTTTCGTCTATGAGTTTGTATCATGCAGAAAAGTTACGTCGTTGTTTGTAATCTTTTCTATATCATGGATATAGTGACGTATAACTGCTGACCATGTCATCTGTATAGTGATGATATTTTACAGCATTCACGTACGCGTTGGTATCCTTAAATGTATAAACAAGGATTGAAACAGGCACAAAACTAGCTTTACATTACCTACATGTATTCTCGCGGCCCTGGTAGCAGTAAATGGTGATTGTCGACAAACCCCGCAAGCCTATTGCCGCAGGCAAAAGCACTACTCACTGAATTGACCCCTATCGTACAATAAGGATATACAGCAAGCTCAGTAGTGGTTAACACAACGTTGTGGTGTGCACATGTGCCCATTGTCGACCTCTAGTCTACCTCGGTTCTCCAGAGCTGTAAATTCTCAACCTACCCTCACATTAACTCGAAGTTAAACTTTGCTGTGTCTAGACTAGATGACCTACTTGAAAACACTTGCCTTGTTGTGTGTCTGGTGACGGCATCCCGAACTGGGTTAAACGTGTGGTGATTTTAACACCCAGTTTAGAACGTGTGAGAAAAGCAACCTACATTTTAGGAAAGAGTACTTTAAGTGTTTGCGGATACATGTAGGTGTTGCTGTCCTCTCCTAGTCGATGGCTAGATAGTCCAAGGTGTCAAAACGTTTTTTTGGTATTCCCCTTATTGTTTCAAAGCAACGAAAGAAACAGAACCTAACATAGAAAAGGGATGCAAAGTAATATCCGAGCATAGTAAATGCAAAGTGTCCAAAAACAAGCTAAGATATTTCTTGAAAAATACATACATTTAAATGCATCTAGGAGAGAGAAAAATAACTTGGAATAGTGAATTGATAACTATCTGTGAGCAAATGTTACAATTCTATGCTTGTTAGTGCTTTTTGAAATTTGCATGTGGTTTCAGGAAAATATTATTGATACAGCTCGAAATGTGGGTAAGAATATGTGTGTTTTCATTCGATTGAGCTTCTGGTTTTTCTCAAATTGAACAGTCTTAGTTTATGGCATTTCATTTGGCTTCGTTTGTGCACCAGTGAAATATGGAGGTTAAAAGGGTCTTCATCAAATCATATGTTATAATTCTCCATCCAGACGTTTCGATTGCTATTGATGTACTCTCTTTCAACTATAAGGATGAATTCATAAAGGAAATAGATGAACTGTAATGTAATTCTAAATCATAATCAGTTTACATGATTTGATTTCGTCCATGTACTCTTGGTAAAAGGCAGCGAAATCACAGCAATCATTCTCAAAGCAAAACATGCTTGGACCTTATTCACATCAAACTAGTTGAATGTTTTATAACAGATATTTCAATATTTTTGTTATGATACAGTAAAACCTATGTCGGATGATTCTATGCCTAGTTTTAAGATACGGTTGGTCCTCTTGCCATATTCTGAAGATCACGATGGATACATGCACGGACGAATCGAAACGATAAGTAAAAAAAAACCCTGAGCGATCAGCCATATAAACTAAATGAAGACTTTCATAGATGCAAAATATTCTTTCTATTGCTTTAACGAAATCTGACGAACGGTACATTGGAAATCACAGCAGTGATGTACAACAAATGCGTGATCGTATCTATACTGTGCGGATATGTAAGTCGTGATAGTACACGCACACAGTTTTTTCAGGTTCTAACACTTGCTGGAGAATAAGATCTTTCTTCAGCACTGAAAAAAAACACAGAAAATCTAGCATCGAATTCAATACAAATTCTATCAACTCATGAGCATCAGAATTTTGAACATGACGTATGGCCAATTTACAACGCAGACGCTTAGTTTTTAGTAATAACAACGTAGCTGTAGCGAATTCATGATACTGTGTTACATGGAGCATGTTGCAGTTGGGTAAAGTAAAATGTTCGGTTGCACCTCTGACTTGTAAAATTCTACTACATCATTCAGTCAAGAATTCTTGCAAACCCGATGAAATAGGTTTGTAAAGAGATTGGGTTCAACTGCAAATTTTGAAGTATGTTTTGCAAGTAAGATTCGTTTTGAAATGATGGCGACCGAATAAAATGTACAGACACGTGAAGCTAGATGAACAAAACGACACAAATTCTTAGTTTTCCTGATCGCTTGGATTTTGACTTGAAGTATAGTATGATCTAAATGTATTTGTCTGGGATACTGTTTGTCTCTATTACACAGCTTTAAATACAAAGAAATCTGACTCAGAAGTTCAATGAAAACGTAGTTCACAACAACGGCGCACAATCTTTGCCATGGTTGCATTACTGCCGAACAAATCTTTGGCCGTTGTTTTAATACAATTCAGCATAGAAATATAGCAAACTTAGAGGTATCGAGCTTCTTATAACAGTTGAACTCTATATCTTCGTTTAAATATGACATGTAGTCGTTGAAGTCACATATCACAATTGTTTTTATCATAGGAAATGGATACAAAAAGCTACTTGTTCACGACAGACCGTGCAGCGAATGTATTCTCCAACTACAAGGTTTCAGTCGGGGTAGCTTCTAGCGGTTGCAATTTTTTTGAGAGAGGTAGATTTTAAAAATTGCGGCCACTACATACTATCCACCGACCAAAGCTTCTACTTGGAGAATAGTGAATACAACGGATGGAGTGAAAAAGGGAGTACATTTTTGTAAATGTTCTCATTACGATTCTGCAAGAAAAAGTGTTTTTTGAAGCAGTCGTCACAATTTCCCCAACAAGCTTTGACCATCTAGAACGGCTGGAAAAAAACTACATTTCTACTAAAATTACCAAACCCACTTATTGAAAACGTGGGAATATTAATAAGCTGCTGAACTCCAATAAAAAATCAAACACCCAGCATTGTACAGGAAAAAGTCAGATAGATCTTATAGACAAGATATTTTCTTAAACATTTTTTACGTTATCGTGTGTAACTGTGTGCTCCCTTGCACTTAGCCTTTGGGTATAAGTTTGTAACTAAAGGTTATCGTTATAACGGCCAGTTTTCCCTCCACACCCTATCCCAAAGGCATTATACTTTCTTTGTCTTCGTGGAATTACATCCTTCTGCCCACGATGTTTATAACAAGCTAAGGAAAGAAGCGGTAAATTTTGACTTCTGTTGCAGGGAGGAATCGAATGTTTTTGGTCCATGTTTGGTCCTGGTCAAGTCGAGTATTTCCGTCAAAGGTTCTATCTTAAAGAACGCGTCTTGATAAACGATCAGCCCCAAGAGTGGTGCCAAATACCGGGCAAAGAGATATCGACTTGGGTTAAGGAGGGCTCTAGTATAGTATTGGCCGTTCTTGTATATTCTTTGAGAGGTGCATTTCTTCAACTGGTTCGCTTGTGTTGAATAGTTATAGACAAGCATTATCATGAACACAATTCAAACATACAACTAAGACTGTTGAGTGTTGTTGGTAGTTTTCGAATTCTACAGAAGTTCTGATTTTTATTCAACTTACAATATGCGATGCAAATATCCAAAATAAACAAACAAAAATGCCTCGTTGTAAATGATAAAACAGGCACAAACACACGAAACGCTTTGCTCCCAAAACACTGTGTTCTGAATGTGAAAGTTCCATTTGTTATAAATATGAATATAGGAAAATTACCCATGTTGATATTTATGTAGCTGTTTACCTTCTTGCACAGTATACAGCCATGCATTGCCCATCCGCATTGTTTGTACTATAAAACACAATCACAGAAAGCATGAAAGAAACAGCAAGTTGATATGAAGTGAGTACCTAAAGTAATTGAAAGTTGATTGAAGCATTCATCATTTGTTGTAGGCTTTCCGTTTGCCTTCAGTGAAGCATTGCGCACGTTTTCTCATTTATTGTGGTTGTTTCAAAATGTATTGTTATTTTACCAATTTATCATTGTAAAACGCCATACTTTATGTCTATGTTTTGTCAAACATATGTGCGGTCACGTATTTGCTAAAACTAATCACGTTCATATGAAGATAAACACACATTTAGAGTCTCGATACTTATTCATGTCCAAAACCTGCGTGTGAGTAGTTAATACAGCACACGTTCTATCAGACTCCTAGCATGAGATTAATGCTAGTTTACAAGTGCAATAATTTGTACGTTTCTTTACTTTTTTGTAACTATGTAACATATGGGTCTGTGTTCCTGAAATAAATAAAACTGAAATGCCAAAAAATGTAGCAAACGTCATTCAGATGATAGAAAACGATGTTCGATTTCGAAATTACTATCTGTCGGTTCATTTTGCTACAATCATTAGAGTTTGACTTAGTGTACACTTATTTTGTTTTTTCTTGAATTTGACTGACTGTCTTTCCCGTTTTTTTTTCACTTAAAGAACCAGGGTTTCTATTTTTCCATGCATGTATGAGAATTAAATCGAGCTAGAATTTCAGAAATAAAAATGAAGTGAAAATAAATTGTTTATAAAATGGCTGACGTGAGTATGTGAGTGTAAAGAAGCATCCATGGAACGAAAAATCCCTTGTCGGCTTAAACTTTGTAACTGTCTGTACAGTCACGGCTGATATCATGTACATGCATACTATCACAGTGCTTGTAGGTTTGGTCAAAGATTAAAAAAAAAAAAACTTTTTGAAGCCACCCTCGTATCGTGTATGCTTTTCTACTATAGTTTGACTGTTTCTTTTCCATCATAATGTCACAAATACTGCCACAAATGCTTTTCACTGACTGAAAATCTAGCAAGGAACTTACCACACGAATAAATTTCAAAATGACTGGACCTTTATTTTTGTATTAGCCAACCAAATCACAAAATAGTTCCTACAATTTTGACAGCATCAAAATGAGTCAAGAGTACGCATAGCTTTGGCTTTTTGCATCTATAGTGTTGGGCATTAATTGTAACAGTGGCCGCCAGAACGGAAAAGTCCGAACCGCCATTTTGAAAACTGTCATGGCCCATGGTTGACCTTACCACAAGGACAAGCGCCATTTTTCTTCCGCCATGATGAAGTGCATTGCTGACAGAAACCTTCCACGGGACTATTTTCTCTTGATCAAATACACTATGGGTGCATCGTTCTGATTGGGTAGCCAGTGCACAAAACGTAATTGGTAAAATCAGTACTATTTGCGGAGAAAATGGATTATACTGAAAGCAATACGGGGCTCTAAAGTATAGTGTTGTATCCCGAGTTCGTGGACAAAATACCGTTAAATTTGTAAGCATGTGTTGTTGTTGTGTGTGTGATTTATTGATACCTCTTCTCTTGCTATCTTTGTCATTGTCAGTCTCTCCTGTAAAATATGTTTGTTTATTTTTTGTCAAATATTTGGGATCGATGTTTAGGTTTCAAATCCGGTATCTTTGATAATATCTATATATCAATACATACATCACGGACGATTGCTATGCTTAACATAGACAATCTCAATGATTTTGAAAGGACTACAGTATGATGTTAAGGTAGAGTTTATTTCCATGGGGTAAGCTCTAGAGTTTGTGCTTGTGTGTTTTAATGATGTACTCTCTCTCTCTCTTTGTATGTTACAGTGAAGAAGAAAGAAAGCAAAAACATCTCCAATAGACAGACACCTCAACAATCGCTACAAACCACGAAAAACCTCAGCGACATGAAACGAAGAAGAAAAGAAGCCACTAGAAAATTCAGAACGTCAAGAGAAATTCACAAGCGGAACACATGGATCACACCAAGAGACTGCCATAGCACGTCAAATCCGCATCCGACCGTCTGTGCCAAAATGAACCCGTGAACTTTAGTTGACACAAAAGATGTTTTTCGCACAGGTGAAGCGCTTGGAGGAACTATTCGTGTTATGCAACCGCTCTCTATAGTTAACGATGACCAAATTTCTTTCCTGTGCCCTGGCAGACGGAACGGATGCCGTTTTGTAAGCAGAATTAGAAGAAGGTATAGCCCAACCGCCGTATCCAGAATAGTTGCGGCTTTGCCTGACATCTAAGGGGAAAATCTGGGTTGAAAGTCGGGTTAATAAGTCTCCAAGGTGGCTTTAAGATTTCCGATCCATTGGGCGTCTAGAAGAAACTATGTTACCCACTTAGATTTAAGTACGCTTGTGCCTCTAGTGTTTAAGTGTGGGTTGATTGTACTATATATTTCATGGTTGATTCGTTTATTATTTCTAACCAAAGTCAGCGGCGACGTATTTTGTGAAAAGTTAAAGGCATAAATGTGCTGCACGGTGATATATATAGCGTTATGAAAGCATAAAGTTGAGATAACGAAAGACAAATGTATTCCGGTTTCACCAATGTCATCACGATGATTTTTCTTAACATGACGTCGCATTTTGTAACCGTCACAAATCGCTCAGTTGAACTCCGCAATATGTCGTTTTGCTGGCCACATAATCTGCAAAGGAGAGGTACCAAAATGCGATTGGCAAAAGCTCAAGCCACGGATTAAATCTAGCTTATCTTCTTTGCCTGTCTACCGCCGGAACACTCGAAACACACGTCGACGAAATAATGCAGACGCAAACACTTGAAATATCCTGATATATGGTTCCCTATGGGTGTATTGCTTACGTCCGTCTCTATGTCTAATGTACAGAGTGTACACGCAATGTCTAGGGGCGGCTAAGTGGAGAGAATTGAGAAATGGCGCGCCTTGGCCTGACGGAATACCGATTCATCAGTTTGGATTGATGGTTGACGTTGCGACGTGTTTGGTCGGCGTTAAGGCTAGTGGCCGTGCCAGACAAATTGGTGCCTCCGCCGCCCCGCAAATATTGTAAAAAGGTATTCCGAGAGGATCTAGAACAAAGTCCGTCTGGTGCCCCTAGCCCGACGTGATGCATGTTGTCGCGAAACGAAAATCGGGGTCTATTTCAGCGGCGGAAATAGACACTGGCTAGCCTGGGGACGTGGAACAGACACGGGTGAAAGATCACTTACCAGAAACGAAGCACAGGGCTTGAGAAGTGTTAGAAGAAAGACAGACGGGCGCTCTCCCCGTACAAATCCCCGCACCGCGCCTCTTTACCTCCCCGTCTCTCCGTCTGGACTGTGCAGCTATCGTCAAAAAGCCAGCGTTTTACTAGGGAAACAGCTGTAAATCAAGCAGGTACAACAAAACATCATAAAAACCACCGGGGAACGCCAAGCAAAAGTTCCCAGACAACCGTGAAAGGTTTTTATTCGATGCGATTTTTATTTCTCTCTCTGTGGATTTCCTGGGCGACGCCTCTTCGTCCCGATCCCTCGACCCAGTTCGATGGTATCAAAAACCCCGGGGTGTCACCTGGGTACAGAATAGCACGCCGAACCCCTTCCTCTAATCCCAGATCATTTTCTGTGAGGTAAAATGTAGGCAGTCATACTTTTACGACTTTTATGCATAACCTATGTTTATCGGTATGCAAATGAGGCCCGTATACTGGAACGAGACGACATTTATAGGTAGTGACAAAATTAGGACGGCGGGAACTGTAACCAAATGGAGCGCGAGCCAACTTTTGACAGGCGTTGGCCCTGCTTGTTTTTTCAAAGTTTCTGCAAATACAAAGGGACTGGTTTGGCCCAAGTACCTCTGCGCAAAAACCTCATTCAGTTTATGTACAAGTCTACATAAAGATGTCAACCTACGGGTGCATTTTTTTCTGAGCTTGTTGCAAACAAAAATTACGACGCCTTCCTTTTGAGACAACCATAAATTGCGTTTTGTTTATGAGGCTTAAACAAAGACGTTGGCCAAATCGTACGAAGTTGTTTGGGGTTCCAAAACAACACTTTTTAGCTCCAATTCGTCTGAGCGCTTTTGTGTAAAATATAACTGCAGTACATCGTAGTCCTTTTGTAGTACGTATAACTCTAAATGTACGAAAATTTGAATTCATATGATATATGAAAATGCGCTGGTCTTGTTTTAGTTCAATCAGGGACGTAATCATAATACCTTTAATCATACATAAAGTTGTATGAGATATTACTTCAGAAACTGTGTGCTGTTTTGCGACGCGTACATGTGCAGTACCACCGAAACCTTTTCCGCGGTGCGGTCGAACCAGAAAATTCACGGCCGATATGAATTCCGTGTCCGCGGAAAATTTAAAACTTGTCTTTCAATTTTTCGCACAAAAGAGGCAAACAAAATGGCAGCTCTTACAACCAAAAATATGGATCTATCATTCCGTATATTTGAAGTTCTATATAAAAATACCAAAGTAATATCTGACATTGTAAATTGAAGGATATGCGACGATAGCGCTGTTCTGTTGTGTGAGAGTTTGTATTTGTATTATGGCAAAGGCTAGCTATGTACAAGATATACTGTATGTTCTGGTTTAATGTCACTTGTAAGTGTTGCCTATTATCAAAATAATATCCCAAGCGTCATGTATACTACAATGAAGATGTACAGTTTGTGAGGGTGTATTTTTCGTGGTTGTAATGGAACGAAGTCAGTCCTTTCTTTGATTTCATACCTCAGGTGGTAGATTGGTACACAGCGCTACTTGTAATGCTTTAGAGTGGTCTTACATCAAAGCTAATGTGTAGGTTTTATTTGAGGAAGTCTATCTATCAATAGCGTGATCTCAAGGTGTGAGGGTGCGATATCGTTGTGTGGAACTCCTGAAAAATACTGTGATATATTTCTCACATTCACTGATAAATCCCACACGGGACTGATAAATCTTATCAATTGTACCGATTTTGACTTGATGTAAGGATGCGTATCAGACGAAAAACCCACACGAATGTTAAAACCATACTGTATGCTATGGAATCAAACGAAATATACTATTAAAGCTATGTGAACACCACTACAGTTTTTGCTTGGATTTCTTGGTATGAACGAATATTCGTATACTAACACTGAGTGTTATGGGTGACTGTTGCCTATCGGGAACATGTGTTTTGAAGTTATCTATACGACTTGTTCAAATCATTTCGACTTCAATCAGATATATCACTGGTAAACACGTGCTTGCTATTTTCAAAACAAGGACATTTCGTTCCCTTCAATACACGAAATGGCAATGCATGCATGCACACCACATTACTGTAGCGAAAATACTTAAAGAAACTCATTTTCCGATGGTAAATGTAACGAATATACCAAAAAGAAAATTCGGGAAATATTTGGACTATGATTACACAAAATGGAAAAGCAAACCAATTTTGCAGGACGTACATCAAATATACCCTACGTCACAGTCAAATAATGTACTGGTATTTTTCAGTGAGTCCGAAACGTATATTGTACCAGCATTAGTTCTATTATGCTGAAAATACATGGGGCATTACGAGATATCTGTTTGAAACAGAAACAAGTAAGACATATATTTTGATCACAATGAATGTTTTTGAAAAGCATACAAGTAATCTATGCGTGTTTAGAAGTCTTATTTTGTAACTATATCAGTGAACACTGTCTCTATTCTCAGATACTTTTTTTTCTTAAAAAAAAACAGGAAAACATTAGACAGAGCACCTAAATAGATCCGTGTAAGGATTATGATCATTCATTTTAGATGTCCAGGAATAACAGAATATCCGTTGGATTAATAAATAGTAATGCAGATTAATAGATGATGGATGGAAATAATGCACGTTATTTTTCATCTTCTTATTGGACACATTGCATGCGTTGTTTTCAGAATTACAGGGGACTTCTTATTCCCTTGTTGTACGTAACGAAACAAGTCATCCGGGGTTTATTCAAGATTACTGACAAGGAAAGTTGAAAAGTTCATTGAAGATTTAGAGCGGCACACACACACATAAACGATTTCTCTGCGACGTTTCTATAAGAAAATTCTAGCTACTACGTTCTACTCGAGCTCTATGTTGCAGTTTGCTATGAATATATAAAGGAAAGGACGCCTATACAGTTCGTATTCGTTCAACTACACTAGTAAAATCGTCTGATTCTAAACCTTTTTACATTTGATATCAAGATTCTAAAGTTTTCAAGCAAAATGTGGCTTAACAATGACCCTAACTGTGGACAAATGTTATGATAAAAGTGATGTATTTATTTTCCTGATATAATTCAGTATTTTCATTTGATCTCTTCATGTCTTTCGTTTAGAACCCAGGAAATCGTAAGAAAATCTAGTTTGAAGACAATTCCGAGGAAACGTTATAGAAAGGCAAAAGTAATCACAGATAGTTAGACCCGGTTTATACACACAAGTGAGGATTTTATTTGTCTTTATAGGGTAGAACTACTTCGGAATCTAATATCATTCCCGTACACAAGAAGAAAAAAATGGCGGATTTTACATTAGAAATGACTGAAATATGCGCAATCCATAAACCTGTGTTACTGTAGGCATACAGATGTCGTTATGTTATGCTCTGATTCAGGAAAAGTTCTACTAGTTTTGACACCGCATTCTTTATCAACAAAAGGCAGAAAGAGAACGAATATTAGGAATAAGGCGCCAAAATGTGTAAATCTATCTCGACAGATTTTGCACATACCCCGGGCGTGAGGAAATGAGGTTTTGCAATGATGTGTTGTGAACCGCTTCGCTATGCTAACAGAAAAACACCACCCTCTGTATTTCCTCGATAACATTGATGGGAACCTTGCACAGCCATACGATTACTTCCCCTATGGGTTCAAGACGTTAGAGTTCGCAAGGGCGCCTCTTTTTCTTCTGCAAATGTCTTCCTCGGACAGTTAAATGGATTAAAAGACGTAAAGACGTAATATTTTTCCTCTGTCGTTCGTGCGTTGTGTACATAAGTTGACATATCTTGCGGTATGGTACCACGGTTGCTATGTTCAAAACAGAAGCATCATAGACCAGATATTCAAGTTAGGCTCACCGAAGTAAGAAACTGAAATGATATTAGTTGAATTAGTAGCTGTAGGGATGGTATTCGGCATGTTTGGTCATTTCAAAATTGGGAATCGGTCGACGTATTTTTTGCATACAAAGACGTAACGCAAACCCGCGACCATTACACGTAAAAGTCCGTATATACTACTTACGTATAATCAAGATACACCTTCATCACATAAGATTACTAACGAGTATGAAGAGTTTGGGAAAGTCAAAAAGAACACGGGTATCTTTTTAAAACTACAGACATATTTAGCAGAAGTGTTTGACTTACAATATTTGCAGCGAATACGAGTTTACCTCTACAGTGCCGTTTGGAATAATACTATCCCTGAACCATTAGCAATAATTACACCCACATAGTATGTTATTCTAACAATCGACCATACATAATATCTTACTTATACTGTTTAAGCAAGCTTCTAGAAAGCTCGCCGCCAAATATGGCAAAGGTTATTTTTGTATTTAGTCTATAGGTAGAGTTGGTGTATAGGAGTGTCTACAAACCATTTCTTTATTTTCTCACAAACTGTAAACCAGGATTCCACCAAAATAAACCCTTCCTTCTTCGCTTTGCTACCTATGTGACGCTTTGAATGTTTTCTCTACGCTACTGCAGCAAGTGGAGCTTATTTTGACGTTCTATAGTGGTAATACAGGAGACTCAGGTGAAAAAAAACATGGCGGAAAAGACCAAAACATATGCCTCTTTTGGGTTCACTTGCAACGTCGAGAAATACGAAAAAGGACTTATCATATCTTCTCGCATCATGGTATGCAATATGTATACGAGAATATGGTCTTTGGTATCATATAATGAGTAAAGATAGAATGCATATGTCTCTTGATTTGTAGAAATACGTTTCTTTTTCCTTTTTTGCCGGAAGACTATCGTCTATTGAACATATCTTTTCTTTCTACGCTTGTCGCCTTCGTTATTTCTATGTGCATATTTCCTATCCTCAGATACTAAAAATGAAAACTGTTATTTCATCACTTTCAGGTGAAAACAAAGTTGCGATAACTATAGTTCCTTCTTGTCTGCACGAACAAGCAGTGGGGAACTGCTGTTTGACATGTTCAAGTTGGTATTTTGACATGTGCTGCAACACGACACACCCTTTGACTCGCCTTACCAACTGGACAAACTTGCCCTAGTTTTCACAAGAGAAAACAAAACAACAATCCACTGAATGAGACAAGAAAGAAAAAGTATGTTTGATATAGAAATATAGGCTTCTATTGTTCCAGCATTGAACTGGAAAATATAGTTGAATGCTGCTCACAACACAGCTATTGCAAAGAAGAAGACGCTTTTTAGATTTTGCGAGAAAACCATAACATCTTAGTTTGTGTAAAGGTGAATTTCTGCATTTGAAAGCAAAAACATGTGATTTAAGATTTACACCGTTTACCACATACCTCCAAACGCCCAAATGTTTACATTAGTGAAAGTCAGTCACAGTTGTTTTCTGTCTGAAGTAAACCTAAGGTTACTGAAGGTTACCGTGCGCCATGACACTTCCCAGCTGGCTTTCATATTTAAAATAATCCGGGACAAAATACATCATCTAACCTTGTCACGGAAAAACAAGGCCTAACGAAATTTGGGTACTGGATAAACTGCTTACAGTGTAGGATATAAGCCATGATGAATGTTGGTAGCCTTGGAATTGAAATTCAAGGTCATCATTAGCAGTCTCCAAGGCCCACTCCAAAGTTCAATGGAGTGTTGCGAGTAACGTTCCTACCAAGCAGATATGAACATAAAGTAATATTTTACGATATATCAGGAATCTAAAGAGTTCGTTGTCGTTAATTGCAAGGATTTGAAGAGACAGGAGTCCGGTCGGTGATTGGGTCGTCTAAGCCGGGGGTAATTCAATCAACTAACACTGACCCAACTAACATTACATCCAATCATAAAATGGCCTGTCAGAAGCCTGACATATGATTTATACATAGGTAGATCACAGAGATCATAGGAGGGTGCGTGTATGTACAAAATAAGGCCAAAGGCCAACAACTTTGGTCGTTTCTATACTTTCCGGTTCGGCTGCCAACTCTGGCCCGGCCATCTTGGTTTTCACCCCTCTCGAACAGGTTCACTTACGATATTAATAGTTCTTGCAGGTCGATTCACAGAGGACATAAAACCCATTTTCATGTATCCTTAGTAGTGTCACGTGTGTTATAGTTTGTAGCTACAGTTTGAGAGAAATGTTTACATGTGACGATTGATTTTGCGAAGGCATTTGATGAACGGTTTGAAAATTGTGGATCGCTCTATGGCTGCACCGGCCGTGTGAAGGGTTCGAAAAATCATTCTGTTTTTAGTCTAGGAACTACGTGTTAGGAAATGGTGAGATTTCATTGCACGGCTACCTCACAAATATGGAAATATATCCACGACCCGTGTTAAGATTTTGACCCTCTTTCAAGCTTATTGACAACCCCCGTTCTGGTAAATACGTTCAGTACACCTGTCCAATCAAATCGCAGGTATACGCCAATGGAACACATTCCTTTAAGTTTGATTGACGTGAAGAAGGGACGAACTATTATGGTTTACGGTGATGTATGCGACAGCATGAAATTAGTTCACAAATTTCGCGCTCCCAACGATAAATTTTATTAGAAGAAATATCTCCGTATTGAACCGAAAGAGGAGAAAAACTCGAATTTGAGTTGATCCGGAAGATTGTGTGATTGAAGCGTTTGACCCGAAAAATGAACCAATTATTCAAATAATAGCCTTGGATTAAAAGTCACTCATACAGTGCAACCGAAAAGTTCTATCACTCCTCTCAGAGGATCAATGCATTCCTATGTTTGATGCTATGGTATCCTTCATACCTTCGTCAGACACTTTCGTTAGATTTCTCACACTGGTAAAATCATAACCACCTTCCTAATAACAAAAACGCCTGCAGTTAATCAAAAACATGAGGGAATGCATAAGCTGCCCTTTGCCTACATGTCCCTGGGAAGTCCATGTCACACGCTATCCACGATGTCTGTAAGCACATTGCCGGTGCTGATTGGAAGAGTTTGAAGCTAAACTAGTAATGTCAATCACCCGGAGCCATACGGCATCTTCCTGGGCTCAATCAGAAGGAGCACGGGAGATAAACCATCATTTGGATGCAGACGAACTTTCCTCCTCGAAACGCCCCGACCTTAAGAACGAGAATTCTCCCCCAGCTTACATCTAAAGGCAAAGCTGAGTAGATAAACGTCAAAGTTACTAGAATATTGAGGTAAGGGTGATCCAGGGTTTGGAGTTCAATTACTTTTCTACTGAGCTCCGTGGATGAGTATCCAAGCCAGTCTGGCTTCTTTCCATGGCTTTGGACATAAAGAATTACTCGGGGATTGGAAAGATTGGGAATAATTTATTTCTAATCTCGGCAAAGCATCATCTAGGCGGAAGCACTTTGATTTTTCGATGATGCGGATATATTGTCTGCGCTGGCGTCAAGAGGCTCCGAGGAATCGTTTTTTCGGAGTTCAAAAAGGCAAGGGGGGCGTTAGGGGTTAAGGTAGCTTCATCTGGCCACGCCAAGAAAATGCCAAAAGTTCACGCACAACGTATAGCCATAACACCGGAACTTTTTTGAACGATTGAACCCTAGCATTGATCTCATCGCTACATCTAGACGCGCCATCTTATTAAGATAGAGTTATCAGGAAATTCCATACTCTTGCCCGGAGGAGGCTACTACATATCAAACCCATCAATTGCAACGATCTGTCATGGGAAAATGGCAGGAGTTTTGCCGTTTTTGAACATGAGCTCTCACCTCTTTTTGGTCCCCTCTTCATCCAGAACTCACGTCTATCGTTCAAGCTATCTCGTGTCTGCCTCTCTTTCTGTCTACTAAACGTGATTTACTGTCGTATCGTTACATATCTACTCATCGTTAAACCGAGATGTGCTTCAAGTTTTCAGCAAATACAAGACCATCTATTTTCTAAGTTTGTCTAGGGAGTGTGTCAACCTCGCATATATGTGTCATGTGAGTGGAATACGTGTGCGTTTTTGTGTTTTGGATATATTCTTGGACATAGTCAATGTCAATGTCAACATCTATATTCAAGGGTGTAACACATGTCATTTGATCGATTTTTCTCTCATCCAATGAGGGGATGTTTAACAAGCTCCCACTGCGTGCTGTTAAACTACAAATGTGGTATCTTATTTGTAACCCCTGACCCCAAACTGATATACAGTCTGTGACCCATAGTGACCTCTTCGCCATTTCTGGACTCACATAAAACCTGTGACTAAATGTCACAATTGACTTATAACTGTTCATCATGTCACTTGATCTATTGAAAGTTTCTTTCTTTGACCAGTTCTTAAAATAGGACAGAACAAAACAACAAAATTTTATGGTCATGTATTTTGGTTTCTTTTTATTTATTTCATACGCTTTTTTTAACGTATATAGTCTAAAAGAAAGTATTTCTAGGGTAGCGTTTATTAATGTTTACACTGTGTAAAGTCATTGACCGCTGAGTCACTGAGAGTTCTACACCCCCAAGCCTTAGCGTCTCTGTAACTTAACAAACAACTTTGAGATTCAAACAGGTGCCACTTATTGAAATTTCCTGCAACTTCCCACGACAGGAACTTGACTGGAATTCTTCCGATTATTTCCAAGTTGATAAATCTTGCTCACAAAGATGATTAGAAGCATGTGGTAGAGAGGAAAAGTTGGAATGAAGTTCATAGAGATATTTACTGCATCTTACATTCCACGGTATGTATATTTCTTAGGTTCTGAAGAAACCATAACTCTGAAAGTGTCAAGGCAGTTATGGTAAAATGATGTGTAACAAAGGACGATTTGGAAACCATATTCCACTACAGAAAAATTGCTTGAGAAAATTCAATATCAATGTGATTCTATTTTAGATGATCAATTTGGCTTAGGTTAACTGACTTTGTCTTGTCTCAGCTGGTAAAAATATACGAATTTGCATATGCCCTGGTATGATAATGCATATACAGTTTACGGGGTTACAAATAACGAGGGCCTGAACAAAGATTTCATGCTTACGAAAAAAACTCAAGTAATGGTTCTATGCTGTGTTTTAAGGGTTCCTAAATTCTTTGTCCATCTTTCTCTAATCTCCAAGCAGATCCTACGGTAGCATAAGACAGTATTAAAAGCTGCCAGAGGAGTGAAGCTGGCTTAGAGTGTGTTTTGCTACCAGGCAAAACACACTCCTAAGCCGGCTTCACTCCTCTGGCAGCTTTTGATCCTGTCTTATGCTACCGTAGGATCTGCTTGGAGATTAATCTTTCTCTACACTTTTGATATTATTCAATGGGACATATGTAATTAGCGGCCACCATTCTAATTTTTGCGGTGACTATGACTATGTAACTCACACCCGCATTTAGATGTGTTTGTATTGGCACCCGATTCGAGTAGGTGACATAATGTTTGTATTTTTTTCATCCCGACAAAAAAAGATGATTCAATTCCAGTTCTCTTATTTGCAAATATTTCAAGTGTTTGTAATGGCATCACGACTTCACAGAATACAGGACATACAAGTGGTCCTAATTTTATAACAACGTTAACGTTTCAGTCTTAGAAAACACGGCCAAAGGTAACATGAGAAAAATGCTGGTATCACGCCCAGAAAGAGATTATGCGACCCTTTGCAACATACGCACCAAGAATACTATCAAATAGATTGCAGGGTACAACCCTGATTTCTTTTGCAATCGTTAAAAGCACATGTTTTGAATTTGAAACGTTACTTTACCCATTACAAGCCGATCTTTCTGAACTTTAAACTTAAGTTGTTCTGTATAGTCTTTTCCCAACACTATCTTGTTTCGTTGGTGCTGGACTCAAAATGTTAACAACATACGTAGGCGTATAACTACATCGTTTCTAAAGGTTGTGCAGTGGTTTGCTGCAAAAAGAAATCACTATGATACCGTTTTAAAAAAATACATTTACGTTAAGATTTTCATGAATTTAGCGACATGATTGCATGTTTTCTGCAGTGTAGGATCAATGAGGTGTGAGAAGTTCTCCTTCGTAGAATCAACACAAAACGAGGTCTCTACATAGAATTGTGGACAAATTACACTACCAATTTTCTAACAATATAATTCGTACTGGTTGTGTACTTGTTTGCTGAAAAAAGATGCCGACATGAAAACGTTTCAGCGAAATTCTTAGTGGAGTTGTTCGGCGACATTTTGTATGTTGTCTGTTGTGTAGACATGACACAATTGTTAGTGGTCTCTAAATGGTTGCGAACAAACTAAACGTACCAATTTCGTACCTAACTGTGTGATTTCCATATGTTGTCGTGGTTTCCTGAAAGGGATATCAACATGACAACATTTCCGATGAAATACATTCACGTTGAGATTTTTAGTGACATTTTTTTCATGTTGTCTGTTGTCAAAAATCGACACAAGAAGAGATTTCAGCCATCGTGCCAGTAACCGTAGTCGCTAGTTACAGTACATACTGTCATACTGAAGTGGTGTGCTTCGCACTTCATAACAGTAAATTCCATGTCTATGAAATTGACGCTAACCGGGTGAATGTGTCAATCACATTTGAACACCTCTCTTAATTTGGTATGCATGAACTTTAATAGGAAAAGCTAGCGTACAGTACCTGACGAGGAATGTCATTCGGATTTGTCATTCGGGCATTGCAAAAGGCGAAAAATACATTCATGCCAACATCGTTTTCGCTTCTGGAAGTAAAAATGCTTTGGAAAGAGTATACCGGGACTAGGCATTTCACAAGTGGATGTTTGATTCGTACTATCGAGCATTTTTCGTTGTGGTTGATAATTTCAATGTTGAAATAGACAAGGGCTATGCATTCGTACAACGTGGCCTCTATCGAATCGCCACGATATTTGAAATTTAAGTGAGTATTCTTCTAAAATCAGCATATTTTATACACAATTACAAATAACGAAAATTGAAGATGTCAAACGTACATAAAGTTAGAAGTATCTGTATTTAGTAGGTCATCTTTCGTTTAGATTTTTCGTTGTATTTCTGTGCACAAGTCATGTTGTCCTACACTGAACTGTGTAGCCAAACTAGCATTGCTCCCGGCATATTCTGCTTTTGCGTCGACTCACATTTATCTAGACTTACTACTATTGTGGGATCAAATATTTCATAAATATTGTTTTGTAGGCGTTCAGCTTATTCTGGAATGTATTCAACAGACAGTACAAGCGCATAGATATACAAACCCTTCTTCTGGAATAACGAAAAACAAGGTACGAATATTACTGTTCACGGCACATGCTCCCAAATGTTGCCACTCCTTGTGTGTTTTCTTTCTTGGTTTTCCCGTGAATTTCCTTCCATTTCATGACAAATTCAGCCGTAAATTGAATGAAAATGTGAAGTTAATAGAAACATAAGTGATGAGCGAAATATTGTTAGGATAAATACTTAATCGGGAACGTGATTTCGTGTATATACAAAACTTGAAGATTATCTACTACGAACTCGCTGTTCCTCACTGCGTTGCATAGATTCTGCAATACTCTGGCATCCACGAATATTCAAAATCGTTTATTTTCAAGCATCTCATGACTGTTATACTGTGCAGCGGACGCAACACTTAAAAACCATTTCTTTGCCAAATCTAGATAGGAAATTTAGGACCTTATACAAGGTACGGACCCAAAGAGACAGGAAGAAATACATATTCTCTTTCTGGATGAAAGTCAAAACCGGAATGATATAATGTTGCCTGCGATCGTGCTATATGTCTACTAAGAAATGGGTAGTAGTAGACATTCTATAAATTTGATGTGTCTTTTCCATGTCTATACATTTGATATGATTTAACTGTAGAATAGTCAAGATTGGTTTGTTCACAATTGCAAGAACAAAACGTATGTTTGAAAAAGTGCAAGGGGGTTCTCTGAACTGAATTATACTCATACGATGGCACTATACATGTGAAAAAGTTTCATTGTAACCATCGAGAAATAGGAACTGTACTTCACTCTGGTTATATCAGTATATGGGCTTAAGAGATGGATATGTGTTTTTTTATCTAAAAGTAACTATACGAAAACCAACAGACAATTTCAGCTTTTGGCACACATTTTATTCAGAACGAAAAATTAGAAACAAGAAGGCTCAACATTTCTTGTATGATACTTCGAATTCTGTATCTTCGATATTGTAATTGTAATTTTAATATTTTCACTACTGTTGAGAAAGGACTAGGTCTCTTCACTAGCTACAAGCCGAATAACATAATGTATGTAATAAACATATGTATATACAAAAGCAGCAAAGATGAGTGCAAAAACAAAGAATAATACATTAATACACTAGCTTCTAAATTTGATACAGATATAATTCTCGTGCAATTTTATATGTGTATATTCTGTGCACAGAAAACGTTATATATATATGTAGTACTAGTTTTATGATTGTAAGACGGCATGTACAGTTACTCTAAAAGTTACGATACAAAATTTACTTGATACCTATGCTTTACATTAGATAGACTTTCACTGCAAATACGAGCAAACAATGAATCTGAAATACCCTTATTTCCGTATATGATCACGATGACACATATAAACAACCTATACCAAAAGTAGCTAACATCTCAATGAAGAGGATATTTTTGGCATTTTCCCATTTGGGATATTTACACCCTGAGACACAACAATTTTAGCCCCTACGTAGACGGTAGAGTTGACAGAACAACATTTAGTATAAACACCGCAAAGCGCACGCAAAAACATTTTTACTTAGTAGTATTCAGAATTTAAAAAAGCACCATTCTTGCCTGTCTCGATCTTTCCGCAAACAATCATAACTGATAATGGATTTCCTGGATTAGATTGTGGCATGTATGTATGAATTTCATATCAATCCTTGTATGTAATTTACAAATATAGTGAAAAAAGTTAAAATGCATCTACGTCAAAACATTGCATAAAAAAGTACATACATTGAATGTGGTAAGTGGTTATAGTAAGTATTTGTTTTCCAATGTATAAACAACATGTTTGCAAACTATACCGTTTTCATATAGATGCATGAAAATGAAATAAGTACCTGTATGAGGCAATGGAATAATATATATGGTATCAACTTATTTACACATGGCAGTTATTATGATATATCTATGGACAAAGATTTTCGTTTTTCGCAGGCAAGCAAGGTATACACACAACGGGCACGCAGCAAAACTTAGCACCTCACAGATAACATAACCTATCCCGTCTTCCCCAGTACATATGTTAAAACATTCACGGAATGAAAAGTTGCACAGGAAGACGTCTTTTCTTCTTTTCTTTCTTCTTTTACACTGTTACATTCTACATAAGTGCCGTAGCACATTCGTCAAGAATTTAACATACATTCTTTCCAACAATTCACGGGCTTACAATCTCCTTGTTCTACATATTAGCTCAATCGTAATGTACCTTCTTCTAGTTGTTGTTGTAACTTCCAACGCATTTATGATATGGACGATGTGGTATACAATGTACAAAATCAAGCAGCACGTTCTGATTACAATAATGGACAATTGGACGTAGCAAAAACAAGTGTGGAGCTGTGCGATCATGGCTGCGGAATCGGCTGGACTTGTTGTAAGTGTTGGGACGGCTGCTGGGTTGGATGCTGTTGTTGCTGCTGCTGTTGTTGTTTCTCCTCCATAAGTTGCTGCATGGCACGCTGCTTCATTCGTTTCATCTTCATGCGACGGTTTTGGAACCAAATCTTCACCTGGGAATACAATAATAAAGTTTTTATCATGGAAGCTCATCTGTGTTGGTAGTAATCATAGTACAATGGAATGCTAACACAAAGGTATACACGGAGAAAATATTCAGTGCTGATCATGAAAAAGGCGACAGTGGTCGTTGGAACTTCGATCCGTGTATACCTTTGTGTTGGAAGGAAGTTTAGCATTGTACAAATGTAGACTGAACAACAATTATGGATAGTGTAAAACAGGGCTCTAGCCAGCGTCCGTTTTTCCGTCAACTGACGGAAATTTGCTGCGTGTGACGGAAAAAACACTGTAAAAGTATAAAGTGTGTGAATACATATGTGAGACAAACAACGTTTATCATACCACATTGCTAGTCTATTACAAGATTCCATATCTACGTTACTGATGCAGGGTTTGACTCTTTTTTTTCAGCAGACTGAGAAGAAAATAGAAAACCTACATTTTCATTGATAGGTTGATTGGATGATTTCAAAAGATAATATTCTGCAACGAGAATGTTGGGGAATAATTCACAAGTTTAGTTTTACTGCTGTACAAGGTGTATGTCTGTTGATACCACCAAACTTGGTACACTAAAAAAACACCAAGAAATGGTAGCCGGTATCTTGATGTATTTTTTGCAAAGCTAGACGGATGTTCAACTGGTATATTTAAAAGCTGGACTGATGTTCAAAGGGCATCTTTAAAAACGGTTTCTTTTCAGGCATATATTGTGAATTGTTTGGCATTTGACGTAAATTCAGAAATGTATTTCGTTTGTGGCATAAATTTTTGAACACATGCAAACAACACCGTCCTGGAATCTGGATTTGTTCAATCTTTTTTTATTCGGTGTGTCCTTTGGTTGTGGCTTAGAAACGCAAGTTCGTCACCCTTAGTACTGGCATTAATACTCTACCGACCGACTGGTAAGAATGAAAAATAGCTGAATGTATCTTTACCAGAGTCGTTTCGATGTTATCGCGGCTGTGCAAATTGTGCGAATAGCTTGCACGCCATGGTGCGACTATTTAACTGCACATTCTACGAGCAAGTCGAAGGTTTGGGTGGCCCTAAAATGTAGCAAGCCGGCTTAAAGAGCAGTTCTAGAGAGCTTAACTGCCATATTTACTACTGCATAAGTACAGTACATCACCGTGTGTTTAGAAATGGAGAAGAGTATGGGTGTGAAAAAAAAAGAGGTTACTTGGGGGTCATCGGAGACCTCGAACATCCTTTTGGGTTTACTCTTATAAATTTCTCATGTCGTCTTCAGAAATATACATTTTGGGACCATAACAAAGAAACTGTGACATACAATGTATACAATGATCGAAAATTGGAAAGATATTGATGGCCATAGTGTAATGCGTACCTGTCAATGTTGATGGTTGTTTACAACACTTTTAGTGAAGCTTTGCCTATAATTTTGTGGTTTTCGTGTTTTATTGCAAGAGATACTAGAAATGTAAGAGCGATATTCTTCTTCTTCTAGAACTCAACACTTAGCCTACATCGCTACATGTACGTGAACGATCCTGAGAATGTCTTCAAAATTTATCTAGACGTCTTCAAGGAAGTTCAAGGAAGTTTGGTTGGTTTATCTTAGACACAATTTGCGATGGTTGGAAGCCGAAAGCAAGCCTTATCTCACTCTGGTGGCCTTGGACAAGATACAGGGACGGATCAGTCTTTGTCTCCCTTTTTGGACACCTCAAATGCTGGATTCCTTATCGTAGTGCCCGGTCACATGCTTAGTATGATCGGCACACGATAGCAAACTCGGGTATATTCTTAGGATATCCTTGTAAATGTCCTTTAAAATCCAGCTATCTTAAGGAAAGCCATGTCTTAGATCATTGTCAGTGGTTGGTTATGCCTCAGCCTGGTTGAAATCCTACTACATTAAAGGAGAACTAAACATTCAAAAAACTATGGCAACTATACGTTGTAGAGTACATGGTCAAGAGATCTAGAAACCTATAACAGTAGACCTCTTTACGTTTGTTCATAATGTATATGAAAATAGGTCCTTGTATACCGTACAAAATGAGCAATAGAATGTTTTTGAATGGAGCGTATGAATGCATTGCATGTAGATCTTACAAGGCTTGGTTTGTCCCTTGATGTTATTTTTAAGTATGGTTACGCCTTCACACCATAAACTCACAAGAACGGCCCAAACCTCGTCTGTAAACGTTAGTGTCGATGTACTTTGTTTTCTATTTTGGAGTTAAGCAGAGCAATTGGGATAAATAAAAGGTGATGACAAAAAATGCAGTTTATCTGACAAACCAGCATTAGTCTAAGAATGTGTTTGTTGGTTTTTTTTTTTTCGGTCTCCTAGTTAGCATACATGGGTATTGCCTGGACATCCCAATACAACACACCTTCTTTATTCAGTACATTGAACTTACACCTATCTATATACGCAGACAGCAAAGTAACGTTACATTGTATTGATTAAGGATTATGGTAAGATTCAAGAATGTGTACATATCAGAAATTGTCCGGACTATAAGGTCCGATCCACTTACAAGAAAAATGACCACTACTGTTTTCAATAAGTGCGTTGGGTTCTGTAACATGGTCGAGGTGTGGCTCTCCTCAACATGAGACCTCCATCTTTATGCCCCACCCAAGAGGACGGCTTTAACTACAGACATCCATAGGTACTCAGTTGCATTGGAGTCGAGTTTACAACATAGATGTATACTGCCTTTCGAGCCCAGAACATTTGATGACTATATTTGTTACACACCGTCCATAGGTACTCAGTTTCACTGGAGTCGAGTAAGATGATAGATGTATACTGCCTTTCGGAAGAGTACAACATTGAGGCTTCGAACCCCGAACCTTTAGATTTTGATGTATATTTTGTTACACACCTGCCTATCCGTGAGGTTGAGTTGTCTGGCAATCTCCTGTCTCCGCTCTCTTGTCACGAACATGTTGAAGAGAAACTCCTTCTCTAACTCCAGCGTCTGGTACTTCGTGTAGGGGCACCGCTTCTTCCGCGTGCTCTTCGCGCTCATCCAGTTGGAAGTCACTAAATAAACGGGAAGAAGACAGAATAAATGGTTAATTACATGTCTACAAATAGCCACAACATCGTATTTTATATTTTGTGTCCCATAAAAAAACTATTCATCACTAGAGGTCATGTATTAACCTTTAGAACTAAAGTGCTTGGCGTTTATGACAGTTCACAACCAAAAGGTATCTGGAAAATCGCAGAATATTTTCACTTGGAGACTGTACGTTGTGCATTGAAGTAATGAAGATTTTGTTCTATTTGTTGACTACAATCTGAGCATGTACAGCTTCAATCATTGCCTTGGAGTCAGTTTTTCACACCCTTTTCTACATCAATACTAGAGAGTATCTTTGGTAGAACCACGACATGACATGAACATTTTGACAATCTTTGCGGTCCTTCAACTTTCATGCACTGTAAGAATGATTGACATCCATTTATCAACAAAATCTGCATAGGTCTGCAAATACAATATGAGACTTTTCAACATCATATCTTATCATTCAACAGTTTCTTGGATCGCAAAGATTATGGTATCCTACTCATTCAACACTCTTGGCGTTCGACTGAATCCTTTGAAATATAGCAGAGTTATATGTTTATGCAGTGTCAGTGGAACGGATAAAAGAAAAATGAATGATGCCAGAATCTTATCTCTTTTGTTCATCCTTTCTAAATCTAAAAATCCAAGCAACAGTGAATCTAAACACCGGGTTCTAGATACAGCAGATATCGTTAAGTCGAATCTGCCTAACACTCTTATTTTTGGCGCACAGCCAAACCACAAGCGAAGCCAAAATCTGATTTACTAACTGCACGACAATGATTGTGCGTCCATTTAGACGCGTTTCGTTCTTTACTAATTGGGTCTATTTCCTGTAAACGGAGATGAAATGAAACGATACGACAGATTCGTCGTTTTTTTCTTGGGAAACATCAATTGGGCTGGTTTAGATCTCTATTTGTGTTACCGTGTAACAGAAGATGCTACCACGGAAGTAAAGAGTGTGAAAATTCGATTAAAATTACTAAGCCACACTGTGTCTTTGACAGAAACCATATCAAATTATGTCAGATATGTTTCAAGACAGTTCCCAGTTGATGAAGTAGACAAGTAGACAGTTTGTGTTCACTTGATAAAGAGAAGTACGAACATGAACGGCGCTCCCATACATGCAACACATGTCATAACACAAGCACGCGCCAGCCTGCAGTAATGCCGCAAGTCGTAGAGGGGCATTTCTCTACCAAAAACCGCGGGTCTCGACGCGTGTGCGGGAAGACGAATAAACTTTTCTGACTGTGAAAATAGCTCGCATAAAGTTTTAACCGCCCCTCTCCCGTAAATTCGTGACCCCAAACCGCGAATATTCTTACCACGTGACCGTTAGCCTAGTACCATCGTTACACTGAGGTAACAAGTGGTTATTAAGTTTCTATAAACAAGATAATGTCCGCGCTTTATAGATATAGGAAACCGTGAAAGATTTTCGCCATTTAACGATCTTGTGGAACGTCTTAAACATAGTATATCTGAAGATAGAAAAATTTCTATCCAATCTTATATCTTGCGCTTATGAAATTATGAATGACGTGGCTTTGTATGGTAAATCTGATAATTGTAAGTGTCTGAAAACGTGGAGTTATACTTTACATTGAACAGATAACAACTGAATATGAACTGATAATTTTAACTTATGGTGGTGGATAACAGTCTCATGTTGCCCTCTTCTTGCAGTACGATTGGAAATAGTTTTCTGAACTTACGCAGCTTTGAAAAAAATATGCAAGTTTTATCCCCTTTCGGTCGAAATCCTTGTAAAATGTCCAACAACAATTTTGTTGCACATGATGAGAAGAGTAGTGGCCCTTACACCTGCATGTAGTAAGATGTCTACAAGTGTGCACACGGAGTCTTACCGTCACCAGAAGAGTTGCCCTGGGCGGGCGTCGGTGGTCCGTCGGCCGGCTGGCATCCCTGTCCGTCCCAGGCCTGGCTCACCTGTTCGGTCCGGTCGGCGGTGGAAGCTGAGGTGTAGGTGCAGACGTTGTTCATCTGTGGCTGGCAACACTTGGAGTCGTAAGCGGCGGTGTTGTGAAGCTGCGCTCTGGCGATCTGGTCCCGGTGATGAGCACCTGCACTGACATCGTAAAACGGGTGGAAAGTGGAGGGCAGGATTCTACGGGTGTCAGTCAAGTTCATGTCCTTGCCCTCCCGACAGGGGTACCCCAGGGGGCCCAACCGCAGACCGTCCGCGTGGGCTTCGCCTTTTGGCATACAGAGTCCGGGCAGGTGCCACCCCCCTGCGTCCCCGCGCGGTTTGAGATCGTGGAAAGGTTGCAGCCAGTATCCGTCCATACCGGCCGGTGGACTCACTCCCAGTGCGAAGTCATTTTTGCCCGCGGAAAGGGAGAAATTGGCCTGGAATGTCTCACTGGCCGGATAAGCCATTCCGTGTTTATGGTGGCTGCTGGAAGATATACAGCCCTTGTCAGACGCCGTTTGACGGCGATGTTTTGATATCCGTGGCGTGATAGTCACAAACTATGCCGGCGCAGGTTCACCCCCAGAAATCAATGCCTCTTGAGAGAGTCCTAAATTCACCACGTGATCGCTCAAGAGCCAATGGGAGAGCGGCGTCTGTAATAAACAAACCGTATATCAGTCAACGCGGGGGTTGACACTCATTGGCAAACCCACAAAATAATGACCCGCGCTCACCCGTTTACTTTTCACGAGTTGTGAGAAACTTTCATAGCCTGTGGATCAGTAGAGAGAGTAGTCAGACTAAACTTTGCGCCCATTTGTAGCCACCTAACAACTATAAAGCATTAGCTCAGCTCAAAGCAGGCGTCTAGGAGTTACGCTCCCACCCAGCTAACGTGCAGTTATAGGTATTATATGCGTGGTTATTTTGTAGCGTCGTTAGCGAAATAGCCTATATAGTATGTCGTCAAGTAAAATTGCACAGAAATGGACTTAGAAGTACATTTACTTTTTACTCCGCGTAGATTTTCACTCCACAAGGACTATTCCCCCAAAGCTTGCTATTTTTTTTTACCCAACACGTCCGATGTGCACTTAGCGCCTTTTAGTCGTAAAGCTCTACATATCGGACCTTACTACCAATTCATGAAATACAACCCTTTTTGCGAGGTTTTGACAAGCATGTCAACCCATAATATTCGCGATGAAAGATTCTAGGACATTACAGCCATGTTTAGCCCCTGCGACCTTTGCGTAAAAATGTCGTCTCCATTCAATTCTTAAGATGCACTTCAAGATCCTTACGTGAAAATGAACAAGACATGTTCCAAACAAAAGAGGCAAACTATACACAGTTAAAATTTAGAAAATGAACAATATCGTTCCGCTTATTACTTCCATTAAAAAACTATAAATCTGTCGGTTATGGATTTAAGTTTTGGAGAGGGAAACGTTTTTGAATACAGAGATCTATACCTGGGTCAGAGGTGGCGAGTGAAAAACGCCCGTGTAAGGACTACATGAAAGTTACTGCTTGTGCAGTTTGTAAGAAAATTACACGGTTAGTCTAGCAATAAATAGCTTCCCAACGGCGTGGTTAATAACAGGGTACGTAAAACCTTCTGAGACCGCAAAATGTTTCAAATATTTTCTCACAAAAATCACTTTGGCCACACACAACAACACAACAAAATAGTATATAAGAATTGCCTGAAGATGAAAAAAAAAACGGTGGGTATAAAATACTTTTGTAATATGATTTGAATTGCGTATGAAAATTATGAAAAATAGTTACCTTTAGCCTTTTTCGGCTATTTTCTTGGACAGTTTACTGGTAGAAAGGAAAGCGTGTACCAACAACGTAAGATGACAGTTACAACAAGCTGTAAGTTTATGATAGTTCCCACAAATGTTTGGCCAAGTTGTTACAGTAGTGTTAGCTTTTAGTGTTAGCTTTATACACCACAAGTGGTGTAAGAAACATTGGGAGTGTGAAAATCAACAGCAAATACACTTCTTGGCGTTTTAGGGGTGGGTGGGTGTTGTTTACACAATGATAACAAAATGGGCTCTTAACCTCCCCTCCCCTTCCATATTCTGTTCATCTTTATACACGTAACATGGGAGTTCACAGCACCACTATCTGGTAAAGGTTTTTATGGAGAATTACACGTAAAATGTAATGGAGACCACTCGTTAAATTTCGATATCTGTTAAGAGGGAATTCAAACGTATTCCACAGTGGAAAATATTCACTTCCAGTAACATACGTGTTTTCTTGTTGAATTTTTGTAAGGTACATTGTAAGCAAACAAATTGTGATCAATGTAGTCCACTGTCGATCAATGGTGCACATGTAGATATATTGATGTAATACTTCGTATGAATAAAAGTGAGGTACAACTTCTTTGTATTTGTTTTTGTGTTTTGTGTCTCGCTCAGCAAAGTGATCGAAATGTTGCAAAAGTTTCTATACTTGTTTACTTCTCTGGTTGCTACAAAAAGATGGTTGTAAAATTTACATCACTTATTACGTTCTAGAGGCTTGTAGAAGTATACCAATTTGCAATTATCAAACATGAGTCTTGTAAGCCTGAGAATTGCTTGTTCAATTAGAATCATTTTCCCCCAACTTCGTTTAATTCTTTATCATTTAAATTGCTAGAAGAAAATAGGAAAGTTCTTTTTATTTCTGAATTTTCCTAGGTTGGTATATTATTGTATAAAAAAAGAAACAGATACTTTTATAGCAAAGATTGAGTGAGAGAGACTTCTATAGTTTCAGATTTTTACTTTGTAGTTTCAATGAATACCAACGAATCAGAACCCAGCAGCAGCGGAATACAGTTAGAAGTTACTCTGCTATTCCAATTACATTATTCATGTCATAAAGACAAGATTAATAGAAGATGTGCTGCCGTATGTACGGTACTCTGGGGGACCTTACGGACTATCGAACCGTAGGATTATCCAGATTATCGGACGCTAATTGCTCTAAAATATTGAAGCAGTCTTCTTAGATTTACACAACAAGATGACGCCAAGCAATCAGCCCCTGAAACAACTGCATTATCTTTGATTAGACGTGAATCTCATCACTTGTGTATGTATGAAGGACTGATTACAATCGAATTACTTTGAAATGTAGTTAGTTCTAATCAAAAGGTCCATTGGTAGCTGACGATCGTATATCTGACTTAACGAGGAGGAAAGAGTGGATCTTCTATCTTATTTAAAGAGAACTTATTTCTAAATGTATTAATCGTGCTGTTACTACATTTCTACTCAGTTAAGTGTGCCCATGCTCATAGTTGTAAAGAATAAGTATTTATGAAGGTTTTCCACGTTACAACAAGACCTTCATATGTTTATCTTTGAATGGAGTGGCAGCATTTCCCCCCAGAGAAGACGAACTAGTACTCTGTATGTGATAAACAGACATGAACTTGTAGCATTCCATCAAAAGGAACTCGTGACATTTTGATCAACCGTATAAGATGAAGCCCGCTGTGGCTTTTCAATTTTGAAAACAAACTGTTGCACTGAAAAATAAAACCACACGGGGCCACAAGCTCGTTTATTAGCGGTGACCCGATTTAGAGAGGATTTTCCACAACAGGGCTGACTTTTACCTTGTCAACGGCACGAACTAGACTGCACACTGGGAAAAGCAATTTTCCTCTTCGAGGGAAAGACATTTTTCAACAGGTTCCGTGCTTTATCATACAGTAAACGACGTCTACTCTAATACCATGTGATTTTTCTTGGCGTGATTGAAGAGTAGGCTGAGTGTAGGTACAGAATTGGTTTGGCAGTTCAAAAATTCAGTAGAAAGAAACGACGAACAGGGGCTGCCAATGAGAGAACTTGGTTCTTTTGATATTTTACATTACAAGGCTAATTTGCCAAGAAAGCTTGTATTTTCTATCGCGAAAATGTACACCGTTTAAGGTGTATCTAAGCAATAGAAGTACAAAACTACAAATACGAGGACTTGCAAATAGTAGAATGAATTGTGCATACTCCTTTTCTGTCCGAATGTGAATATTTTTTCCTATATAAAATACAAGAATAAACAATCACAATGTGTGTCCTGTATCTCACATTGGTCCTTCAGTGCAAAATCATTTCAATCATAAAACGTTTCGGCTTTCATTGTAATAGTTTCACTTCATTTTTGCTTTCTTTTTACAGAATTATTTTTTGCAAGTTATCTGTAAGAAATAGCTAGTCCATTGGAAGAGCGTTGCTTTCGATGCAGCTTTGTAACTGTATAAACTGAATCAGAAAACATGAAAGGATATTTATTCTTGTCACTCTCTGTTAACATAGGCTTACAGCGATCAAGCTAAAGTTTTATAAACGGCACAGGAACGATATCTCTTTACAAAGATACGTCCTTTTACTTTGTATTTGGTTATTTTTTCTTAGCCCGGTGTTTGGCCGGTATAATCTAGTCGTGAATTCTAGGGTTAACCACTTTGAATGTTTGTTGTTTGTAGTACTCTGTATGATAAATGAGCAAGATTCTGGCAAGTCCTACCAGGGACTGTAGACTTCATAGCCTAACAAATCACCGAATTCCTGAGTTGAAACAGGGGACAGAGGGGCTTTCTAAGCCCAGCAAAAAATGATGTGTTTTCTCTGTAGGTACTATTCTGTTGGTGCAAATATACGATACACGGGGATTCCAAATTACACCCACACGAAGATGCCATATTTTCCTGTCTGAATACAGTTCCATATAGACCCCACGTTCAAATAGCTTTGTATGTTTCAAATACAGATTGATTATGCTGCAAGACAAGTAGAAAATTCGTTGTGTAGCTGTGAATGTCTTGTGATTTTGTTTTACATCAGTTTCTTGATTGCTTTACGAAGCATAACCGCAGTGTAGGCCCATGTTTCAGTCCTCCCGCGGCCATCGAACACGTTCTAGGAACATTTCGGCCTTCAAAATGTTATAGAGAGAAGACAAATAGTTCGTCTTACACATTTGCCCTCACACGAAAACCTCATGAAAAACCATGAATATCGACCGCCACATAAAAAAGGTTCGTTGTACCAAAGCATATGTCAACGTCCTGTAGATGGTTGTAGTGGTCATTTCTATAGAAACATACGAGGAATATCAAAGCTGTATACCGACTGGAAATGTCATCTCGACTCACGATATGGTGTAGAGGTTGTTGGGATCTTGATGAGACGATTACTGTTGTCGGATTCACCTGTTATTTTTTAGTTTGCCCGACTGTGTCCCTACGTTGCCCTCCACCAGTAATTGTACAGGTTAAAGGCCACGCTCCCTCGTGAAGGAATTATGTGTGATGGCATCGCTTCAACCATGCGCTAATCCGTGGTTCGGATGCAGAGATATACCATTGCCCCTGGCGAACTCATAAAGTAAAGTCTAAGAGTCCCGCCTCATGTACTATACACAGTAACAGTCTGCTGACTTGGTTACAAACACCATGCTAGCCTCACCAACCTGGGTTTGACTAGAACATCACGTAAACACGAAATGTCCCCCGGCCGGCATAGCTAACTGTTGTATTTATGTTTCGGCCTAACTTTAGATTTGACATTGAATTCCTTATATATCGTTTGTCTGAATTCCGTTACATTGCTTTTTGCCAAAAGTGAGAAACTTGATCAGTCTGGACCTATTGTGACCGTACGTGTTGTAAAGCCCCTTGTCTAACAAATATTTCGAATTGATTTTGAGATCTTCGCCGTATGGATTATCTAAAAATGGAACGCCGTGAAAAATCTTTCTAATGCTACATTTATCTTAGCTATTTTAAGATGATATCTAACTAAATCAGTTTGTCAACGCTATAAATTTGAGGAAAGCTACCTGCTACAAATAAAATTTCCGAACATTACATTATCTTGCAGTGATGCCCAGTTTGATACGAAACATTTGCACATAGTTTGTGCATTTTACTATCCAATTGAGTAGACAAACTTTGCAAGTGTAGACCCTTATCTAGGGTACCTTTAACTCCATTCAGTTCGATACGAATCATTTGCACATGATATTTTGTATTTTACTATCAAATCAAATCAAGTAGAAATAAAAATATTTAGGAATCTAAGTTTATTTTGAGAAAGTATGTGCGTATCATGTTGCCTCCTATAACCTGACTATGAGTTCAATAGTTAATTGTTTTAAGCGTCAAGCTGTTTTGAAGTAGTTATACTATTGACTGCCATTGTGATATATTGGAGCAAATCCTTCGTTTTGCTTCCTGGCATGAAACTCCAAACACGGTGCCCTTGCCAAGAAGTTCAGTGTTTCTTAGGTCATTGAGATACTGCCAAGGAAACTGGTAGACCTCAGAAACATAACTCTGCACAAGTGATGTGCATAATTGAAATGATGCTCAGTTGATGTGGATTTGGTCTATAACTGACATCGCAATACATTTCATGTCCATGATGTTGCTAGAAATTATTTTCATTTAATGTATTCTATAGAATGGAAGCTACATGATTGGCCAAGGGGAAAATAGGTCGAAAAAAAACTTGTCAACTTTTCTCCATCGTCTCTCACTATACACAATGATAACAAAATACAAACTATATGGTAAATTGTAATGCTTTGGTTGTGCCGTTTGTTTTCCTAGTCTGTATGGCGCGAATTCAATGACAAAAAATGTAAAATTTTCTGGAGAAAAATCGTACTGACCTGCGAATGTACCAAACAGTCAATGTCAACATGCAAGCTCGTTCAAAACGCTCTCTTCATGTTTCATTGCGAAGATATGCCATTTATCACTATGTGGGATTTCATAAGATATGATAGAAATGTTACAACTGTTACGTGTATCTTATTGATTCATCTCCAGATGTTTTCTACAAGACTGTCCTATCACCACGCTCAGCCATACTAGAGCAAAGGTTACATACACACATTAAGGGTCAAAGGTGAAATGGTGCAGTTTCACCTTCATATATATATTCTTAAAACATATGTTTAGCATGAACAATAAATGTGATCAATATCTTTATTTTGTATCTTTAACCTTTATAAGATATCGTATGTTTCAACGGGATGATCGAAAACGTTGAATTTTGGCGATTAAAAAACGACTAGAAAAAGGATCAAATGTAGAGAAAAGGTGCCAAGGAAGTTAAAGTTCGTTTTAGCTATTTGAATCGTCAAGGAGATAGACCCCTTTTCTTGAAAATGCCACACACGAGACAAGTTTCAATTATGTATGTAACCTCTTAGCTGAGTTCAAGGCGAAAGTGCAGTTGCCTGACCAGAGGGGGTCTCTACAGCAAGACTCAACCGCGTTTGTTTGTGCGAAATCGTAGCCAAATAATAATTCTAGCTTCTTTAATGCTATATGTACATCAATGCCCGTTGGAAAACTTCACATTTCTTCTCCCGTACCAACGTGTAATTTTCTAGGAGGCTTAGATGACCTACAATTATTTGCAAGTTATGTTATTAAATTGCCATATAGATCCCACTGTGTGGTGAAGAAGACTTTCAGTTGTCTAGTTTCTACACCTTCTATATGCGACAGATTTACCAAGTTTTGAATGTTTGTTACTTGTACTTTTATGCCTGTGGCCATGTGGAATTTTTTTACAACGAATCCTTGAGCATTTATCGATATTGTTGTACCAGAAAGAAACATTGCTTGCTGTTACTTGGAAGGTAAGTGATTTCAGCCATTTGTTTGTAGTTTGCAAGGGACCTTGTTGTGCAACTTGTCACCTCTAAGTGTCTACAGATCACCAGACATCATCCTTTGTCTCACAAGAGGGCAAACTCACACAGAATACTATGTGTTATACAAATTGGATGCAAATTCGTTACATGTAGATATTTCTCGAACTCTCAATCCAATAGCAGAGACATAATATCTTTTCTTTCGCCTTGAAGCAAGTATTTTCTATAAATATGCGTTACTAAACAACCTACTTATGGTAACAAGGCCATTTCACTTAAAATGAAATGTCTCGTGGTACTTCTTTTAAGCCAATTTGTTTTAAATCTCTGCATCCAACGCATTCAATACACAGAACGATTAAAAACCATAGGCTTGAAACCGATTCTATACGCCATATGAAATGAGAACCAACACATTTTTAACTAAAACATTGATGATAACAAACAAATGAAGAAGAGAGAAATGTTGATTTGGACAAATGGTTCTAAGTTGGGTCAACATACCTAGAAGTGGATACGGTGTCACCGTCTTTCCTTGCGCGGCATATATGGAACACTACTTTGTATATCCGGGTCATCCTTACTTCTCCACATTTAGCGTGTGTAATCTTGTTAACTGTGACACCGTTGCTTCCCCATACTCAGTGACAGTACCCTCCCACAATGTGTGTTTTTGATTTGCCTTTTCTTTCATGTTAAGATACCAGAGGCGCTATCTTTGACACAAAGATGGCGGTTTCTTGTCAACGTGGTCACCTGTGTTGTGTATTTTCCATGGCGAAATTGATACCTATGTATATCAGGGGTTGAGTACTATATTTTGTGCATAGGGTCACTGCCACGATATCAATCACGAAAAACGTAACGAATTTGAACGAAAATTATAGTTTATAGAATTACATAAGATGAAAATCGCATCATGTTTCTGCGAAGGAATATTGTATACGAAAAATTATGAGCCGTTGTTGCCTGACATGCAATTCAGATACGAGGAACATGTACTTCCATCGATATTCTTATGTAGTTTTCAATTCAATACATCACATGTCCTGTAATGCACAATATTCGTTATATTTAGTGAGGCGTTGTTGATGAAACGTCATTGCGTGCAACCCAATTCAGGTATGGACTCACGACAATTAGGCCATGTTCTAACAGACCCAGGAAACATTTATTACAAAGTTGTGTTCAGAATATTACATAGCAAACCTGTCAAATCCATGCCCATCGGCAATCCGTTATACCGTCTTCATTACAATGTAATATTCTTTTTCCAATTAAGCTCTGCTCTTCTGTACATAATCTGATGGAAAATAAATGAAGGTTGAAGACGTAAGGGTAGTATGCATATTACTCTGGTTTTCACTATAACAAAACAATAAAATTGCATAAATACAAATGGAATTACCTTTTGTAGACAGTGACTTCCCCCACAGCCATCGACGTCTGTGTCCAAATGCTCTTCTATGTCGTCTTCATCCTTGAGAAGTTATATTTTCACATCTCCGCGTCCGACAGCCATCATAATTTTTCTCAGAGTTCGTCTTCGGGGTCGCGTCTATACGTTTGTTATTAATTACATCCATCAGAACTATCATAAAGAGGTCATGGAAAACGAGTGGAGTCACGTATTCAGACTGGATGTCGCCTAATTGATTTAATAAAAGGCACGTAAGTAAGACAAATGTGTAGAATGACATGTACTATCGATTACTGCGCTCCTATTCGTCAGCTGATCCTGAGACGTCAGCATGCTCCAATGGAGTTAATCCATTCTGACTGACTCAAGAATAAAATGTGGACATAATCAGGACAGCGATTTATTTGTCAATCTTCCAAGTTCGTCCACGGTTTGCATATAGGGGTTTACTTACTACTTTTACTATTCTGTGATGACGTTTATAAAGTTGGAAAGAAAACTATTGTTGTGTTTATGTCAGCTACAATTTAAATCGTATTCCACTACCACACCCTTGTGAGTTTGGGCCATGCTGTGACTTGTGTATCTGGGAATATTAGCATTCGTAACTGTTTGGTAATTGTGACATTTTTCGTCTATAGGAGTGTACTTACTACTTTTACTATTCTGATAACGTTTCTAGACTTAAAAAAAAAACTATTGTTGTGTTTATGTCAGCTACAATTTAAATCGTATTCCACTACCACGCCCCATGAGAGTTTTGGCCATGCTGTGACTTGTGTATCTGGGAATATTAGCATTCGAAACTGTTCGGTAATTGTGGCATTTTTCACCATTATTTGGAACTGCAATATTTCAGTAATGATTACACATGATAAGGGACTGGTTTAGGTGTATCTGAGGCGAAGTAAAATCTACATTAAGTGCCCACCGGTCGGTGGAAAAGACCTTGTTTAATTCCCTACAAATTACCAGCAGAATGAAATAGCACTAGTGGTATGAGTAGAAAATGCCTACAATTGAGGCTAAAACATTGCAGTTTATAAAATTTCAAACATTAGGTATCATCTTTGCATATCATAAGAGATATTCTAAAAGATATGCAGACAAGAATTATAAGCATTGCGTCTGTTTTTCTTTAACTCCACATCGTATATAAACTGCCCCCAGATAGATAACAAACTGAATAAATCACATATCACATTTCTTTGTAGATATAGCTAAATGTGTAGTTTTGTGAGTCATTACTTGCAACTTGCGTTAGATGCGATGTTTGTGTTTTTAACCTTAACTGGTCGAATACGAACTGCTCAAACGTAAGGATCCCAAAACCCAATACAAGTATTGGAAAAACAACAAACTTGAACTTTTCTCATCAAAGACCTGGTAGATTAATTTCTTGTTATGGCCTGTTGCTAATAAGACCCAATCGCTGCGGAAACCGGCGAGTCTAGACAAAGTGTGCACTCCATATAACCCGGGAGGAGATATTGCTTATACGAAACATGAAGCGTTATACTGTCGCTTTTGTCGAAATCAGCAAATCACTCTCTTTTCCTCCCCAGATCCATTTGCTGATTACAAGGCTTGGGTCACTAACGTTCATTCTAGTCCCGAGTTAAGCTGTTACCGTTTCATCTTCATCCGGGGTATGCCTGTGTTCGGGTAACTACCAATACTCGGTACAGAAAACGGGCCTATTGGATAGTCTAGAGACCTTCACTGATTGCAAGAAACTGCACATAAAACCGATAAGCACAGATCTTGAAGGATTGGCTGGTCTGACTTTGTCTTACAAGTAATCTTTTCAAATCGACCTGTTGCATAAGGCTATCTGTATTAATGATGGTAGATTTGTTATAGGTCTGAGGTATTCGGCTCCGACTCACGAACTGGTTGCTTTGAACAATTTGGCCAAATTTTGAGATTTACATATGAAACATTCTAAATGCCGCTCTGAAGTTTTCAGTAGATAGTTTCAACTTGTTACAAGCCCTAGAACTCAGTTCGTGGTTAAAATCTACTTATAGACTTATGCCGATCCTAAATTGACTTCAATGAACTCCATGGCTGATACTAACCTCAGTATAGTGATAGTAATATTTTTGTACTATTGTGAACGTTCTATGCGAAATAGTAGACAGATATAACATCATTAGTTTATTAGTATGAAATAAAATAAAAACAGAAACGTTCATTCAGCTGGATTGACACATGTGCACGTTTGACAAATTTCTGTAACGTAGAAAAAGGTCAAATAATGTCCAAAATCTTTCTAGCTGAAATATCGTCTAATAGTATCTACATATCAGCACCCTATCTACCTCTTCCAAGTATACAAAGTATATATAAAGACGAATATATAGTTATATACACAAGCAAATAATACATGTATCGTTTTCTGTATAGTTTTCAATATATTTTCGCCGTGTATACAATGACCCAATGATTGTCAAAAAGTGAACTGTGTAAAAGTTAAACTTAACTTCATTATTTTGCCAGAAACGTATTATATAGAAATCATTATACATGTGACAGGTGGTGGTAGATTTGCTGTGTTGGAGTTAGTCTTTCAAGCAGCTTTCCGCATGTTTATAGTAAACATATCCGACTTATTACACCTACATTTATCCTTACCATAGATGATCTGTACAAGGGAATATAGTAGACAATCTCAGTACACAGGTGTGTATAGATTAGTCACATTTGGTTCCGGCCAAGGGGTAACGTACTCATATAGAAAGATTTAGGTTGGAAGTGCAGGAATTTTTTTGGTGCTAGTTCAAGTCGGTTTCAAGTCCAGTGCCGGAGTGAGCTCTGAATGCCTCCTCCTCATGCCGCTGTTTCATTCTCTTCATCTTCATCCTTCTGTTCTGGAACCAGATCTTCACCTGCCTGTCTGTCAGGTTCACCTGTGGATAGAGACAACAACAATAACAACAACAACAGGATAATGTTTGTAATTGCAGCATTTCGCGAAACATTTTCAGGTGATGCACGTGGTATGTTGTTGTACGTTTCCACCAAGATCGGCAACGAAAACTACTCCAGCATTCTTACATTCCCAAAAGGACTATGGCAACATGATAGGCACCTTTCAACAGCAATTAAAACAGCAACAATAAGAGCATAATGTTGTTTTTAATTTCAGCATTTGGGGAAACAAAGAATATATTTTTTAACCATGTACGTGGTAGTTTACTGTAGACTTTGACCAAGACCGTCAACGAAAGCTAGCCTACATTTATGAAAAGATTATGGCAAAACTTGATAGATCTTTGATTAAACTATTCGACTATACCTTTCAACAACAACACCGCCAACAACCAACAACAACGGAATGTATTTGCAATATTTTGAGAAGCACGGAATATATTTTGTCGGCTAGGTACATGGTAGGTGACTGTACATTTTGACCAATATTGGCAACATAATTCACTCCAGTATTCCTATATATTTCAAAGAGGTTAATTGAAAAATGCAAAGAAATTACAGTGGATCTATAGTGTTAAACGTCCCACATTTCGTTTTAAACAAAAAGGTAGAATGTAATTGGGGAGGGTAGCTTTGTTTATACAATCCAGGTTTGCAGACAGCATATACATTGCTGGTTTGAGACAACTTGAGTTCAGCCCCCGTTTGGATTCTCTGTGAATTGTACGCAAATGATATCCCTGTAGCATGATTCTCTGAGATAGCAAATATGAAATCATAAAGTTTTAGACATATCCAAATATCTTTCCATACATTTGTGACACAGTTTACCATGACCATGACAGCCCACGAGCAAACGCAAACGCTGTCTACTGTACATTTTCGCACTCGGCCACATTTCGCTGAAACGTGTCAAAACATAATTTTGTTTCCTCCCAATATTTCAGCCCTTGCTTCTAAATGTCACTTAATGTTTCCCTTCTGAGTAACAACGATTAAGAATTAAATCAATATATAATTGCATTTAACAAAAAAAGAATCGAATCACTGTGCGGTATTTGTTGATAAAATTGGTACATCATGCTACAACAAACGCTCACGTTACTTTGCTTATGCTACAAACGTGCCATATACTAACTTCTCCTTGACCCCACAGTGTTCCTATTGTACAGTTAATTTGCTATAGCACTCGACAAAAATTACAAAAGTCCGGAGAACATTGAATTATTTGTAGAAGCAGTAGATATTCTGTTTACATCTTCGACAAACATTATATGTAAACGCCCTCTGTTCATATCCATCAAAGAATACTAGCAAAACATTTATAACTTGAACAGTTTATGCTGTGTTTGCTATGGTATCAGTGTCTTGTTTTGTGTGTCATATAAGCGATGAAATAAAGGTGTTATGGTAATATACATATGAGAGGGACCTTGCGCGCTATCTCTCCTCTCTGTTCCCTGGTGATGTACATGTTGTAGAGAAACTCCTTCTCTAACTCCAGGAGCTGGACTTTGGAGTACGGACAGCGTTTCTTCCTAGAACTCTGTAGCTTCCACCACACATCCGTACCTATCAAGAATCACCAAAATATTACATAATTACACAGCATTTATCAAGAGAAATTATGTATAAGCTAATGTAGTAAAAACTGTATTGTTTATAAACACTACACTTTGGCGTAGCCCATGTGGAAAGCAAGATCCCATACTCTTTATGTTATTACAAATTTTTGGGAAGACGATTTTAATGTTTTGTTGCTTAATCTTCTAAAAGGTATTTGAAGGGGACTATAGCGAGTAAAGAAACACAACGAAGTAATTGAATAATAATGCCCTCTCTTCTTTTTTTACGTATACACGAACACAGAGTCTACAAAGATGGTCGTAGTTGTAGACTGCTTGTAAACAAACTGCTACATATGGTCTATCTGTAGGGAGGAATGGTTACAAAGAGACATTTAACCAAGAAAAGATCAGAGTAGGTGTTACTATGCCGTTTTGTTCATCATCGGAAATCATAATGGAGAACATATTTTGTATCCTCACTATTTTTACGGCCAGCTCATTTTCACAGCATGCAACAACCTGATAAAATTGTGAACGATCTGATAAAAAGAGTTGAACATCCAAACACATTTTCACGGTCCCATTCTTCAGATACATATGGTGTCCACGAGATTCTTGAATGACGTCCATAATATTTCGTTGCTTGTCATTTCCACTTCTTAGATAGATAAATCTTTCGATTTACGATGTTAAGAAAAAAGAAAAAGCATCTGTATTTATTGATAACAGTTGTTGCTGAAAATATCTTGATATTTTGATTTCGATAGACCCAAAAGAAGGCGGTATATTTGCAGCACAAGTTAGCGGCCAGTTTTTACCCTGAAGACATATCTAACAGATTTATATTTCTTATTAATTTATTGAAATGTGTGCATAAGGAATAGACAGAAACAATATCTATGACATGGGAATCTTATATGTATTTATCAAGTTAAGAACTGCAGGTAAAGTGTTAGATTTGCGCATAGCGATGGCTAAGAGTTAGATATTTACGAATGTGCATGAATGTACCATTTGGATCGGCATCGGGGTCTCCACTGCAGTTTGCAGTGTCGCCCTTCTTGGAGTCCCTAGAACAGCCACTGTCTTCACTGGCTGACCTCTCGATGCCGGTAGGACACAGCCCAACCTGAAAACGTTTGTCGTTCTCCAAGTTGGCGCCGTGCCCCGAGTCTTGAAACCCGTGGTAGAGATACCTCTGTCCGTACAACCATGTTGGTGAAGGGAGCATACGGTGAGCGGTGCAAAATGAGGAAAAGCCGGCAGTCCCATTGTAATGTATGTAAGACATCTCGTTGAAGAGAGTGATCCTCAGTCTTGTACTTAAACTTTAAGACGTCCTGCTGGGAGACTTTTGGGACTGTTTGGCGCAAGTAAAGACTCCTCTGAGGCAATTGGCGGAGGAGCTCTCCGTTCAGAGGTTAAAGGTTGCTCGGTCGTTATTACATTTGCGGGTATGGAAGGGGGGGGTGATGAGAGAAATTTGAATCCAACGCTGGCTCTGAGCTTTACGACTTCTATGGCTTTAACGACAAGATTATCGGATGAGTAGAAATACTTCTGACGTTGCGACGAATTATCAATGGACGGGCGTTTGGCAGAATCTGAATGTGAATAGATATAGAAGTGCGTAGTATAGGTTTTTTGTTTTTTCCCTAGAATACAAACTTTTATGTTTTCCTGATAACGTCTCTGGAATGTATCAAATTAAGTTTCATACATTCACGGATGGACAAAAAAAAGCGAACACTACTGCAAGCTAGGATCTTGCGAGTATCATACAATTGTCCACATAACACCATCCAACGCCCTCGCAAGGTGCCCTCTTACCCACCCGTGACAGCCCATCCTTCATATCTAATTCCAGCGCGTCTTAGGCGCACTACAACTTCATTATCGCTGGAGAACTTGAGCTAACTTCATACACACAAACCAATCATACTCCTTCACTGTCAGCTTTAGATGCGTGGCGCTTCCCGCAGCTATATAACACTACGCAGGCTCTGACCTCCGGATGACCCAAAAGTTGTTGCCAAACTTTTCTCGCGAACTTTATAGTACAAGCCTGGATAACGTCGCATACCAAACTTTCTGTCTCCTGTAAACATTAGTAAATACATCATAGGATTAACCCACTATCTTCTTTTCATTTTTGACGGATTATTTGATTCTTTAGATGATGTATTTTATGTGAACGGATTTGTATTGATTATGAATATTTTCCAATGTGTAGCGCTAATTACTGATGCGAAAATTTAGGCATACTTTGTCAGTTTGGACGTGTGTATAGTAAACTTAGCAGTAGATTAGCACTATTTATAGTGTGAATGTTTGTTCGATCGAGAAAGGAAAACTAACTGTTGAAAAAGTTAACAAGATGATATACATTTAGATCCGGTAAGTTACTACAACTCAGGTATAACCTCGAAGGAACATAACACACATTTGACAAGCTTTACTTAGTATACAGCAAAACTTCAAGCACAGCTCTCACTCTTGGAGAATAATTTCACACGCATAAAAAAATTGGGAAAGGCGTTTGGACATGTGTTTAGCTGTTTAAGGATGGTGACAAAAAAGGGAGGTCCAACAGACACCATTGCGGTTGCTATGTTCGACCTGTGTAGTTTTCTAGTTTTGTGTTTGTCATGTTTTTTTTTTTCATCTTTTAACGAATGATAAGACTGTGAAACTTGCCTTCAACGAATACAAACTTTTATATGGACATAAGTTTATACGTACCTATTACAGCAGAACAAAATAAGTTAGAGAGAAAGAGAGAGAGAGATTGTGTGATCTTGTTATGTGCCATACGTTTATAGGATAATTAGGAAAGCATAGTAGGAAAGTAAGAAAAAAGAAGAGACACACGGTCATTTTTCAGTTCTAGTAAACTGATACAAGTGTATTGATCTAGGATTTAAAAAAAAATTAGAAACTGAACGCGTACCACTTTAAATCTGAGCCAGATTGAAGCTACATGCAGGCTACATGCAGGCTGAAAACATTTCAAGTATACGTATTGCACATACATCTCACTGTGGACATTTGTGGTGGTAACATTTGGCTGGATATGCCGAAATGGAGGTATTCTATTTTTGATAAATCACGAAAATGAACGAAAAATAGATACAGCGCTAGACACTGTATCCAAACGGTCTAGCTATAGCTGTTTCACTTAAAAGGCCATATAGCCTCTTTTGTTGGAAAGAAATTTGTGACATTATGGCTACATATAGAACATTTGAAGATTTTTATTTTATTTTAATACATTTCACAGAGATATATACAGGTTTATACTAGTTTGTAACGGTTGCTTTTAGGTCTACATGTAATATGTTGTTTTGAACAACCGTTGGCAATATGTATACATGTAGTATCAGAGAAAAATACGTTAAAAGAAATCAAGAAATAAAAGTACCGAAAATCCACGGCAAAAAATCCGATTGTCCATAATCCGCTATTCCTGGGTGATTGGCGATGAAAATAGAACGAAAAATTGATCGACTCCGTGGTCCAAGACGATTATGTTATACATTATTTAAGATGAAAATGTCCTGTACTTTGTCAAAAAGTCAGCATAGCCGCAATAATAATTACTATATTAGCTCGAGTTTGTTTCCATACGTAATGTTAAACCGGCATAGAAGAACACTTGTTTTTATCGTTAAATTAGACGTTTTCAACTGAAACGAGACAGTTGAAAACAGACCTAATACATGCTTGAATATGTTGGTTTAAGTGGACGGATACATATTAGCTACATACGGAAGTATATCGTGACTAAAGTGTCCTAAATGATTCAGTAGTATCACGGTATCCTTGCTTCAGTTTGACAGAGATTGATACATGCAAACGCGGCTAATATATTTTTTTTATACAACGAAATACGCGTATATAAGCTAGCTATGTACAACGTAAAATTTAAACATGTTAACACCGAAGTTGAATCAGTCGTTGCAATTTCTGCATTTATTCAGAAGTGCTGGAAAAAGAATACACACAAGAGAGCAAATACATAGAATTTTTTACGTTTCCTGATATTTCTAACTTGCGATTTAAAGTATGTCATATTATAAAACACTCCTAATTTTGATCCTGTACTTTCAAACGTTGTTTGTCGTAAGAGGCAGTGTTCAACTTGGATGATACAACACTATTTCGTCAAAAAGCTGCTGGTTACTCGTTTAACAATAAGTATGACAGAATAAGATATCGCAGTGCAATTTTGTTGGGTAGAGTGTTTGGCCAAATTTGGAGTTATTTAGCTCACATACCTCCCAGCAGAAAAGGTTGCCTTGTTGGAAGTATTTGTATATCAACGTTGCTGTAAAATTGCAGCTGTTCTCAATAATTCTCTGGTACCCTAAAGGCAAGGAAATCACATTCTACGTGACAGAAAACATACTGGGCGAAACCCACCAAAGCACTGGGCGAGGCCGCACATGATGTTTTATACAAGATTTGTTAAACGAATGAAGCTATAATAATGCAACGTACCCATTCTAGATGGAATCAAAAACTAGGTTTGGATTTCAGAAGTTTTCCCTGATAATCTGCTGTCGATAGTTTAAAGAAATGGCCCAAGCAGAAGTGAAACTGACCAAGCTGATGCGACATCCTTTCAGCAGATTCGATAAACAACCATGGAATACCCGCTTGAGTACGATATTTCTGTATCAGTGCTAATAGTTTATCAGTATGGCAAGAAGTTTCTTCCAAGTGAAATCTAAATTCCACCTCGTAATTTGATAATCTAGTTAAACATACACTGTGAGAAAGACGGTAGAAGTGCCTGTTTGGGAAATTGTATTTGTCAACACTCCACACAGTTGTCACAGTATTTTTCGTTCACGAAGCCAATACATAGTGGCCGAAATATGTATCTAAATCACGCAAACGAAATGCAAGAAATCAGATACAGGCCCATAGTTTTATACTTGAGATTTAGTAGGACATGTGGTTCGACGTAAAATGATTACACATTTTCCGAATCTAGAGTGAAATAAGAAAGTTGAGCACATAAGTTATAAGTGGAAGGAGAAACTTGTGTATGTACATAATTTGGTTTCGAGTAGTACAAAAACACACGCCACATACTGTTGGCATTTTCAGCTAGATCCAAACAGCAGCAGGTCTTTTTGTAAGAATTGTTCTGAATAGCATATGTGTAGTTCTAACTCTGATAAAATGCCGGCTTGTACAGCTAGATTGTAAAACTACATTCCTGAATAAAAGTACACGTTATAGGAGGTGAAAACGTTTCTACAAATCGTCCATGACCACGTGGAATTTGTTCATGTGTCGTTAACAAATTTCGTCCTTATATAAACATATATAGTTTCTATCCTTTCGTACGTAAGTCTAGCGCCTTCATCCCTGTGGTACCAATGGAACGGTTGAAGCGCAAAGTAAACTTGATGTGTTGTTTAATTGTTCGACGAGAAAAATGCGTCCGTTTCTTTCAAATTAAAGCCATAGTCTGAAATTCATTCTTCCAATCTTGGCTATTTTACCATATCTATCTGGGAGTCTTTAAAAAGAAAGCAAGATGTGTTGTTTTCGACATTTAAACATACTTTTCTGTTCTGAAAACCTACTTCTATTGGTTTGGAGCACCTGTGCATACGAATAACTGACTGTGTAGCGTGGAAAAGACAACAAACATAGAGAGCCTTAAGTTCATATTACAGGCAGCTGTGTTGGTTGTTATTTTCACCTTTCTTGTAATGTGTATTATCATTCTTCTTCGGTCGATGTAGTGGTGTTTTTGTTTTGTAACGGGAATATATAAAGTTTGTATGTCCTAAAATTGAACTATGTAGCTTATATGTGGTGTATGAAATGTTATTCCTTCTTCGTTGCCAACTGTACAATTTGGCATTGGCAGTAGAAAATATTTCCTTCTTTCATAGACATGGGGAACACGTTTGTCACGTTACACGTCAGTAGTTGGACAGAAGAACTCGTGTACCTTTCGTGAGCTATCGGCTACGCATTAACACGTACGTTTTCTAAGAGAAACCAAATCGGACAACGTGTGATAAAAAGGCAAAAACAAGAAAGTAGAGACGAATCATGTATTCAAGTCACAGTTCAAGAATATCCCTGCCCGTTGCAAATCTCTCACCGTAGACATTATAAATGTGCAATCGTACAAGTGCTTTTCTAAATACACCACACCACACAATACACCTGTTTTAAAGTACAGAGTACATTTCTGAGTGTAGCACTGGATAATATAAACTTTCTCCATAGATTCTGAATGAGGACCCTGGCGATAGAAATGAGGTATTGGTTGTGCAAGCATAGCAACATAGACCGTTTAGGTATCATAATATAAACTCCTGTTCTCCGACAATATCTAGCCACAAACACCACATGCTTCACTTTACCCATACATTTGTTAGACACCCTACTTTCGCAATCAACCACACATTTAACATTAGTTATTATCACCCGTAATTCTACGATTAGATCGGTATATCACTCGACTTGTGAAGTGTAAAGAATACTCTACCGTCTTACCACGTGCACGTTTCCACTGCGATTATACATTTCAGCATTCTTAGAACACATACAAATTCGTAAACACTGTAACACCCTACCGAACACTCAACTTGAGTCAAAGTGAAAAAAATTAACTTGAGATTGTCATGCGAATATATAAGCCTTCCATAAGTACATCTGTATAACGCTTTATGAATAATCTCAAGTTGAACAACCTCAAATAGACTTGACTATGTGTATGATAATTTGTGCATATAGATAGATATTTATATCCATTCAGATTTTGTCTGTAATGTCCCAATAAACCATTCTTTGCTACACTACCTAATAAGGTCCATTTTTCTTCTTCTTGGCTCCAATAACCAACATAATTTCCAACTACATACCAGTAGGCTAAACGTTCTTCTTACGCCCCGGTATACAAAAAAGATGAGGAAAATATTTCCTTTTAGCATTTCGAACTTCTTACTGGCAGAAATTCCTTAGATACACAGATGCATCGATGTAGAGAAACTACACACAATATTAAAAGTTCGGAAACTTAAAACCTGGTCAATAGTATCCCAGCTTTCACACTTGCATTGTACGATGCAGTCCTGGAAATGTACTTGCTGCCCTCTGTATGGATGTCCCGTTTGTTATGATAGTGCAGGTATAGAAAGAAAAAATGCCGAATTCGCCATTGACCATGTGTTTGTTTTTTAATGTATAGCACTGTGTAATGCGTAAAGGAAATATAATGATTTTTTTCCCTTTTTGATTATTACCAAAAGAGTGTCAAAATCTCCTTTCCAAAGTCGGACACTGTTGGCAGGTGAATTTCGGCACTTAACTTTTCTGACAGAGTTACGTACTCAGTCCTGATGTTAGACCTTTGAATGTAGTGTTTAGACTAATTTGGAATCTCTGTTAATGAAAATGAATAAGTTTCTCAATGACACAAAATGCCCTATAATCCATTACGTGATAATCGATTATCAACTTAAGTTTCCGAACTTTTCATATGTTGTATATGAGTGTAGTATATAGAAAACCCTGTTACCCTAAGAAAAAATACATTGTATCCTTTTCCATGAAGACGCTATGGCACGGAGCAGAAATAGAAGTTCTAAGAAAGAGACGACAACTTAAGGATGTCGTATGTTGCGTTTCTGTCGGGTCTGATATGAGAAATACAAACATTCTAAAAAAAGAGAGATGGGGTTATAGAACGAGTCTGTATTAGGTCTGGTTTCTAGAGCGAAACTCCAGACGTTTTTGCTTCATTCTCCGGTTCTGGAACCAGATCTTGACCTGTCTGTCGGTCAGGTTGAGTCTCTGGGACAGTTCAAGACGTGTCTCTCTGCTGACGTATCTGTTCTGGATGTACTCTTGCTCCAGGACAGAGAGTTGGTACTTGGTGTACGGACAGCGCTTTTTCCTCCCTCCACGTGCAACTGATTGGTCGGCGGCTGGAGAAAAACACACAAACAAAACACAACGTTTTGTGAAAAGCGTTCGTTTTCTTTTAACGCTACTATATTATTCTCCTAGTTCATTCCCTGTGACCTGCAAGAAAATAAGACTGATACTCATTGTGGGAAACGCAGAAAGGTGACGTGCTCAAAAGATGTACGCATGTCCATCTTAAATGTCGTTTGGGTCGGATGTTGCAGAATCTCGTGCTACTTTTACAGCTCAGCCGCATCTCCGTCACAACAGGTTGCGGAACCTCGTGCTACTTTCAGCACAGCTAAGGTCTCACATGTCACAACAGAAAATAAAAATGAAAAAAAAAATATCGCTTCTCGTAAATCAATGAGTAATATGCGGTTGTGATGATTTATTTCTAGAAATAAAAATGAAGAAATTATGTGTGGTCAATGGGTACTAAACGTACCGCAAAGGGTTGCGTGTTATCTGCGTTTTATATATAGGTTGGGACTATGCCCCTTTAAAAAGTGAATGCAGGTATCACTGGTCTGAGTCACAGAAGGTCAGTTGAACTGACTGACCGCAAGGTTAGGTGACCAGGGGTCATCGCTCAGACCAGCGTGTCTGATACCAGTTATTAAGACCAGACAAGCTGACCCACCCTGCGTTTAACTACACCTTGCACGCAACAGTAACCGGGCCCCTGTCCCCACATGACATTCGGCATAATAACGCAACAGTCAACACTCATAATACAACCGCTAGTCTGTCATTCTAATGGCATGGAAAAACAATCAGAGACATGTAATTTGTCTGGGTAAATAATTTATGAGGACAGCATTGAAAAGGAAGGCCAAGGATGAAAAAATTTTCGCAAACCGAATGTTTTGAAATTTTGAAAACATTTGATCTGAAATGGATTGGCTGGTGGTTGTCTGGTGGATGGGAATTGGGCAGGGTGTATTTGGGAGTAAAATGTAACTCTTAAAAGCTGGTCAAACTGCTCCCGACCTACCGCCAACCCCAGTGGTTGGCTAGCGGTCGGGAGCCATGTTCGGCTATGTGTAATCGGTGCTTGAGACGTGGGCGCGTCTCAAAGATAATGAAAGTGCGAACTTGAGGTGCAAGCACAATAACTACAATTAACCCCAATTATATAAAATTACTCAATACTATCTAGATATTGTGAGAAGAAGAATTATTACATGGAAGTTTTATCCACAACTTTAAACATCGGCAAGGCAAACCGACCTAACTTGTATTCCAAGAATTCCTCAAAAGAGCGCTATAAACATATCAAATATTGCTTATTTTCTCGGTAAAGAAGCCTAAAAACGACGTATTTTTACCATTGTAGAGAGTGTGGTTGAATCTAGCGGGGAGATGTTGCTATTTCTTTGCAAAATCCGTTGTCGTTAGTTTTAATTCGATGGAAGACAACTGTCGGGTATCATTTCAGCATGGTGAGTTGAAGGCGGCCGCCATGTTCCTAGTTTCCACGTGACAGAGTTGTATTTTGCCCTGTCTTCCTGACATGTGAGCGAACCCAATGGAATTTTGATGGTTTAACGACTTAAACGCTTTGCCTTTGTAAAGCTACGATGGGCAGTCAATCATGGAAAATAAACATATACATATTCCCGCCGAATATGTATATGAGATGAGCAACTGGATATTGGTTGGCGGCAGGACCACATGACATATGAGAGGTAAAATTTAGAAACCAGCCGCGTACCGCCCCCTTTCTACAAACGCGCTCGTACATTTCGCATGGTAGGAAAGTGCATGTGCCACGTTAGGAATATTGATACCCGTTTTCGTGCACCGCTCTCCGTCAAACTTGTCTCCTAGATTAAAATGTCACGTTTGGAGGACAGGCATTTTGCTTGACCTTCAGAAAGGGTCAAAGGGGAACATCGATTACGTACTCCGACCCTGTCACATTTAACAAAAATGCTGATACATTTTCTTGTTACCTAGCCTACTTTTCATGCATACCGTTTAGCTGAACACCTGGTCTGCGTTTTAAGCAACCCACCTGCGACTACGGGTCCGTCCGGGACGTTTTTTGAAGGAGGGAGTCCCAAATTCTGGGACGGCCCTGCCATGGAATACCTGCACGGGGGTAGGGAGGAAGACGGGTCTAAACTCCCCACCGTACAGTTCTCTCTCACGCCGCTTGTCTTGCTGAGTCCGTCATGTACAGGATAGTTCTGTCCACCAAAGTTCTGAGAAAAGTTGCTCCCTGAGAAAATAGGGCCGAAGTCCTTCGCCTGGTTGTTCCAGGTCGGCTTGAGCAGGCTGTGGTCGTAGGACGAGTAGGGTGGACAGAGGGCGTTGTTGTGCGGTCCTGCCGGTTGTGTTGTTTGCTGCCATCGTAGCGAACAGCCCTGGCACGGGCACTGGTTCAACGTCTGCCCCATGGCCTGGCGTGAGTCGTACGGGGCCGGCCCCGGCCCCAGAAACTGGGAGTGATATCCTGTGTAGGATTCCATCGCCCCCAAATTTACTACTCTCGCTGTTTGCCGCGCAAACGTCGATGTATTCGGTCGAGGGGCGACTCCCTTATGCGCGTCGGACGGCTTGCTTTGTGACTGAAGGCAATTCCGCATGTCTGCCATGACTATAAATCAACCTCTTTTTAGTCAACAGCAGACAAGGCAGCGTGTGCGATGTGATTAAAAATTTCGATTTCAGAAAAGGGCTCAAAAGGGTCAATCAGGCAGAAGCTGAAAATTATCCCAACGACCCTTTATAGCATATTGCGAGCAGTAAGATTAAAGTCGCGCCCGGTAATACGGCACGCAGATATCATATTGGCACAATCATAACTTCTGGTGCCCGCCTACGTTTCAAAAAGCAACGGCCCACAGATCGATATCGACAGTACCATCACCTGTGCCCAATTGCCGATGGCGGTTCGGTTATGGCACAAGACGTCACTGCCCTTCTAACCGGCGTCTTTCTCAAAGCCGCTATTCACGTTAAGACGGAGGTAGAGGATTACTTTAGAGAGGATGGGCCGCAGGTTTTATACATCCTGACAATAGCACGCCCTGTCGCGAAGAGGGGGAGGATATCATCACGACATGTCCTGTCACCGTTAGAGGAACGACAGATTATATGGTCCAGACGACGGGCGACATTCGCACTATTAATTAGACCCTGATGGCACCAAGCCAAAGACCATGAGCTTAGGAAAGATTATTGTAATCACTTTTGTTAGATACTCTGACGAGCCAAGTTTATCCTTTTGGGGTCATGCGTCTCCAAATGTTGACAAAAATGAGCAAACAGTTTTATATCAAATTAATTTCATTAGCAAAGAGAGAGGGAGAGAGCAATATGGACTAAGTGGCATAAAATAATTTCAGAATAATGGCAGAATGGACGCCCCCTGCTGTACGGTTGAAAAAACGCAGCTGTGCGCCTCTGATGTCTTTCATTCCGGAGCTCGGACAAAAAAGTTAAACTTATTAAACTTTTCTTCTTTCTCTTTCTTTCTACAGACATGAAAAGCCATGGGGTTGAACATCACGCAAGAAGTGTAAAATTTAGTCCTTGAACTGGGACGGAAAATGTTGAGATAAAGTTATTCAGGAGATGGCTCTCATTGTAATGTGTCATGCCTGCGTCTCGCCTTGGAGTCGCGGGATGTGTGAGCTTAGCTCTAGTTCGTTAGCCTCTTCACCTCTCGTCTGTCCCACGGAGAAAACATGCCATGAAAAGGGATATATCATAATCTCCCCTCGCTAAACGTGTAGAAGGCCCAATTATGTTTTCTCTCTGAGCATCACGGATGAATTTGAACTCTGTCACCCCCATATCCAGTTTTAATCATAATGCGAAGCCAGGAGACAATGTCATAAATGTAATTTCTGAGGTCACGTTGAGTTCTCAGTAGTTTCAGGGTGTGTGTGTGTGTGTATGTGTGTGTGTCATCTGAGGAAAGCAGTTCCGTACGGTTTCTTGGATACGCCCGCTTCTATTGGTACTTTGGACCATTTGATACTCTGGTATTCACCCATTCCCATGGAAGATTGTATCACAGTTATAAATCTTCCGGGCGTGAAGGAATCCCATGCAAACTGATCAAAAACCACTGCAAGGTGCGAACTTTTTTTTTGCGTCAGCACTGAAAAAAGTTGTCAGACTAAGATTACCACTAGATTTTCTTACTAGAAGTAGTCTGAAATCTTAGTCTATATCTTAGAATCATCACAAGTTCGCGTACATATATCGTGGGTTAGGGATAGACATTTTGTCTGACGAAAAGTTTTACAACACACTACTGCCATCAAGATCACACAGTCATTTTGTCAAGTGCGGTTTTGTAGTTTTGGAATGGTGCCGATACCAAAGATAGTACTTCTTCCCAACTATCGGACATACCCGTGGAGATGCTATCCACTTCTTATTTTTTTTACTGTCAGTGTATCTTGGAACGTTAAAACGTCTTAGGCTGTATCTCAGTAAAGGGTCAAGTCACGAATGTACACAAATCAAAAGTGAGATTTTCTAGCTGTTCAATGTAGTCTGACTTCACAGCGAGAATTCTCAAGCTAGACGAAGATTCCACCAATAGCGAAAATCGGTTCCTTAATTACGGTGCCAATGTCCGGTTCAATCTACACCGAGTGGTAAAAACAACTGTTAAAATGATAACATCAGGCTCTCGTCTAGACATTGCAAAGTTTTCTCCGCTGTAAAAAAAATAACCTCCGTCTATTTGTACGTTATTATATCACAGGGAATAACAAATTGATGTTCAGAGCGTTCAGAGATTATTCCCGATTTAAAACCTCAACGAGAACAATACGAGAGAAAGAGAGAAAATGTATCCCTCGGAAGAAATTTGTTGGCGACGATGTTTCGTTAGAAGACACTTAACCCCGCTTAATTTGCAGCAACGGTCGTCGCCAAGGTTTTACAGCCATAGTTAACTATGCCTTTTTGATTCCTGACATGGCGCCTCCGTGTATTGTAGAAAGACGACGAGTGAAGGGGTCAAAATGCTCACCATCGGACTAACGCTAACGAACTGGAATTGTTGTTATTAACGTTTACGACTAGCTCTCGGGTCAATCGTGGTGACTGTGAAAATGCACACCGTCTATGTGAGTTGTAGCACTACAGCGGAGAGCTATGCCATAGCTAGGAATATCAGAACAGAGTACAGACATCCGTGACAACATCTATTACAAGTTGTAATTATGACGGCTGAAAGAACCGACGAGAGCATATTTATTAGCCTACATCGACTACAGAACGAAATAAATGTGTCAGTTTCAATCACATTTCATCATTTAACGCACTGTTTTATAGAGTAGGCGTAAAACGGGGTTAAAGTTGAAAGACAATCATAGGTCAAGAACAGAATATTCCAATATTCAGGTCTTTTTTTCACTACTGCTTTTACATTCAATCCATTCTTGTTGTCGCATAAGTGTGGTGAGGAATGTTGCCGTCAGCATGGAACAAAATGATTTTGCAAGATTTGTTTCTAAACATTTCTTTCGTTTTTTTCTTAGTGTTTTTGTTCATTTGAGTACAAACGTAATAGACAATTCCAAAATGAAAAGCAAAGGAGAACGATTCTTCAGATTATCGTCTATATAAGAATCATTCCTGAAATATTGGAAGTAGTAAGAATATCCTGACATGAAATTTGTGTTGAATATGATTAGGAACGTTGCAACAAGACTAATGTTACTTGTTAATTCTGACATGTGTTGTGTATGTAGCTATGCATATAATGATTTTCGTATTCTAAAAACGTATGTTTCTAACAAAGGGTTTATCTAAAAGGTATCCAGGAAGACAGAGACGAAAAGATACAGATATTCACATCTTTTATTCACACATGGGGAACACAACAACTTGATACATGTATGTAATCTTGTTTTTGTGATACGCTTGGCTATTTGCGGTGTATCTGGTTGCATATCTTCCGAGTTTTGTATTCTAAAAACGTATGTTTCTAGCAAAGGATTTATTGATAATGTATCTAGGAAAAAAAGAGACTGAAACATAATAATATTCACAATTCATGTTCACATACGGCAAACACAGCAACTTGATACATATATGTAATCTTGTTTCTGTGATATGTAGGACGTCTGGCTATGTTTTTGTCTAATTTTTGTATTCGTATGACTATGCATTTACTGATTTTTGTATTCTAAAAACGTCTGTTTCTAGCAAAGTTATTATGATGAATGTATCTTGGAAGAAATATGCGGAGACGTAGAGATATTCACAAGTCATATTCACATACGGTAAATACATGCATATAATCATTTCTTTCTGTGATACGTAGGACGTGGATTATGTGTTTGCTATGTATTTACTAATTTTCGTATTCTATGAACGTCTGTTTCTAGCAAAGTTATTATCATGAATGTATCTTGGAAGAAAGATACGGAGACACAGAGATATTCACAATTGATATTCACATACAGCACAGCAGCTTGGTATATGTACATAACATAGAGAAAGGGACAAAATCAAATAGTATGCTGTAGTTTTAACCATCTCATAAGTTACCTGTATTAAAAATCTACCAATAAGATTTCAACGACTTAAGAAATTCTTCCTAAATTCTATAATTGAATTATGTTTACTGCACTGCCAATGATAATTGATTCAACAGTATTATAATGCAAATAAATGAAGAACCACAAATTCAATCAAATTGTGAAAAAAAGGAAGCTATTTGGTATGAGTCTTATTATATAGGGTATGTCAGAGAGTACCGAGAGAGCTAAAATATTATGCTTTTAAAACGTCTGGTAAAATTGCATATGACGGGAATGAAAAATGGGAATACCTGAGTAGAATTCTGAACAATTTAGTGCAAAGCTCCGTATGCGCCGCCATTTTGATTTGAGTCATGTGTGTTTTCAGCGAGGTTCGGTACGTATTTTCATACCAAAAACTTCCGAAATGCAGCATTTTCCAATCCTGCTTCTACATTCTTACTTCTTACTACATTCCTACAGGCTTAAAGAAATCTTAAACATTGAACTGATGCATGTCGTATGCCATATTACCATAATAAAATGCTACAATCCTAAATGAAAATGTTTTGCACTACTCTTGCATTACACAAGATGTGTATATGTGTTTTGATTTGTGTTTCAGCAAATAGTGACAAATTGGAAGTGCTCAGTTCTGTGTACAAGTTAAAATGTATGTGGATCATTCATCTGTAAAAAGTGTACTGGTTCTTTGGAAGCTAAAGTAATGTTTGTCACTCCTCTTGATTTAATGCACACCACGAAAACCACAAACAGCGATATTCTAGGCAGTCCTGTCAGTGTCTGTCTTAAACCTGCATAAAAACAAACACATTGGGTAGGTTTTGTATCTTTATTGTCTATCTGATACATTCTCTTATATCCTATACATTCTCTTATATCTTATATAAAAAATATAATAAAATATAGGGAAAAGTGCTCTTCTTATTTCAAAAGAAACTTTTACTTAGCTCTCTGAGGCATAATTCCTAGCATACCAGTTCAGTGTTATAAATACCATAGCTAAGACCGAAATGCGTGTCGCTTCTTTTCCTCGTACACATCTTTTTCTGTTTGTCAAGGAAAAGGAAAATTCCTTATTATATCATTTTTGGTACCACTAGAAATAGTTTTGCTCTACAATACAGGAAAAAAGTGGGGAAGGCTGACCGAACTTTGCCCTACATACATATGCATGCATATACACTGCGTGTACATACAAAATTTAACATTCTAAGGACATTTTTGCTTCCGCAATTTTGGTGACCACATTCTCAATATTTCGGTGACATTAAAGACAATAATTCCCCTCACAACAGCGAAAGAAATTGATTGAACATTCAAACGTATTCTTTTTTACATATTTCTCACTTACAACGAAATACAAACAACCTTCAGTAACCCCGTGTAGAAAAAAAACTCACATGGAAATTCTAATAAGGGACGAGACCCTCTCATCCTATCTCTGATGTCACATTGCACCTGCCCTTGGCTTGCCATCGTCCATCATTCGGTCATGAACCAGAAATTTATTCCAGAACGTCGAGGGCGTTATATCAGTAATGGAGCGGGTTCGGCGTTAGTGGGTGTTTCTTCGATAGAGCGGATCTCTCTGACCTAAGCCGTAACCCCTGAAAACAAGAGGGGCAAAACGGGGGTTAAGTCGGGCTAAAATAATCTATTCTTATTGATCTCACTAACGCGGGATCTTTCTGGGTCAATTTTTATGAAAATCTTAAGCTTGTATAAAATTTCCCCTCCAAAAGGGCTAAGCCCGAATAAAGAACTAAAGAAGTAAAAGTCCGGTACGAAATTAACATTGCTCGTAAATGTTTTGAAATATTTAGCGACATTCATCCCGTAGGTTGAAGGGATAAGAAATGTGCAATTCTATCAGGGAAAAATCGATGGATTTCGGGGTTGTTTTCAGGTCACGTTGACTGTTACGTTATTAATTGGAGCTCTTCGCGTTTTGCTGTGATGAGAAGGAAGTTTAGGCGTCCAATTTTCGGGGGGGGGGGAGAAGTGGGAGACTGATTTTTTTTCATGTGATCTCCGGAAAATCAAATCCTCAGTCCATGTAGTCTGGCTGTCTCAGCAATCACGTAGCAGGTAATTCGGCCGATAAAAGACAGGGACCGAGTCAGCATATAAATTGTCTGCAGTGAGGCGGCCACTTGGAGGACAGCCAGCTTTTAGAGTAAAACTAATATCGCTCGATTCGGGTTCAGATAAGGACGGTGCACAGAAATATCTTTTTTTTCACGGTTCGTGTATCAATAATACCATACATGTATACACATACAGTACATCGATTATGTTAGAATGACAATACAACAGAGACACCCAATATTCTTCTCATGCTGGAAGCTGTCACCGGTAAGACGAAAAATAGCACCAGTGCCTATATATATATAGTTGCACACTTGTCCAAGCTGACTCAACTTGCACTTCCACACGTTTTTTCGACACAAGTACCACGGTGTGGTCTACTATGCCCAAAAACAGCTCAGAAAAGGGGAAAAAGGTCGAGTTCGTGAGGCTGTAGACTTTGTTTACTACCTCCAGCCTAAATCCGTAAATGGGATTTGTCCCAAGGAGATTGCCACATCTGACTCCATGCACTCGGAACTTAATCTACAAAAATGTACATAGGCTTTAGCGATTCAAATGGGGCACAACAATATATGGACATTTTTCACTAGAAAAAGTCAAAAGAGCAGCTAAAAGTTTGTAGACTAATGTATTTTAATGAAAGGTTGTTGAGAGGATCTAATTCCTCTGTCTGTTGCGTATCTCTTGGAATCTTGCATACTTACACCAATGGGATAGATTAATTAGTTTCATGGTTAAGACCGTCAGAAGTCATGAACAAGTGGGGAAATGAAGGCCCTCTTGGCACGTTTAAAAAGCCCTGCTAACTCCCATCGCCCTCGCTCAATATAATACCTTGGTGCTTCAATAAAGAACGCGATTTGGAAAACAGGACAATGGAGAATTATAAGTGAATTATAGTTTTTCATTGAATATCATGTATATGGAGAAATAGATAGAGTTAGGGACTCAATGTTATTCAAAATATTCATTCTAAACAAAAAGATGCAAGCTTTAAGTTCTTCGTAAGAGAAAACTTCAACCCAATATTATAACATCAATCATTTGAGTATAGCTCAAAAACGTTAACGTTGTTTTATACTTTGATCACCAATGAAAGCCCAACATCCATGGAATAGTTACAGACCAAACTGAATTGAACATCAATAATTGCACTTTTTTTGCAGTAAGAAAAAACTGATTATATGATTATACACATTCACAAATTTCCCACGAGGAATTGAAATCCAGTGAAAGTGTACGGAATCTAGTTATGAAATAAGAAATCCAGATTATAGGCGGTCGACTACCCGCAGTTTATGCCTTCTGTGATTTCATTAGGTTTTTCAAATTTGGAAATGTGAACAGCAATCTTTCTAATGTCCTGGCCATACAAATACCGAAACATGATCACTTACCATATACTATCCGTCGTAGCCTTGAAACCATCAACACATTTTGCTTTTCGCTGTCGGATGCCTTGTCGTTTTTTTCCTCAAACCTTTGACCAAAAGTTTTCACCTAACCCATAAAGTTACTGGCTCTGTGGCCTTGGTTTCTAATTTACAGCGTTGTAAAGAGTTTTGGGTGTCGGAAACTGTACCCCTAAAACGTCAGTAAGTGTGCTAATTTCTGCTGTACAAAAACGCCAACGGTGTACTTACGGTTCGTTACTGATACAAGTATCCCCGACAAGTAACACACGAGTGATAAAAGGTCATCTGAGACATTTTCTTTCTCTACTACTTCATTTGGAACGTAAAAACGAAGATCAGGATAAGTGTAGCACTGTGAATAATTCAAGTGTTGCTGTGAACACAGTACTTGTAGTGAAGGTGTCGAATTCGTATAGTGGGGTACACATTATCATAAAGTTACTGGTTGACCTTTCACCTGAATCACACATTAAACCCAGAAAAACACAACAAATTACGACTGTTCTAGAAAACCACGAGACGGAATAGCGAGATTTCTCTCACCAAGAAGTGTCCAAACAGACCCAGGAGGCCAGGACATCTCAAGATTTGAACTACTGAAATTATGATAAATGTAGATATGTAGAAGTTCTGACTGTTCGTTCGAGTTTGTAAGATATAAGTTTGAATCGAAAACCGTAGACATGTTCGGAGCTTTAGTTTTGTCGTTGTGTCTCATGCGCTCTATGCTGGCTTGATATGTTGAGCGAAAGTAAGAAAAGTAGCATTAGAAATACAAATATTGATTGTCATATTTGATTGTGTAAATCGAAAAAAACACAAGTGGAATGAATATTTTCTGCGCTTTTCTTTGAGATTAGAAATGTATTGGAACGAAATATCTTGCATAAAGTAAAACACATAGAAGTAACATCTGCCTTATTTGTTTCCACGTAATTATGTTTCAAACATTGGTGAAAATTATCAATTCATTCCGTGTCATTGTACAAGAAAATAATGTAGTTGATTGTCCATTTAGAGGGTTTTGCCTGTTGGTCCTATTCCTGATTATAATTCTCGTTGATGCTTGCAAAAGTAGTACTTTTTTTTGTGAAATGCTATAAATAAATGTCTGGATAGTTTTGTATCTTTATAGGACTGTGGCCGTATCGCTCCATCTATGCAATGGAACCAAGACACTAACTTTGATACACATGTTGGAGACGTTTATGTCGTAGTAAAAGAAAGATTAGATGGCTATTTTCGCGACGATCTGTTGCCGAATCAAAGAACTGACATGATATGAGACAAACGAAGGAAAGGAAAAGACTTAGAAATGTTTTAGTTCTAATACTATAATGTCCAAAAAACAACTGTGGTACAAGAGTACGTTTAAAAAGCAAGAAGCCAAGCATATTTTGATGGAACAAAATATACTTCTTTCGACCATTGCACAGTACTGAATTAGCTACAGAGGCGATCTAGAAATGTACATAGAAATATGTCATTTGTTGGTATTCATGCATTTCCCTTTTCGGAGCTTTGGAGTTGAAGCTTTGGAGTTGATTATAGAGGGACAAATTGACAAATTTTGTTATCTTTTGGGAAAGAGGGTTCAACACGAACTAGTCCAACTGACGAAATGTAAAAGTTATACGAATGAATTCTGGATAAAGCTGAACTGTAATTTTCAACACAAGAATCTATCCACATTTTTTACTAATCGGCTCCAGTCTTTGTCAAGTAAAGGAAGAATTCAGTATTGTTATATTAGAGTATTTTTTCTAGCGTTGTGCGTATATGAATGGATCTTCTTTTCCTCAGTCGGCTTAAAAGTAACTGAAATGGGCCGCCATTACTTGGCGTTACTACAACGTGCGAATTTTATACATTCCACATTGAAATCTAATTGTTTGATAAGTTATTCTACTAACTGTTTCTGTTAAAACAAGCCAACGGACTCACGAGTAGATATAGCTATGGACGAGCGACGAGAAAGAAATAGCATTTTCAAGATGGCGGAGTTCGAAACATGGCGGAAAATAACATGCACGCGAGGAATCATCAATACATCTCTTCGGGTGGAGCACCAGCATCTAATATTGTTCTGAAATATGTCCATGTTAAGATGTTAATGTTGAAATGAAATAATGTACTAGAACAGTTTAAGGGGATGAGTACGTTTACACAATTTGAATTTGGATATCAGAAACGCAGTGGAACATTTGTAGGGCAGAGCACGCAGCACTCTGTCGCTATCATGTGGTCAGAATTTTGACGAAAAAAACTGTATTCGAAGACCTACACTTTACAGGAAATACAGGCGTAGTCAACCAAAGGAGTGAAACAATTTTATTTCCAACACTTTGTGCAGAACATTGTCTAGAGAATTTTTTCATAAACATATTGGCTGTGACCATATATGTCATTGATATAATTTCAGCATTTCAGGACAACATAAATGTGTTAGAATCATTAAAGTATGATTGTACTATGTGAATACTAAAGTTTGACTTTTTTTAGATTAACATGAGCACATTATATGAAGAGGGGTACAATTTTTGCGTTGTAAATAAATCCAAGAAGGCAGCAATAGCAGTCCATCTTATTGGCAGAAAATAGGTAAGGCGAGCAACGATTTCTGTGCGAGTTCTTGGAAACCCGGCGATATAAAATCAGTCATAAGATGCTCACATTACCTCCTTAAGATTCCGCCGATTCAATATTAATTTCTTGAGTCATTTAGCTGCAGTATTGGCAGATAGATTGACGGATCGGGTCTCTATTCATTATTCATTTTCTTTGATGGTTTCTCATTGATTACATCCCTAAAACTCCACGCGTGGGAAGGCCCAGTCCGAGTTTTATTCCAGTAGGATTCTGATTGACGACTTACAAGAACCGAGAAGTAAGACACGCGTGCTTAGTGCTGATTTTCAATGCTTAAGTACCTTAAGGATTTTGTAACATGTTTGTGGTTCTATAAAACTAGGCCACATAAACCGGCTTTAACCGATGCACTTAATTCTGACACCACCGTTTTATGTGAACCGCTACATGTACAACGTTAGATTAAGGTTCGACCCACTAACAAAACACTTCTTGTATATTCTTCAATAAAAACAGTGAACATGCTTTATCACATGCAAGAAGGAATCTTCTATGAACACCAGTGAAAATTTGACATTCCGGATATGTTTCAAATTAGGAAAGAGGGTCGGGGTTAACCCAATGAAAACGGTTTCTAGTCGATTAATTTTATGCTAAGAATTATCATTGAGAAAAAATACGCATTCCGCATATATATTATTAGCCAACCCGACTTTGTTTTAGACATGTATTTTCAATGCTATTCTGCACTTGATACTATTTGATAATGAGTGCCTATTAACTTAAAAAGTGCATTGGAGAATCTGTGGCGCTTAATTATGTATCATACAGTTTTCATGACTCAACATAAATGTAAAATCATTTAATGAATAAGACGATTAAAGTCTTATACAAAACTATCAGAGACTTCGTTGTCTTTAACTATTCAACACCGACTTTGCATATACAACATGTACTTTATTTTTTTCCAGCGTGTAATTTGTAATGGAGGTGGTGCTAGACGCCGTGCACTTTTTGCTGGGCTTCTAGATCGACCCAGTAACATTTTCGTAACATTTCCATGCCCCTAAATGTGTTCGTTTAATTATCAAACACGTGAACTTATAAAACTGAAGCCTTTGACAAGTTTAAGGGCAAGGGGTCACGGCCAGGGTTCTTGGCAGTGCGCTTGAGTCGTCCATCTCCTGCTCCTAGCTATCAAAGGTTTTACATAAAACCGTGTAGTGAAGCCCTCTATTCATCATTGGCAAGGTGAGGTAAGAATTATTATCGACGTCTCCACATTAATTGTGGATGCGCTTTGGCCCTTCGGTAAAAATGCAGATTACCGGACTCGAAGAAACGCACACTATTGGGGACATAAAAGCCACTTTGTTTTGGCCAATTGTCGATATTCTGAAGGAAGATGTATTAAGGTATAATCCTATGCCGGCCAATATGCAGTATACTGCTATTTAGACCTGCAGTACACTTAACGGCTATTTTGGCCCCTCGGAGCCTTACAAAAGGAATCTTCACATTTATCACCTTTCCAACGCAGTGCCCAGATGGAATCGATTGTTGAGCTCCTCTCGCCGCATTTTGACTCCTTGATCCAAGGCGTTGTTAAAGTTGTCAGAGATGTATGGACGCAGGCCTCCTGCCCAAATCCCGTCGGCTTCATTCAGAGGGCTGTAAATGCGAGGGAAAAGTGCACTAGAAGGTTGCAATACATACAAAATCACCCCTCAGACGGCTCCGCTATAGGCCAGGCCGCCAGATTGAGGTGAGGAAAGTCAGCTTGAAGGTGAAAGGGTAACCTTAGCGTGTGATGTGGATCCATAATGCAGAGGAAAACGACACAGAAATACCATGCCGTTTTAAAAAAACTCACTACGTCTATACATTAAGAGTTTTTACAGCAATGTGCAACCCAGTGATAAACTTCACCCTGTAGAAATGGCATAATGCAACCACAACATAACTTTTCTCAGCACTTCGCGAAGCAGGTAGAAGATGGCAACATGTAGAATAGTTTTGAGTGACAGTTTTGTTGCGCGTATGAACGCAACAACATGTGATGAATATTGTATAGTTATGAAAAATGTTATCTGCAACTTTCTTCATTGTGATACGCCTAGACAAAAAATAAATGCAGACATCTTGAGCATGCCCAAGAGGCTACTGAAACCTGAAGTCTTTAGGCATCTCTGACCCGCACAGTCCGAGTAGGGATTATCAAATCTGAGCCTAATATTTCAAGGGAAATCATGACGACCGTTCGTTCCCTTTGCGGCACTTTTCCCGTTACCCTTTCCCTGCACTCGGTGACACTATCTTTCACACACATCAAATTAGTTCACCTCTCGGAGTACGCACAACGAGCGAACCGGGATAGACCCATGCCCTCTCCGTCAACTATTCTCCTCAACATGATGTAATGTCTTTATAACTTCAGGGCTCTCATTTATTAACAATAACTGAGGTAATAGTGGAATCATATATCATTTCATAACTACATTCAGATCAAATTGTGTGGGTTTTCTGTCGACAAAATAGTTTTTACTTATTCTTCGAAAAACAGTTTCCCGGACAAACTTTAAAAAAAAAACTTGTTTGGTGTTGCCCGAAAATTTTAATATCTGACAAGGCATGATCCTAACAACGACCTTTATGTGAACTCAGCCGGCTGAAGACATATAAAGTTCAAAATGATATTAGATCGTAACTCAGATTTGACAGGCTCCATATATGATAAATGATAACTTCATCAGGATGGCAATCTTAAAAGTAACTGATGATGTAAGGAAAATGGTAATTCTATAGTATATTAAAAGTTTATAAAACTTACACAGTTTGTATATGTTTACATCAGTGTCAAAGTTGTTATTCTTAAAGAAATTATTTGTTAATCTATAGCCAATCGGCTTTATTGACTATTAGCGCATAGCCAATGTATTGGGATCACTTTCCTTATTCACAAAGCCTTACAAATCGTATTACCAAGCGTGCAGAATTCACTTCTAACATGATGAATTGATTTGCCCAAAGAAATTGATTTTATAAGTTCACAAAAAGAAGAGAGACTCTCTGTAACTCGATCGTCCCCTGATATTTACCAAATTGACAAACGTACTATTTGGCAATGTTCTCCAAGACAGTGATACTTGAAGAAGCTGAGATAGCTCAAAGGTCAAGATCTGCTTCATTCCTTCAAGAAGTTGTATCTTGACTCTCTCCATGAGGAAAATTTAAAGGCCAGAGATTTACGAATGCTCTGATTTGCATGACTTTGCTTGATCGAGCAGAAGAGAAATAGTGGAATGATTGGTACCCAAATACAATATCATACGGATATGAAAACTAGATCTTATCTTCATAATCATAATCCCAATTTCAAAGACATACCCACTGTGCAGGTGATAGCTCTAAGAACCTTGAGATCGCCAACTGCCATCTGCTTCTCTTCAATACTCATCAAACAAAAGCCAGGTGCATTATGTTGGCCTTGCCTTGATTACACTTCCATTGTTTGTCCGGAGTTGACATATTATTTGCAGTCTGTGATTCTTCCAAAATCTCGTATCGTAAATTCTGTGAAGCTGTCACGTTTGTTAGTCAGGAATGGTACCTTAAACTAAACAGCTAGGATATCACTGGGACCGACATGTCAACCACACCGACATCGACCATCATTCCACATCGGTCAGGGGTGAAATAGAACCTTGATGATCTTTTGCGGGAGAGATTAAATCAGACGGACTGCAGCAATCCTGAGGTGCATTCTTGCACGTAGTTTTCTATAGATCATTTACCAAAAGGTCGGCCAAAAGGATGCCAGCTTCACCCCAACCCAGCATGTGTTCTCCATCAACATTTGACTGACAACCCAGAAAGTATACTTCAAAGTATCATACATATGGTTTTGGACAAGAGTGTAATAAACTAAAAGTTTTTTTTTCAAACATACGCGTATTTTATCTTCTCATTTTCGTATGCAATGAAATACATCCACACATCATGTAAATGCATAAAATGATTTAAAAAAGATTAAAGGGTCTAACCACATAGTTTTCTACTGTACAAAATGATGGTAATTGACTGTTTTAACTTTTCAATTATCCAAAAGCTAACAACGCGTTGAATATTTGACAAGAGACTGTGTCCATATCTACTTTGCAATGTGTGAAAGAAAGGCGAGCACATCTTTTAAGGCATGTTGACGACCATGGACATAAGTGTCAAAATGGTAAAGTTGTTCCACTGCATCTTACCACATCCAAGTACTTCCATAAGTTTATAATCATTTGCAGTCACTTGTGATATTGTGACCAATATCCCATGGAACATATTGCCTTAATATGCTTACAAAGCATATTGTTGCAGATGATTTTCTAACATTTCGTTCATTAGGTGTATGTGTTGTATTGCCAGAATACTACCTGTTTTACACGAATTTTCTAGTAGTAAAATATCCTATAACTGTTGAGGAGTTTGATATATTTGACGTATTCAGTATCACGTGTTGTCAAAAGCGTCACATTGAGTGCTTGATATGGTGACACTCGTAGCACTTGCATGTACAAGAAACATCACTACGAGGGTGCTAATGTAGAAAATACAACATTTGGAGGTGTCAATATATCACTGAATAATGTACATTCCGTTTGCAATGATGCGTAGAAGTTCTTTCCTGTGGTTGACGACGCCAGTTGCATTTGCATAGACGCACTAAAAGTTGAAAACTAGAAAAAGTAGTAAGTATGTAAGGCAATCATGGAGTTAAGTAGATTTGTTAAGACAGAGAAATATGATATGAATCAATGAGAGTATCGAATAAATTGAGGAAAGTAATAGTACAATTCTTGAATCGCAAGAATAAATATCTTTTTTTTGTCCACCTAGAAATGGGCCTTTCAGAAGTAGGTACTAGGTGGTTTTGTAACGACATGTATGTATGAGAGTAGGTATTGTTCTTACAAGTAACAAATGTTACATATGCTGTTAACTGACCTATACTTTTAGATATGTCCATTAGGTAACGTGTACATACGAATTCTGGTTTCTATAGGAGCTAACTATACCATTGGAAAATACATGGCAAACAATATGGAAGCAAGGGAGCCATTTTCGTTTACATGGAAGTATGTATTTCAGATTTGAAATCTGTGTTTGACACACACTCTATTAAACATACCAACTAAAGCATATGTTTTGTACGTATGTTCAAACTGAAAACCATACAGTCTGGGAGTACATATTTTAGTTCTGAAATGTGTAGTTCGCACACCCGGTCTTATAGACGTTCACTAAAACGCATGCAATGTTCATCAATCTGGGAGAGATAGATCCGTTTTAGTTAACAGAGAAGTACATATTTCAGTTATAACATGTGTGCTTGATTCACTCTATTTTATAGAGGTACACAGAACGTAGTTGCTGTTTACCGGTAACCTATAGTATCCAAACCAAATATTCCATTCCAACTGTGCATGCATTTCCTTTGAAAGAAAAAGTGAACACTACCAGACAGACAGGCAAAGATAGCGATCGGAATTATCACATATGTACCAATTATGTTGCGCTTGAATTTGAGCGAAAATTAGTGTACTCCCGAAACAAGCAAGTGTTTGTAGTAGGAACTTCTGTGCGGTACATTTTCGAGGTTATATGCTGGTAGATATTTTCTGGCTTTCAGGATGAACCAAACATAGACCGCTGCTGCTTTTCCCTGTTTTATTGCAAACTTCCACTCATCTTTTACTTCTTGGATCTACTATAACAGGGCAAAGTTACACATGGAAAAACATGAAATAGATACTCGAAATACTTAGCTAAACGCAATACTCAAAGCTGAACTCATTGCCAAAGATATTTTGTTGTCTGCACATGAATAAAGGAGGCAGGACATGAAGAAAGACAGTCAACTTGTTGTTTCAGAATTCAAAAACACGATGTGGACTGCGAGCATATTTCTTAAACGAAGAACATCATCAACCTTGTTGGTACAATGGCATGATATGTTTTGGTCACAAAAGCTGACGTAAAAAAAAAACTTAGCATTTAACTGACGCACAGGAAAGAAATATCGCCATATCACCGAGTTATCAAAGAAGCGTATTTACTTCTGAAGGTGTTAACAGTAAAAACATATCTGGACATCCTGGCGCCGCAACATGACCTCTTGACACATCCAATTTCTTCCAGGTCAGCGAAGGAGCAAAATAAAGATTAAGTATGATGTAGAGACTGCGTTAGGAACAGGTTTGGGATCTCCTCCTCCGGAAAAGAGCGAACCTGGGAGCCTTGAAACCATTAACCTGTGGTTAAAGAGCCTGAAGACTTATTTGGGCAATTTTCACATCAATGGGCAGCCACAGAAGAAAGGCTTTCTGCTGACATTTCGTGAATAGGTGTAGCCAGGGAAATTTATTGCACGCGTTTCTGTGTAATTCTACATGGATATTAGTAACCCACCCTTTTTTAGAGCTGTAAACGTCTTGTATAGTTAAAAGGCAGAAAGTGTGTCTTCGTGTGTTACATGATTTTTATCTGTCTGCGTGTATTTTCAGTGTGGAGTACCGATATCATGTTCAACTCTATGCAAGAATTATAAGCGCAGATTATCCCCAGAATCTAGAGTTGAAATGTTTCCTAGAACGTGTTCGTGTAACATTTTCTTAGAATACACTTTCATACAATCTGAGTCCCATTTTTCTGCTGAAAAGGGAACAGTTACAGTCTATAATTATAATAGTAGGAAACCAGCTAACATCTCTGTATCGATGCACATGTGGTCAATATTGTCAACGAGTCTCAAGAAGGCAGAGATTTTTATCCTGCGACTGCGATGCACAAACTTACAAAGATTTGCACATGTTGTACAGATATGTAGTAGTAAATGACAAACTATGGAAAGAAAGAAAAAACAGCAATGTTTGAATCATGAATGATATGCCTGGTCCAGGGTACTGTGGATCGAAGCAGCGGTGTCCAAAACACAGATGACAATTTATGCCGTGGCTTGCCGGGTCGCCATCAGTATTCGCCAAGATGACGCTGATTATTACTTTTGTTTGTCCCAAAGCATCACTGAACGTGACTCTACATCAGAAGGAGCTGTTGAAAGCTTCTCGGTGCGTGTTACGAGGATTTACGTGTGCCCGCAGATTTAACATGATTTAAATCAAAAGATGTTGACTACAACAGAGCTGAGAATATATGTTGTTCTTACTGAGTTTTACTGGTAAGCATAGCAATGCATACCAAAAGACTACAAGAAAAATTCTGCTTAGATATAGAGCTCTAGAGAGTATGAGTTGGAGGAAAACATTTCACATTGAAGTTTCTTTGGCTTGCTCAAAGAGAGTTTCAGAGAAAGCCTTCTAGTGAGCTTCAGCATCAAGGTAAAGTTATCAGTAAGTTTTAGATTTATATCCATATTTTTATTGTATACAAATGTACATACAGCCATTTTTGCTGGCTATTCGTATATATTTCATCAAGAATAGTATGCAGTTGGAGGATATAAAACTAGATTTCATCATACGTTTGTGGCTGAATGTTTGAATGCCTCGATATGTCTAGCACCTGAAAAGACATTTGTGTTAAATGTTCAGATTACATACATCACTATTTCCTACGTGAATTACAGGTACGTATGTATGTAATCTGTCCATTTAGTTGATAAATGATCGCGATGTGTAAGTACAAGTAACTTTTGGTATACTGTGATTTTCTGTGGAATGAATGATAACTTCCACGGAAAATCACACAAAACTTATGTTATCGTGAACCGCAACATTTATCTCTTGCCAACAACTTGATATTTAGTAGTATGTACTCTCTTGTTCTGATGTGTATTTGAGTGACAAAGCTGCATCACTTCTCCTGAACTTGAAAGCAAGTAAAAAGTGAGGATTGCTGTGAATATGAACGATACAGTTTGGTCTTACGAAAAAAAAGACCTCCTTCGCTTCTCACTGACATAGTACAGCAAGAGATTGAGTCACTATTTTTACTCATCTTAAGTCTTAAAGTTCGGGTAACATTGTAATATTGTATATGTGCAGCATTCCCAACATCATAAAAGCACAGAACTGGTTCAATAGTTGGATGGTTGACAGAACTTGATGAAAATGCAAACGTGTTGTCCATAGTTATGGCAGGAATCCTGTTGTCTATATCAGTCTAGATGCCGTGTTGCATTTGAACACGGTCCGTTCCACGGACTGACCCAGAATATCAAGGTTACACCAACGTGGACTGATAACCTGATACCTATCGCATTTGCACATCACAACCTTTCTAAAACTGCACGTATCATTTCCAAGTACGCACATGTGACCAAATCAATCGAAAGAGGTCATTTTCAAGCTGTGACATGCGCAACGTGGCTACATATGTGGAATTCTACCAGAATGTGTTTGGCAACGGTTGTCCTTTCAAGTCACATCCCAACGAAATATATACGGCAACAGCTGCAGATATTATGTTCAAAAGTAATGAAGACTCACATGTCAGGCGTACTAGCTTATATGGTTTAATGAGTTGATGTTGTTGAGCGCCCTGAAGATTAGCAAAATCACACTGTCGCAGGATATTATTACTTTAACCCCATAGACCAACAGCATTCCTTTGCTTGCTTGCTTTGTAATACGTATGATTCCTAGTCAATATTTGCATTCTTCTTATTATCTTAGATTTGTATCTTTTTGGTTACAAAAAGTGTATTCAGATGTTGCTACAATCCTGCCCAATGTCAAAGATGAGTGTCACATGTTGAGTTCACGAGATCCTTGATGAATTGGAACCTGCCTCGCTTCTTTCATCAAATTAGTCACTATCAGACATTGGAAGCTTCCTAATTATCTGATGGCGCCGTTGTCACGACCAAACGTCGTCTGCGATGGTGCCAGCAGCGTGACAAATAGTTGACTCAGTCGACAGCAAATTCTCCTAATTCCCTGTCATCCTTTGCGATGAAATATGCGCAAACTTGCTTCCACCCCTTTTCTCCAAAAGCTGCATTTGCTGAATGCTCGACTAAATATTTCACAGATCTTGCAACAAATTTCGTAGACATAGAACACCCGTTTGACGTTCATTTCAAACCATATTTTGATATCATCCATCATGTTCTAATTATAAAATCAAAGGTCCCACACATGAAGCTTTGGCTCAGCAAAAGACGTCTGGTGGAAAGAGAACTTAACAGTGTAAGCGAACGCTGAGAGGTGGAAAGAAAACTTTACCTTGCTATGTTTTGAAGTTTAGCTCAGGCCTTATTGAGATTGTATAAGAGAGAAAAGTTGACTACCATTAGACGGTTCCACTCCGTAGTATATTGTCGTGTATATTTGGGTCGTCAAAAGCCCCATTACCACAAGGCCTTCGTATCAAAACATGGCGCGTTTTCCAAGTTGGAATGATGATTTATAACCAGCGTATTAAGTATATCAAAGGTAATCTAACGATATAGAAGCCAATTCTAGCATTCCTTTCATGATATAAAAAGTCTAATATCTACCTTTTGGGCTATAAATGAGTAAAATGATTGAATGTGACATCTTACATTGGACTTTCCTTACTATAAAAGTAACATACAAGTAAGATTTCCATAGAGATGAGTGTACATATCCCTGGTGTTTTCGTTATCCTCTGTCCGCCTTAAAAACAACTTCACTACACTTGTGATATATAGCAATTGTTATTACCCATGATTGAATAACTTTTGCAACTATTGGGCAGCCAAACAAAATTTTACTTAGTGTTCGCCAGTCTTTTTCACTTACTTTTGGGAATCAGAAGATACTCTCTGTTGACTGTACACACTTCTTACATTGGTAATAACGTAAACCATAGAGGTTCAGCTGTCTTCTTTTGGGCAAGTAAAACATGTATATTGCCAATCTAAGTGATAGGCGTCGTTTGTTTCAAGACAAGACAATTGAAAAGTTCCAGACCCATATGTTTAATACAATCATAAAATATGTGGCATCAAGCCAAAACGTCCCAAACATATAGCTCGTCATCTCTACATCACAAAATATCCCTGTATCTTTTATTTCCATCTTTAAACAAAATATCATATTTAGTTTGATATCAGCAGTCATGGCTTTAGGTTGGAATTTTTTTTTTCTTTTCTGGCATATACTTGAATATCTATATCGTGAAATGCTTTCAACGCACTGAACTAACTACAAGTGTGAATGTGGCGTTGTATCGCAATGCCCTTAGTGCAAATTTACCCACTATGAAAAACGCCTTAAGTGTAATGTCTGGAGGTACACTAAATAGGGACTATAATAGAGTATAACATGAAATTCAGTTGAATATGAATATGTTACGTTTGTGACATGTTTAAAGGCAACTTGCAAATGTTATTGCCCTTGATAAAGCAACTTCAATTGCTGTTGGACAACCTGTCAAGATGATGTTTCGTGTTTGATTGGTTTATTCTAAAACTGAGTGGAAAAATGGTTGTAGTATTCGAACATGAAACTATCATTTTGCGTAATTCACTAGTTTCATATGTCGATCGTACTAACATCTGTTGTTTATGTCGATAGTACAATTGAAAATTTTAGGCCCGTTTTATCGTACAGAGCTTTGTTTTTTTACTATTCCTGCAACGTTTCCTAGAACGTTTCAGATATACGTATAAACCCCGACATTTAGTCGCCGCAATGTAGCAACTTCAAACAATTGTACAAAGCTTTAGAATCATATCACATGGGATTGAATACAGCTATTCTCACTATCAAATCCTTTATGAAAGCTTCAATATAACGGAAGTGTTTAAGATGGCAAAAACAAGGAGATACAGACAGCACGCCCATTCACGAAGTAATGTATAGATCTGTATGCAACTTTAACGAAACGTCTAGTTATGGTTAGTATCAAAACACTAACGGTACAGCTTCAGGATGGGAAAAGACAACTCTCTACACTGCTGGTTTACAACGTTGTAGAAATACTTACATTGAAGCTGCAATCTTGAAAATAATATGCTGAATCACTCTGAAACTACTACAGTTTCCATGCTCGGACAGTTAGTCCGAGCTGGGTATTGTACTGTATAGCGAGTACGGACTGCACTCCGAAATGAACAACGCATATGCAGCCACTGGTGTTAAAAGAATAAGATTTAACTGGTAACATTTGACACCTTTTGTGGTCTGGTTGGTTTAACTGTAGTTACAAAGGGTGTCTGCACTACATTGTAATCGTTGTCAACAACGGTATATATGCTAATGATTGAAGGTCTACAGTCTTTTGTTACAAAAATTGTGCGAAATCACACACCAAAGATGTTGAAATATCAGCAAAAAAACAACAACAACAATGGCTTGTTCAGCTTTTATAGCTCTTTAACGCAAGTGTTTGTCGACCAGTCCCCAAGTTCGGAGGTTTGTGACCACCTGACTGAAAACCAAAATACGGCCTTAAGATAGGTAGAATAATTGAAGAGAGCATGGGATTTGAATAATATTTCTACAAAATCGTATCCCTGTGGTTTTCCTAATCTTCCGTTTCCTAATTGACAATAATTCGAATTTGTTGCAATTGGTATTTCCCCTGATCATTTTCTATGTCTTTTGGAGGTCACTTCTTCTGCGCCTAAAACGTTTGGATATCAAATACTGAACACAAATGACACAAACTTCTGTCGTACAGATGTCCATTGCCATAAATGGAAAGTACATTTTACAGAAAACTACAAGATTTCTTTTTATTTCAACTTACTTTAAAGAAATATTCACATTACAATACTTTTCTCGGTTTTATTGGAATAATGTATAAGGGGGAAAATGATATATGATGGTATCAAAGTTTTGCACAGAATTTCTCCCGATATAGAAGAAGAAGAAGTGTATTTGCAAGTTCGTGGCCGAGGGCTAATTGCAAGTACAATGGTATAAACATAGCGACAATGGACAGTCATGAACAATATTCTACTCCAATACTAGTGTTGGCTATTTCTAAACAGGTTGGTATATACTTCGTCTCCGCGTAGTAGTTTTAGTATATAGAGAGCATATGATTGTTTTATAGGAATAATATTCTATTCTAATGATATTCGTAGAAAATAGCTGATGTTCAGTGGTATTGAATGCAAGTTATACATGTTCGTAAGGCCTTGGTCAATTCTATAGGCATTGGTAGAATGATTCTTATAGATAAATATGAATCAGAAGTCTTGATTCTCTTATAGAATAGATAAGTCTTAATTGCAAATAAACCTGGAGTATCTGCAGAACAATCTCAGAATTAGATATCATGTATGGCTAACATGAACTGTCTATCATACTTCTTATGATGACAAATCTATTAACCTATCTAAGCATATGTCTAATGCTTTTTACTTACTTCATCTCGTATGTTTTTCCTCTCCGATATGAAAAAAATACTTTGGTCATGTGCATATTTACAATAATTATTATTCTTTATACCATTGCTTGGCGCCGGGCACTTGTAGATGGGAGGTAAACATGAACCCAACACACACACAAAAAATGAATTGCAAATGACTAAAAAGTCTTAAATCTACCAAACATTTTAGGACCAATGACTGCTCTATACATCCAACCCTGCTTCTTATGTTTTGAGACAAAAAAAAGGTTGTAATAACGGTCGTGAAGTAAGATCTATACTTTTGAGAAAGGAGGAACATGGAAAGGATCAAACAAGTAATGCGTTTAAAACTATTGCAAAATCGAAATATAATGCAAACGTATGAATCATAAAACTAGAAGTACACCTAGCCAACATTTTACTAGAATTGTTTTAGCATTGACTCTTTCCAAATACATAATCTGTATATTGTTTTGGTCTCTTTAACCGCCGCCGAGATTTGAGCTATTTTGTTGAAATAAGATTGTAGGACTGAAGTGTTTAGACCAGATGAAGATGGCGCATCAGGAAAGGAAACTCGTATGTATGGTTATTGATAAAAACTTTGGATTACTGTTCAAATGTACAGATATACCCATGACAGAAGACATGGAAAGAAGTTGCAGCATAATGCATTTTAAACGTACTCTATCTTGCAACTTAGTATCTACTAAATTCGTTTATGTATTTGCAGGGTATGTGTACAACATCATCTTTATTTCGCACAAAAACACTTTAAAAAGGACACATTTAAAACACGAATACAAGATGAAGGTTAAAAATACACCTCGGTCGACTCCTTAATCAGATAAACACAGATCTGCAGGGCGCAAGGTTAAAAATAGTGCTATACATTAGCCTTCCAACAATTCAATTGTATACATCGCTTCTTAACTATTGTACAGATATAATCATTAACTACATATATATTGCACAAATTATCAGATGTATAATATTATGATATCATCGGCTGGAAAACAGCCCGGACGGCGACTCCCATACAGGGTTGTTCCTTGCACAGTATATTGCGTACGATGTGCAGAGGGCACAGTGTCCTAACCTGCGCTTCAACTTTCTGACCTCACTGTCTTTCTTACGTAAAGGGCATAACGATTTCAGCTTTTTGACATTGTCAATGTTCACCCATCCCCTGCTACCAACCTCTATTGTAACTACAATAGCACTATAGTCTCTGTGCGAGTTTAACTCTTCCTTAAGATGTTCATATTTGGCAAGTTTTGAACAGTATACATATATTGTTTTTGAGAAACAGTATCGATATAGCAGATGTTGAAGAAAGAAGGTTACAAGAAGTTTCTCTAAACTGAACTCAAGTTGTCAACTATACAGTCTGCATACAGTTTCAGCATATCAGACGATTGAATTGCTTTTCTAACATTCATTTGTAGCTTTTAAAGCAGACTGTACATTCAGAGCAGAGCAAGTGATAAACATATAAATGTGTCAGACAACAGACACTGATTCTGATCTGGAGGAAACAAAATATTGCAGGATGAAACTGTCCATTTTGCTATTCTAAATCTTGATTGCTGGGAGAACATCTTGGCACCGACCACAGACAGTGCTATACATGGTAAATAAGACGAATATCTTCCTTACAATACTTAACGTTCTAGAAATCATATAAGTCTCAGTGCCATGCCTATTGCCAGTTAAATTGTTTGTCATCAACAGTATCAACATTTTCATGCAAACTCAGTGGTATCTCGCCTTCTGTCTTCTGAAAATGCTTTCATCAGTTTTCTTCCGATACGTTATATACACTACGCTTTCCGGCAGTTTTACCCCAACTTGGTTTTTATCCTGCATGTTGTTCTGATGCTGGAAAAAGATGTGTGTCTTATGTATTTCTTTATCAGTGTTGCATAGGCATCATGTGTCTGATTATACAAATAATAATTGGAAAAATAAAGATAAAGCAAGGGGTATATAAATGCTGATTGGGTAGATACATACTTTTCATCTATGTTTTAAATATATTGTAGTAGTCTGGAATGATAGCATATGTAGGCAAAACACTATAGAAATTGCTAAACTTTCTTTCCATCACTGAATTAATATAGGGTAAGTAGGGTAAGTCCCTGTATTAATTCAGTATTGGAAAGAAAGTTTAGCAATTTCTACAATGCATTCTACCAACACAGATTAACTTTCATGTTAGGCAAAACACTTTGACATGTCCCAGATCTGGGAATGGAACACACTGATCTCGATAAACATTCTCATAACACAGAATATTCAAAATGTATAAAAGCCGCATATAACAAGTGGGAACATATGACAATGTCATTCATAACAAAGGAACCTGCGTAGACCCTTTGACGATTTTTAGACGTTCTCGCTTAATGTACTATCATCTTACATTTGTCGTTATGTGTTTGTTTGTTTGTTTCACATGCCAGTAGGAGATTATATGATAAGGATATCTCTACCATACTCAATGAAAGCGAGTTCCACTCTAAAAGAGTTATAAGAATGAAGTAACCTACATTGAACAATGAAAAATGGTACTGAAACAGACATTTCTCTATCAAATAATAACGTTCGTAACATGTTGACCGATTATACACCTCAATAACAGGTGTTGTCTGTTCCAGGTAGAACGCCGGAAGAGATTCGGATCCTTGCTATCAATGCTTTCAAAAGTTCGATGTAGATAAGTCAGAAAGTCACCGTCAACTAGACATCCAATATGGCCGGCGAACCAGAAAACCACACACCCAAACAAGGCATTTCGTGTTCGGAATCGTCGAGATTACCATATGATAATTACTGATAATTAGGATTATATATTGGAACATTCAATGAAGCTGTAAGTATAAAGGAGTTGTTAAAGATGGTAGACACACATTTGTGCAAGCGGCAGAAGGTAAAATGAAGATCTGAGCGGGAGCCATGATAGTAGTAGTTGTCAACTGTGAGGATTCGTGTCACAAATGATGCCAAGCCACAAATACTTTCCTCTTTATCAGTCTATGCAATATGTCGATTATACATCGTACTAACAGGTTTCTCCTTTTTTTTGATAGTACGATTGAAGAGTCTAGGCCCATTTTATCATAAATATTTTTACTATAGTATTGCTGCAACAAGCTAGAACGTTTTAGATATACAAACCCTGACATTTAGCCGACGCAATGTAGTACCTACAAACAATTGTACAAAGCTTTAGCATCATATCATATGAGATTGAATGCAGCTCTTTCAACGTTGAATCTTTTAAGAAAGTTTTAACATAACGGCGGTGTTAAAGATGGCAAAACTATGAGATACAGACAACCCCCATTTATCAGATAATGTCTAGATCTGTATGAAACTTTAACGAAACGTTTTGTTTTGGTACGTATCAACACACCAAAGGTATCGCTTAAGGATGGGAAAAGACTACTCTCTATATTGCTGGTTGTAACCGATGTAGAAATACTTACATTGAAGCAGAAATATTGAAAAATAATATGCTGAATCAATGTGCCTCAAGAGCAACTGCTGCCGTTTCCTTGCTCGTAGAGTTAGTCCGAATAGTCCGAACTGGGTACTGTACTGTATAGCGAGTACGGACTGCACTCCGAAATGAACAACGCATATGTGGCCACAGATGTTAGAAGAATAAGCTCTAGCTTGCAACATTTGACACCTTTTGTGGTTTTGTTGGTTTTATTGTAATTACAAAGGGCCTCTATAGTACTTTGTAATCGTTGTCAACCACGGTGCGTATATATGCTAATGATTGAAGGTCTACAGTCTTTTTTTTTCATAGGAACTGTGCGAAATCACACACCAAAGTTGTTGGAACATTAGCAAGATAGCAGTGGCTTTTTCTGCTTTGATAGCTCACTCACACATTTGTTGTCGATCAGTCTCCAAGTACGGAGGTTTATGGTCACCTGAAAACCAGAATACGGCCTTAACATAGGCAGAGTAATTTAAGAGAGCATTTGAATTTGAATAAGATTTCTACAAGAAACGTTTCCTTTGGTTTTTCTTCATCATTCGTCTGCTTGTGAGGGGACATTGACAATAATTCGAATTTGTTGCAATTGGTATTTCCCCTGCTCATTTTCAAGGCCTTTTGGAGGTCAACCAAGACTTGTTCTGAGCCTCAAACGTTTGGGTATCAAATAATAAACACAAATGGCACAAACTTCTGTCGCAAAGATATCCATTGTCATAAAGAGAAACTACATTTTACAGAAAGCTACAAGATTTCTCTCCATTTCTATTTTAAGGAAATATTCACATTGTAGTACTTTTCACTCGGTTGTATTGGAATAAAGTATAAAGGGAAAACAGACATATGATGGTATCAAAGTTTTGCACAGAATTCTCCCGATACACTTCATCGCCGAGTTGTAGGTATTAGGGCTCATATGACTGTTACCATTGTTTTAAATATAGAAATAATATTCTGTTCTAATGATATACGTAGAAAATGAAAACCAAAAGAAAATGTTCATTGGTATGAAATGCAAGTTACATTTGTTCGTAAGGCCTTGGTAAATACTATAGACCTTGGTAAAATACTACATATTTCTGATTCTTATAGAAAAAATATTAACCAGAAGTCTTGATTCTCTTTTAGGATAGATAAGTCTCAATTGCAAATACATCCGGTGTATCTGCAAAACAATCTGCACAGCTTACATGATATAACTATGACTGTCTAGAATACTTCTTATGATGACAAAGCTATTAGCCCATCTAAGCATATGACAAATGCTTTTTTATTTGCTCCATCTCGAATATTTTTCGAGAAAAAAAATACTTTGGTGCTTTGCATAAAATAGCGAATAGCAAATGCCTGAAAAGTATCAAATCTACAAAAAAAACATTTTAGGACGAATGACTGATCTAAACATACAGCCCTGCATGTTATGTTTTGAGACAAAAAAATGTAATAACGGTCTTGAAGTAAGATCTATACCTCTGAGAGAGAAAGGAAGAACATGGAACAGAAAAAGGATCAAACGCAAATTGCTATTAATGCGTTTAAAACTGTTGGAATATTCAAATATAAATGCAAACGTATGAGTCCTAAACTAGGTGTACACCTAGCCAACTTGTTGGACAGAACATTTTACTAGAATTGTTTTCGAATTGACTCTTTCCAAAGAATCTGTGTGTTGTTTTGGTCTCTTTAACCTTCAGGATTTGACCAATTTTCTTGAAATAAGATGGTAGAACTGAAATGGTTAGAACATATGACGCAAAGGTTACACATCTGAAAAGGAGACTGGTATGCATGGTTATTGATTTTAAATGCTATTATGATGAGTAACAAAATAACAACATTCATAACTTTTGTCAAACAACATAGCAAGAAAGTTAACTTGCGCTAGACATGAAAAGTAGCTGTAGTATAATGCATTTTTAGCATACTGTATCTTGCAACTTGGTGTTCACTAACTTTGTCATGTACATGTATTTGCGGAGCAGAATATATGAGAGAAACCTTTGGTGTATTGAAATTGAGGTAGGCTAAGAAAGAAGAATAACAGCAGAACAAGCCTTTTTATCTCAACAATTGAACCTTAGATGTCAGCTGTATTGTCTGAAAACTACACTTCAGCACATCAGACGATTGAATCGCTTTTCTAGCGACCTTGGTAGCTTTTAGAGAAGACTGCACATTCAGGGCAAATTATTGATAAACATGCAAATGTGTAAGGCAACAGAAACTGATACTGATCTGGAGGAAACAAAATGTTGAAGGATGAAATTGTCCATGCTGATATTCTAAATCTTGATTGCTAAAAGAACATTTTAGTACCAACCACAACAATGCTATAGTAAATATGGTAAATGTGACGATTGTCTTCTATACTGTACTTAACATTCTAAAATTCATAGATAAGTCTCGATGTAATGCCTATTGTCAGTTACATTTTTGTCATCAACGGTATCAACAGTTTATGCAAACTTACCCAGTCAGTTGTATTTTTCCTTCTGTCTTCCGAAAATGCTTTCAGTCAGTTTACCTCCGATACTTTATGTACACTACCAACTTTCCGTTATTTTACGCCAGCTTGATTTTTGTTCTATATGCTGTACTGGTATAGGTAAAAGATCTATGTATTTCGGTATATGTCTAAAGTGCCCTATGTATTTCTTTACCAGTGTTGGATAGGAATCATGTGTCTGATTATACAAATAAATAAAGTTAAAGCAAAGGGTAGATACATGCTGATTGGGTTCTTTTCATCTACCTAAATATACTGTAGTAGTCTGGAATGATAGTATATGTAGGCAAACCACTTTCAAATGTCCTAGATCTGGAAATGGAACACACCAATACCGATTACCATTTGCCATATCTCATAACACGATGTTCAAAATGTATGAAAGCTGTATATAACCAGTAGGAACGTGTGACAATGTCATTCATAACACAGGAACCTACGTAGACATATTTGACGGTTTTCAAACGTTATCGCTTAAGGTACTATCATCTTAAATTTTGTCGTTTTTTTCGCATGTGTTTGTTTCGCATGTGTCAGTAAGTGATGGTATAACACAAGGATATCTCTACCATTCTCAGTGACAACGAGTTCCACTCTACAAGAGTAGCCTACGTTGAACAATGAAAAATGGTATTGAAACATACATTTCTATATCCACTAACGTGTGCAACATGTTTACTGATAATACACCTCAATAACAGGTGTTGTCTGTTCCAGGTAGAACAACTGAAGAGATCCGGATCTTTGGTGCTATCAATGCTTTCAGAAGTTCGATGAAGATAAGTCAGAAAGTCATCTAGGCGTCCAATATGGCCGGCGCACCAGAAAATCACACAACCAAACATGGCCTTTCGCGTTCAGAATCGTCTATATTACGATATTATATTTACTTATAATTAGGATTGAATTATATTCTAAGCTTTCAATGAAGTTTGAAGTATGAAATAGCTGTCAAAGATGGCAGAAACAAATTTGTGCAAGTGGCATAAGATAAAACGCAGATCTTAGCGAGAGTCATGATAGTAGTAGTCGCCAGCTTTGAGGATTACTGTCACAAATGATACCAATCCACACCGTACTTTCCTCGCTATCAATATGTGGAATATGTCGATTTTACATCTTTTACATTGTACTAAAAGTTGCCGTTTATTTCCATACTATATTTGAAGATTTTAGGCCCTTTGTATCATTCGTAAATTTTACTATTGCTGCAACAAGCTAGTTTCAGATATATATACCACGACATTTAGCCGCCACAATGTAGTAAGTAACGTGAACTGTGGTCTTCAGAAAGCTTTACAATTATATCAATTGCGATTGAATACAGCTATTTCCATCATTGAATCAAAAGTTTTAATATAACGACGGTGTTGCAGATAACAAAAAAATGAGATACAGTCAACCCCGGCCCCATTTAACAGATAATGTCTAGATCTGTATGAAACTTTAACGAAACGTTTTGTTCTGGTACGTATCAATACATCAACGGTACAGCTTTAGGACGATAAAAGACTGCTCTCTATATTGCTGGTTATAGCCGTTTTAGAAGTACTCATATTAAAGCACCAATCTTGAAAAATAGTATGCTGAATCAATGTACCTCCAGAGCGACTGCTGCAGTTTCCATGCTCGTACAGTTAGTCCGAATAGTCCGAACTGGGTACTGTACTGTATAGCGAGTACGGACGTCCGGACTGCACTCCGAAATGAACAACGCATATGTAGTCACAGATGTTAGAAGAATTAGATCTAGCTTGCAACACTTGACACCTTTTGTGGTTTTGTTGGTTTTATTGTAATTACAAAGGGCCTCTATAGTACTTTGTAATCGTTGTCAACCATGGTACGTGTATATGCTAATGATTTGCGTCTACAATCCTTTGTTACAAGAACTGTACGAATACACATGCCAAAGTTGTTGGAATATCAGCAAAATAACAGTGGCTTGTTCAATTTTGATAGCTCATTCACGTATTTGTTGTCGAACGTTAACAGCCCCCGAGTACGGGGTTTATATTCTCCTATGCGATAACCAAACCAGGCTCACGGACAGGTAGAATGGTTGAAGAGGGCGTGAGGATTTGAAGAATATTTCTGCAAGAAACGTATCCATAGCATTTACTTTATCTTCCACCTGCGTGTGAAGGCATATTGACAATAATTTGAATTTGTTGCAATTGGTATTGTCTCTGATCTAACAATTTCTAGGCCTCTTGGTGGTCAATCAAGACTTATTCTAAACCTAAAAGGTTCGGACATCAAGCACTGAAAAGCCCTACTTTTGAGAGAGCATTGGTAGTTGTAATTGACACCTTATACAAAATACATTGCCTCTTACCCTCTTTAATGCGTGCAGCAAGTATATTGTATATTACTATATCAGTAACAGGTGTACTATGTTTTGAAATAAGGGAGTGAAAAGTTACAGACCCCTTCCAGTCAATTTAGCCATAACGATAATGGCAACAAGCCAGAATGTCCTTGACATCCAGGCCTCACAACATGGCCGCCGTACTATTCAAACCTCCCAGGACTGAAATATCTCCAAGAATCCGATAATTATGAATGAAGTATAGATCGTTTGAACATTTCCCTTTTAAAGATATTTGGTACAGAAAGATGATCTCATCTAACGTAAAGACACTGTCGTGAAAAAAGCCCCACCCCATTCTTCAGATGATGTGTAGGTCCTTATACCAGTACTTTAAAACATCAACGAAAAATACCGTGAGGGTGAATATTAATACCTGAAAAGCATCGTTTTAGGCGGATGAAAAGTCTGCTTTCTACTTCTGGGTACAACTATTGTAGAAATACTTACGTGGAAGTTACACATTTCAAATGTAGTGCTGCATCACCACACCACGCTTTCAGAACAACTGTTGCTCATTTAGTATCATAGACTACGCCATGGAGAATTCGACAAAAAGCGCAATGGTTCTGACACAGGTGCCAAAAGAATAACTACCTTGTAAGATCTGCCACCTTTTGCGTTTGTGTTCATTTTATTGTAGTACAACAGACGACCTAGAAACTTGTGAGTAAATAGTAGGTACGAGCTGGTTTTCCACTGTCACTGGAGTTGTACTAAAACTTGCTGATAACTATTAAAAGATGAGCGCGAACAGATACAAGTTTCTGTTTGTTTCTGTTTGATTCTGTTCGTTCACTTTTGCATTTATCAAATCGTTGACTAATCATTGAATCGTTGAATGATAATTAAATCATCAATGATAACATATAAATATAGAATTGAGAAAGCAAAAATATAGCATAGGATAACTGAAAGAAAGCATGAAAAATTCCGTTGATGAGATTGAATTTGACTCGATAGTTCTATAATTGAGCTTTCTACCTTTAGATTCAATATTGCTTGAAGTAAGACGAAGCTTACAGTTTTTAAATGGCACAAATGAGAAAAACTTCTGTTGTAGAAATATATCCAGTGCCTTAACCAGAAACTGTGTTTTACAGAAAACTATAGGATTTCTCCCTCGAATAGCTGCACTACCGTACTTTTCAGTCAGTTTTATCATAGATGATCTTCGTCCACGAAGCCAAGCCGAGGTTGGAATAACGTGTACATCAAAAACAGACATGTTGCTCAGAATTTTCCATATTCTTTTGCCGAACAGTAGGTACAAGTGTACAATGGATGTATAATTCTTATCTTCGTTTTTATAGAAATAATACTTCCAATTCAATTCTAATGTATTAATTGGAAGCCAAATGCAGATGTTCAGTGGTATGATCATTCTGCAACAAGTGATATTTGTATTCAAGCACTGAAAATACGAAAAGCCTTGGTAAAATAATGTAGACTTCTGATCCTGTAGAATGAGACTTTTTAAATTCTGAATATGAATCAAAAGTCTTGATTTTTTTTATGGAATGGAGAAATCCCAACAGCAAATAGACCTGTGTGTAGTATCTGCTAAACAATCTTAGAATCTAATATCATGCTAACGTAAAATAACTATGGTTGTCCATCATATGTTTTTATGACAAATCTATCAACCTATCTTAACATACGACAACTGCTTTTATTTGCCTCATCTCGTATATGTTTCGATAGAGTCTCCAATATGGCAAAATACTTTAGTCCTGTGTGTGTTTTACACATTCTTAAGATCATGGTGGGTCACTTTGTTGAAGAAGAGAGGGTCAAAACATTCTACCAATAATAACGTTGAGCGTCAAATAATTAGAAAGTCTCTAACCTACAAAACTTTATTTCAGGACCAATGACTGCTGTATGCACACAACACTGCTTCTTATGTTTCAGACAAAAATGCAACGATAGAATTGATGTGATAACAGTTTTTCAGAAACATCTAAAATCTGTAGTTTAGAGAATCACGAGAAAGGGAGAACGGGAAAGAGAAATAAAAAGGATCAAAATGAAATCGCGATTGATGCATTCAAAGCGATTGCAACATGTGAAAGCCAAAGGTACACCGAGCGACATTGTACATCCAAAATTTGGGAGTACACCTAGTCAGCTTAGACAGAAGATTTTATGAGAATTGCTTCAGAAATGATTTTTTCCAAGAATCTGTGTGTTGTTATGGTTTCTTTATGTACCGGTAGGACATAATTTTCTTATTTGAGCACGTTCTGTAGAACTGAAATGTCTAGATCATATCAGGCAAAGATGGCGGATCTGGAAAGGGACCTTCTATGTGTAGTTATTGATGAAATAACTTGGGTTATCGTTGAAATGTACACATATACTCTACTGAAGGTTTTTAATTCTATGATGATAAGTAACAACATAGAATCATTCGTAACTTTTGTCACACAACCTAACATGTAAATCGAATAGCGCATGGTATCTTATAAACAAACTCTATCTTTCTACTTGGTATTTGCTTCACTTGTTCACGTATTCGTAGGACATAATAAATTGTTTTGAAAAACCATTGGTGTACCAATATTGAGGAAGAACGAAAGTTACAAGACGAATAACAACACTCTCTGTGTTTCTCTCAACTAAACTTAAGTTGTGAACTATAATGTCTGAACACTAAACGGCAGCATATCAGACGATTGGTAATCGCTTCTCTAGCTGTCATGGTAGCTTTTTGAACAGAATATTCATTCAAAACAAATCATAGACAAACACATTAATGTATCAGACAACAGAAACTGACCATGATCTGAAAAAATACAACAAAGTGTTAACAAATGTAACTATCCATGATGCTATTCTAAATCTCGATTGCTTAAAAGAGCATCTAGGCATTGACCGCGAACAGTGCGATATATGTAATGTGACGATTGTCTTCCTTGCCGTATTTATATTCTCAAAAGTAAAAAAGATCATGCATTACGTATACCAGTTACATTTTTGTCATCAACGGTATCAACATTCTAATGCAAACTCACTCAGTTGTATCTCGTCTTCTGCCTTCTGAAATGCTATCATCAGTTTAATTTTGTTGCGTTATGCATACTGCCAAAGCACTTTCCAGCAGTATCACGGCAACACGGGTTTTATCCTGTATGTTTCACTTATATTATTCTCTGTTGATTGTTGGTGAATTGAGATTTGTTGGTGTATTCTATGCTGTATGTATTTCTGTATCAGTGTTGGATAGGTGCCATGTGCCTGATACAAATAAATTCATGGAAAAAACATGCTGATGATGGCAAATAGTACATACATGCTTTCCTTATACCTTTGAAAAATATCTCTATCTTTTGAATATTTTGTAGTAGTCTGTAATGATAGTATACGTAGACAAAGCACTTTGACATGTCCCGGATTTGAGAATGGAACACACTGACCTCCTTTGCCATTTGCCTTTTCCATAATATACTGTATGAAATGTATAAAAGTCTAGATAGTAGATACATGCTTTCTTTACACCTTTGTGAAATATCTCTATCTTCTGAATACATTGTAGTAGTCTGGAATGATATTAGATGTAGGCAAAACACATTGACATGTCCCAGAATGGCATAAATTAACCCCAATTGCCATTTGCCATTTCCCATAATACACTGTATAAAATGTATAAAAGTCGTTCCTCGTGCACATGACATTCTTACATACATAACGAGTGGGAACATGTGACAATGTCATTCATAAAACAGCAACCTACGTAATATACACATTACCGCTTGGGAACATGACATATTTGACGGTTTGTAAACGTGCTCTTAAAGTATTATCATCTTGAATGTTGTTTTTGTATGTATTTGCTTGGCAAAATCAGCACAGTGCTTTTAGGTATAACACACCAATTTCGTACAATAAGTAATAGCTGTGTTAGACGTAGTGTGAAGTTTGATCCACCCACACTGGGATGGACCCTTATTTATTTAGATATGTACATGTGTGGTGGTATCTTTAACATGCTCGATGTGCCGCTCTCCTGAAACACGGCTTCACGGGTTTAACGTCCCATCTGAGAGAACGAAACTAGGTACTCATTTTTCATCTGAGACGAGTAAGAAAATAGGTGCCTATCCCAAGAGCATAACAATTGGCGTATTCTAGGGATTCGAACTCAGAACCTTCAGATTTTAAATAAAAGCAAACGACCCTAATCTTTAGCCCCTTTGCTACCGTATTCGAAGCAATGCACAAAGTACGAAATACACTGTGTATAAATGAGTTTAAGATGAGAGGCAATGCTAAAGATATTAAGATTAATATCTTTAATAAGGTGATAAACTGCCGGCACCATGGATTTCTGATAAATCACCAGCAAAACATTGCAGGAGAAATATGAAATGACCCGTATATATGACATTATTGAAGGTAATGCAAGGTACGTGACTTAGACCGAGTCCAGTCATCCTTTTAACTTGGAGAATCATGACCCAAAAGGATCCCAGAACATATTTGTAACATGACTCAGACCGTGGCACCATCACAGCATTCACCTGCCCATAGTAAGATGTATTCAGACATTTCTATACGGTTTCAATGCCATACAATTGACCAACTGATACTTCTTTTGTCTCCTATCGATTCTTTTTCACCCATTCTGACGTCTTGACCCATGGAGGAATACTTCAGCTCATGCGAGTTATTAAACTTCAGAATCTTGATGAATGGAGGTCACGACTAATGGGGCCAAGAAGTCATGATCGATAACTTCTTCTCTTGCAACAAAGGTACCAGAATTTTCCTTATCTGGCCAAGACCTTAACGAGCTATGAACTCATCAAAGCCATACAAAGCGTATTCCTTTGTGTTATGTATAATGCTACATGTTCTCGAGCATGGTCACGAATGCGTAGGCTCGAAGAAATCATATTTTTAAATGCACAAGATGTACCTGCATGTGTAATGCTACAAATACACATCTTCCCCATACCTTAATGCTTTTGAAACAGGTGTAGCATTGTACAAGCAGGAGTAATATGTAACAGAATCGGTTATCTGTTCCTATTGAGAGTTATAGCTGGGAACTCCAAATAGCTGCATCTAACCGTGTTGATACATGGCAAGTCATGTACGAAGAGTACAATGACAGAAATGTATAATCTTTTAGTACTAAGATTTGTCTGGTGTGCTGTCATTATGACAACATAGTATCAGTGTGACCCTCGAATCGTGTATCATGATATCCGATCTATAGTGACCCTACATCATACAATAAATCTAATGTCCTGAATGATGAAAAAAGGGAAGAGGAGTTTTGCAATGCACCAGCTGTAATATTTAAATATGCAATCAGAATAAAGTGAGAACAGTGTTGTCTTTGGTTGAAGTTATATTTTGTAACACCTTTATTTCAGGCCTACGACATCAAGGTCTGTTTTACGTCAAATTTGAAGTCACATGCATCAATCTTCTATTGGTTTCAGAGGACTGCGGTGCACATTTTAAAAGCTTAAAATAGGCTTGATGTAAAGCAAACGTGAACTTTCAACAGAGTTAGTGAGTATGCCTAAAGTAAGGAAATCTTGGAGTATGCCTAAAGTAGGGAAAAACATATTGTCAAGACGGTACTTTTCAGTGTACCTATCAGGCTGAGGATTCTGGATAAGTTCTTGCTGGATAAGTTCTATTACCATTGAGAAAATTAAAAAACAGAAGTAGAAAATGTTTTACATACCTCTGTATGCAAATTTTGTATATTGTATATTGCTCTATCAGTAACAGGTGTAGTATGTTTTTAAACAGGGTAAGTGAAAAGTTGCAGCCCAGCTGTAAATTCAAACATTACAACAGTGGCAACAAGCCAGAATGTCCCCGACATCCACACCGCCCAAGATGGCCGCCGTACTATGTATAGTAAACCTCACAGGACTTTAGAGCTAAAAAAAAAATCTCAGAGAATCCGATCATCAAAAATCAAGTACAGGTCGTTGAAAAATTTTCCTTTTGAATATATTTACAGTTAAAAAATATGTCTACGATGGAAAAACAACAATATCATCACAGAAGCTCCACCAATCCAATCCGAGAAATTGAACTGTTACTTACGACTAGTTTGCTGCTGGTGAAAAGCTTTCATGTGGTATTCACCCATTTTATCCCATGATAATGTGTAGGTCTCGATGTTGCTTAACATCAAAGAAACGTACAGTAAAGGTAAATATCAACACCTAAAAGGCATCGTGTTAGGCTGTTGAAAAGTCTACTTCTGGGTACAACTATTGTAGAAATACTCACATGGAAGTAATGCCATCACCACGCCTTCAGAACAACTAATATGGTATAATACAGTGTTGTCTAATGAAGCATCAGACTACACTGTGGAAAGTTCGTCTGAAAGTACAATGGCTGCAACACAGGTGTCAAGTGAGTACCTAGTTTGTAAGAACTGACACCTTTTGTGCTTGTGTTCATTTTATTGTAGTACTTACTCACTCACTACTTATTGTAGTGCAGAAGGTGACCAAGACATCTTGTTAGTAATAAAGCTAGCTTCCCATTGTCTCAGGAATTGTATCATAACCTGTGGATAACTGTTAAAAGTGGAGCACGAACAGATACAACTGTTCAGTTCGTTCACCGGTGTATTTGTTGAATCGTTAGCCAATTCTCCATAACAATGTTAAATATTGGGAAAACGAAAATCTAACAGACTATTATTGAAATGATACCAAGTTCTACTTTTAACAAAATACATTCAACATCTTAAGGAGCATGAAGAATTTCGTTGATAATATTTGATTTGATTCGATTTGTTAATATCATAGATTGTCATAGATTGGTCTATACGTTTCTGCCTCTAGATGCTGGAAATAGGACGAAGATCAGAATGTTTGTAACGGACAAAAATAATAGAAACTTCTGTTGCAATTGATGCCCATTGCTTTACTCAAAACCTACATTTTACAAGAAAAGATATAAGGTTCTTCTCTCGATTACATTAAGCAAATGTTCGTTTGCATAAGTGTAATTTACACTTGATTTTAGGGGAGTAACGTGGAAAGTAAAAACAGACATATATTTCGTAGCCGAGTAGCAGGTACAGGAATATGGGGATATACGATTGTTTTCATCATTTTTTTTTGCTGTAGGGAGAGAATTTCTAATTCAATTCTAACGTAGTAAATATATACCAAAAGCAGATGTTCAGTGGTATTAACATTTTGCAATGAAATGCGAGTGACATTTGTTTCTTAGGCCTTGGTATGATGAAAGAATCAGAAGTCTTAATTCTTTTACAGAAACCTTAAGTCTTAATTGCACATAAGCGTTTTGTATCATCAAAAGTCAAAACATTTCAAGGGTAGCATATCATCTACGACTTAAACGAAAGACCCATGGTTGTCTATTTCTTCTCAAGACATAAGGCAATTGCTTTGTATTTCTCGTAAATGTGTCAATATCATGTACGATTTGAAAACTGATTTCTGTTTCTATTTTGTGCAGCTTTCGTCATATCATGATAAGTTACTCTGTCAAAGAAGAAACGGACAAAACATTCTAACCCCAAAAAATGTTGAATGACAAATGACTGAAAGTCTCAAAACTACACAACATTGTTGAGGACCAATGTAGCTCTATACACAAAACCTTGCTTGTTATGTGTTGAGACAAAAATGGATAAAAGGGAATGTAGCAACGTAGACATCTCTAGCAAACATTTAGGATTGTAATTCTGAAACATTAGAATACAAGGCAGATATGGAACAAAACTGATAAAAAGAAGAGATTGATTCTTCAGAAAACGATTGCAAGATATAAATACAAAAGTAAGGGTACACCGAACAATGTGATAAATCCGAAAGTTTGCAGTACACAGAGCCAGCAATTTCTAGCTGCTTCAATGAGCTAGTTCACGGAAATAAAACTTAAATTATTATATCAAGCAAAGGTAATACAAATCAAATGGTGTGTCTGATAACTAATAAAAGAATTTGGTTTATTGTTCAATTACACATATTCGTACTTCAACAAAAATGTGATGGTACAGATGCTATTTGATATAACAAAATAGCATCATTAGAAACTTATGTGACACAAGTAAGCACGGGAGTCAAGAGCATTTTGCGAGCAGCGATAGAAAGTATTTACAGCGTAATATCTTATAACAAGCTGAATTTTGGTACTGAATGAACTAACTTAATTCTTGTAGTGGAATCGCACAATGTACTGGTATAAAAGATAGTGTGGTGATAGTCAGGAAGAAATAGAGTTACAGAAGAAGAATAGAACTTGATATATTTCTCAAACAAAGATATGTTGTCAAGTATACACTATATACTGCCTGAATACCCAACTTCAGTATATCAGACTAATGATAATTACTTTCTCCAGCAATCATGGTAAACTTTAAAAGCAGACAGAGCATTCAGACCAAATACTTCATAAACATATAAATGTGTTAAAGAACAGAAACTAAAACATATCTGCAAGAAACACAACATATTTTTCAGACAAAAACGAGTGATTATCTGTGTCAGACAGATAATATTTTCAACTTAGTACTTCCTAGCCTCTTTGGAGAGCTTCAACGGCAGTTTGCACATGGGTTAATCACAGAACAAGCGTCCGGGACAGTTAGATATTATGTGAAAAATAAATGTAGAAACTCTGCGGAAAACGAATCAGCTAAATTTGTTTGTGCAAAGGACAAGGCAACGGATTTGAGATTAAAGTTACTAGGAAAACTTAAAACTATACTGTCGATCGTTTTTCTTACCATACTAACATTTAACATACCTTCAAAATTCTAAATAAGTGTCCATGTAATATGTAATGCCTATTACCAGTTATCTTTTTGCCACCAGTGGTCTTGGCACTATTGATCGTCCCAAACTCAGCTACGTACCTTGTATTTTGCCGTCTGTCTTCTAACAATACTATCATCAATTGCTTCTTAATTCCGAAGCGTTCATTGATATATACTGCTAAAGAACTTTCTGGTGGCAGTACGACAATTTAGTTTTTATCCTGTAGTATTTACCTGTATATAGTTAAGAGGGTATGGGGAGGAAATTTGTTGGTGTATTTCTAAAGTGTTCTATATATTTCGAACTCTGCATCAGTGTTTCTTGGATAGGTACCCTGTGTATGATACAAATAGATGAATAAAAAGAATAAAGATGAAAACTATCGATGACGAAGGGTAGATACATGCTTTCCTTACATCTTTATAAAATATCCCTATTTTTAAAACGATCGCAGTAACATGGTTAACAATGTATGTACGCCAAGCAATGTATGTACGCCAAGCACTTTGACATGTCACAGTTACATTGACCTCAACTGACATTTGCCTTTTCCCAGAATACCATGTATAAATGTGTAAGAGCTATACCGCATGCGTATGGCATTTTTAAGTATATAAAAAGAGGAAACATGTGACAATTGTTTTTAGATTAAAAAACAGGAATCTACGTAATATAGACACTGCCGCTTAGCTATAAGACAACCTTAATGGTTCTTTAACGTTCTTGCTAAGAATTATCATCTTAATGTTGTTTTTTTGCATGTGTTTATTTGTTTTTATTTTCTCGCATTATAAGCATGGTGCTTCTAGGCGTAAGACACAATTTCCGTACAAGTTTATTTATAAGCTGTCTTAGACCGGAGTGTTTGAGATTTGATTCACTCATACCGAGATGGACCCCTACTCGTTTTGATAAGTGGTATCTTTAACATGTTCAATGCGTGGCTCCCCTCTAACACGGTTCTACAGGCTATACGTCCCGTCTGACAGGACTAATCTGGGTACTCATTTTCACCTGAATCGAATGAGAAAATAGGTGCCTTTCCCAAGAGCATAACATTGCCGAATTCTAGGGATTCGAACTCAGAACCTTAATATTTGACATGTAAGAAAACGATCTAGCCTAATCATAAGCCCCCCTTGCCATCATATTTGAAACAACGCATAGGACACATATAATGCGTATAGTATAAGTGAGTTGAAATGAGAGGCAAAATTAGAGATATCAAGATTAATATCTTTAATAAGGTAGCATCATGAATTTCTAATAGATCGTCAGCAAAACATTACAGAAGATGCATAAAACGACCCGTATATGTGACATTATTGCGGGTAAGGTACGTGACTTAGACCGAGTCCAGCCATCCTTTTAACTTGGAGAATCATGACCCAAAAGACGCCAGGAACATCTTTATAACATGACGTCGACCGGTGTATCGTCACAGCATTCACCTGCCCATAGTAAGATGTATTCAGACATTTCTATAAGGTTTCTGTGCCATACAAATGACCAACTGATACCTCTTTTGTCTCCTATCGATTCTTATACAGCCATTCTGATGTCTTGACCCATGGAGGAAGACTTCAGCTCAAGCGAGTTATTAAACTTCAGAATCTTGATGAATGGAGGTCACGACTAATGGGGCCAAGAAGTCATGATCAATAATATTTAATATTGTAACTTCTTCTTTTGCAACAAAGGTGCCAGTGTTTTTCATGGACCATAATGAGTTATGAACTCATCCGAGTCGTACAAAGTGTATCCCTTGGTGGGACATGTACTAGTATAATGCATAATGTTTTCAAGTATGGTCCCGAATGCGTAGAGCCAGAGAAGTAATGTTTTAGATGTACATGTATGTCTAATCCTGCGTATGAATTCCCTTCCTTTTTGAAAAAGGTGTAATAATATGCAAACAGGTGCAGTATTGGACAGAAGGGGCTCTCTGTTCGAACGTTCCTATTGAGAGTTATAGATTGGATCACCAAATAACCATGTTGATCATGTCAAGTTACGAAGAGTACTCTGGCAAAACGTTAAAATCAAATGGCTCTTTTAAGTACGAAAATTTGCCCTGTGTGCTGTCAACATATCTTTCTATTGTTGACACAGATCTAGAGGGCATATTATCAACGTACCGCTTTATGTATTGTGGGATCCGGGCAATACGGGTCCTATATTATCACAAATGTACCCTTCCTTATGACGTAAATAAGGAAGGAGAATTTTGAATATAAGATCGTATTTCTACTATAGGCCATAGGAACCATCTGCGGCATTCTTTGTGTATTCAAGTATTCACACAGATTCACTTAGAATGGTGTTGTCTTTAATTTTGTTGAAGTTATGTTTTGTAACAATTCAAACTTCATACTGTTATATTCCATGCATATGACATCAATGCCTGTCTTACGTGAGATACATGTATATCCATCTTCTATCATTTCCAGAGGAGTGTGCATTTTTTGTAACCAGGAAACGGGTTTTGATAGATGTAAAGCAAATGTGAACTATATAGATAGTTAGTGACATCAAAAGTTCTGCTGGGATTTTGTTTAGAGTAATGAAAAACATGTTTTGGCAATACTTTACAATTACTTGGTGCACCTATCTGGCTGACGTTATAGTATTGTGGATGGTTTATCTCATTCTCAATGAGGTAATAACAAATCTAGAAGTAAACTGTTTTGCAAACTCTCTCTAAATATGTTAATCCAATGCTTATATTACTAATAACATCACTTCTAGAGAGAAAATGCACGGGACGCTTTTGATACAGTATATTTAACTGGACAAGCGACAACCTTACTTGACTGACCCCTGCACACCTTTGCCAGAAACACTCTGTGTATTGCAAAAGTATAATCACCCTTTTTTATTCAGATTCTTTAAACCATGAAACTATAGAATGTAAAAATACCATCTTCACAACACAGGGATTATATCAATTATATTCATCACAACTATGACAACGCCATCGGTTCAAAATACATCCAAACGTCATTCATGCGCTGATTGCATAGATTGTATTACAGATCATTTTTCTAATGAACCAAGATGGCCGCATATGAAATCTGTGACGTATCGGCTGATATCATAATACAAATGTTATTTCTATTCCATGACAAGTGCAAGCAAGAGATCAAACAATACACCCTTATCGTAACATAAATGTTCGTCTTTTCAACAACTTGCAACTGTATACAATTCTTGGAGTACTTAGAGAAAGGATCGCCAAGTTTATGCAACTTCAATGAGTGACACCGACGCCATTGCAGTCGCAGTTGTAGTAGAGTCAAGTGTTAAAGTGACAGTAGAATCATCAATGTACATATCCTTCTTATACGCCACATCTACCATTAACAGCAGAAATATCATAATGTATCACAGTAACGGATACAGTTTGATGTTAGAGTTTGAATGTTAGAGTTTGAATATTGCTCTCAAAGTCTTACCTTTCGAAGATGTCGATGACGAGTTTTTCTGTCAATATTCTGTATGGAGTGTCCCTCTGTAGTTGAACAAACTAACTGCGACTCTCGAAAACAGTCCCTGTCGGGACGATATCTACCAGTCAACTGCGCAGCATGACGGCCACTTCATTTCTAGCGCATTTAAATTTTTGCACTTGAACTTTTAGTGGGCGTTCTTGTGTTCCCGGACACATTTTATGAGCGAAGGTCGCATTCAAAGATTTAATCGCTTAACGAAATCTAAGCCCAGCTCCCGTTTTCTGATCAAAATTCAACGGCAGGTTATGGTGACATCCTCTTGGGAACTGTGTATGTGGAAATAATTGTCAACAAGTATGTAGATTTGGGTGAAAATGATAGGTTTTGGGGTAAAATGTACGCCAGCTGGCACATTATTTGAGCTCGTTTCCCTCTTTGCCAATGCGACACGCCGGCCATAAAAGTTCTTGTTACTGAGGTGAGTAAACATGTCTGAAATTGGGACTGTTTTTCATTGTACTAATGTGCAAAATACCACAGGTTTGAGTGAAAAACCACTTGAAAATGTTTGCGCCATTGTCTTTTTCTCACAACTTTATGTGAGGGAAAGCTTTTAACGTAGCCATGTGCTATTGTAGGTGACAGTGTTCGAGAATGAAATAACAGATAAAAACCTATTGATATGTTGTTTCTGACTGCATTTTTATCCAAATGTGTGTAGTCTTTCTTGGTTATATTACGTTTGTTAGAGAGTTTGATTAATTCAGCATAAGGCATTCTGTTTAACTGAAATTTTGAGATTTTTGTCGATCTTCTTTGTTGGTTGTATCTCTACAGAGAGGTTGAATATGAATCAGTATGCACGTACCATTAGTTGTGACGACTTCATATTCATCTTTTCGTGTTTCAAACTGCGTTTCATGTGTATTTCACTGGCCCCCCAAAAGTTCATAGTATCAGCTGTTTGAATAGTAGTATTTGTATCTTATAGCGTTCAAATGGCTATTTTCTGTGCAAAATATCAGTTGTTGTTTTAGAAGAAGTTGAAATAGTAGCAGACATGTTGTGTGCGGATATACAAAGGAGGCATATGTTCCAAACTCCCAACTGCTTTAGGGGTCTAACTTAAAGAGAACGAGCCTACAACAAAAAGTAGGTTCATATCAAATGTAACTATTTCGCCACGAGTAAAGCTAGAAACATCGTTTGGTATAAAGTATTTCGTTCAAAAGCACATACACGGAATCATCAAGCAACGGCAAATATCAGAAATAACAGGAACAACTGTACACATCTACAACTTGAAAGTAAAACTATTTACCCTCTTCTCTTCAAATGCTAGAAATATAGACAGATATTGCATTATGGTTACTGTGTGGAACTCTCTAGAATTACAATTTGTGCAAAAAATGGTAGATGTTGCATAGCAAACCAATTGCCATACAACGATTTGCTGTGTGTAGGTCTGATCAAATGGGACTAATGTTAAAACTATGGTAACAGTAGTTCAAATTCACCACAACTAAACCGACAGTCTGTTTCGGAAGAAATAAAGCTATACTATCAAGCAACCATCATATAGATATTTGAACTCGAACTCTGTCAAACGTACAGCACGTAGGTGCTTTCACTGCAATGCTGACGCTTCATTGTTTGATTTTACAAACGAGCATTTCTTTTTTCAAACATTTTGTATTAGCCGACTTTCGTCTAAGCAAACTAGAAAACTTCAGCTTTGTACTATTTCTCTGATCAACTATACGGAACCTTAACCTAAATTTCGTATATGCTCACATAGACATAAAAGCTATGCGAGGCATCAACCATTTGAAATCTCAGAAATAATCCAAACTACAAACTGAAATCTATGGAGAAATCAAGAGAAGTTTTCCGGTCCATGTTACTGATACATCTGACTCTAAGTCACCATTTTAGAGAGAAACGTGAAGATAAAGAATAGAGAAGGTAGCAAGAAAGTATACAACAAACCACGCAAGGAACAGAAGTTGTACCTTTAAATATTTTGGCATCATGAGACTAACATGCCATTCATTCAAGCTGCTGCTTTTCTGCGCTGCACCATTGAAAGTATGAAAAGCAGAAAGCATATATGAATGATGCTTCTTTTTGTAGTTTTTACTTAGTATAAGTTGTAAGGGAAGTACTTGATTTGGTTTAATATGATTTTGTCTTTTAGAGTTCTTTTCTTTTGCCTCTTATGTTCTGGCAACAGATTTCTTTAACGTTTAGATTACCAGCTGTTATCATTTCTTGTAAATTGCAATCCATTTCTTCATGTACTCTATCTAACAGCATTGGATAAAGTAACTGACTGAATTCTACTGTATGTTTTTCGACATATTTAAAAAAAATTAACTACTTCGGAAATAGTCCCTATGTATAGGTTTAAAAGTAAACATCGTATGCTTCAGTTGTACATAGCGTTTTTCCGGCTTTTGTATATTTGAAGCCGCATTTTAAAAATATTCTTAGCAGCCTAAAGAAAAGGCATGCCAAGAATAGTTACAAAAGAATTGAACTAACTTGAAACGAAAGAGATGCTTGGATAAAGTTGTAGCGACAAAATGTCAAAGAGTAACAGAAATTTTAATTGACAACAGACTGGACCCAAGTCAGTATCTACTAACACATGTCAGCTAAATCAGGAATAAGCAAAAAAGAGTGAAACGTTATTCGTTTTATTTCCAACACCCTATTTTTGGTCAGCTTATTTTGACATCTTCACTCGAGTAAAATGTGCGTATATCATCCATGCAGTAAAGTTCTAGATTCTATCAACATTTATGTTGTGAGTATTAGGTAAAATCACATCGCATTCTACTCGAAACAGAAATACAAAACAAGAACAAAACACAATTCCAACATACATACAATTTATACATAAATACAACATGGATGAGAGAAAAGTAAATGTAAACAAGACAAGTTCTTGCTGTAGCAATTATGAGAATCTACATGTTCAACAAATGAAAGTATGGACTATATCAAAGATGTTACAGTGTTGTAAATGTAAAAGTGTAAGGGACACTGTGCAGTAGTTGAAATGCTGTAGGTCTACTGCTGAAGGATGCAGATATAGATACTTGTAAGAATCAAAGTACTTCTTTGCCCGGTGTAAAGTTTTACGTGTGTAATGTAGCCTTCATTTGTTTCACTATGATATCCGCATTTACTTATACGATAATCAGCGCAAGTGTGTTGAAATAAACGGTGGTTTAACTGGCTGAAGTTTAGACAGAGCCGTATGAGATGAACTGCGGAATCTCTTTGGTCATGAGCGAAATGGGAGTATTTTGTTGCATAGTTGATCGAGAGAGTCTTTGACAAGTATTCCTTAATAAAAGTGAACACAAACTTCCAAGCTGTTGGAAGAAGTACTTCTGCCGTAAGAGATATCATTTCAACATCTATATGTTTAATTGAAAGACAATATCATCTGGTTCAAAAAGTATTATTGTTGTGTTGTTTCGGTCCCGTTTCAAGTGTCCCTATTTTGCAACAGTGACCCTTTCGGTTTTTCGTTTTATTTCCCAATCCTTTCACCCTACTCAAACTTCGGTGACAAACTTTATTTTTCATCATTTCTATAAATGCAACCGAAGTATTTCATGAAGGCAGACGTTAGACAAAAACATACTTCTAGGCCAGTCAAGACCATTGTAAACATAAGCTTGCATAGGTACTTCTACCATCTGTGATATAAGAAGTAGTAAATGTGTGTGGTGTTGTTGTTTTTTGTGTGTGCATACATCTGAAAACAGCCTTTACAAAAAGAACGATTGTAGAGCATTTTCTGCCATTTGATTGACATCTTGGGGTCTTCGGGGATTTCAGCCGCCATGAATAATTTTCAAGGTCAGAGGTCATCTCTTCGCCATAGGTCAGCCATGTTGTTACAAATACTGTGCATCAAAACAGTTTTGAAGTTCCTATCGTTAGTTTTGAGTCAGGATAAAAGAATTTGCTTCTATAGTGTGTGTGTGTACAACTTTAGAGGTACTGATGGCAAGAGAATATTGAACAACTTTGAGTGGATATGTCTCAAATTTAACGTCCAGAATAGAAGAAAACAAAAACAAATGTATAGCTATTTACCTGTATTATGTACACCATACACCTCTGAGGTTTTAATTCATACGGCTAGATAGACAAATATCGCAGTCAATCCAGCGTGGAAGAGTTGTACTTAACATATGACTTTGAAGATACGTTTACTACGTACATAACTAGAGCATATGCACTCATTGCATATACACATGATCTAACATCTAACTTAAAAGAGGAGTATTGATTGCAAAAGTTATGTTGCAATGGTGGCAGCTTGCTTTGAGATAAGGTTTGTAAGAAATACGTTCTAGCCTGGCTTTGCAACAGTCTCATTTGTAATAAGACGCGTTTTTTTGTCAAGTGAGTTTGTCATAACTTGTTCTATTGTACATGTGGTAACCCAATATATAGTGCATTAATACCCACAAATCCCATAAATACTATGTGAAGAAAAACTGCAATGCCTAACTCTGTGATGTTACAACACCATCATCCGAAGTTATAAAACAAACAACTAACTTTCCAAAAAGTCAATGCCTACATTCGCTCTTCCATCATTCATAGTTATTATGACAACCGTAACGGAAAATAATTATGAGGTTAATTTTTATGTGCGCCTTTCAGCAACTTCGCCCCATTTGCCGTAACATTTGGTACGTCATATTTATAGTTTATAAACACCAGAGGGAGAGCATAACTCAGGGAATGCTTGGAAACACCCTAAACAACATTGCTGCCAAGTAGTTATGTTAACACTTAAACGACACAAAGGGGCTAGTCCTCCAATTTCTCGCCTAATAAGTATTACAAGTAATAAACATGAGATACAATCTTGTTGAAGTAACCTTGTGTCCTAGCACAAGACTGGCTGAAAGACTAAGTAGGAAAAGGGTGATAACAATCTTCGATATACTTCATAAATTAGCAGCCACGGCCACTCCCTCAGGGCAATGATGAACGTCGCTCCGTATGACAATTATCTTAATGGACATAATGTCGAAATATTTTCATCAATTGCAGTGACTTTTTCAACATAGTCTAGCTATATCTAATTACACCGCAATTTTGTAATGAAAAACAAATGTTTAGTGTGTATGTACACAATACTAGTATACACATTGCCGTTGCTGACTTTATCAGACCGCCCAGATGGACACACCCCTATGGTTAAATACGCGTCCTGTATAGCGCTCTAGGGTAGGTATGGTGGCGCCACATGTATCTCCGAGGATGTGCTCAAGTCTGAACCATCTCTGTAAACATCCATCTCCTGCCAAACAGACCATAACCGTTCACCTGGATGCAAAGACTGGAAAAAAATCGGGCGTGTAATGTTCGCTAGACTGGAAGGGTGTTGTCGTCCTTTCTAATTGGATTCGCCTGCATATTTAGTAACGCTAGCTCAGCATATCAGCTTACAACACACGTGCTGGTAAACGTTCAACCGGGGTGGTCAATGGAAAGTAGAATCCTTAGAGTTGCTTATGAACTACCAATGATGAATTTGTTTTCCTCAAAAGATATTACTAGCAATATTTGCTTTTGGGATGATTAAACATGATGAGAGAAATATGTCTTTATTTCTGACCCATTGCCCCGGTGCTCATTTATGTAATGTCAAATATATCTATTTATGACTCGTGATACAAAAGATACGTCCTCACTCGACATAGAGTTCAAGGTTTTCGTGCTTTTCAAAAGGTTGATGAAAAAAGCTGATTGGATGTCTGAAATGTCATTGCCCCTTATTCACGCAGAGACAAACATGGTCATCTGGAATTGTTTTCAAGCTGTCTGGCCATGGCAGTCATTTCGGGACACGGCGGTAGCGCGCTGTGTATTCTTTGGGGATTATTCTGTTTGAAAACTAGGACTGTTAACTATCAAGGGGGCGAACCATCACACCGTCTTTACTCAGCCGTATTTCATTCACGTGGCGTGTGTACGGACAGTTCGATCAATGGCTTTGAGGTATGTAGAATCTGCTTTGAAGAAGGAAAGCTGGGCAAGGATGGAGGACAAGAGAGGTCGTTACCAGCCCCAATACATGCTACAAATCGATGGGAGTTCGATTTTTTTCGGTGATCCTTGGATTAGTTGAGAGCTACATAGGGATTTGTAATGGTTCTGTCCTCCTTTCACCAAAAGAAATACAAGAAAGCTTCAAGCTGTTGAGAAGTTTATTATAAACCTTTGACTGACCAAATGGTAAAAGCGTACGAACACACTTCCCCTCTATAGTGATTGTGGTGTACAGTAAACACATTGCACCATATAGTTACCCTTCCCTACACAACATCGCATCTGAAACTGTATTATCCTAAACTCTAACCCCACTTACGTACATACACCGTTTTTTCCGGGCTATCCAAAGTCTGACAGGCCAATTTTTGGCACTAGGTATACATTTGACACGTTATAGAATCTTCCTGTGTGTGAGGAAGTAAGTTAAACTCGGATCTTTCAAATTTGTAGCGTCAACTGATCAATTGAATGATATGTGTTGGAACCAAAAGTGTTGCATTGTGATTAAAAAAAGGTGAAAAGAAAGTAAATATGTATATATTATAACATAACAAGAGATTTGAATCTTCTCTATGTGCAAGAAACTGGTGACATTCGATACAATAGGAACACATGTGCGTCTACTACAGCTATAGTATAAGTTTTTTTTCAGATTTGGTTATATATCTAGTAATGGACAAAATGGAGCGAATGTAACAGCAACATTGAACGTACGTAACTTTACATTACATCCGTAAACGTTCATGACGGCAAGATATAAGTATGCATTAACATCCACACTAGAACATGTTGATCATATTTTTCAAAAAACATCTTTGTCAAAATATCTCTCATTTCAAGTTGCGTTTTTTGCATATACATAACAATAATATAATGTAGGTATACGTGACTTATAATTAATAGATTGTACTATGGATGAGAATTTGTACAAGTGGTGGGGGGGGTCTTTAAGGACACATCTCGCTATTCCGTCGGTCCAGTTTCTTCTGCTTGATGCGTCGGTTTTGGAACCAGATCTTGACCTGATGGGGAATAAGAAATGCGTGGATAGAGAGATCAACAATCTTTCTATAATTATTTGAAAGTATCACAGTTTTCACTAATAACTGTAGGAGAATCCATCATTGCTAAATACGAATGTATGGTTATCCTCAGAAGAAATTTCTAGCATAAACATTTTGTCGAAATCATTTCGCCTGCAAAATTTGGGGATGTACAGAGGCAAACGTCATTCTATGCTATAGCGGTTTGGTCAAACCACCCGTGTTAGTGGAAGGGCACCACAACACGGGGTGGGGCAAGTCCTGAATGGGCACTGAAAAGTATGAAGGCCTAGACCGTCGATCGCAAGAAACGCTTCTCCAGACGAATTCCAAGCCTACTCCGGACCATTTCCAATCTTTCTTAACACAATTTTCAAGCCTTACAAGACAGCTTTCTCCGTACCATTTCAAGATTTCTGAATAGCATTTCTAAAGCTTTTCTAGAACAATTAGGGCCAAGACTAGATTTCCACAGTTGCGCAGCGCAGACAATGACTTTCCAGAGCCGCTCAGAAGGGTCAAAGCGAACCACACAGACCCTTGACACCCAGGCTCATTGTTAAGTGGACGGTCCCTGATGGGTCAAGGGTCACAGAACAACATGCTGCCTGTGGTGAGCGCAATGGAAGGATTTTTTTCTGAACTATCGTTTGTTTCTGAAATTTTACATTCCTGACCTGAAATGAACTTTTCTTGCCTTAGACAACTTGACGATGCAGGATTTCAAGTTGGCCACGATTATGTCTGGCCAGCATATTGCATGAATCAGGGGTGATGAATTATGAAAGAATATAGCATAGTACAGAAACATTCTGGAATTTGTGATCGTCTGCATCTTTTAAGTTTATTAGTTTAATCCATTTTCATTTTTTTTCAACTTGAAGGCAGCAAAATACAACAGGCCTTCGGAGAGAAAGACCAAGAGGGCTTTAGATGGCAACGCCAGCTTTCAATAAACTGTATTTAATACGTACCTACCAGCAATGAAAAACAGCAATAGCAATTGACCTATAGTGATGACCCTATATGGACGCATGGTTTTAGCTATAGGTTTCAATTTGTTGAACAAATGGTTTTGTCTGATGAAAATGCAATGATGAGCTTTTCAAGAGTAAATCAATGTTATGCCTGCAGCAAGATTAAATAAAAAACTTTCATATATCCAAAAACTTTTTAGTAGATATAGACGTATATACCTATGTCATATGATGCAATTGTACATCTTACACGCATCTTTACTTTTTCGATTCATAAATCTAGGAAAGCCACATATGTTCTTGAAGTTAATGTTTATTCTTGCATCACAACAACAAGACTTGTTTTTAATAAATGCCGTTGTTTACTTAGGTTATTGTTCCTAATAATGCTCTCAACACGTGGGACGGTGACAAAGTTTAGGTACCAACTTTTGTTATAATACAATCACATATCAAATATTCTTAAACAAACAGTATATATAAAAGAATCCGACACATATTGTCAGTAGGAATTAGACTTCCCCAATGGGCAACACTCAGTAATTGATTGAGGTTTTGAATTTAGATTAAGGGTCGGCAACTGGGTAAAAATGTGTTATTTGAATCCCCCAACGCGCACGCGCATATATATATATACACACACACTACTGGAATGTTTTGTCGTGTGATTTAGTATGCTACGAATCATTCCCTTTTTATACTATATGTTTTCGAACAAATTTTGAAGAAAGAAAAGATACCATATTGACGTTGTGGAATAACTTACAAGTATCAAGAACAGTGTTATGAATTGTAGACGCTCAAAGAAAATACTAGGTCTACACCGACAGCATGATTTCATGTTTTCATGTCACCCTTGACCCACCAGGGATCGTCCGCTGTACAATTAGCCTCAGCCCTGGGTTTCCAGGGGCTTTGCTGTTCGTCGGAACCCCTCCGTAAGGGTTTCGAAAACCTTAGCTCCTGTGTTCATAACGGCCTTGAAAAGGCTTGAAAATGATCTTTAAAAGGCTTAAAAATAACTTGGGGCGGCTTGGAAATAACTAATGAAGGTTTTGAATGGTTTGTAGTATCCCTGCAAGTGGTTTGGAGAAGACTTAGACTTGGAAATAGTTTGACGGCCCGCGGAGGCTTGGAAAAGGTCTGGAGAAGACCTGGAAAATGTGTTTAAATGTATAACTATGGTTTGCAGGAGGTTTGAAAATGTGAATACTTGGCTACGTTCTGGAGAAGGTTTAAAAGTGGTCAGAGGAAGACTTAGAAATGGTCGGAGAAGTTTTGATAGTGTCTGGAGAAGCGGTCACGTTTTGACGAATCAGGCCTTCGTACATCCTGATTGCAGTTGCAGCAGCGGCCCCAAGAGGTACACATGTGTACTGCAGCATTTACCCTCCGTACATAGGGAGGAGATGGGGTTCTTTCGTCAAACCCTGGTGTTTTCGTCATTGATTGTAGCTTGAAACATTCTCATTCATTTGGCCTAGGCATCTTATTCTACATTTTCAATAAAATTGTTAGACCACCAATATGGCTGCGTCTCAGGTCTTATACAAAATGATTGAAAAGCTCAAGTATACGATTTCTATAGGAACGAATGTCAGAGGTCAAAAACAACACTACAAGCTTTATAGGTGAAGGAAGGCGTTTACCTGTCTCTCTGTGAGGTTGAGCTTTTGTGAGAGCTGTAGCCTCTTGTCCCTACTGATATACTGGTTTTGGACGTACTCGTTTTCAAGCTCGTTGAGCTGGTACTTGGAGTACGGACGCCTCTTCGGTCGAACTGGTTTCGTCAAGGATCCTCCGCCATTTTGTTGAGCTAAAAAAACAACAAGGCAAGGAAAATATACATGAGTAAAAAGAGATAAATAATGCTTCAACTGGAGGGTTTAAAAAGCTAACGTATCTTGTTTAACACTACCCTGAAGCAATTGAATGTTTCATGAACCTAGGCGATAAATATTGTGCGACATCTGAATTTCTCTGTTAATTGAAATGTGCAGCACACACAATGGAATGGTCGTAAGGTCACAAGCTTTAAGCGTTTTTGTCAATGGAGATAATATATATACATTGGTGCCATTGACTTACAAAATTAAGAAGAAAGAAACGCAAACACCAATAAAAATGCCGTCATTATGCCTCTAAAGACACTGCCTATTCATCCATTGCCTGGAAATGAAGTATTTCATCGTAGAAAGCTGCTGCATGTATCTACAAAGCCACAAACATGCCCTCAGCATTCCTTGAATCAGCGTGAACTATTGGCACAACGTTTTATAGATGACACTTACTGCCAAAACCAAACTCATGACCGCATTTATCGCCGCCCCTCAGTGAGGCTACATGTTCTACCAGTCCCATAACACGGTTTATTAGAATATACACTCCAGTAACAGGTGGCTCGACAATGTTGCATCAATTACTTGCTCAGTTTTTTTAACAACATTTTGTGGGTTTGGCTGCAACAGGTGCCATTGGAAATACCACACGGTGTATGTTCCCTAGTATACGATGTGACGCTACAGTTGGGAGCTAGTCAACCGGTGGGCCAATGCTACTCGTTGATGTTAAGACGGCATCTCAGTCAAGTGGGCAAACTAGCCATGTATTAATTAGCCAGTGGCATCGATAGCAATACAAAACAGACCTTAGCTGATGTCTTCAAGCAAAAGCAGGAATTCAATTTGGCATTATGCCTTACAATATCACTGTTGCAACCTAAAAAGCAGGCAGTATGCAACCATACACTCTGTGATTCTTACAGATGTTGTGAGATTCGCCATTTATCATATTACCAAGAAGATTGGAACAGGCAATGAAATAGGACATTTATGTTCTTAGAATTCTTCCCAAAGGCAAACCTCTTACAGTCTTAAACAGTAAAAGCGACATGAACAACAGTTCGGAGATGATATACTCTTCTTATCTTTTGCTGTTAGTTAACTTTGACGATAAATGGGCAAACGAGGCCAGCTGATCTTATATCAGGCATTAGGGAATCTCAAAGGCTTTTGAAAAACAAGATTCAAAGAACACACATTGTTAGAAACCAACAAACTATCAGAAGGATACCACCAAGTACTGTACTAAACAAGGAGATCTAGCCAGAGGACATGATACACTGAACCAACTGTTGCTAGTGCTGGGGTAATATTACGGCACTTTGTATATGCTTTTTTTACATGGCATAGAAAATAAGTTCTAAGAAAGCAATATATGATATCATAGATGGAGTAAAGAGGACATTGAACTGCTCTTCTACCAAAGACCTTAAAGATTTATTTGTACGACGATGATGATTTATTGTTATTAGACTGCCAAGTCAGTGGTAACTAGACTTGAGTAACAAGACGAAATCATCTGTGCAGAAATGTTTGTAATTGGCGTGTCGATCTATTGTGTCACGGTAGAATAGTGGAACTAGTTCGATAAAAAACGATCGATAAATTTCCAAACAAAGTATATGCTGTAAAATAAAAACACGTTGTGTACTACCGATGGTTTCTGCCGGTTTGGTCGCCTCCCTGCTCCGTTGCCAGGACTCCAGGAAGTGGTCCAGTTGACAGAGCTGTGGGGAATAGGTGAAAGGTGGATGCAGAGGTCCACTAGCTGGTGGAAGCACCACGGGCTGGAAGGGTTCATCACGTGGAAAATCCACCTGCGAGTATTTGTCGGGGGAGTGGTGGGGAGCACGGGGGCCCTCCACGATACGAACGTTCTGGCTGTAGGTGCAGGTGGTGGAAGTCGCCGGGCCGCTCATGAAAAAGTCTCGGCGTGGGGGTAACCTGTCCCCGTAGGCCATCTCGCTGCCTCCCCTGGACCAGAAATTTGTGTCCTGCATGCTGGAGATGGAGTAGCCTGTTGGTGCCCACAGCGGCCCATTGATGCCCGTAGCAGTCTCCATGCTCCAAGATGTATTTACAACGGCGACGACTGGGGAGACCCTCTCGCGAGCGGCATGGAAATCTCGGCTTGTCGAAATGAATCCTCGGGCCAGTAGTAGTCATGTGATCCCCCACTGCCAATTGGCGCCATTGGCCAAGCAACGTGAGGTGACTCTCCAAAATAAGCAATACATAACTCAACCCAAGTTACATTTAGGCAAGAACTTTGCCAAAGGAGATTAATAAACTTTCCAATAAGGAATTCACCTCACAGACACATGATTAGAACGACCTTTCTTGACCGGGTCCATGCTATACAAATGTATATTTGCCCATATCTTATTTACGTGTTGTCACACGTGTTAGGTGTATTGAAGAACGTTTTGAAGAGACTTCATAAAAGGGAAAAGAAGAATGCAAATCCTGTTCCAGCACATCGTTTTTGTCACGTAGTTACAAATCTTTTTTTCACACATCATGACCTGTGAAAGCTTGAACCAATGTTAAATACAATCGGTGTTGATGTGGTGCTATTTTAACATTCCTACAGACGAACTTAACACGTTTACTCCTAGTCTACCCTCTGGGGTCTGCATAGATTTTATATTTGAATCAGATCCAAGTTAAAAGTTTTTTTTATACACTCATTGGTTTATACATGTATATTGTACATGTTATGTTGTGCAGATATATCAATGTTACTCGTGTTATTTATTGTCTCCCTACTCTAACCCCCAACCCCTACTATTCATGAGAATTGTACCGCTTATTTACAATCCAATGTCACATTTCCTGAACACATTGCTCTAACCTATAACTTGAATAGGATTAATTGATGCAAAAACATGATTGAGTTGTTGTTGTTTGACATTAGTCTTTTTCTATGGCATTGAAATGTTTCGTTTTTCAATTACTACCAGCAGCTAACTGACATTTTCGTTGGAATACGCAATTATTTCTTATATGCTAAAACATTAAAATTGCAAAGTTTTGACGAATTCAAGAATAGCAAATTACAAGTTATATCAGTACCAATGTATTTTCTTATCCATGAATTTTAGATAATTTTGCCCTATTTGATATATGGTTAAAGGAAAAAGGTATTTCTAGTCCAGGACCCACGTCAACAATTAGGTCAATCGTTTTTAACAGTCGAATTTAAACAGTCGTTTTAAAACAGTCATTTTACAGTCATTATTCTCAATAGTGTAAATATGTAGAACTAAAGTGAATTTTTCTAACATCTTACAATACATTTTCTGCCTCCCGTGGAAGATACAAGCTTTTACTATTTGTGTTTACTTATCTTTTTGTCGTAAACACAATTGACAAAGTTATTTTTGTGGGTACAGAGTCCTTAGAAATATGACTTTTCGATAGTGGTCTCAGATGCAATTGTTGGTATGCTCGAGTAACGAATAAAAGAATTCTATGTAGTTATTTAGTTTCCAACTTTGGTTTGTTTCTTCTTTTAAGTCAAATTTTCTCAGTCACATGTACATGAGAACATTAGACCTCTCCTTAACGATTGGTAAATATTTACTTCATCGGCAAAAAGAGAAGCAAACCGTACCACATTTTAGAATGCGAAAATAACAGCAACTGATAAAAACGGAAAGATATTCATCCACGTGTTTGAAAGGATCCAAACAAAATCAACCTCCATGAAAAAGGGGGTTGCTTGTTTACGTACTAGCGGTGGCCGATCGAATGTATGAAATGCATTCCATATGCAGAAAATAAAGCTCCTTCTATATATGTGTCTAGGTTTGGACACTTCTGGGAGTGAAAACAGAACAACGAACGCGATAGAGAAAAAGATACAATCTATGAAATTCAGGACACGGCTTACGTGGTTGTTACATCGTTGATAGCTGTGTATATTGCAAAGCTGTGCGTGCCGGATGCATATTTTAACCGAATGCCATTGCCAGCTTGAGATGAAAATGTTTGACACAAAAATGCACCGTACTGTTTAAAAAAAATACTTATAACAAGCACAAAATTGGGACAAATAGATCCTACTATTCTTTACGAATATTCCAAATTATGGGCAAGATAAATGAGAGAAAGGGTCTGTATTGTCTACAATTGTTCGAAGGCAAAACAGCAAAATTTTCGTGGCGGACATTCCCAAAATTATAATCGAAATTTAAGATTTAAGAAGGAGTGTGTACAGTTTCAACAAACAAAGACCCTACACGAATAAGTTGTGCAAAAAAACACAGAAGTTCTACGGAAAGCAAATGACTGTGTGTTCAAGGATACCACAGACATGGCAAATATGTGCACCACAGTTCAAATACATTTCGAGAAACACAAACGTACACATAAGCCTGATGCAACATTGCCATCTGGTAACATTTGCAGTAACGATGTGACCCAAAATGTAGTATTCTATGCCTGCATTTTCACTATACCATGAACATACAATAGGCATATTTCGTAGATATTCTGACCGAGGTACAATAGAAACGAGAAAAACAGTTTGATCACAAATAGTTACACACTGGCTGGGACGAATATGTCTCAATTCTTATTTATCATTGGATTCAATAGTCCTCACAGACATCCTTACCACGAAAGACAGACATACAACATAGATTTAAGGTACAATATAGACGTACTAGTGTGTACAATATAGACGTACTAGTCCCCGTGTATTTTATGTGTTGCAAGCGTGCCTGCAGGTAAAATGTTCCACGTTTTACAACCGCGATTGTACCTGCCATTTCCAGAATATATGTGTCTGTAATATTGCCCATATCTAGTACATACAGTTACTCAAATGTACCTGTTTGCTATAAAACATAAGGACTGAATTCAGGAAAGTTGACTGACCGAAAATACAAACGTTCTGCCTAAAATCAACTGAATAATGTTTTGGCAATGGCGAAACGAACTAAAGCATTCAAAGACAGAATCCATATCACAAAACTAAGAAAGAATATTCCCCACTAGCCGTTTGTTCTGCACATGTCTTAAAGACACGAAGCATTTGAAAAATAGGCAAAAAAGCTGGTGTATAAAAAACAAGCTAGTTGTAAACATTGCCATATTGCTGACGCTCAGCTTAGTTTTAACTTCAGAATATATTTTACAAGCATATACATCAACATTTTGTATTCTGTCTAGATCTGTTAGGTTGCAACACGAATAGAAATGTAGAAAACACATAGGGTAAACTTAAACTTTGTTGATTTCTTGTCTTTCTTGCTGAGGGCATGCGTAACAACATATCAAAATTCACAGGGCTTGCAACTATAGTTCGACGCATAATAAACAATGGAGAACATCATATCTAAACAGTTGCACATGTAGAAATGTTGCTAATAACGTTAACATGCATGTGTTTTCTATATTGAAAAAACATGCTAAAACCATAGTGTATTGCCCCTAGCAGCAAACAAATAGGGCAGTTTGAAACAACAGCTACAGCGCCCCTGGTGACTGCCAATGGATTTGCCATTGTAAATCCTACAACGATGTGGCCTTTCATATTTCAATAATATATGAGAGAACCTATAAGGAATAATGTTCTCAGCTATGTGTCTGTTTGGATATGTATTGTATATTTTGTCTATGAGAATTTCCAACATACTTTCAAGTAACAAAGATACAAAAAATGGCTTCGTAATGCAGCAGTCATTGTATGAAAGAAGTATTTGATCCCATGTGTCCGAATGTTTTAGTATGAAAGTATAAGATGAGAATATTGTTCGCATGCTCGTTTTAATATTGTGCTGATACATGATCTTATTTTGGACTCTTAAGATCCCTTGAGTGCCTGGAAGATCTTTTACAAACAAGACAACCCAGCTCAGGTTATGAGGATGACCAAAGATGCATATACATATTTCAGCTTGCATACTTTTTTCGTCTAAACAACCCATGCTCTAGATTGAAATGGTAAATTTGATTCCAAATTCGACATAGCTTATAAAGGAGAAAATTACAGCGTCTATTGTTGAAAATAGTTCATTGTACAAATTGACACTCGTAGCTAAAATTATCGAGCTCCAAGAACTAGACACGCACCAAAGAAACAGACAACAGCAGCAGCAAAATATCTGTCAGTAAGTTCTGATGTCTTGAAACTGCTTATCCGCTTTACGTGGCAAACCTGCTTCCGGTGACTTTCTGGAAGCTAACCAAGATACGTCTTACAATCAACCCCCGATGCACAGCACATCCCACCCACAAGAAAGGAGAAAGTTGACCCTTTTGAGTTTGCTTTTGAAACGAAGAAGCTAATATTTCTTCATAGGCACAGGTGCACTGTATCCTGAAGGCACAGTTTGTACAACTTTTTTATTAGACAGGAAAAGGGTATAGTTACAATTGTGTACCTACTTCATTTTGCTGTAATTCTCGTTATAGTCTAACCAAGAGCTTCTTTACCTATTCCAGACTAAGACTTTGTTTAGTAGCAACTAATGTTGGCAGAAACAAAACGTGGCTAGCGTTGCCGCAATGCAGATATATTTCAGCCGTTGCAGCTAGGGTCACATTCCATTGACAGAACTCAGAATTGATTTATTGATTTAAAAAGGAGTGTTTTTCGCCACACAAGACTTTGAGGGTTAACAAAATGTTGAGGTCCATAAGAAAGAACACTAATGGTAGTCTAAGTTTTGTTGTTATTGACATTGTTGAAATAAAGTTGTGCGTGTGTACATGATGTGTATTTCTACAACAGAGCTTGCAGTGAAGAAACACAGCTGGCCATCACACAGAAACGAATGATACGAGATGGGAAACATAAAAATTGTTGATGAAAGAAATAAAACAGCTGTTACAGTTGTGAATAGAGAAAAGGGTGGTCACTCTCTCGTAAAAGACATACAAGGTTTCTAAAAACCACAACAGCGGTAACAAGGTCATCACATGATATACACGTACTATGTATTATATATGCTATCATTCCTTAAAATCACCAGAATAATTTTTTTTCTAGAATTTTAAAGACAATATTTCTAAGAGTATGTAACTTCAATCTATTTTAGATTCTACATCTTGAAAGTATAAAACCAAGTTAGGTTTCTGACCACAACATAGGTCCCAGTAGAATCAATTTATGATATGTTGCTCAAAGAATGACACAAAATCTCTACGTGGTAACTGACTGTATAGCTTGACTCAGATATATTCACGGCATAGTTGATAATGATGCATGTATATCATACTTGTATGATTTAAAGTTTTAGTTTTATGGTCCAACGGACAGAGACCATTGCAGTTAATTTTGTTCCATTGGCCAGGTCGAAACTTTGCAACGATTGAATTTAAATTCTCTTGTTTCCTATGCCAAAATTTAAAAGCAACAACTTAACATTGATGGTTCCAAATATGAAAATTCGTGTTTAGATGTACAGTGGCTTTGGATGACGACTTTAACTACAAAAAACGTACACGTATACAACATCTAAGTGCAGACAAACATAGTTGGAGTGGACAGCATTGTGAATCATTTGATGCAATTGAAGTGTGATGAAAAAATATTGAAAAGCATCGTTATCACTTACACTTTCAGTAACATACAGTGCCTGGTACTTTATGAAGATGCATATAAAAAGCGAGGCACAGTCGTAAGCCAGCCATCTCATTTCGTAGGTCAAAATTCCCACTTATCAAAATGAACATCTGCGTTTTCTGCTGCGCAAGGTTGGTAACCTATTGATGCTGGATATGTGATATACCACTGGAAAAATAGCGAGGAGACTACAGCGTGTCAAAAGTAACGTAATTGGACAGGAATTTACGATATATCAGGTGTTTCTACCGTGGCCTTGGTCGTTTTCAGGTCCTTGGTGCTGTTTATCAGTTTCTACCTAAACTTTCTAACTGTTTCGCACCAACTAGAATTCTAGTCTTTTAGATGCACATTTATATTCTCTGTACACCAACATTTGCTTGTCTAGGAACGGGTAAAATAATATCTTCGCCTCCTAAACTCCTGCTGTTGAGTTAATTGTTTTTCAACACATGATACAGAGTGGATCATACTGTGAGAAAAAGGTTAACGAACAAGATTACACATGTCGGCTCATGATTTGTAATGGTAGCTTATGTTTGTAATGACAACAGTTGGAATCCTGGAGTTATTGCAATCTGTGAATTGGTATTCACAGCGTGTACACCCAACATACCAAATTGACAATATTGCAGAAAAAGTGATTAATTCACTGAGAATATGCAAGTGGAGTTGATACATACCAATTCTGCTAATGAATGATATTATTACTCATCATCGCTTTCCATTTGTCAACTCTTTGAGAGTAAATGAAAATTAGAAATCACAGGAGATTGGTTCATAACATTCATTTAATGTTAAAATGCCAAAATGCTTATGTGTAAACGAATATAACCTTGAGAGAAATGTGTGAAGTTTTGTTTGTCTCTATTTGTTCCGCTTCTGACGACAAACCGTTCAAAAGAAAATCTCGTTACAAATCTATGTGTGCTCCTACTCTCCGAATGTGAATTTTAGCACAGGTAAGTATTACATACAGACAAGGAATAACCAGAAGAGTACTAATTAAACGGTAAGTATTTCTAGGACATCGACTCATCTCTAGTTTGAATGCAACATACCCTTACCTACCAGAAAGGAAAAAGACAACTTACGGTGGGGCGTGCATGCAAGCTCAAATGTGCTATTTCAAACACACGCTGCGTATGATTTTCCACACCCGGTGACAACAAATTCTACACATTTTACTCGCACAATTCGTCCACTTTCGAACCATAAATACCTAGATCAATGGAAATGTTTGTTTCGCTTGCTTAACCTTATAGTTAACGATAAACAATGAGTGGAACAAGGTAGCATTGCATGTTACGCCATGTGGCTTCATGTTTGACCCTCTTTAAACTTTTAGTTCGGCCATTTGGTTGTTTTAACATTTATATTGTAATCATTTTCCAATATATACGAAATGATATTGTATATAAAAGTCAAGACATTAACATTATTCTGAAAAAAATCATGCAGATCAAAATGGTGGAAAACGAAAAGCAACTGTGAGAAGTAGAAGAAAATTACACATTAACAGAATACTAACAAATGGATGTGTATTTCACCCCATGGAGTATTCGTTCAAACGTTTGTCTCAATCATCAATAAAGGTTTGACTGTTTGAATGTGAATGAACATATTTTAGAAACATACATTGATTACTTGAGATTGTCTTTTGACGTGCAAAAAGCTACCTTTTCAACCTTAAATCAACGAAACGGATACTGAGATTCTGTGGAACAGCTGTGTTATTTCGAATTCGGTGTGAAACTAAATTCGTATACGTATTTTTGATCTGTAAAATTTGGAACAACTCTCTTTAATAGTTTAAAACTTAGCAATCTTAATCAAGAGGGTTCCAACAACCATACATATTGATATCTTGATCCTATTTTCATTGTTCAGAAGGCAGTGTTCCTAAAATATTTTCTACTGAAAATCTGTAAAAACAAGCTAGCTATCATGAATAGCTATGTAAGGATGTATTTTTCTGTCCTAACATATAAAGTAACAACCAAACAAGATAGAAAATCTGAGAATGATACGTTATAGACAGTGCTGCATTTTGTTACTATTTCAGCTGAGTCCAGAAATTGTTTCAATGGTAGATCGGTCTCTCCGAAAGTTTGGGAATGAAAATATCACTTTCAGAAAACAACATCTAACGAAACCTATAGAGAATTGCTAACCTTTCTTTCCAACACTAAGATAATGTAGTAACTTACCCCTAAATTTTCGGTCGATCTCCGTCCACCTTGTTCACAGAATGACCCTTTCTCTCTCTAACGAAACCTGACTAAAAGAAACGCTAAGGATTACTGAATGCTTGAAAAACACAACTATAGCAATTTACAGTCGCATATGAAAACAAAGGAATAATGCAGATTCGTTTCTTAATAAGAATAAACGAAAGCTAACCAGAAACAGCTTCTATATGCAACAAAGTGTACCTTCAGTACTTATCCAAAACTTTCAGTTTTGATGCAATATAGCATCTCAATTCATGCGTACATAATCCCACATATATCTTTTTTTAAACATCACTCGGAATTTTAAAGCAGAAGTATATTTATTCCTTTCTTAGCACAAATGTAACAGTACTTATATTGGAACATGGCTGTGTTGATGTATGTTTCTAGTACTTTACAATATCCATTACTTATTTATTAGTACATAATCCAACATCATAATAAGATATTGACCGGAGCTTGGGAGGGAAAGTCAGTAATGTGTTCGCTATCATAACAAAGAAAGGCAGGCAAATGTAGAACTACTGACGTAGAAACGTGCTCATGTTGATGTAGGTGTGTATCTATTCATCTCTAAAATCTCCTTAGATCCTAACAACATTGAAACCATTTACTTAAAGCTACATTAGATGTGTTGCATACACATATACCTAATTTCTGCTTCTGAATCCACGTTTCCTTAGATTCAGATTGTTATTCCTTGCAAGGAATTTATCTCTTTGTTCTCATCCGGTCAATCCTTGAAGAATAACCGTTTATTCCATCGAAAAAATACAGATTTAAAGACCTGAGTATCATGATGTGAACGGCAAGTTTTAAAACGAATTCCACTATGTTAGAATGTAGTGACTTATCTGGAACACCAACTGCTCAAGACGTGTTTCTGCGTTTGCTTTGACCGCCGTGTTGCATCCTGTTTTGATTTGGTCTTGAGAAATTTTCGAACACTGTGTCTTTCCCACTACATATTGATGTTCATACGACTACGTACACATGAAAGAGTTTTCGTGTAACACATAGCCGAGCTACAAAAATGCATAGCCACGCTGCATCGAAATGTCACGAAATGTCTTCTGTTTAATTATGTAACTAACATAAGCAAATTATTGCCAAAATTGTTGGACACCATGTAGGCAGTGGTCGGCCACAGAATTGTTTTGTTGTGCAGAAGACGACAGTGGCAAAGAAAACAGACAGATTGTTCTGTTTTGTATACCAGTAATGCACAACATTACTATTTACTGGCAAGATTGTCTCCACAATATCAGGACAATCCTAAATACGTAAAAATACAATTAGTACACAACCTGCCTCTCAGGACAATGATATGTCAGATGCTCACATGAAAATGTCGAACATAGTTTCTAAGCTTAAATGTTAAATCAGTGACTTAGATGGAAGGATTTTCGTGTGACAAGTCATTTGGTTGGGTTTGAAATACATGATATAAACTTAATGAATTATCTGTCACGAAAAACTTCATATAACTTGATATTCAAGCAAGCATAGCAAATCCATGCAAACCTAGTTGTACACTATAGAGGTGGGTATTGGCCACGAAGTTGTCTTGTTCTGCAAAACTGCCACTCGAAGAACACAGAGCATTATATAGAAAGTCCTATGCTATTGTGTACAATGCACAACATATCTCCTTATTTCCTTGGAACGATTGTTCTTATACGAACAATCCTAGGTACATAAAACTAAACACATGTCTCTTTTTAAAAACATTTTAAAGGAAAATTCCCTACGAATAGTGGATTTTAATTAAGGACATCCACTCCTAAAATAAAGACCTCGGCCATATTCTGACTTCCCCCAGAATATGCCATATTGTTTGACTCATCTTACTTTATTCCATGCGCCTAGGTTTCTCCTATGTGAGTATTAAGTTTAACAGTCATAGTCCACAATGTCCATCTATGGGAATAACTCCATTAATCTCATAATACATTGCAGCGGCAACATCTCCACATTTAATGCAGAACCCGTTGCATATCCAATACTAAATTAATCAATAAGCAGTAGGTCTTTTTATTTTGTTTTTAAAAATGTATAAGACGAGCAGTGCTCCCTGTATTCGACCTTGTGCTCGATTGATATGTTATTTGACCTTGGGTCAGACGCCATCTTTCCGTCTGTTACAAATAGAGCCTGTGCTGATATGACCCCAATGAAGGAATTCAGGGGAGGTTGTACAGCGTAGGGAGACTGTAATTGACTGTGACAGTTAAAAGGGAATGCTGCTTCGGAGACGAACCCCAATAAAAGAGGGGGATCATTTGTTGTGTAGTTCTCAAACGTGTATTGAGGCGTTCTCTGTGGAACGATGAACAGTAATAGAATACCAAGTTTGCCTTCCTCGGACAGAATAAACATGACTTTCGTCTTAATATATTCAAGAAGGTATAATAACAGCCCTACAAAACTCAAGAAAGTAGTTGCCACCTTATCCCATATTAGGAGAATGTTAGACATATCTTCTGGTATGTTGCTGATGATATAAGAACCATGGTATCTGGACCATATTGGAAGCATATGCTGTATAACAAAGTGACCAAAACGTGATTCCATTTGAATACCAGAGTTATTCTGATAACACGAGACTTAGACCTTTACCCCATGACACTTCAGTTTTCTGTCAACGTAAAAAAAAAACCTTGTCAGCGATCCAGAATTGCACTTCTGATTTGTTTTGATACCGTCGAAACCTGTAAAAAATCGTTTGGTGGCCTCTCCTCATCAAATGATACCAATAAATCTCAAGGAAAGTTTAAAGACAGGAGACATGGAGATCCCTTGATGATTGACCTCCAAGTCCACGGCAATAGAAAATGTCGGCCACACGTGCTGACTGGCGCCAAATTTTCGATCATCGATACGTCTTCTGCTATTTCAGGCAGTAAATCTTCAACAACCTGAATAACCCTTGCCTGCTGGTGCTATTGAAGGGAATGGGATGGGTGATTCTCCAGAGTTCTAGAGATAACCCTTTTAACGGCACCGCACTTTCATTAAAAGGATGCCTTAGCCACGAGACATTAGACCCTAATCCTACTTCTTTTTTAAATCTTTGAACAGCACCTGAGACCTATTGATAATTCGGACGAAATCAGACAAGACCTTTGCAAGATTCATCTCAGGAGTGAAATTTATACTTTTGGGGTTTTACATAAAACGGAGGAGAGCAACTGCCTCTGGTTTATCATCCAAGATCACGAATATTAGAAAACCGCACCGTATCTATCACGCCCTCCCTGATCCGACCACATAATGCCATTGATCGGCAATGTTGCTTTTAATTATTTATAGAACGTTAAATCCCAAAGACGTGGTCTAGTGCAATGGCCCAGGCATTCATACGACCAGCACACAATGCAGTATAGAGACTTGGGACATTGGAACTAATACAGAAATTAGCAGACTTGGCATGTAACGTATCATCTAAGGGATTTATATCCGGTTTTATAGTAACACAGACGTTTTTACTGGTGCTGGATTCATCCCAGATCTCCAGCTTATCAGCCAGTGCCCCGGAAAGGTTAAACATGTCCAGAAAGTATGATGGGGATTTTGGACCTGGGTCTCAAGGCCTCCTTAAATCTGATTCTCCTCGTTAAAGCACAGAATCGATTGCAAGACGCAGCTCTTATGTATGCTACCCCTGTAGGTACAAACAAAATTGGCGTTTAAAGTGTGCAGCAATATACAAATGAAAGACCCAAACGAATACAAATGATATTATGCCACAAAGGGGTAAGAATGAAACTTTGTCGTGCGTGAGACCTTGGCGACAGGTTCCATTGAAGATATGAAAGAAATGAGGCGTGTATATTACACGAGACGCCATAACGTGAGGGTTCAAAGTAAAAGACACGTTTCACCACTGACCGAGGACATTACAACAATGACCCTTGTCGCAACGACGCATCAAGGTTAGGACAAGTCGTGCGAGAGTCGAGCAAGAGGAAAATATGATTTTGATCTTTATGACAAGCTATCTGTGATACATAAAAGCCCCAATGATTTAGTTGAACATAGTTAGGAGGTTAATCTCACTTTTAATTTTACAATTACATGCATAAAACTCTTGACTCAAACAAGTTTTATAAGGAAACAAACATTGAGGTATCAAATCGAATTTCTGTCATATTTGTATTCTACGGATGTTTTACACTAAATGCTGCAACCACTGAACGAGCTGTGAACGATCAAATTTCACAGATCTTTCACCATATTCCATAGAAAGATTCACAAAGAAAGATTTTTTCGTGTGTCTTTTGACTTTCAAGTAATGATTTAATCTTCCATCATATGCAAACATTCAAATCATGTTCCTCAGCAATGGAAAAGGGAGCATTGAGCGACCAAAATTAATTTTGTGTTGCCTTTGCTTTTATAATTAGAATAATGTGCATGACGCAAAACTGTAGGTTCAAAGACAACAAAACACACAGCACTTTAGAAAAATTCGTTCCATGTCTATGAAATTCGTTGAACGATCTGATTAATATTTAGTCGTTCAGCCGTACACTCAGGAGTTCCGATCGCAACCTTTATTGTAAAGGTTATGCTACTAGGTATGGGTATAACAGTGATGCTTTATGTTTCTAGTTTGTTACCATACACACCATCAAGGTAATAGCCCCCCGGAAAGGATCACTGCGATATTCACGACATTGTTAACGTTACCACCAAGGAACAGACATCCTGCAGTAGACAAAGTGAGAAGAATCCCACGGAAGTTATTCTTTTGATAGATGCATCGGTGCATCTTGTAGACAGACACAGTTTAACCATCAAACAGGCGCGGCATTTCTTAGACACATCAGTCGGTGTTTATTTTCTCTCCATATCAGTAGTATATAAAGATATGTAGTGACAATACCCACACCTGTTTTCTTTAGTTCAATAACTTCCTTGATACCTCTACCATCTCTTGTTGCAGGGCAGAACAAGTGACAGTATCAATATCTTCGCAAATATGTCTTAACATCAATTGTGTGCCTTTTATTTGCTTCCTGTACGGATGTATATGTTTTTTAAATCAAATTTCGTTCTAACTGTAAAATGATTGTATTCGTGTGTTCTAATTAGGTACAGACTAAAGAGGTCGAATCGTCAAGTCCAGTTGATGGAAACCAGATAACAGTAGAAAGGAAGTTGATTTTTTTTTTGTTTATCAGTGGTGTCACATGGTTAGATACGGATCTGACATGTGACAGACCTACCTGTGTTTCGTTTTACATCAGAACGAATAAAGGGAATAGGTAGGTCTACTTGAAAATGAGATGTATTTTCATGTCATGTGCATCTCTACAACGACTATTCGCAAGTAGGAACGACACTTTGACGTTTTGAAAGATAGAAGGTATCCCGTTGCAATCTATTAGAAACGGCATCGAAACCATCATTGTGCATGACTTCTCGTTTCTAGAAATTGATCATTATCACAAGTTGATTAATGCCAAGATGAAAAGCAACATTTTCCTCCCTCTTTTGCGATTTTTAGGTAATACTAAGCAACATTTCCACACAAAAAAGTCAACAAAAGTCTTATATTTCGAAGAGGGTAACTGTAACCAACATACAAGAATTGGAAAAGGATACTAATGCGCAAAAATTGGTAAATGTCAAATTTAGTGACAGGTCAAAGAACTGCAAACATCTACGTGGGTGGACTAAATGATAAGCTGGACTCTTTCCTTATTTTGCTTGTACTCATTGGTTGAGTGAGTCTATTTCCTATTTTGCTTGTATCCATTGCTATGTTCCCTAAAGGACATTCAATGACTTTAAAATGTTCTACAAATCAAACTTGTATCTGCCGATTTTTCCTCTGACCTTTCTATCTGATAAAATACTATTCCTACATTGGTCTGGCAAAAGCTGATTTTTCTTCTGAATGTTCAAAAATGTTTTCTTTCTAGCAAACCACGAAACAGTAAGATAATGTAGATCAAGGGTGTATATTTGTTGAAATAAAAATACAAAATCTGAGTTAGTAGTAGCAGTTGAATCAATCGTCAGAAATATTATATGAATCTAGGAAAGTATCTTGTGACTGCCCATTGTTGAAATATACATAGCAATATTCTGCCTATACGCTACAGTTTCATCAGACGTTGATTTGGATTGAAAGACCAAAGAACCCAGCTATTTTACTAGACCGGAGGTTTTGATTTCTATTATGATAATATACCCATGTTCAAGCGACAATTCCATACCAAACGAATTCTTTAATATGATGTATACAAATATACTAAAGCGTCCAACAGCTATATTTTAATAACAATATCCATATCCCAACAGATAGTGACCGAGAGTATGATCCTGGGTATTTTCAGGATGTGGTGTGTGGTGTGGAATAGGCCTCTCGGGTAGCATTAAGTCTTTCCTTCTGTATTTACATCTCTCAGAAACTAGCGCACTTTTTTAATACTATTTCCTAGAGGAAAACAACCAAAATGTATAAAGTTCATAATGATTTGACTGAAGAAGTGAAACTAAACGACGAAATATCAACACTATTTTGCTTTTCCGATGGAAACAATGAACATGGCCTGCAAGCAAGGCACAGAAAAGTACAGAATCGGCGCACACAAAACACACACTGAGGCTATACCTTCATCTTTAACGAAAGATTCATGGATACCTTGAGTTCACCCTTGTCGTGATTCAAACAAACACATACTATACAGATTCGTAGACTACAACTAACGTTAGCAACTGTAAAATCTTCATGGAAAAGACGTGGTATTTGGTGGCGTACATTTGTAAAATTTTATGGGGAACTTTCAACCACTTCAATCTACTCGATCGCATATCAAACCGATATCCAAAAAAGTAATTCTAAAATGTTACTGAGGTAAAAAGTGATTCACAATAAAGGAGAATTTGTGCAGGAAAACCAAGGATGTCGATACTTACGTATAAACTGACCAAATGTGAAAACAATCTTGGAACGTTATGAAGTACCAATGCAAACGTTGGACAAGAAAGTAGTCAAAATGGGTATAACGTAATTTGCATCATATTCTTATGAAGCTGGGGTGTATTTCTATCGTGGCATTTCATTTGTAAACCATATATTATATTGGACAGTGGTACACAACTCTCTGCACATTATCAATGGGTACTGTTGTTTAGATTCCAATGGTGGCATCTAAAATGTTTTGCACTTCACTCTTATGTAGGAGTTAGCAAAGTACAAATATTATGCACGATTTACCTACAACTGGTTATATCCAAACGTTCTTTAAAGTTCTATATAGAGACGAATGGTGATGATAGCACCTGTGCTGAAGATGCCAAATCGTATCTATGGGCACATATAAAAATGTCATAGTCACTGCTATCAGTATCTGTATCAGGGAGGCACAACCGCACACCTCTGGAGCAAAGAGTCTGTCAGTTCTGTAACCTGAACAAGATCGAAGATCTTTCTATTAGATTGTAATTTATATAGTAACGATAGAAGTATTCTTTTTAGCTATATTATAGGAAAGTTCCCTCGCTTTGAATATATGTCTAGTGTTGAAAAATTCATTTTTCTTATGAGCTTTGATCAAACGACATTATACAAACACATCTCAAGCTACATATTTAACATAACTAAGAAACGAGAAGAAGCCGAACATATGTATTAGAATAGTTTTAGAATTTATGTTTTAGATTAGTCTTAGAAACCATAGCCCGATAGGGCATGAATGTGCAATAAAGGCTATTACATTGTATCTAGATAACAAGTATAACCGCCATTTGGTGTAACACACCAAATTCGCATAGACGCGACACAGCAGGAGCTGGTTATGTTGCACTCAACGAAACACCTTACCTGAGTTGCACATCTAGCTGCAATTCACAAGCATTCGTGATACAGCCACTAGTTTCTTAGTCAAGTGTATGTCTTGCATTGACATCTTCAGTTTTCCAATGACAACCACTGTAGATGTATGTTAATTTTGGTAACACTGGTAGCAATCTCATAGTTGTTCAAACACAATCTAGCAGCTTGGTCCGGTACCCTTTCCAGTCTGTATTTCTTTGCATATAAATCCTGCGTTGTTTCGGCATATTCAATGTTTGATCTTACCAGTGGCTTGTATACAAGTGATGTTAACCTTGCCAGCTCCAGCCTCTGTAGTTATTACAGTTGTGACACTGCTGAAGGTTTGCTTCTTAAGCCATTTTTTCCCGACAAAACCTCACACAGAGTACAGAAGACGCCTTGGGTAACGTTACCCAAATATATTTGTGGATCAGAATTCAGAAATCTGCAACTGCGACAAGAGAAAATACAAGAGCTTGCAATCCCCGATGGAGCTCTATGACAAATGTGATGTCTATCTCAAAAAAGAGAAAATCTCCAAACATTCACATGGCATCAGTGGCCAAACACAGACGAGACCATGTACACAATCTACATTGCCACTCTTTTCTCTAGAATCCTTCAATACTATGTTTATGTCTATATTTGGATGTATACTGCTGCAATCAGACATAAGGCTGGTCAAGACTTAGCTGTGCTGGGGCGTTTAGAATGTACAAGACCCACAAATGGCGGACCCGGATACATCTGTGAAGTATAGCGTGGGCAAATGCTCATGATAAAGGAGCAAGACGTTTTAAATCGGAGGAGAGTCTCATGCTTACTCTTGAGTATTGGGCCACAGTGGGCCCAAATGTAGGATGATTAAACGCAGCAATGGGATTTTTCGTTAGTACAGGCACAGAAACGCAGTGTGTCATCATCATCATCTGACGTATGCATGCATGAATTAATACAGAAACGTGCGGAGGGAACACATACCTCTGAAGACGCCTAATGCGGCAGTAGATCACATCGTGGCAGTCCGCATGCAGCATATGCCACAACACCACGGCGGACAATACAATTAACTGACTCTATGATTGGATTAGATTCTCCATAAACATATTCATGACCTTCCTACCTTGCTTTATAGAGTTGCACATGACTTTGTCTATCAACTTTATAGAGTCACAGTCAAATACGAATTAGCAAGCTCTAGTTCCCACCAAATGCTTGCAGATAACAGTTGCCATCTTACTAAAAATATGTATTCGGTCTTACAAAAGTACATCTTATGGTATTTTGTCCTTGAAGTATTTCTACAGGTTTCTATAGGATGATGTGATTATATAATTGGAAATTCTCCATTTTACATGCGTGTCGTGCGTATCCGTAAAGTTGAAAGAGTGTCGCTTCTCACTCTAGGACAGCTGTAGGCAGCGACAAGGGGGAATCAGTGAACACACAAATTGCAACCGTCTACATAAGGTACATGATGGGATAAGTTTTAGAATTTGGTTCATTTTCGTGAAATGGTATACATATTTTATCACGGTCACTGTCACCGCTTAGTTATACCGATGCACCTGGTGATAAAAATCATTGGGTGGAGGAACGGTCTGTAATCATATTCATGTATATCTTGAATATTTTTTCAACCAGAGAACAACATCCATTTCAAAGCAGAAACCTTCAGAGTTATAACTTATATACGTATTGATTAATACCGTTGACTACTTATGAATATACATACAATGCCATATGTTTGCAAAACGTCCCCAAATATATCATGTTAATCCTTTTACGTTGACATTGATACGAGTATGTGATACCCTCACTGCATCTCCAGATATTTATGTTCTTCACAGCTGTATTATCACATATGTATGGTATTTACCGAAAGTACGAGTATGCATTTTGTCATTTTGATATGATTGGAAAAGATATACTTCAGCAACTGTCTGATTAATTTATCAGAAGGGTCTGTATTGAGAAGCATTCCACACACTCGACATTGTTTATATCATATGGTCACTTTGTAGCAATCTGAAACTTCATAGTATGAATTCTTGTCTTCATACTAACATTTTGTGAAAACGTTTGCATATATAATTTCTAAACATTAACTTCGATAATCAGAAGAATGGTGTGTCTCCAATCATAAAGTGATCAAGTTCAAATCTAGAACGCCTAGATTCTAGAATATGTTCATTGGTGAGGTATTCCCAGAGGTAGTTGGGCGGTTCTAAAAAAACTTGGTTAGTTGGACAAAAAACGTGGTCTGCGTTTAGTTGAATATAGTCAATCACAACAAGATAATACAAACACGAATGTTTACTCGAGGATGCAATGGGAATTCCAAACAGTTTCCCCATATATCTAGGTCAAACAACAACGGGTGATGGGCGGGCCCACACATTCACAGACATGTCACGTACACAAATTCTGTCTGGGTCACCTTTCGTCTTAACTTTAACAATGTGGCTATCTTTAAACATTCCAAGGCCGACTGCCAGAGGTTATATAAGGATGAACTGAACTGAACTGAATCTAAGGTTTTTCCTTTCTCAAGGACTGCACAAAGAGGGAATACTAGAACTAAATATGATTCATAAAATCACAGTGACGACGTTTTGCTTCCTTCAGAAGAAGAATAGCTACCAGGTTTCTTCCCAGACTTAAGAAACAACGTATATGGGCGTTATATCAACAACTGGCCTAAAGTGGGGTTAACAAAACAACAACTAAGACTAAACAGACATTGGGAGTAATTTGTAATTTGTAGACATGTCCAGTAAGAATAGATCACTTTCATACACGTCACTGGTAATGGCAAACCTTAGATATGCCTCAACAGTACGGGATCCGTCTACAAAAAAGGCAAAGATAAACTAGAAAGGATACAGATTGAACCAAGATTCCAAATTCTGTACGAACGATAGCGAAAAGGGTGCTAGTGCCACCAAAGTGAAAACAGGTCTATAATGGATGCCACGCAAAGACAAATGAAATGTCAAGACTGTGTCTGATATACAAAATAACTAATGGACTTGTGGACATTAGGTATCTGAGTCGAGCTCAGAAAAGAACTAGAAATAGTAATGTCTTCGAGTACCAGAGTTAGTAACCAGGAATAGTGTGTTTAAAACCTGATCAAATGGGTTAATTTTTCCTAGAACTATAGAATTCGTTTACATATAATACAGTAGGAGCATCATCACTAGACAGATTTAAACAGATTTTCCAGCTAACTAGATTTGCAAAGGTTATCTGTGACCGCATGTTTGCAAAGCTAAGCTGGTTTGTTAGTCCAAATTGCACTTATACCGGCTATATATACAGATATACGGATGATATTGAAAAGCTCGGCTGCGTGCCACTACTACTGAGATTGAAGTCACAACTTTAACATACCTTCTTGTGTTGTGTTCTATTGCAAGTGAAAATGCATCACAAACGAAACGTTCTCTTTACCAATAACATACTGCTTCTAGAATGGTATTTGAAACAAAGTTCTGGCGATTTTATCATATTTGGTTATCAGATATGCTGAAATATAATGAAAACACGGCTAGTACAAAAAGCATAGCACAGTGATACAATTCGAACGAAAGCTCTACTAGTCGCAGATGTAGCTGATACACGCGAACATGTTTTGGTCTTTCAATTCAATCCTGAGATACACTTTCTTGGCACAGGCAAAATAACCTTGAAACTAACGAAAGCTAATGATTAGAACGTCGCTCAAGAAACAGATCTCTCAACAAGGACCCTCAAGGCTATGTGGGAGTGTCTCCCTCGTTGGTGGTTCAATTTCTCCAAGGCCATCTCATTGTGAACGTTATACCACAAGCCAAGTGATTTATTCACAGCATTCCACATGCAAGTGGTGTATCTGTCCTTTTCTGCATGCATGCGTGGGCATTTCTTACTGCCAACGCTTTGCACCAAAACGTGAAAAGCATAGGAAATTGTACTATTACAGATCCATACTGACAACTATAGGTAAAAATGGACATTGATTTATGTTGGATGAAAAATATGTAGTTAGAGCTTTGGATGTATGCCCGGGTTTGACAGTTATCCTCTAATTCTGTATCTGAATTTGATGCATGGCTGGTATAACTGCCCATCGGCGTAGCACAACACCTTCGCAGATACTACACTGAAAGACTTGTCACACCTAACCTATACACATTTAGCAGCTAGCAGTTTTCAAGGCTATCTGATGAAGATGCCTCTACTGTGCTTAATGGCAACGAGTTCTACTCTATCATAGTGTTAGAAAAAAACGAATTTTTGGACACCTTAATCCTAGGTTGACTACTTTGGTACTTCATAAGGTATTTTCATTTCTTCTTATTTTCTGAGCAGGTATTAGGTACTCAATATTTTGTTCGTCTGCTAGTTTATTAGTCATTTTTAACACCTTGCATGGTCTCGACATTTTCTTCTGTCTTCCTGTGATATCCACTGTAGGTTTGGTTGTGAAACTAGCACCAATGTCGTACTTGTTCTCACTGAATCTGGCATCTCGGTTCTGTATTCTGTCCAACGGATTTGTCTTTCTTTGTGAAGTTTTATTCTAGGTTTGGTCTTATTGGTGACGTGTATGAAAGTGATTCATGGCTGCCAAGATCATTTCTTTCGCCAAGAACATGAAAATAGGAATAACACATTTCCCGCCAGATATCACACCGAAAGAAACACTTCGTAGAAGGAAACATTATTGCCTTCCACGTGTCGAGTAGAAAACAATGTAATATTTTCTACGAATTGGCAAATATCACCAGCTCTTACGTTTTCCGCTTTAAGCTATCCGAGTACGAAAAGGTTTTGAAATGCAATTCGTAGCACCCACATTTGCCTAGCATAATAATTCGATAAAATGTGCTGTGAACAGGATTAATCGTTTATCATTTTGTCGATGATTATTAATCCATCTGTATGGGAACCAGGTACCACGGCTTCAAACAACTGTAGGACAAAACAGTGCAGATGCGTTTCTGTACTCGGTGACAACGAGCTTCATTCTAGGATAGTTCCAGGGAAAAACGAATTTTCGAACACCTATACCCTTGGCGAATAATTCTGGTACTTGAAGGCATGACTCTTTCTTGTTCTTTTCTAGGATAGTTTGAGGGAAAACGAATTTTGAGCACCTAAATCCTGGACTGATAACTCAGCTACTGTCTATATTTTGTTATTTTTCTGAATAGATGGTACTTGGTACGTTTGCCAGTCCATTGGTCATTTTGTATCTACCCAGATTCATATGTTACAAGTTGCTACAAACGATACTGCTTGAACTATTGAACGCTATTACACTATTACAGATTACATATAAAGACATCGGTAAACCTACGCTTATTAGAAACGCAATTCTTTGTAGCGGTAGAGACATAGCGGCAGACATATGTCAAAAGTAAGGTATCGACAGCTATACAATTCCTGGTTTGAATTGACACAAAACATCGTTCAACCTGCTAAAGGATTGCTCTGCATTGTTCTCATATATTCTGCAATATTTAATCGAATTGTTGATACAAAATGAGCACAATCCCAGTTTCAACAACAGATATTCATTTCTGATATTGGACCTAAAGTATTTTAATGTTGTAAACAACAATGCAATACAAATATTTTGCAATACCAATTGAGTTTGTAAACCTGAATCATAAACAGGCTCAACATTCATTTTGTAGATTCCTGAGCTATCCAACTTCAAGAACTTCAAGTCTACAATTTGTGGTTGTTGAGAAATGTACATACATACAGACAGCTAGTAAAGTCAGAAATTTTAGATCTCTTCACGACAACATTATAAACGGAATAACAACATTGACCAAGGAAGGTCTTTTTATTTTCAGCTTTGAGTTTTGCATATGTTTTCAGCAAGCAATGAATGGTTGCATCTTTCTTTCCGGCGAAAGAATTTGAACTTAAACCACGAGAATTATATATAACAGGTTGATGTAGAGCTTAATATATGTCACATAACAATATTTACATGAATATTACAGCAGGCCCAGGTATGCAAAGGACACAAAATCACAACTGCCACTACAACTGTTGTCAAAATATTGCCATTGTTGTCATTGATGCCAAAACATTGCACAGGTACATAGAGAAATTATCAGTTTATATGTATGTTTACTGTTCACAAAGCAGCACACTACATCTACATGGTCTTAAATTACGTACAGATTTTGTGCAAACCACATGTTTTTATTTGTTCAGTTCTAGTTGAAACAAACAAGGCAAATCAAGCTCGTATTCATAGGTCCGTCAAACCCATATCTTGAAATTTTGAATAGGGATTTTCATTTGTTTATTAGAATTGCAAGCTGCCAAAGACGGCATTTTGCACACAAGAAGTCATGGGCAAAATAGCCTGTTTAGAATCGACACTGCAAACATTTCGTTTGCCATAGATCTGTTGGGGATTTTTTTCCACGGGGAAACTTTGTATTCTAGATTACAGAATATATAAATCTATCGAAAACAGTAGCAGGCAAGTAAGTTCGATACATTTGTGTGCAATATACTAACTTTGGCAGTTTGTACGTCCGTGCCACAGATAGAAAATTCCTTTCCCATGTTGCAAGATATAAGTAGACGAAACCTAGATGCATTTTTCATATGAAGCTAGTTGACTGTTACTGTTCAGTTGTTTTGTATATCATTTGAAATACAGAACATAACATGTTTGAGAAAACGTGTTCACTTCGACCAAATGTAAAGATTTTTCGAACTTAAGTTCTAGACCCATGTATTGTCGAGAACAAATATCGACAACAAGAATTCAAGCGCTTGCACGATAACATTCAGATTGCAGTGAATAGTTTTCTGTTTAGTTTCTTTAGATGTTGACTAGAAGGTCTTATTTGATAGTTAGCCCGAAATCTATTTGCATTTTGCCATAACCTAGAACTGTGTAAAGTGAAACATTCTCGTTGCAAACGAGAACCAATGTTATCAGGAAGATGTCGCGGGGAGAGGCAGAAACGTATGAAAAGCTCTAGCGCTAGCCCTAGGCCCCACTAACGCAGCTTTCAATCTTAAGCTTTGAATATGAATACGTTAAAACATATGGTCATTAGCAATACTAACTTAAGTCTCTGTCAGACTAAATAGCGGATAATAATTCGCCAGTGAAGATTGTTTTTTATTTGCCCGCTTCAACATAGCATCATTTGCCCGCTTGAGGGAAATGTTACATTTACCACAGGCCCACACTCGTAGCCAAACTATTCACCATTTTTTGACGAATTCTACTATCTACAACTCCTTAGAAAGGCCTGATGAAGGTTTACAGAACTATTTGACTCTATCAGAGATACATCTGCAGTCTTAATATCCATATGTATAGAAATTCTGTAAGAAAGTAGATTTTACACAGTATGCTATCATATTTTCGAACAATGTAATGCTGTAGTTACGTTTGAAAAGACTTTCCTTTCTTGTACATACAGCATATCTATTGCTTCATATTTGCAGCAGAATTTTAGTTTAAAGTGGCATACCAACGAAGATCAGTTTTAGAATGTAAATGTTTCTAGTTTGTCTTTTCTGCATGTAGGATCATCTAAACACGACACGGCCTCTAAGATTGGATCTTGTAGTAGAGCGGTTCTCTGTGGCTACAAAATCCGTTATTCTCTAAATATCATTTTGCATTTTGATTTAATGAAAGGCAACGCTGTGAGTACTGAAGGTATAACTACACAATAAGAACAAAGAATACAGTTTGTTCCAAAAGATGCAGCAATGTTCGATTGTCTTGTATCCTATATCGGATGAAGGCCTGTCCCTACCGCGGTATGCGCCATGCGCAGTTCAAGACCGCCATTGACAGTTGGATAAGGAAGATATATGACTCCTTACCTAATCCAGGCTCAGTGCTTCTAAAAACGAAAACATCGACGGACACGGGCGGTCTGGCTCCAAACTCAAACCCACATCTTGATGCTATTAAGGTTGTCTGAGTGTCAAGTTAAGATAATCATTTTAATCTACCAATGGTAGTCCTTTGGGAGGTATTATTCATTGGCGTTGTGTTGGACAGAACACACATGGCTGCGTAGGAGGTCCTTCTTTTTTTGCTTACAAATTAGACATGACTGTTGCGTTCTTTTTGTGTGAATCATTTGCTTTTAGTAAAAGTTCTTTATCCATAGTGGTTAAGTTTTGTATGGAATGTACAGACGCACAACATAACAACGTATCAGACAAAGTTCGGAGATACGATTATGAATTATACTGTCTAACTGGATCTCTATTGAACTATTGTACGAAATGTTTACCAAGGGCATTTATCATAAATGGACAACGTGGTATGGCATATGGATGAAAGTTTAATCCATCTGTGTATGCGCTATTCTTGTAATTGTCTCAATGACTGGAACTTTTGATATATTCATCCGCACAAACAAGTTACGATAAGGTGTTATGTACTTAGATGCGAACTCGACTTTGTGACACATAAAAAAGTAGATATCATTGAGTTTAAAGGCTATATCGTGACATATGAAATATTTCTTATAGTAAAAGAAAGTTAACTGCAATAAAGCCATCGTCGTGTGATCCTTATCAGGCTGCAATATCAAACGTTTAACAAGGCGGCGCTGCCAACCCAGGGGGCAGTTTTAGCAATGTATCATGGCAAGATTATACTCATTCGCACTAGAATTGTGAAGAAATGCATTTGATACTAACATTAAGCATGCTATTTTGAAATGCTCTTTTCCATAGGACAAACTGCTTCTAAGTTCTATTCTGACACAAAAGACAGCGGATATCGGTTCGAATTTGATTCCAAGATAACATCAAACGGTACTCAGCTCGTTTTCGTTTCAAGCGTTGTTGCTGTATATATTCGTTCTTTTCGCTCCTTTTCCATCAAATGCCTTGTAGATTAAGAATGTACATTAAAGCTTATGTGTTTGGCAAATCATACATGAAGTTTCAGATAAGTATCAATTGCAGTAACCAAAGTACATCTTAATAAATAGAAGCATATAGCTCGCTCAGTAGTGTCGGGTGTGGTACACGGTGCCCGTCATATAACAGGTTTTATCACGACTCGAAACCGACTGTTTCCTTCAAAAAACAACAATAAAAATGTTGAACATATGCAGTATGTCAAGTCCTTAATCCTTAAGGTATATTCCAGTGACATTTGATAAGATTTTGACCCCGACAATGCAACAGAAACCTCGTTCGGAACCAGGTAGCAACGCCGATGCTACACTGCGTCCGTACAGCAACTGACGGACGCAACATTCTAGCATTTTTCTTGTTTATGTAGCTATGGTTATACTATATTTGTAGATAGAAAATTAAAAGACAATCTAATATTAAAACACGATAATTAGACACCAAGCGGTATGAACAAAACGACAAGCCCAGGAAAAAGAAGATGATATTTCATGTCTCATGTGAAGTAGATGCTGAACTGCCCAACAGTCGGTTTTTAAAACGAAACGAAAAAAGTGACGTATAACAACACATCGATGTTTCCCTCCCTACATCACAAGTGTTCATATCTTCACATTTTTTTACAAACTAAAGAACCTCACAACACCTGGAGAAAACCGTAGTATTGAATATTTTTGGCGGGGTACAATGTGCATGTCTTGTGTCACTTCAAACATAAACGTTGGACACCGTATTTTCATGGCTGTTCTTATCGTCATTTGTATACAAAAAAAAAGAAACGGCAAAGATATTCAAACTGACGATGATAATGGTCTAGTAGTACGGGTGAACTGTTGGGAGTATTATTGGTGTTTTTCAGTGATACAGAATCATTGTCAGTTTGATAATGTGCCATGAGAGTTGAAGCGGCAGGGCCAACGCTAAAGTGTGTACATGTATGTCCGATGGTATCAGATCGTCGAAAAATCATGGCACCCACCAATACAAGCCTTTTATCTTTATCTCTTGGTTATACATCCTCCTTACTCTACGTACTGGCTTGAATTTTTCTTCAACAGTCATAGACAGGGCAAATATGTGGTATGTGTATTCCAGTGCAATGTTTATTTCTGACTTCACTTCACAAAATTGAAGAGGGTTCAAAGCAGAAGTCTTAACTCCTTGTTTTGACGGTTTCTTGATATCGTGACATTCAAGGGTGTTGTCTTGTTGGTACCAAGATATTAGGATTATACCACATTAAGTTGTGCATCTCCTACGTTGTTCGATATCCGACATATATTGTATTGAATATGAGATTGGCACTAGTTGACGATACACACTGTATCTGTATACCTGGGAAATGAAGCATCGACTTGACTACTCATTCGTATAGTACGTGTGTTTCGCGATTTTTCTACAAAATATATTCTCCATCCTAATCTCCATTTTTCATTTTACTCTTAAGATCAGTACCACGGTGTCATCCAGATGGCGCTTTAAGACTGCACGGCCTTGTGTCCTTGTTTTAAGGACAACCGTTTCATGAGGTGAGCAAAGATTTTCTTTCAAGACGTTGACGTTGATCACAGGGTAGACATGTGCTTTAAACAGATTGGCGAATGCATAGACTTTGAACAGAGAATGCGTCCATCTCCGCTGCCCACAGGACAAAAATCGTTGAACACTGCCATAGGCTACAAACACAACAGTTATAATGTTTTCATCATTATTTCAATTAACCGTGTTTTGTCTTTCTTCCTTGAGGCTGTACAGATACAAATATTTGATCTAGGCAAATTTCACGATATTCCACACATGAATGTGTTTGTAAACGCCTTTGATTGCATGCAAAGACCAGCGATATTATGCACTGTCACACATTGCTTTGGAGTAACGTCGTTTGTAGGTGTGTCAGAATCTCATTGCAGTGTGCAAAACTCCATTTGACGACAATATGAGGAACTCTATTCGTACTTATGATAGAAGCACACACGGAAACAGGATGACCAAATTCTCTCTCTCTCTTGCAGGGACATGGTAGGAGGAAGACATGAATGTTTGTGTGACGGTGGACGAAACGGGAAAAACAAATTCACAGAGCCCCTCTTATGCTAAAATCATCCGCTTAATTCGACTGCTCATGGATGAAGATTATCATCAGATCCAGCTCATTTTCAAAATATTCAATTTATTCACCTTAAGATATGTTTTATCCAAAATAAATAGAATTCAGTACAATAGTACACTGTATATTGCGTGTTCCCATGTCGGGACGGCTTTGAAGCAATCATGCACAATCATACCTCTTTTTTGTTATTACCCTGTACCCTTCATCATATCCGGGCAAAACATACACACAGTGCTGTACACTTTCTTCCTGTTAGAAACAATGAAGTTGTGTATATGCTATGAAATCACACACGCACGCACAGACAAGTAAACACCTACTGTACTCACTTTGTTTACGCCACACCCATGGCAATATCACAGCAGTAAGTCCTTGGTCGCTCGAGGATTTTCTACGTTTTTTTTGTACGTTCCACGTCGTGTTGATCCCTTGACACATCGTAGTGTCCAGTTATTGTCTACAGATCTCAGTGGTGACACTGAACATATAAAAACGACCGTGTGTGTTTATTGTGTCACGTTCGTCTAGACTTCACACAGAGAGTCCCTTTGACAGGCAGTCTGCAACAAGTCCAATAAAAGGTTTTGCGGGGTTTGTTCAAAGAGTCATTTGCAAACCCGGTATTCCCACAGATAGGGTGGGGTGGTTTTGTCATTTTCCGAAGATCAAAGCAAAGAATGCCATTTATTTTCTTGTAGTCCTTGTGTTTGTACTATATTTAGTCACTGTATATTGAAGTTCACCATTGTTCATGGCTTTCAGTATTTGGTGATGGTTCAAAACGGTATGCCTGGTTTACGTTCGTTTACCAAGCTCGGTATCCGGGACATTTCTCATATTTTTGTTGTAAGCGGAAAATGGGCTCAAGCACGATACAAGTCCTTTTTACCTGGTACCAGCAAGACTAAGATGATTACCTTTTTCGAGACGGAAAGAGGAAAAACATCTTAGACCAAATAGAGTTGAAAGCTTTATTGCGTTCTGTTCTGATGAACAACATAAAATGTCCTCCCAACCAGCAAATTCCATTATTTACCAATATCTGAGTTTGGGTTGAAATGTGATTTTCCCCATAATATTTTTTTACGGGATTTCAAACGGAGCTATGGCATCAGGTGGCCAATACAAAATTCTCTAATCATTTCATATGCCGGGAAGCACTCAAATACACAGAGCACTTCAAACCAGTCAAAACAATTTTGTTGTAATAAACAGCGCACTACTTTATCTAGGCAAAGCAATATTGTCGAAATCAAGTTAGGTTCCAGATTATGAGCCGGAACGAAATCTTATAATAAAGATGCAAACCGTGCAATATGTACGTACTTTAGACGCACGGTAGAATTGCGAATTCATATTTTACGATTGCATTCTGTATGCATAAAGCTCGAGTATACTGATCGAAGAAAACTATCTCAAGCAAACTGTATCAAATGGTAACTTTTCCTTACTGCAAATTCCATACGCAATGTTGAAAAAAAGTCATCTTCATACAGTATGAAAATAATTTCAAACTTCATATCATAGAAATGATACTTCTTAGCTGATTGAGAAAGTGCAAATCAACTCAGAGACGTTGTCCATCAAAAACATGTATGAAATAAAAAGCAATACAATTTATTTACACAACAAGCTTACACTTACAAACATCTCTACGTTTGTCACGTATGGTTTGATTTTTGTTATACGCTATATAGCACATAATTGAAGATAAGCCATTTTCTGCTGCATATAAGTGTATTTGAGACGACTTTGCACAATACGTTTCAATGTCTATTGCTATTTTCTCATTACATCGTATGTGGTTTATTGTAGCTACATGTGTAATATAGAGTGACCATTTCTGTAGTTCTGAACATCTACATGTTGTATTTTGTAGCATTGTGTATTTCACTGTGTTTTTGAGTAATGCATGCGGACGTTTACTCTCAATATATGTAAAGAAATCTGCACAACACTGTCACAACCTTAAGCAAAAGAAATTGGAGAAAAAAATGAAGATCACGGAGGAAGAATTCAGTGTAGAAACAACAAGAGACAGAACTTTATTCGCGTAGAGAAGCAACATATCGAGATGAAATGTTTTGTTATGAATTCTTACTGACATTTGTTTTAACTTTATATGCATTTTTGTAACTTTGCAACATTTTGTCTCAGCATCATAGAGATGTAGTGGCATCACTGATGAACGGCATACAAACGGTACTCGATTGAAAGTTGCCATCATCTGCAAGAGATAGAAACACCAGGTTACCAATGAAATACATACAGTGTCAGTGGTCAGTTAAAGAGATGACTGTTGAGTTATATAGGAGCAGATATATCTTCATTATACATCTTAGTTGCTCTTTGTGTATCATATGGCAAGGTTTATAGTTTACAAGAATATACTTACATAGACTTGGTGTTATTAAGACTCCAGAAAAGAAGAATTTGTGAGTAATGTAACAGTGACATAAATGTTCACATATGCATCATCAGACCTGCCTTAAGGCGGTGGTTCTGAATGCGTTCACTAAAAATATTCTTAAGGGCCGGTTTTGAATCTCATTTTCATGTCAATGATGTGTACTGTATTACTCATTTTTGTGTAATACTTAATCTGCCCATCAGAATTGAACTGCATTTACAACAAAGTAAAGCTACTCCCAGTCGGCTTCTTGCCTTATTGTCTGAAATGATACATGAAATAAGGAAGAACTATACAGGACATCTTACACTAGAAGATATGTTACTTTGAAAGTTTAAAGGAAGGCCATTACTGCTTCAAAAAACTTCCTTGTTTTTACCAGCGATACCAAAGTATCCTTATACGTTGCCTGTATCCTGTGTCGCCTAAACTATTATAACATGTTAAACGTTTAACTGTACCACGGAAGATCCAATATGAGCAAAGAAAACGCCCTCTTTTTCATAATAACGTTATTCTAATATACTCTTCATATGATTCCAAATAAAGCATTACAGTAGAGCACCTGTTGGTACTGAATACTTGGCTGTATGGCAAGTTACGTTCCTGAAGACATACAAATCATACTCAAAACATATTTCAATGTTTTTTTGTTATATATCAAACTATACCTAAACGATAGAAAAGTATGAGGTCTGCGTTATGCTTTACAATCATCCGTGGCCTCCTACAAAACATCCTACCATGAATATAGTCTCCACATTTTACATTACTTGTAGCTGGTAACTAGGTATAAACCTTACAAAATTCACATTGCACTAACCGAAAAGAATGCAAAGACAGAACTTTATAAAATCTTACTAGAAAGTTCTCTAGGTGTTATAGATAGCAAATTTGCCTTTATGAAATTCAAGCTCATTTGAAGGCATTTCTACTGTTAGTACTGCTAAGTCAAAGTAATAGAAAGGCGAGGCATGGAGATGTGCATACTGTAACAAGTACAAATCAATCCAAAGATAAAACCGTAAATTTTCTAGGGGTTGCATCAAAACATATCTAAAATACACGCACAGTTTTCTCCTTCTGAAATGTAAGTTTAGGTCAATGCTTATAATATCCCGTGCTAGTATGATGTGCTGTTCAGATAAACGTGTAGGAATTTAAGGCAGTTTTGGACATACTGTAGCCGACCAAACACAATGAAACACTGAGGTCTGCATCGATGTCAATCAACATTGCTCTTTGTCACAAAGTTGTGCATTTCTTAACATGTAGAAATATACATTGAACTTTACTGTAGCAGGTAACTGAATATAGTCTTGTAGGATCTAAACTTGAGTTCTTACATGGAACTAATCAAGAAAAAAATACAAAGCTAGTATCTAGTTTGTGAAATTTTGCCAACATATCTTTTCAAACATATATAAGTGCAATCGATATACGTTAATGTTGTCCTGAAATTTAAGCTCACGTGAAGGCTGAAATAAACCAAGATGTATGGGTAATTGAAACTGATAGAAAGGTCATGGAATTTTAGACACCCTGTACCCCAACGATGGGGTTACCTGACGTTTGATTCGGTGCATCACAGTCATCCCCGTTTTCGTAGTCATAGCCTTATACATTTTGAGAAATGTAGTTTCTCCATTTTACATCAACTGTGGAAAATATAAATATTACTGGCCCCTACATGAAGTATTTACATCACTGTAAGCAAGAAAAATCCGAAGCTAGAACTTGGTTCATGAAATGTTTCTAGATAGTCGCTTTACCTATGTTTATAAGTGCAATTTTGTCCTTCAGAAATGTGAAGGCATAGAGACACCACGCCGTACTGCTATGTGGATCTGATAAAATTACGAGACAATTTTTGTACATACTGTACATGTACAACAACTATAGGAACCTATACTAGCCTACTGTCAACATTGTGGTCTTCCTCATACATCATGCCTTTCTTCACGGAAATATATTTCTTTTACCTGTAGCTAGAATAGTGGAGACCTCACAATGAAGTATCTACATCGTAAGAAGCTTTAGAAAATCCCAAGCCAGAACCTGATTCGTGACATTTTGTTAGTCAATTTCATATATAGTGTACTAGACGACAATTCTGAAATTTAAGCTCAAGTAAAGGCTTATCTAGCTGTAGTGTTAAGTAAAACTCATAGTGGCATAAAGCAAATTTGAAGACAGTGTACTTCAATATAAGGAAACCCTAATACATTACATCACAACGTCGATACATCACAATCACCATTGGTCTTCATTATATCATGTATTTCTTAACGGAAATATATTTGAATACAATCTTGTAAGGTCCAAAATAGTCCTAAGCAAGAAAAGTCCAAAGCTAGAACTTGTTTTGTGAAAATTCGTTTTAAACACATTTCAAAGTGTAATACATGGCAATTTGATCCTTCCGAATATTCAGTGCTTCTGGTGGCTTATACAACTCAAACTTATACAAAATCGGGGCAATCTCCGATAATAAATGCCTCATACACCTCTGGTAAACACCTCAAGATAGTTCTATTTCCAAACATTTAGCCCAACACCATATTCATCTCCATATTGTAGACAGAATGCAATTCATATTCATTTCAGCAAGTCCTTACATATCATGTAGGGTTAGGGCTGTGAGTTATTCTGTCATGCACAACATTCATGTTGTATTTTGCCGTGACGTATCAATGAAGTGTCAGACATTATCGACGGAAAGTGTGATTTACCTGCTCGTCGTTTAGCGCTGATGTGGCCTTTCCGTCGATTCCCGATTGTAAATAAATACCAGACCCATTTTTTGTGTGGTGCCTGGAATATTGACCAATCTCTCGGCAACCTATTTCTGCGGGTTCGAAATGACTGCTAATAATTTAAGTGGTCTCTGAAATGCAGGAAAAATCGATCTCCAGTGAACGGTTATACCGGACTTTACGCAGTATGACCCTTTGGAGCCAACCCATTTCGCCTCGATATGCTGTAAAACGTAACAATAAGCCCAGATTTGTCATTGGATAACTCCTGCAGTTTGCTACCTTGCATACAGATCAACTGCATTTACATTTCCAATATCAACTTCCTCGTTCACCTAGGGGCTGCGTTGTCCTCATTCTAACTGGTTGATTCGAAGATTTTACCTACAAAGAGGTTCAAAAGACTGTCACTACTTATACAGAAACACGGAGTCTCGTACCACCCAATACAATGCAATTTGTCTAATGCAAATATTGATTGCTTGGGTATATTTCCGAAGGTGCCTATCCTATAAGACCCTGGGATCCTAAAACATCGAGATCACCAGACAAGAATATACTGCTCTATGTTAATGGCTATTCGGACAAGAATACGTGCAAAAGGCTGGAAAAGCCTGTCCCTGTTGATAACTCGTAACGGCAGTCTTCCCATATCAGGGAATGACATTTGTTTCTATGTCGACCTTTTTATACTGGATATGTGTTTGCTACAGACCTTGGTGATACATTATGATTTCTAAGAAAATAAATTTTCTTCCGTTGTTTTTTTTACAACACAGCATTATGCGCAGGTAGCTCTTGAATGAACAACCACGAATTCACATATGCATTACCGCCCTTCGAAAACTTTATATTTTCCACAAGAGTGCAGCTTTTCTCCGGCAGAAATTGGTCAATCACGATAAAAATGAGCTAAGTCTCTGAAGACAGTTAAACACCGTTGAATAAAAGCGTGTAGAGTTCAAACACCTCGCCTTCTTAGAATTCATGTGTCTTGGCACATCACGTGTGAGGGACAGACGTCTAAGGGGTATTCTTCTGTTTCTTAATGGCCTTTTGGTAAGAACATACCACAGGGTAGTATCACATAACGGCAGTAAAGCACCTTGTGTCACAAATACATAACACATGTCCGCCTGCAAGGTCACAACGGAGTTAATGAATAGTCTGGGAATGCTCAAGACAACATTTAAAGTTACATTTGAGAAAACAAAGTTTGAAAGATTTATATTCTTTAACATAAAAGGTATATCTAAGTGCTTGCAGATGCTGAATTTGGATCTGATTTTTCTGTCTATGTTTGTCTTTTTTATTGCTTGATGTTGGCAAGAGAAAATATACTTGTGCTGAAGATAGAAACAAATATATTAGAAACATACTGGAAAGCAATTGTAAAGTGAAACCAATGCTGTCTTGTCATTGACCTTTGTTCAAAAGGTTCTAAATCATTGACCCCCCTACAGACAGATATATCTCGTTTTTCAATCCCATTGCCAAAGACTGTCGTCTATTCGTGTGTGGCAACTAAGTTGGACATTCAAGAAATCGTTGAGCATCACATCACATTAGTCATGTTGGAATTTCGTATAGGATATCTGTACATATTCAATGGAATGTAACGAAAAATACCTATTCAAGGACACTTGGAATGCAATCCACAAAAATGCTTCGGTCTCTTAAGCTTCACCATTTCAAGACTAACGACGTTTGCCAGACAACGAGTCGTCCACAAAATCTCCTTGAACAAGACAGAGAGTCTAGAAGACAGCAATAAAACTATATCAGCACAAAAAGGCACTTTTCACATGACCATATTCTCATCGTTCGTTAACGGATATTTGTGTTCTACTGAAGTGAACTTAAGCTGCTTTCAATGAGTATTTCGTGTTGTAGACAGTCAACGACGAACAAGGAATTTAGATATGTTGTCTGTAAGCCTAATGGGTACCAATATTTAGGACAGACACATGTTTCTTTTCATAGAAAATGACAAGTTCATAGAAAATGACTTCTGCTATTCCAGTTGGTACTTGATGCTGTTAATACATGTTATTTCTAAGCATAAACATTCGCACACATGAAAATAGGAATAAAGACGAGAAAAATGGAATTCGCACAATCGGTAAATGATAATGTACAGAAAGAATATTAAAGACTGAATGTGAACGCATGAATGTGAACTTTTGTTATTCTGCTGCATCTACATAATTTCTATATCTCATTTCAGTATCAATCAAAGAAACAAAGAGTCGGTTCAAAACCAAATGCAAGTTAAGCAATAGTATGTTTATCGCAAACGAGATACTTTATAGGTAACAGAGGTAGAGATATTGCTTTCTGAGTTTTGGAGAATTGTTTTCTGAGTTTTATATATATATATTCGAATTCTGGTTTAATTTCTTTGGTTACTGTGGATGTCATTGTGTAACAACGGAGTCCCCAATATGCAGTTTTGTGGGTATAGAGACATATAGAGATGTGGGCATAAAGACATATAGAGATATATGTGGCAAGCATACTGCTGTTTCGATGCGGCAAAATGTAGTTCACTGTGATATGAATGTCACATATATATTTTGTATAATACTATATTGATTCTACTGTATTCCTTTAATCTACATAAGGACAAGTATAACAGTCGCTGAAAACATCAACTTGAATATGATGTAACATTGTATTTCGTTGAGAATAAATAGAGAGTGTTTGCATAATGTAATGTGTTAGCTACTTCTTATTGTGAAACTCTGAGACAGGATATATGCATGGAACAAACAACAAAACCTTGTATAGAACCTCCGCCCGAATCCCTAGAATTACCAATGCTACAAGGATTCCGGTTAACATCTTTGTAACAGAGCCACAAGAGGATACATTTTGGAAACATTTTCTGCAAATCTGAAATTTTATTCACACAAGATATACTAGTAGTTCTGGTGGAGGCAATGTAAAAATTGGAATTGTGAACATCGAACTGCTCTACGCAAGAACACAAATTTGAAGGCGACCCATGTGCGACAATTGGACGACCAAAAGTGGATATGTGAGAACGTTGGTTTCAGAATTGGAATAGGATGCACGATATAAAAGTACCATGTAAAAGAGAACAAAACGTACCAAACATAAGTAGATTCGTTGTTTGGCTATGAAATTCGTTGAGCGATTTGTTAAATCTTTGGTCGCAAAGCAGTCTCGCAGCAGTCGCAGAGTCTAGTGGAAAGCGGGTTTGGGCAGCATCATGATAGAATCTAGCCTCGTACATTTCCTCGATTTTTATTCGAATCCAGCTCTTTTTTACTGTTCTGTGCAGCTTTGCATTGGTAAATGTTGACATCATTGAAGTTCATGGCTAGAGCTGAAATAATCTTTTCGACGAAGACATTTCCACATAGCGTGCGTTAAGGTCACTGTAATGTCCAGTACATAGCTTTCCAAATGTACAGAGGCAAACACTTGTCTACTGCTGAGCTGATAGAAAGGCTAAACATGTTTCACATTTATTGTTTGAAATCTTTGTTATAACTTCTTTTGTTTGGTTAATAGTGCAAGTACATTGGTTATCCTCGTCAATTTAATCCGATCCAATGAACATTCTATATTTGCAGTGTTTGATGACTTGTGCTCCTAGGCCTATACTTAATACTGGAGTATTAGTGTTCTAAGCTCAGACAAATTGCAGTTAGAAATACTTCTGTTTTATTTCAGATTGACTTCAACAGTCATGTCTGAACATTTTAATACATCTACCAAACAATATATGTATGGGCACATGTATGTATGTGCTAGGTATGTAATATAATTGTCTAGTGTTGTTTTCGTGTATGTTGTAGCAACCGAAAAATGCTCTTCGGAACATTGATAGAAACACTATACTTGTGCTTTCTTAATTTGTATGTTAAGGTAATCATGCAAAATATTGCGATATGGTGATAGAACAATGGGTAACATGAAACTCTTGTTTGGATCCAAACTTTACATTGGAAATAAGAAAAGGGGAGTTATCAAGAACTACTTGAATGTTCCAATCAACATGGATTATACAGTAGGTAATTGAATGGCAGATAAATGAGCAATGATCTAAGTACCTCGGTTGCTTGTTAGTTAGACATTTACTAACGAAATACTTAAGAAACGAAAATCACCAACTAACAACATATGAAAGAGTCAGCACTAATATCCTTGCTCTTGGCTATTACTTTCCAATAATTTCCATAAGAAACGTATGGTAGTTGTAAGCTACAGACATGATATTTCCCTCCTTTTTTTAATCATGCATTTACACTGAATTAAAGCAATTCATTATACATATACAGGTACACACATACATCAGTGTATAAGGGAGCTTAGGAAGCTCGTGATGAACAGAACACAGTGGAGAGATTTGAAGAAAAACTGATTGTAGCTGCAGGACACTTTGAACTACTGTGTAACTTCTTTTGACATATTTCACACAATTTGTGTAACTAAATTGAGTTCAGCAACATTCCATATTACAAAGTTTACTGTCTATTGTATGTTTTTATCCAGAATCAGATAGCAAACGCATTTAGTATTTGCCATGTTGAAGGTCAAAATCCCAGGGCTTTGCAAAAGTGCAACAATGCAACCCTGTAGTATACCGCAGTACACCATTGGTAAAACCTGCCACAGGTAAACAACAAGGGGAGGGTTTCCCGTTACTTAAGATTAGATACTTTGCTGCATACATTTGACTTTAAGAACATTTGTAAGAGCACATGCAGCTCATAGCAACTGTGAAAGGCAGTAGCTTTTAGTATACTTGGCACCTGTATTTTGAGGCCACGACGTGGAATTGTACCGGTCTATCGGATTATTGTTTGAGTTCAAGATATGAGTTGATTGCAGCATCTTATCTCTTCATACAATTAATGTAAGGCAATTTATCTACATAGACGTGGTCGACCGAATGTACCAGTTTGTAATGAGCACAGTTTTCTTGGGAAAAGGGAATCGACCTCTTCAGTTGAAGAAATGAATTTGGCACAAAAAGTTTGGAAACTGGTCAATCATATTTTCGCCGCGTCTGCATCAATTGCAAAGTATTATATATCATTAAAAAGCTTGTTTCATTTTCTTTTCTATGGTATCAAACTCACCATGATTGTAAACTCTAGAAACAAGCACCAAGCCTGTTTTTGTGAGCTGGTAGAAATTCTCCCACTTGTGTTCAACACTGCACCGTTCTGTTGGTATGGCGCGGGCGTCAATGATTCAATCAATCCTTTTTCATTTTTTTGTATAAAAAAGATCCAGGTTTATCTTAAGCATATTTGAGTAGATAAGATTTGATATTCTGCAGTTGAATGGTCAAATCAAAGTGTGGATGGCAAGGAGAACACCACGCTTTAAATTCACGGATAGAGTAATAGCGCTTGGTGGTGGAGACAGCGCCATGGTGTCGGGCGGTGTAACAGGCATACGAAAAACAAGGTTCGTCATCATCCAAGGTAACCCCAGTGCGGCGAGATATAGAGACACCATTCTCCATCCAGTCGCAATATCTTACCTCTGCTATATGAGACCAGGTGCCGTTTTGCAAGGTAACAAACGCTCATACACACAGAGCAAGGCCACTGCAGACTACCCAAGAATACAGGAGTAAAATCTTAGAATAGAATGCCCTTCCAACAGAGCTCGAGTGATTGCCAGATTAAACATATCTGGGGTACATTTATTTGCTCGAATAAAGAGTAACATTGTCTCTGATTAATGTGCCATGTTAAGTTCAAGTTACCCTCGTCCACAGGGCAATACCAATGGAAGAAAATAAACTAAATGCAGCGTTTGACATCAGTAGGCTGATCTTGTTACTTAATATTATGCAACCCTTCACGTGAAGAGACCTGGTACTCGTTTCATGAACTTATAATTATGATAAGTTGGATATCATAGAAAAGGACATCACACAAGCTTTCTAATGATATATAATGCACTGCTACTGATATGGGAACAACGAAAATATGATTGATCAAAGTTAAATTTCCAAACTTTTTGTGCCATGTTTAACAGCTTTATATTTTTGCAGTGTACCTTGCTTGTTGTTTAAATCTTACTTATTCCTACATCAACTTTCTATTCCAACATGACTTTTTTCTTATAACAGGAACTTGATGCATTTTGTAAAGTAGATACCAGGATCAGAGGTGCATTTGAATGTTAGTACATCTTACCATAACATAAATTGAAAAACAAAATTACAGTGCAGACAGCTAAGCATATCTATGTGCACTGCTGTATGGATGCTTCATTCATCTGCATGTAGGGAATCAATAGGCACATGAATATAGATTTTAATTATATTCTACTTGGAATATCGTAGTATTTATCACGCTGTAATCCTGATACGGTTGTATGCATGCAAAAGTTAAGGTACAGAATACATGTACCCACCTCACTTATCATATGCGGCATGGATACTAGTGTTAAACACAGTACATTGTTGCAAATCATCTTTTGTCATGCTGTTTGACACAGAAGTTATGAAGGAAAGTAAGACACAAACATCTACATGTCTGTCTGTATGTATGCGAACTTCGGAAGTAGGAATGCATTTTTCTTCGGAAACTGGAAGCTCCAACAATGTATACTAGGCAAGCAACACTTAAGAAGTCATCTCTGAATTGACAATTTATCAACTAAGTATCAATTCTATTCCATCGAAGATTGTCGAAGGCAACTTGTAGAAACTATAAGAACCTTGGAAACAGAAAGCGTCTTTTAGTTGTGTTGTACATCGAAAGAGTATGTATAGAAAGTATAACCGTATGTCTCACTGTGCGTGTGATTCAGCAGATAGTATACCGCAATATCTGAAACTTTATGTAGCTCGGGGCGTTATGCCTCCGTTACGCTATATAGTTGTGCTATATTTGTCATTAAAATGTACTTAATTGGTGATAACACATAGTTATCGGCGTTCATCGCAAACCTTAAATGTGAAGGACGAGAATCGGAAGAATTTGAGATGTAGCAAACATACATACACAAATGGCTATCTAAAATCATAAATGTCAACATGCACGATATGTAAATAATTTTCGTCTATTATCACGTATTCTGGACGTCCGTTGATAACTATTATATACCACAGATTATGTACAAAAATCGTGCTTTAACGACGTCAAACTTCAATATTCTGTTGAATTTCTTTTCTTTTGAACTACCGCAAAACGCAATGCGAACGAATTTTGAGTTATCTTTCTTTTCCGAACCATCGAAAAATCCATATTGAATTTTAGACTTCTATGACTTACGGTACCATTAATGAGAATATACCTCTAAGGCCTAACCTTATCGGCCATGGAGTCAGAGTTTCAATGTTGTAACCTTCAATAAATTGTCTAGGCGAGGACGGATTGATGACACCTTACATGGCCCGGAGCTAGAAACAGCATGTAAAGTCTTAAGATCCATTTAGATCCACCCTGAGACAATGTCTATTAAATCAAGGGTGTAAGAACAATTAAGCAAGTGGCGAGTGAAGCAAGTAATGTTGATATTTTTGGAAACTAAACCGTGGTGAAATATATGCCATTGCCATCACTAGTGTCATTCACAGTCAAAGACTGACGGCTATGGGATCGAAGATGTAATCCTTGTACAAATATTGTGTGAAGGCTTTACCCTCTCCTAGCGGTTTTACCGAGTTCACTTGGGTACCCAAACTGTTAAATGTCACACTTACTCTCTTACAAACCGATGGGAGTTTCCTACGTGCCCTGTGCATCACGTGTCCACCACATGCGTGAGAAGTGTAAAGGAAAAACCAGGAAAGAGTATCGGATTCTGTTTACATCGGTAAATCATCATTTTGTCTAAACTCACCAGACGTGCCTGGTTACCAAAGTCAGAGGTCACGAGACGTCTGGCTTTCTTCATAATTCAACTGTCTCAAAATACCACAAGTCACATTTCAACTGTCTCAAAATACCACAAGTCACATAACAGAAATTTGTCTGTGTCTGTGGGCAGAGGTAAACAAACTGAAATCGAACCTTTTCGTCTCAAAATATCTATGGAGCCTTTATCTGAAAAGTATCGATTGGAGGTTACATCATTTGGACGGAAACAAGCAGAGTAGATATAGAATTATTGCCGTGTCAATCAGTTGAAACCGTTGTCTTCAAACTTTTGTTTCTTTCAAACTTGAACACAGAGTTTATTTCATTGTGACATTTGTAATTTGACGATTGATATTTTGCTACATTCTAAGAATCTCTCGTTTTGGTACTGCTCAAGATACAAACGGCTAAATCACTAGGAACCAGACACCACTTTTGTTTCAAAAACCACCACATTTTGGTATTGTTCCCAAGCAATATCTGTATTGAGAACTGTACAAAAGCAATGATAGATTTTACCTACAGCTGTCTCAGTGGATAAATGTATTTGGTCGACATCTTCTCTTGCATTCCTATAATGTGAATTGAAGTATACTGTAAAAGTTAAAGTTAACGAATAATCTGACAGGAGTCCATGTAGTGATACATTGTCCGCCTAAGATAGTGTTGCTAAAGTTCGCGCACGAAATTGAAATCGTATATTTCAAGATCTCTTTGATGCCACTAGGTGATGTGGCCATGAATGCATCATGCATATCTGCAGCTTCACACACAAAATAGTGCCGAATGCCAGAAGTTTCAATAACTGGAACACATTCGGCATATAAAGATTGTTCAATCATGAGAGACACATCGAGTTATTAACTTCAGTTCTCAATATCGAAATTAAAGTTATTTTATTCGCAACCGACGTGGCTTGTTATTACCTATCCTTAATATCTGAACATCCTATTACATATAGTCTCCAGGGTAAGAAATAATGACAACCTTGCCGCGGAACGTAATGAACATATATGACCCTTTTTCTTTTCGCAAATTGGAAGCTCACAGAATAAGAGTGCCATCTAAGAGTTTGGTATCCCCAAGAGAAATGTTTGTAGGAGAAGGAAAATACAAACAGTACGTTAAAACTTCATGTTTGAATTGTTCATTGATCATCTAAGTCTCAAAATCATGTTGGTTCAGTTTTATTCCATCGAAGGATACTGTTGAAGACAACTTTGTAAACACCTTAAGCATCTAGGAAAGAGAAGCTGCATTTTTGTTGTGCTGCACGTGGAAAGATGGTAAGAGTGTGTATGAAAATTGCTGTATTGAATAATGTCGCAAACAAAAAAGCACAAGGATAGAAGAAATGATACTGGCGAAACACAGTAGATACATTTGATCCTAAGGATTACAATAACGGTGCAAGTGTATTGAGGAAGAACACATCCCTACACTTCAAGCTAGAAGAGCAAGGCAGATCATACTGTGTATGTTTGAAATGACACATGACAGACAATAACACGATATACCCACTGTATATACTCAATTACAAGCCTTAGTGTTTTCACCCAGAAAATGAGGTAGTTGGATACATATCAATTCGATAGACAAATGGAGTAATAGTACCTCTATGTCAACATACTTAAGGAATTAATTACAGTCTAGCTTAATGATTATAGCTAACGAATGCCATCTTCAGAAAAAAAAACTGATTTTGTTGGAAGTTCAGGAATTGGGAGAACGTTCAATAGTTTAGCACTCTAAAGAGAAGGGTTCATAGTGGGAAGATAAAAATGTAAGACACACTAAAGGAGTTGTCTCTGAATGGACAATTGAGCATCTACGTCTCTAAAACATATCGTAGTGTATAGTTTTGTTCTATCGAAGACTGACGAAAAGCACCTTTGTTAAACTTCAAGGACCTCGGAAGCAAAAGATAGCGTTCTAATGTTTTTGTGGAAAATGTGTTTACTGTTGTATTATGCGAAATATTGTTGAAACCAATGAAAAAAATATGGACAAGCAAGAAAGGAGACGAAGCCTAGTCCGACGTATTTGATCCGACGAAGTATACAACCTGTGCTAGTATCTTGAAGAAGGAAACATACATAGAGCAGAAGACACAAGAAGAAGGCAGAACATAATGTACATGGTGCTTAACATACCAAATAGTACCTTATTCCAGACAAGAAACACGACACAGCAAAGGCTACGACTAGAATCGTTCCTGCTATCACCTAGACAACGACATGTTCGAAAATTCGTTCCTTCATCGAGAAAGAGTGCATCAATACAGAACATGAGCATAGATTTTGGATCCAAAGATATATCTTGATTGTACAACGATTTTAGAATACATATCGTATTAGTACAGTGAGATTACCTGACGATGACAAAAGAAGAAATATTCGGCAGGTACAGGATATATGTTTAAACATAGCTTTGATGATTTCTATCAGGTGTTTGAAATAAATGTAGTTTGACACACATGCTTAAATGATTCGAATCTTCAGATTGACTTATCTCTATACTTATACATTGAAAGAAGACAATTTCTGATTTCTGATTTTTCGGAAGTAGGAAACCTTTGCAACATTGTAACGAAAGGGTTGAATTCTGAATGCATGCATACACTGTTGGTTCAAGTTGTTATTTTATGATGAAAGCTTATAGAACACATTTATAAAGTTTTTAGGTATCTTTCCTACACTAAATTTCAAAGACGCTGTCTTTTTAAGTCAAGTAAGTCCAGTCTTTGTACGCGAGCAGGTATTTCGGTGAATGCAAAATCGAACTGGTCGGTTACCGTTGATTATTGGTACAATTTTGCATGCTTGAAGCTGCGAAGTAAATCTAAAACTACATGCTAGAATATAGTAAACAAGTGACCAATAATCTTAACCATATTCACATCTAAAAAATCATTTGCACTTGAGATATCTGTTGATCCCTTGGTATGCATCAACAGCGCAGTTTGCCTTAAACAGTAAAGATTCTAGCGTTTAACAGGGGCACTAACCCGGGGCACACTGTCACTCAACCGCACTACTATCTTTGATAGGTTATGATTGTTTAATGCTTTATTCATATGATGTCACATGATGTCAGCTGAGATACGATGCAAACCGCGTACACAATTTTACAACATCGTCAAAGTCTACATGACCGTGTCCAACATACAAAATTACTACGGACAGATATTCAGTATGTTTCGGAAATAACATGTTGACGGGTAATACCTCTTATGGTCGAACTTGCTGGCGTTTCGCTATCTTACCTCTCTTTGAAGTTCTATACAGAGATTTTCTGCAATCTTAGCTTCCATTTGATATATAGGTTGTTACTTTTATGGTAACAGCAATAGCGAAAATTAACAAGGATGACCCTTGTGTAGCGTTTTGGGGAAAGTTCTATAGGTGAACACAGAGGCAACTATGCTGTAAAACTTTAGGGAAGCTTGCCCGCCTACACATATTGAGATCATTTCACTTAAAAGTTTACATGTTTATTTACATTGCCAAACCCCGGCTGACCTGCAATGTTATAGGGTTATGCTTGTATACTCACACATACATATTCATATTGACATTCGGGTTGAGTCCAACGCATTGAATACATTGACGTAGGTAGCGTCTTCCACGTCCAATGGATTTCGACTTACGCATTGCAAGCTAACAGCACTAAAAGAACTTCGTTGCATGCATTTTCAGAAACATCCTCTTAAGTAAAATACACTTAGAGGGATTACAGCATTTCATGTAAGATTACATGAGGATGATGTTGAATTGTTTGAGCCTACTGCACAGTAAGCTATCATCGCAGAAGACAACACAAGGATGCTAAGATGATAACCGTTATGAAAAGCTTCAGCTGATGTATATTGAGTTAGAAAGGATTTGTATTAAAGGTTCTTTCCAAATCCCCGATGGAGATTTTTACTTCTTTCCTACAATCCAGTATCCATAAGTATTTTAAGCCCTTCTTCTTGATGCATACGCTTGTCAACAGAGTTAACATATAGATCAACATAGTTCTGCAAACAAGAACGTTGGTATGCATTCTGGTGAACACTTCACTGCCTGTTTAATGTAGCTTGTTCCATTAACAGTTTCCTTACTGTTTGGCATAGTACGATTTTAAAGCATTTCTTTCTTGAAGGACACCATGGCATTAAGTTAAATGTGCGAATTGTGTGGATTGACTCAAATTGAGTTGTATGGACAAAAAATTCTCTCTAGCAAATGTTCTACGCCTGGTCTTTGCCTTTGATATGTCGCTTGAAATTTCTCTGACCAAATTCTGGAAGTTCGAGTGTCTTTCATATATCATATTCATTTTCGTCGGTAATCTTTTTTTTCAAACGACAGCAGTGTCTTCATATGGGTGTGTCTAATACTAGCAATACGTACCGATGCTAACTCAACAACAGTTACGTTACATTGTTTGAGGGGATATGAAGCACATTTTCTGTAAAACAAAAACTAACTATTTAAAGAGTATAACTAGCACGTCCAGAGCATATACTAACAGAACTAGATGTAAGACGGTTTCGTTGAAACGCAGTTAGAATACGACATATACCGCCATGGTCAAATCCAACATGGCAGACTCTCAGCACTGCCGCACTTCGGCCGTACATTTTACGACAATCCGAACACTGAAGAAAGAACCAATATCAACAAAGATAGAAAAATGTTGATTGCTGGCAACACCCAGACTGAATTAGAAACAGCCGTAGGATTTCACATTTCATAAGTGTATCTAATTTTAATTCCACGACAAAATATTCACGATGAACGTAAGTAATGACCATGCAAAGATACACACAGAAGGAGCACAATTTTAGAATTTTCTAGTTAATTCATTCATGTGAAATATTTCTGAAATTGTATTATAAAATCTATAATAACTAACTATAATTTGCTTTACACCGAGTTTGTGGTTTTCCATATCTGTGACATATTGGCATTTGATGTCGTTGAAATGGAAAATAGTCACCTGCGCATGATATGTACGTGTAGTTTAGCCTCTTGTTGTTGCCAACGAAATAAAGCGTTCATCATGTTTTTGCTATTCTATATTTCGTCGTATGAATGTACGTCAGTTTATCATTATTTTAAACACAAATTGTGTCTTTTTTTTCTTCTACTTGCAGTACGGCAGACGTAGTGAAATGGCATGAGGCTGTGTGCGGGGCTGACAGCAGAAGTTCTCGACTGCAAGATGCCATTGACGCGCACATGTAGTATCATTACTAAGAACGCGTATTGCTAATGTATTTCCAAGGAGGTTAGGTATCATTACTGTGTATAATAAGATACGCAATAAACCAATTACTTAAGCAACTGAAATATCTTGGAAGCGGCCAGACATTTCAGATAGAATCGACCACACAGTGGATTCAGGTAGTAGCTGAAACGTCTGACCGTTACCAAGGTATATACAGTTGTCTTAGTACCTGTTATCTTGTGTATCACATTGTGTATTGTTCGTAAAAAATGTTATGTCATAGTAAGTAGAATACCAATGTGATCTTAAGACAAATTGTAAAACTAACATAATAAAACAAACGAAAAGAGAGGAACTTTCATAATCTGGCTTAGTACTTTAGCTATACTAGATAAACGTATTGTCAAGTCTGTGTGTGACATAGCAGCCGACATGTTTGTTTTTTGAACTTCTGTGATGAGGTTTTGATAAATTAAATCATGATAGTCAGCAGCGGTCTTGCCATGACTTAATTGTCAATATAAGTCGTTAACTACAAAAGGTGATTCATTAAAACAGCGAATGGATTATCTGAAACGACTAAGCACTGAAGAGAATACATGGTTTTTTTCATGTTCTGTTCTTATACCGTGTTTGGTCTTAACAACACTGAAGTTAATATCAACAAATATACCATATCTTTATTGATGTGTAACGATATAACTAGAGTAGCTAACGTTTATCATGATAAACATTTCAATAGTTTCCTAACTTACCACATGGCTGAATGTAGTTATGTTGAACAATATGGTCTTACTACATTTTCTGACTATGAGTGCTACGCTTTGGGTGGTTACTATTGTAATACTGTACTCTTGAGTAATTATAAGTAGAGTATCCGTACTTGTACGAAAATATTATCATAACTTAAAGTTGAGAATAGAGCATTAGTAACAGGACATGGAAAAGAAGATATAGGGTTGGAACAGACGCACAAGATAGGGTACAACTGTACAGTTTGTGTTCTGCCATTGTACGCTGTGTTATATGTAGTCTTTTGGACAGACGATCAAATTTTGTTTTCCACCTCAACTTGATTGGACACAGCTAGGTCAAGGTTAAAACCTTACATAACTTGTTTGTCATGAAACGTAATTAGATAAAATCTATTTTGTGAAGTCGGTTTGTCCAAGCATTTTTATCTGTCAATAAGCATTTTGAATCTAAAAATAAAAGATACGTACCTTTGTCTTCATATTTCGCCGACTGTACAAATGAGTAGTACTCCTTAGATAGATGACACATATTCAGTCCAAGACAACGTAAAGAAATTGGTATTTAAAGTATGTGGCAAATTCGTCGCCCGAAAACTATGGGGATGCAACATCGCAGTTGTTATTGCAGACTATTCTATTGAATGGAGTGGCTCCGTTACACCATGAGAAAAAGGTGTTTTATGATGAACCGTGGCCAATGAGGCTGCTTTAATTGTTTCCTTATATAGTTATCATCTACCAATTCGTCATCGTATTCTACGAATGAGTACGACAAATGCAAGAAGTCACGAGATTGGTCATTACAATTCTGTAATCGACTTGTAATGGTGAAATACAAATGTAGGAATGTCTTGCAATTGTTACGAATTCATTTATGCTGAATGAGTGTATTTCACATTGAAAAACCATACAGCTTTGTTGCAAACTGCAACAAAACAGTCGTATGTTCCTGCTCAATGCGCTGAATTTCTGATAAAAGATCACCTTTCAAAAACATAGAGCTTCCGTTTTTTTATTTTGTTGACGTTTTCTGTTTTCAATATCAAAAAGTTTCATCTGTTCATTCGTACAGAGAAATTTACCAAGAGTTTACCAGTCCTATAGAATTGAGCAAGACGACAAATGCCTGCAATATTTCGAAAGCAATGTTTCGAGCTAGAGACAACCAAATGTCCTTTATCACATTTCCACATAATTCAGGTACAACTGTTTGAACTATTTGAACTTAAGAATATGTTCACTTCATAGTTTCAGCTTTTCTCACCGCTGGTTACTAGTTTCAAAACTAAGACACTTCAGTTTGTCAAGTTTGATGAGGCTACAATGTGCATATCACTTGCAATGTTAGATATGCCCTTTGTTATAGGCTGTATGAATGTTGGAAACTGAAGGAAAAGTCTGTGTCAGTAGGAATGAAGAAATCATGCCATTTTAAGACCAATTGCAATTTGTAATTGCAAATGTTTGGAAGCTGTTTTTTAAATGGAATGGCAGCCTTTACATTTATCTATCAATAATATCTAGAACCCGAAGGTCTACATTAAAAATAAGGCTTTTCACTGTTAGATACTACCACGATTATGTATCAATGTTACAGGTTTGGAAAGTAAGGTAAGGCTACCCTGTTGATAAGCAGTCTTTTTTTCCGGACTGCATATAAGACAAAAATGAGCAGCACATTTCACCAAATACAGAAAATTCACGATATCAGATTTAGTGATCCAGAGAGCACTGTGATTCGTGTAACTGTGATGATTTTTTTCAGACATTTTGCTTACTGTTGGTGGTATTCACGTAATGTCGGGTTGTCAAATGACATCATCTACTGAATCACAGAGAGAGATGAGAGAGAAGAAAAGTACATCTGAAGCAGTTAGAGAGACAACAACGACAACTGTTACTGCTACTGAGGGATATAAAAGCTAGGAAATATAACTTATGAGATAGAGGCGAATGATTGTATCCATTATACTGCTGTTGGTTCAAAATATTTGCAAATGTACAGCACTGAAATTAAGAGTCGTGTTGTAGAGACAGATGAAAAACAGATGAGAAATGTCCTTTTCTACAATCCAATACAGTTGAGGCATAGTTGAGCTCTTTGGACTTTAAGCATCCTTAGCATCAATCTCTTTGGCATTACCAACACTTTTAGTTTACCGGTTTTAATTCAGCTTCAACATACATACTTGCAAGAAAATGCTTAAGAAAAGTGCAACTGATACATTTTGTTGAGAATATATCTTGCAACATGTTTAGAGAAAATGAACATTATAGATGAAGACTTATATTTAGTGAATCCAATATTTGCGTGCCATCTTTATGCTTACAACAAGCACTGTTATTCGATGTATGTATGTTAGAACTCAGACTTTTCTTACTTTAAAACAATCTTATTTACATATCTACGTAATATGGGCGTACAAACGACAACATTACGTACAAACGAAAGATACAATGGTCAAGGAATATGGTTTAGACACTCATGAATAAAGGAGATTCTTATTACTCCTACTATATTTGCAATATTTGCAGTAGTCAACTTCCAGAAGAGTCAATACAAACATATAGTCTTGTTCACGAGTAAATATGTAAAAAAACAATGACAAGTTCAAAGTTGCTGAAGGAACAGACGTTGTTGTTACATGATTTCTAAAAAAAAATGTTCTTGCATGTGTTAAATTTGAATATATGAATATGTTTTCAATTAAATTGCGAGAATTTTTAGTATAACACAATCGATTCACAGTATACTATGTTACTAGTATTACAACATTTGGCTGTGTACTATGACTCTCGTATGCAAAAGATGGAAAAATAAAGATTGTAATGTTCACATTATTACGTACTGTACAGTTTTTATTTCCATTGAGGATGATGAAAAAAAGTTCAAAACAACGTCACATTTAGGATTCTAAAGAAATATACATTGACGTGGTTTTAGGAAAGAATTTTTCAATGTGAAGTTAGATTGGGTTGAAATTAAAAAATAATCAGTTAGTTCCTTGGTAGAACAAAGATGAACCCCTATCTAGCAGGCTTGTTCAGGTAGATAGTTCAAATATTGGATATTGAGATTCACTCTTTCTAGTATGATAAATAGTAAATAGGCAACGCTTTTGCATCAATACCCGTAGGAATATGTTGTGGTTGAAGCTTATTTACTGTGAGCAAGACGAAGTATGAACATAATGTACTGTACAGTTCGGGTTGCAGACTAGGGCAGGTAGCAAACCTGCTTTATGTGACACATAATACTTGCAGCTTGGCAACTCATGTTTCGAAACATTATTATAACGAATTTCTGATATTTAGCTTAGAGACACACTTATATGTGTGTATATATAAGGACAGTACGGTGGAGGCTGACTGACACACTCGCGTCTCCACACCAGCACTTAGTATGGATGTCATTATAATTTTCTTCGCGAACTCGGATAAATACAATAAAACAACAAAATATTCTTTAAACCACCAAACATTTCATGAAGGTTGGGTATACAGTAGGTTCGAATGATAGCAAAAATTAACCTGTAAGGAAAGCATTTTTCCTATGCAAGGGCGTACAAAGCCGTATTGGTCTAAGTGTTGTATGGTTGCTGCATCATGGGCACATTTCGATATTGTTTGTTATATTGCTTCTTCATATTTTAGCTCTCCTTACTTTTCCGACACATTTTAAACATATACAGCCGTCACTTCATACCATTCAACAGTCTGTTATAGCTTTCAGTATTTTATTTTCGTTTCCTTAAATAATGTTGTGGCTAAGTGAAGAAAGGTCACGAAGAAATCTGCGAACTTCACAGTTCTCTCACATTCATTGCAAAGAACATCATTCTATATGTTCATTATATCAACTGTCAGTTGCCAGATAAATGGTTCGGCAGTCCTTGTGGTTTTGATGATGACTTGACTGTTTGTCCAGACTATAAATTGATCAGAAGCCTGCATTATTGTAAAATACTTTGCAAATTAAGAAACCGCACATTTGAGTGAATACTTGAACCAATGGAACATTCCACATGATTAAAATTACCAATGCCCTATTCTGAACAAGATTTGTTGTTTTATGTTTACATTATCAATATAATCATAGATAATGTTTGCATAATTGAATTTTATTACAGAAGGGGTACGTGTTGGACAACAGTACGTAAAATTACGTATAGCAGTCGCTCTGAAGTCAATTTCTCTCAAACACTTTGACGATTTGACCTCTGAGGCAAATCACATTTGGGATGCTCGTTCACGGATATGTTATTATTAAAATAGTAATTTTAGAATTGAATGTACAAATTAACATCCACACCATGCACCTGATGCACTATAGTCGTATATGAAATATAAGGGAATCATTATATAGCAAATGTGTCTCAGCTGTGTACCATACACCGATACAATATATTTCATTTGTGATTACTTCCTTTGATGAACTATAACTTAAAACTATATAGCACAGGAAACATGCAATTCGGACTGCGAGAAAACTTGATTATCTATGTATCACTTTCACTGATACAATTAGGAACTAATTCAATTTTCTATAGATGCACAAGGCAGGGGCATTGATCTGCAAACCCTGCTGACCAGTGAGCTATGAGCTATACTCCAGTTTTGCACAAGATTCACAAGTTTACTCTCAATCATGGCCTCTAGACCTTCTCCAAACCACGATTGGAAGTTGCAAAATTCATATGTGGTCGTAAGCAGGATCATCTGCGGTTGGGATTTGGTCGGCGAGGTTGTCTTGTGGTCTTCAAAAGTCCTTTGCGCCCACCGACTGCAAATCTTTAAAGAAAAAGAAAAAGTCACATCCTGCTTGGATGCGATTATAGCAGCACATTGGAGCTTGAATAAGATGGATTCCAGGCTACTTACAATCCATTGCCAAGCTTGGTTCAGGACAATTCATTCATTCTCATCACTGTGGTTTCGAATATCAATCGATAGCAAATCCATTCGGTCATGCAGCATTCCCTACTCTTAAGTTGACTCTTTTCCAACCAAAGCATTGTCATTCACATTTCCATTTTTTTTCTTACACTAACAGTTGTTTGTACGAAGAAAAGTGTGATGTTTAAGTCTTGTTCATGTTTCTCATTCGTTCTACTATAGAACGTATTCACAACATCCTACACTTTGTGGTAGTAGGAGAAGTTTCGACACCATCAACAGCTCATCCCTATATCAAGTATCAAGTAGTATGGCTTAAGTTTAAGATATCTAGCATTGGTGTCATTTTATTTAGTTCAGATTCGTTCGGGTGGTCACTACTACAAGATGACTAAAAAAAAGAATAACATGCTATTCAGGGTCCAATTTGCTCCTCTGATCGCATCCAAACAGAACATGATTGTCGGAATTTTTGTACTCTTGTTAAGATAATGATTATGAGAATTTATGATTTGTGACCACAAACGACTTCTAAAGACTAACCTCATCGACAACGCCCAACCGAAGATGGTCTTGTCATGCCATTTCATGGTTTTCTTGAGTAACTTTCTTTTGGCTCTGTCCACCAACGTGTCCGTGTCTTTCTCAATTCTATAAACAAGATTAACTTTGTCATCAGCCACGGTCTTTTTTTATTCATCGTTTTATTCATGTTCTTTTTCTGTTGATTAAGAAATCCAAGTCATTGGAGGATACCAGTTTCTAACCTACCTAAAATAAAACTTGCCTTTCCAACTTTTCTGTGAAATGGGACGACACCCAAGTTTCCCATGGTCCAGAACATACCTTGTGTCCTATAGACTATATTAACTTTCCAGTAAGCGAAACTGCGAGCATTTTCCTTTATATATAACGATGTTCAGATTAAATTTTTGAATGTTTGGATGTGCATGCGGAAGGTCCAGACATGGCCATCTTCCAACGAACCTTTGGGGAATAGCTTGGATCCTGTCCAATTCATTACAGAACGTAAGACTTCAATAAACGTCTCTCTCAATGTTCATGCGTTGTGGTGTCCTTAGTTGATTTGAAATAGCAACAATCAACCAACAAAACTTCAGTGCATGTGCATTCAATGGCTTCTTGACCAGAATCATTCGAATATGCAAGATTGTCAACTGAGTACTGTGTCAAAATCAGTAAGACTAGTTACTGAATGGAATTGGTAAGACATCTAATGGATCAACTGGCCGTTGTAAGTTCACATGAACATAGTTTTCTCATGATGTTCACAGTAAAAACGATACTCCTTTCTGACACCTTTGGCTCGTCGTAGTAACTTTTAACAGCTGATTGGTATAAAAGTATTGACTGAAGAAAAACCTGGATCAACATAGGTAATAAACTTTTGCCCATGGCGTACACGTATAGATGTTTCATCGTACTAGTATACTTTGAATAGTCTTCATAATACAACAAAACGCCATTACATGGAAAGTGGTCGAGCTTTAGCAGATGAGCAAACTTATCTCACTCTTTATGTATGGAGGACAAAAGAAAATGAGAACATCTGATTCTCTTTAATCCGGAGTCAACTGAGGTCAAGGTTAGTACGATGTGGGGAATACAACTTGGACACCCGCTTTGTTGGAGGTCTACCGCCATTGGTAGACATTCTGCCAACAAGTGCAGTCTGTGTGCGACTGTTAAACATCGTCATCTATCACTCCTCACAAAAATGACAGGCAAACGATGGATAGACTCCAAGTACCATTTTCTTTAAGACCTCACCGTCTTGTCCGTGTTGAAGTTTCTATCGATGATGACTTGTACGTCGTCAATGATTTATGTCAGCTAATACTTTAAACAGGTGTATAATCCGTCTGAAAATTCTGCAACACACACATAGCTGTGTCTTATACTAGACAAGACAATATTGTAAAATACAAACACTATTAGAGAAACACATACAAAATGAGCATATGGTAATATTAGACATTTGAACACTGATATTAACACCAAAAATTGCACATTACATGTATTTCAGTTACCAGTGACAAAAAATATGACCTTTTGAAACTTAAAACATGGGAGACTGAGGTTTAATTTTGTGCATCACCACTACAGAAGGTCATTTTATCCTGTCCAGTTTACCTTTGAACTTGTGTTATCTGTACTAATCAGTATGCTTCTAATGGACACAGCAAGTGGAATGGATTTGGTTAGGCACCAAGCCAAAAGTGAAGTAGGTACCATACTTTGTATGCATTGGCTCTTCTCCCTCCTATTGGTCTTATAAAGGAGACTTAATTGCTGCTGTGGAATTTGGGGACCCTCTGATCGGGTTACCAATGAAAGGGATGTTTAGTCTTTGTCGCTGATCCACAATGGCGAATGTCAAGTCTGTTTACGCATGGGACCTACATGTATCAATCATCCCCTATGGTATGACTAAATAAAGTTCTATCTCTAACGGTACAGACCTAGCTGGAAGACCAGTCTACTGTTATAATTAGTATTGATCCCATGCATGGATCACAGAAGTAAATAGTTCAGATTTATGAGACAGTTCGATAAAGAATTGATTGTTCGTTGCCGCCACGTCTCGACAGGGTAATGTGAAGAAGTGTGGTAATCTGGCTCCGTCGTCGACTAGCCCTACCTCTCAACCATCAATAAACTCTATAAAAGTGCCAAGATTGACGGATTCTCACGGCATCTTGTACACCTCTCACGTACTCGCGGCCACTTTTGCAGCTTTGTTATTGAGCCATTGGTATTAGGTGCTGCATGTAAGGTTAATCGCTGAGGAAGTAGGAACGCCTGTGGGGCCGTTTGCATGGATATGTGACTAAAAGTAAAAACAAAATACTGTGTCCATTACCTCTTTTGTCAGTTATCATATGTTTGTTTGTAACAATAAAATCAAGTAGGTAGTGGCTGACGACTGACACAAGAGCAAATCCTAATCTATATCTACTTATATTTTTACATTGTCTTTACCATCTGAAAATGGAGGAATAATGCTAGAAATGAGCATTCACAGAAATTAACTTTGAAGAAAAACTTTAAAACAGGATAGATACTTTACACGAGTACGTCGCTCCTATACCATATCATTTCCTTATAAGTTGTGGCGTTATTTTTGTATCACATATGTACAATAACAAACAATGAAATAAACTTGAAAAGGCAATTTGGAATAGTAGGAAAGTAGAAGAAACTATTCCAGTACATTCCGCACTTTTGATTGACAGAGGCAGAGCTGAGAAAAGGGAGCCAAAACTTCACATTTTGTTGAGTAAAATCTATTGCACATGTCATTATACTTAACAAAGGGCATTGGGAATAACACAGAGGCTGGTATATGCATGCATCTTACTGATGGACTACTAAATGAAATAATGTCAGAAATGTTTGGAATCATTGGGATATCTGATGAAGTTTCCGGATTAATGTTTTTCACTTGAATAAAAAAATTAGAATTTATTTGAGGAAACATTATACATGTGTTTTAAATCATAGAGAAAATCAACATATTGTGCCAGATTAGTATAGAGAATATATTATACAGTATAGATGTAGGCACAAATTGAATTCATCGTCAGAAAAACAATCGGATAACGGTACAACAATAAGTTCATAATAAGCTTTCAGAATTGTCGAAGTCTTTTTCACCTTCTTCGATCAAACTCTAGTCGGACAGAGATGGCTGTCAAATATTGCAACAAGAAAAACTTATTCAGTTTCTTTCTTGATCACAAAGATTTAACATTCATTTATGATGTTTAAGAAGACCATGCACTGTCTTACGTGCCTTCGATACGACAACTTTTACAATAGTCGACGACAAACTGGCATCATAGGAATCTACGGTTTCATGATAAAGAATAGGCATGTTCAAGGCCTTCCATCTTTCAGTGGAAACATTGTCTATTGTACCATTTTCTTTCAGAAACTTTGTTTGATAGCTATTCTAACAGAATTTTAGACTTCAAGCCAACAATTTCATTCCAACAGACTGTGATTGGGGTTGTCAAGGTTGCCTGCTAAAATTTCAAAATCGTCTGCCTCAGGAGAAAATGGATTTTGACAAATCAAATTTGATTCAGTTATATTCTTCAGAAGATGTGATCTCAGGAGCAAACTGAAGCTGGTATTACTTTTATTTCCACGAATCCTCACAGGTCAAAAAGATATCATGTGTAACCTACTCCTTCTGATTTTGATAGTATCAAGTGCTCTAGAGAATAAGCTACTTGTAATTTCATCTTACCTCCTAACTTAGGCCCAACTATCTCCTGATCATGTTTGGGAGTTAGTCGTGAGTAAAGTAATCTGTGATTGGGGTTGAATACTAATATTTCATAGTCATCTGCTCCAACCGAAAATTAATTTTGACATATCAAATTTGATCCAGTCATATTTGTCTAAGATGTGATCAGCAGGGGAGGGAACTGAAGCAAGACAGGGATGAATTTTAGACTGCTTCCAAACCTTCGCCGATCTTGGTTGGGGATCAAAGTTATGGGAAGGTCCTGAATGTGTAACAATGGATTTAAGGAACCGTTCTAACACATACGGTACATCTGTATGGATGCCTATGTACCATTACAGTATTTTCTTGTGTGGCAATGGTAAAGAAAATCAGGATCTTATAAGAATATTTCTATGGCTGAGTAACACAAATATCGGCATCTACAGTCACCTTACATCAGGTTCTGTGTCATGGTCACGTAATACCGAGATATAACTTTTTTTTAGGTTTAGGAAACAGAAACGACGTCCATGTTTCTGATCCCTATAAATTGAAACACAGCCCTCTGTTAAGCCGAAGAAGACGGATGCAGAACTGAGTGACATCACATGAAACAAATCTTTGGTATTGCGAAGAACAGATTATCTAATGACAACTTCATTATGACTCAATGTCTATCTGACCACATGGGCGGTAAAGTTAGGGTTAGTGCTACTAACATACATACTCACAGCTACAAAAACTCTAGGAATTCAAGTTTGATCATATCTTCGTTATCACTTTGTCAATTGTTAATCATTATACATAATTGGAAAGATTATTACCATATGCAATAATGCCATATTTATCATGATCCAACATTGAAAGGTTGAATACCAGAGCTGTCAATGCGAGTGCGTCAGAAAGAAATGGGCTGAAACACAGTCTGGCGTTTGCAGGGAAATGTCTGCATGTCTTTTGGGCGATTCATCAACGTCATTTTGCCCATTACAAAAAAGCATGATCATAACATCCATAGGTACCTTTTTAAAGGTAAACATATGAGCTATCGAACGAAATAACATTGGTAGTGATTTTTGACTATAAAGCTGCTGGTTTCCCTGACACAGGGGTAGGCAGCAGCCGGCTAGTCTTCACACTGCGATTTTGGTGCTCTGTCTAGTGGGTCTACCCTGGTTTAGGCCTAGTTTAACAATACTAATACAAAATGCTAACCATTTTAAAAACAACGGACATATGATCAAGGAAATTTCGACACTTCTTTTGTGATCTAGTCACATAAGTAGCCCTGGTGTTCAACAGATTAATGCACCAACGTAGAAAATGGGGCACCATTGTAAAGAGCAATGTATACGCTTTCCAAAGATACATTATATGATACATATGATACATTAACGGAGATATGAATTATCGAATTCAAGTTTCTGAACTTTCTGTGGTGAGTGTATGTTTGTAGTACGGCTACAGATACCCGTTTCATTTTGGTATGTATGTTTGTAGAAGTAAATGCTGACAATACATTTTGAAGCAAATCTGCTAAATCATCTTGAAAATAATTTCAACGGGTTGGTATATCATAGGACATAGGAGTTTTCCTTTACACAACCATTATTCTCGCATGCTGATGTTTCGATGTCTGTCAGAGCTTCTAACTGGAGTTCTGCTTTTAAAACGCCTATTTCTTAGTCCTGAGCTCTTTCTATCAAACAAGCCATACAGTTGTTATACAACAGTATCGTGGTCTTCTTTGTATGGTATACCTAGTTGCCCAAAATATAGATTCTAGCTGTGCAATGCTATGCTACACTCCTAGATCTATTCTCATGATCCTATGTTAGCATGTTTCATGCTACATATTTTTGAAATTATTCTGCTAATTTTCAAATACATCATCTATATGGAAATGAAATGTACCATATAGGATAACACGGACAGAACATATTATGCATCATCTTATGTCACTGTCCAACATTTTGCAGGTGTACAACAAGTTTTCCACAATGCCATGTGAGAAACCAGACCCACACAAAACATCAGTTGATTACAGCCTTCGTTGGTAAACACATGATCGAGAAATACACATATTTGCGAACAATCTAATCCCAGCATCACATGAGGAACTAAATTCTGAGTAAAGCCTCTGTTACACATGGGCATGGTTGGAAGTTAGTCGTGTGCAAGATCATCTGTATATGTATATATACTATTTGGTGTTGGTCGGGTGACGTTGCCTATTAGTACTAGCGGACTTCTTACACATTATGCTCGAGGAAGAACTGGAGCTAGCATATTAATTGTGGATTTCAAGATACTCTCAACCCAGTACAGCCCTTGGCTAGGAAAGGGTATAGGGAGTAAAGATCGTTAGAAGGACTTGACTGTGTGATAACGGCCAAAAGTAACATAACGGTATCCGAATAGAGGTTGATTTAAAGGTGCCACACCCATGGCAATGATCCGAGAGCACTATTTAACTTATCTTATCAAAAGTTACAGAATACGATCAGCTGATTCAAGGACAAAGAGAGGTTTTGATCTAGAACATTGAATAACTTTCGTCTCGACGTTTTGCCCAGGGTAACACCTACTTGATAAGTATGCTTTGGGATTGGAAACTCTTCACAAGTTACCGTTAAAACGTTAGTCAACACATGTTCTTTTTACCGAATTTGCTGCCGATGTGGCTCATCTGGTAGCATATTGTAGTTAGCTTAGCTCATGGTTCTAATTTCTTGGTGACAAGGGGCCCTAGTTCAAATCCTAGGAAGGGCATTTCAGTTGGGGCTGCAACCCGTCTTTCGGAAGGGACGCAAAACAAGGAGTTGTCTCAAGCACGTTAAAGGGGAAGAGCTAGCTATCCCTCTCTGTAAAAAAATAACCCTTACTATAGATACAATAAGGAAACTTGCTAACCTATGTGTCACTAGACAATACAAGATGAGGAACAACATTTACAAAGACTTCATATACATGAAGAAAATCAGAAGCCACAATCCTGGTACCAATGGTACAGATCAAAACCGTTATTTTTAAAAGGTCTTCTAGAAATGAAGTAGTCTTACAGGTATCAACTACATCGTGCCTAAAACAACTTTTCAGATAAACATAAGGTTTGATATAATTATTACATTAAGAAATGACACTGCTGTAGCAGAGAAAGATGATACTGTCAAAAAGACTTTTGTGATAATTGAATAATAGCAACTGGAAACCATCTACCTTCCAACTTTTCTGCATCCTACCAGCTCACTTCATCAGAGCGTGATAATCACTGCTATTCCTTCCATGGTGGCTTGGCTGTAGGAAGAATATGTACATTCTACTTAAATAAATCAATAGGTTTTTTGGCTCCATGCACCATGTTTTATCATTTCTAGGGGTCAAGGTTCATCGCCAAACCCTTTTCGTGTTTCTGATTCAGATGGCATTGCATTGACCGTTACGTAAGACTTTTTGCCGTTATGTTAAAGATCCACTCAAAACCTTTTTTCTGGCGTAACAAATGTTGTCCTGTGGGACACATTCAGGACCTTCCCATGACTTTGCTCTCGATTATGCCACTCTTCAGTACATTTTGGAATCCGCCCTATTCTAGCTGCAGTTCTCTCATCTTATCGAAACAAAATATGACATTTCCTACTTTTATTTTCCAAACTTCATAGCCAGTTGGGATGGACGACTTTTACAGACTTGTAGGCAACCTTTGCCGATCAGTTTTCAACCACAAAGAACCTTTCTCACGACTAAGTCCCAACCATGACCTGCAGAAGGTTGGAAGGCAATAGTACCAGTATGCTCTGTATTGTCGACATGGTTTGCCATCTTGCAGCTCTGTGATTTTAGTTCTGTTTTAGAGGCTTCTGACTGGTCATGTGAGAAGGGTAGGAATAAGGTATTCAGCTCTTCATTTGTTGTGATTAAAATGAGTATGTATCAATATTATCGAAACACATTTTCACAAAGAACGTACCTGCAAAATGTCTGCAAAATGTAATTAAAGAAGAACATGTATCATTCGCAAAATATCAATGCCGTCATTATTCTTCTCTTTTGACTTGTCAGGGTTATGTGCTGATGAGGTGTTTGAATCGATCACATATCTAGCGTCTCGAATAATGAATAAGAGGATTCTAAAAAGGTTAAGACTCTCAAAAGTGGTGCTATACCATGACGTAACGCGGCATATTAAGCGTTGTCCGATGGAATTCTAAAGGTTCAATACGCCATTACATAACATTGTATCATTATAATCATAATCATATATCAGATATATATATATATATATATCATAATCATAATCATATATATCAGACATATATCAGAGTATAAAACTGTAGTAAAACATCGTCTGAGGGTATACTCACATGTTACCAGAACGAACTGCGACTTTGAAAGTTTAAAACTTCTGTCTACATTTTGTGTTTCTAATCGGTATATTGCAGCCACATTGGTAACAACATTTTCTATTTTCCGTGTATGTATTATGATAATTATCAACCTGTTCTGGCTGTGCTTTCATTTGCAGGGAATTGACATAGAAAGACATAGACTGCAAGCATCTGTAAGAAGGGCAAAATGTTGAAGAACATGACAACAAATCAGAGGACGTAATCGACTGCTCTCGAATTCGCTTTCATTCTTCACGTCTGTCTTATCGATGAGTGTATTATCATTATTTTTATTAGTATGAACAGATGACTTTTATTGGTGTTTTACAAATCTAATTTCTAATCCTTGATGTAGATCTAATGTTTTTACTTTGTCTTAGGCCACTTCATCATTATACCAATACTAGTGCCCGTTAGAAGAAATAAGAATTTTAAAATATCCACGTATGAACCAACCTGCTTTTACGAATCTTGTGTATTCTAACTCTTAGTCAACTTAACCGATATCAATCTAGTCTTAAGATTAAACTATCGTTAGCCAAAGTTTCAATGCAATTCACCATTGTATACGTACAGGACAGCCATGATGATTTATACAGTTTGATTTGATATTGAAACTGCAAAGGCGCAGCAAAGAGTTATGGTTTAGGGTATAGAATTGAAAACAGGCAGAGACAGTGCAACAGCATCTTGGAGTACACGCAAACTTTCTATTTAAGACTCTGAAATAAAGATGTTCAAGAAAAATCCGTGTAATGCACTGGGTGTTAACCATGTGTGAAGGACTTTAACTCGCTCACTGAGCCATAGTGATTAAAATGAAGTTTTAGTTTTATGACACTCAATCTATGACAGTCTATCCTCTCGTGCCAAATATCTCAACATTAAGCATCGTGATTGTACGAAAGGTGTTCCTGACGACATTGGGCTATACTTTTCATAAGTGACATGTTTTCATCTTCATTTTGCTTAGAATATGATATTCTTTGCACATATCTTTCATATTAGACCAGGGATTTTATTACATGGCTCCAGACAAGTCTAGTAGTAATATCAGAGGCAAGGGTCAGCAAGCTGGATCACATCAATAAAATCTATAAAAGTTTCAGCGTAACAAGTGTTCTAACTTCTGTCCGCGCCAAGCACACTTTGTGTATGGTCTCATTGAATCGCTGATGCTCTTTATAATAATTTAGCATACTGTTATTTCCCTTAAGCAATAAGTATCTGATTGAGTAGCTGAATATGAACTGAAATATTTTGTTAGAAATCATTCATATGATAACATTATTTGGTTCTGCATTATTTCTCCCTGGCCGCTTGACATACAGCTGACAAAACATCCCATGACGTTTTAGTTCGTGATATATTTAGTAATCGTGACCAGAACACCCAAGTTGGGGGTACAAAAAGACAAAAGTTGTCGTCTAAACAAATAGTTTTCAGCATAGCAGTCTGCAGATGAGGTATGTTCTTCGATCGAAGAAACAATTAAGGAGACGGGAAATGAAGAAACGACTACCCTTGTAAAGTCTAAAATCCGTTCATCGACTCCCCAAGTTCAATTTGATCACATTGATGTGCGCACAGCAATATCAGCAATCCTTCAGATGTCATTGTGGGTCTTGTTAGATGTTCTTGATGATAACAAGGAAAGTAGAGATAACGGTATCTTTGTTTTTCAGAGCTACGGTGCATTTGTATAGTATTTGGCTGCGATGACTGTTGAAAGAGACTAGGAGCAAAGCAGCCAAATAGACTACTATAGGAAGGAGCCGTGACTACTTTGTGAAATGAAGGGTACAGTTATCCTTAATGACTTTGAACATTTCACCAAACTCTAAATTCAAATTTAATTTACAGCCTAAAACTTCAAACTTTATACTTCTATACGTGGTATTTGTATCACAGTAGTTCAACTGTTTTTGACTGTGATCTAATGTGAATAAAACTAAAGCTGCTTATATATATATGACTGCTATTCATGGGAAAAACAGAATGTTTTAACGGAATGAACATATGACACACAGACAAGAATTTACATGTATCATTTCGATAATTGTCAAACAGATAATGTCTCGTATAGAAAAAAAATAAAACGGTTCTTTGCATCTCTTTGTATGCGACTAGAAAACAGATTAATTTTTTTGGGTCAAAATGTTCCTAAGATTGCAGAAACATATGAGAAATGATCATTAGAGAAGAATAAAAACACTTATTTTCGTCATTCGTCATAGTATCCTATCGAGGAAATGTCATATGCTTTATATCATTATTTCAAGAACGTGAGGCCATAGGGTGCAACCAAAATCTGACGTTTCAAAGCGATTATTTCCTACGTGATATCAGTTCCATATAGGTAAGTCCTGTAGGATGAAGTACTATGCTCCAGCGAAAGCAAAAGAAACACCAAATCTGGACGTTTCTTTGTTACTATCTTGTAGCTATTAGTGGCTTTTAGTCAGATCAACTATTTGGTAGAAAAATCCATGTATTTCTTTGTATGAAAAGCGACCTGTGGGCCGATTTGAGCTTTCATGAATAAAGAAAGGTCCAAACAAAAAATGTCCATCTTGTCTTTAATCCACCGAATATCTCACTATCGTTTTACAACAAGTATCAACAAACTGAGTAGCACAGTATATATGTTTAAAGAACGCTTGGAAAAAAAACGCTTTGTAAGACATGGCATTGAGACCCTGTCTTTGATATCTGAAACTTGTTGATGTGATGAGGTCATCTGTAGCTAATGTAAAACTCCTGATATTTGAATAAGTACCGAGGGAGCTTCAAATTGAGCTGGATCCTATTACTTCTGTAAACGTGAATTTCTTAACTTAAAACATGTGAAAATGCTTTCCCCATCTTCACGTAGAACTACATTTTTTATAAAAGTCAAAATCTTTTTATATTGGAAATGAAAGGGAACTGACAACCGATGCAAGAGGTCTTCAGCAGAGAGCAAAGATAAGCTTGAAGAGGAATTTTATGAAAATAAATATCACAATGAGATAGCAAACATCTCATCACGCTTGATGCATATACATACACAAACTAACATACATATATTGGAAAGTTTATGGATGACCAATGGATAAGGCTGGATTTCTAGAAAAGCTTGTCTTGATGCTCCATCTTCAGCTTCGTAAAAGAATCCGTAAAAGACGTAGAATTTCAAGAAAATATCGCACACAATTAGATAACATGTGCATTAACACACTTATGTTGAAAAGTACATTGATGAGCAAAGTGTAAAGCTAAATTTCTAACCCGAACCAGTTTGTCCTGATACCCCACATCTTCCGTTAGCGCTTTGTAGAATTGTAGAAAAATAAGATGGCGACGAGAACATTAGACATCACTTTCCTGCTACCTTTTTATCCAATCGTAATGGTACGAGATGAAATGATTTTGGAAGTTTCTGGGTATCACTCGTCGATACCCTATCTCGAAGTACGGAATAGAGCTAAGCAAAGAACGGTCCTGACGAAAACCTCTTAAGCACAGGAAAGAAAACTGTTGCACAGTGGTATGGGAACATTTCAAGTTCATCGGGACTAGGCCAAACTTCAGTCAAAAAAACTCCCAAGGAAGACGAAGGAGAGACAGGTATAACAGGAATCGTGGCAGAAAATGGTAAGGCATGACACAGAGTAATACATTGAGAAGTGTAGAAGGGCCAAATTTGGTTGCGAGATGTTCAGTGCTATAACGGTCGACATGATAATAGACAAGAAGGTATAGATGAGAGAGATATGTTGAACTTTCTTGTACCATTATAAGTCTTAGCTCAGCCAGCAGTTGGTTATGATTTCTGATGTTGCAGGAAATGCCTAAGGCAATTATTTGATTATCCACAGACAACGTAACAAGTCAGGGAGGTGGGCGACTGGAACACTTGGCAGATGTTAATCCTGACATTGACATCTCTGCATCTTATACATGTTACAGACAAATACTGACCAGTACATATGATTTCAACATTCGTTGTTGTTTTTTTACGTGCTTGAAAGGAACCTGTTGACACGCTAATTCATATGCTATCATTTTCATAAAAATGGATACTGGCTAGATCAACATTTAGTATCTCAACCTAAAGACCAAAGTTTAAATCGGTACAAGTACAAACGTATAAACATAAAATCAGCACTCGCAATGTAAACAACTTTGTGCCTCGTTCAAGGACAGTTATTAAGTGAAACGTACAAGTCATGTTTCTTTATTGCTAAGCAATTTGCAAGATTCTATACCAGTTGAGAAACATGTTTTCAAACACCTTTAAACTAAGGCATACTATATAACATCGCTTTATTTGAATCTGCATTTTCAGGCATCAACTTTCAACATTTCATGTCATATAGGAATGAACAGTTTCACATACATTTCTCTGCAAACTATCTGGGTTCAAACTAGCATTATCTGCATCGAGAAAATAATCACACTTACCTTGTGACGTTGTAAGTCATAACCAAATGGAAGTTGATCGGCGAAAACCACACATCAGATGACAAAAACATCAATACATGTGGTATCAACTACGGAAGGATGGGTGCATGTATGGATGGAAGGATGAAAAGAAAAAGTGATGGATGGATGGATGGATGGATGAATGAATGAATGGTCAAAGTCAAATAGATGAATAGTCAAAGTCAAATATATAAATACATGTACAAATGAGACAATCTATACTTAAATCCACATGGTGAAGCTACTAAAATATCATAACAATGACGTCAACAAGTTCAATGGAGCCATGTTGTAGTTCTGTACGTCAACCTTGATGAATGCACAAATAAGCATATTACGAAAAAATACATATATAACGTTATCTTTACTTCCGATGCAAGATACAAAACTGTAGGGATACTTAATTAAAAGCTTTTAAATTTCAAATGTTAAACTTCCGACATTGATGTAACTCTAGCAGTGCGGGCAAGTGGAATAATCTAAGTCCATATTTCTTTGCCTCATATCACCTAAAGTAAACTTTTCCATTCTGTAGCTTTGCATGATCATTCGTAAGTTAATCAACTAGATATTTGATAGATGATTTATCTTCATGTGTAATATTGAATGTCAATTATTATGTACATTTTTCTAAAACTTTTTTGTTGTTGAAAGCCGATAGTTTCAGTACTATATTGAATGTTGGCTCCATGGAAAAATGTTGTTCACTTTCTTCCACGCCATCTTAAAAAATAAAGTAGCGTTTCTAATCCTTAATTGACATATAATGTTTTTATTTTCACAGCTTTCATGTAGCTCCTTATCTCAAAATCATAAATGATAACGTTTTGTTTCCTACAACTCAAGATGGATAAGGATTGTTAAACCAGAGGTATATGTCGCGTTAAAGACAATGTACCTGTAGGGTTTAGCGATGGAAGAAATGGTTTGAGGGATGGAAGGATGCATAGACAATCGATGGATTAAAAGAATGAGAAATAGAAGGATAGATATATGAATGAGTATAGAATTTTAAGATCGATGGATTAAAAGAATGAGAAATAGAATGATAGATATATGAATGAGTATAGAATTTTAAGATAGTAAAAGCTGTATGATAAGCTGTAGATGTAAGTATCCAGGGCCTGTTTCTGAATTCTCCCGTCCCATAAATCTGATCTTCATGACATGAAACTAATGAAAATGTATATTCCTAAGCTTAAAATGACAGATTTAGCAAAGAAAATTAACAACATGGGCTCTCAACAATGAAAATAATTTAAGGCTAGAGACAGCCCTGTTGTTGATGTAGATCCAGGAGCTAAATTTACTATTTCCATACGAGCAGTATGTAAAGCCCCTGTCACATATCGCCGACCATGGCCTCCTGACATTTTCCAAACCAAGGTTGGGAGTTAACGTTGGTCGTGAACAAGGTCATCTAAGGTCGGGAGTTTGTCGACGAGTTTGCCTACTTAACCTGAAAGATCGTCCGAGACATTTGACTGTAAATTTTCAAATATCTAAGTTGGGAAATTGTATTCTGTTTGAATACCATCAGTGTAGTTAGAATAGATGGCTTATAGTCTATGGCCGAACTTGGTTGAGAGTGGTCGGGGGCACGGTCGTTCGCGACAGGGGCTTGACGTAATTTTAGTGCATACAACCTGCCCATACCGGTCCGTGAGTATCATAAAAACGCAAATTGCCCTCCTACCTGCTTTTATATTATTTTTCGTCACTCTTTCTTGATTCAATTAAGATGAACTTGACCCATGGTAGAGACACAATTTGTATGCAGATTGTCTTTTCACGAAAATCTGTGTTCAGGAGTAACAGTGGGTATTTCTGCATGCATATATAGCTACGTTTGAACCATAGTGTACTGACTATATTTACTTTACATCTCTGGTAAGCAATCGGCGATGGCGCTGTGTATATTCTAAGAATATTTACTCCTCAAAATGAGGACATAGCTAGCTGTCTGTTCGTCATGTGTTTCTTTATTACGTTGCAAATGCCATCATATTATTTCTGCCAGTAGGTATGCGTCTTTTTCATTCACTAAAGCACATTGATTAATCTAAAAACGTTATGATTTTAGGTCAAATATCTTCTTTATCTAATTCAATTGGAAGCTACGATTAAAATAAAAGATGTATAGAATGTGGTTAAGTCAGCCTCCTACGAACAACTATGAAACGGAAGGTGTATTCATTCGTTAGTTATTGACTAGGTACTCATCTATAAGTTGCAACCAACATATTCAACACCTAAGATCAATTATTTAGTAAACATTATCTATAAAATCACACTTAGCTATGAACTTTTACAAAGTCAAACCAAGGAGATTATATATGTCTATATAACCTCCTTGGTCAAACTCTTGTTGATCAGTCATACAGAAACAGACCTACGAGTATCCACCCAGCTTTGCATACTTCCAACATTACATACCAAGTTTTAGAAACTTCAATATTCCTTTCTATATAAATGGGCAAATATGATGACAACTTTGGCCATGTGGCCCGTCCTTTTTTGTACAAAAATAAAAGTTTTCAAAAAGTTTAGTAGCCTAGAACATGTTGCTTCTTAACCAGTTTACCTTCTACATTTTTACTGTTGGCGGTATGGCCCCAAACATGCCTGTATGCAAACAGCATTCCAACAAGATGTCGTCAAGAATCCGTGAAATCCATCGTAAGTGATCCCTTGAATTTACAGCACTATTACCTGCATATCTATTTGTTCACACTATACTTTAAACCTTGCCGAATGGGCTCTTCAACATAAAGTTGAGAGCAAACAGTAAACATTATATCATATTTCTATAAGTATGGCACTGAAACAGAATTCTGGCACGAGTCGTTGATGAGTGTTTGGGGGAGAATTCGATTTTTGGATTGAACAATAATCTCCCTTAACTGCATACTTGTCAAGAGATAAACTCTTGCACATATAACCACCCATAGCATCCCGATGTTATCCATGTTTTTGAGTTATTCATGAACATGGTTGGAATGGTCGAAGAAGTTGCCTACTACTACAAGCCGACTATAAATTTTGAAAAAACAAAGTCGGAAAGGTTTTCTTGGATGCTATCGGAGGCGTAAACTTAGGATAGAATACGATGAACTGCTCTCAACCCTGCGCCGAACTTGGTTGGGGAGTGGTCGGGAGTGAGTTGTAGAACGGTCCTGAATGTGTGATTCAATACACCTGTGTTGTCTGTATTCAGCATAGGTTTTTCGTTTTTCGTTGATACATTTCGTTGGGCCACTTGAACATGAAAGCAAAAAAAGTTACTTATTTATTCAGTTGTTCTTTTCGTTGCCTTGGAACATTTTGCGTGTTTGATAGATGAATTTCTGCATGCAGGTTTCGGGTACATACAGCTTTGAACCAGTCCAACTTTTCATCAAAATAAGCAAACAGTTTCAACATATATAAAGCAAGTAGTAACGGGAGTTCTGGCGTTGGAAACAGCACCTAGCAACGTCCGTCACCCTCTACAAATTTGGAATAATGTGTATTTGACTCCATGCAGACACTCACTGCCTTTTGGTAATCAACATTACTCGGTCGTGTAATACCTTATTCGTTGCAACTTTTTTTGCACTTTGCTGTTGTTTTTTGCAACATTTCTCTGTCTTCACAAAACAACTTTATAATATAAGCTTAGAGGAACAGGGCAACAATACTCCATTCGGTGGGTCTTCTGTCCCATGTCTTCCTTACGTTCACCCTAGCTAATCTACACACAATGAATCTAAAATCATTTGCTGATTTCATCAAGCAATCTTGTTGAGATAAGCAATCAAGAGATATGGTGTGTGAACTGGAAGGAGTTACATGCCTTAAATGAAGCTAAAGAGCTAGATGTACATAACATACTAATCTTACCAAGTACAGCAACGAAAGGAGAAGGGGGAACCATTGCACCTACATATCCTCTTTGATGTCGTGTTCTACACCAAGGGTACGAATCCTGTTCTCAATAAAGCTGACACCGCAAATGACTGTAAGTAAGTCTTTGTGCAGTCAACATCATGCTGATCTAATAAACTACAGCTCACCAGCGTATGGTGAAGTTCACTGTCTCTGTTTTGAGCATCAGAAAGTAGTTGAAAGTTGGTGTTGATGAGATAATTAAATCCAGGAAATACAGCAATATTTGATTGCGTTTTGTATATCATACGTAAGATTTCGATCTTTCTAAACTATTGCCCCTTGTCAACGACGCAGCATGCAAATGTAATACTGCTCCTAGCTCAAGTAGTGAGGCAAAACATTGAGTGTTGCGGTGACATTAAGCGACAATTTCTTTCTCCTGATTGGTGTTGTTCTCAATAACGCTAGCACCTCAAATAACTGTAAGCAACATAAACGGACTCTTTACACAGTGAATACTTGCTGGTCTAATGAACTATAGGTAACCAGTGTATAAAGATAATTTTCTCTGTTTCGAGCAACAGAAAACAGTAAGATGGTGTCCATATCAATTGCGTTTTGTATATCATCTATAAGATTTCGAACTTTCCAAAGTATTGCTCCTGTCAACTTTGCAAATGTAATACTGAGATTTAGAGACAATCTCTCCCTCTCTCCTTTTCATAGAATCTATTCATTTTGCTAACAAAACACTCATCTGGGGACATGTCAATCCACTGGTTCTTGGCATATCAGACTTCGTGGCATATCAGACATATAACTTTGATTCTTTTAGATTAAATGTGTTGAGTTTGACATTTTTAAGTAAAATGTCCGAATTTCAAGAGCACCCGTGGTTGGAGATCTATGTAGACCTATGCAGATCTGTGTTATCTATGAATTCTGTGGTTGTTGATACAATTGTCAGTAACCAATGTTCTATTCCTGATGTAATTTTGCTAAAATGCATTTATTTATACGTATGTTCTATGTATACGGTCATATGGTTGTCTTAGTTATGATAAAGCATTTCAACGGTACAACAGAGGATTCGGCCAATCCTATATAGATAGTTTGACGTGTACTAGTGCCTGAACACCTATGCATGTTACCGTAGTATCAAAATAGTCACTTCAAGTGACCGAAATTAAAAGAACTGTACCAAAACTGAAGTATATTTGGTACCTATCATGACATTTGAAAAAGTTGCTTAAGTTCATAGGAAAAAGAAGAACGTTACTGCTTCTAAAATCACATTTTTGGTTCAACGTTCTGCAGCCATATATATCTACCATTTCATCTTTATAGTAGATTGGTATCTGAAACACTCACATACACACAGTCTTCCGCTTTTCTTCTCTTCGATTAATGTTCATGTATCTTTGGCTTCGACGTCTGGCATAGAGATCATCTAAGGTATATGTCAGGCAATTTCTTTCCACAAATTTATATCTTCAGAGCAATTCCTAATGTATTGAGTTGCAATTGGTCGAACCGTGGAACGAAAAAAGTGACTTTCTTCAAAAAACGTCTTCTCAAAAAGGGAAAGTTTGCATACCTAAGAAATACGGACCCAGTCATCGTTGCTTTTGGGAAGGTAGCAGGCGGTCTGCAGAAACGTTACCATGATTCTCTTGGTCTTGAGTTCAAAAACTTTTTCGTACATGTATTTATTTAATAGCCTGTTGAAGCTATTCACAAAATCTTACATTCCTTTTCATGGAATCTTGACGTCAACTTCTTAATCGAAACGTTTACTCTTTCTCCAGATTTTGTATCCATATGAAATAGGGCTTCATTCCAGTTTTTTGGCTACTTTTGTCTTCTTCAAAATGACCATTTTTTTTCATTTAGGTTCATGTACAAAATTTTGCTTTACTTCATGGACTTAATTTTTTAATTGATTTAAGTATATTATCATTTGACCTTGCTGCGAACAATTGAATTAAGAAGTCCAATAATAATGGAGTAACAGTGGCTAAAAGATCAAGCAACCTGCTGAAATTAGCTCCAACATATCCCTAAAACAGCAAGGTGAAAATAAATATATTACATTACACGTCAAATTTGTTGAAAAAAAGTAGGAAAATTGATGCGCCTATTTCACGTTTCAGTGTTTCTGGAGAAAAAAAGTCACAAACAATACATCGCTATACAGGAAACAGACCTTTCTGTTCCTCTACTGACTGTTACCCAATCTCCATGAGAAGTCCGCCCATTTCTCTTTAACATAATTCAAGCTCCGCCCACTTTGTGACGTCACATTACTGTTACATATGCTAATTCAAATGAGATTCGACAGCGAGAGCAGGTATATGGTATGTGAGGAGGCGAACACACTCAACGTGGGTGCAAATAAAACTTTATGCCTCAGAAATATCACTGCTTCATATGACTAGGAAATAAAACACGGTAGTATGAGATAGATATAACAAGCTAATCTGGAATGCTGAAGGATAAGCGACTATCTTTTAAAACCAAACGGCTCCTTGGGTAACCATAGCATTACGTTGCTATTGTCCACAAGCGTTACGCGTTTACCTTAAACGATTGTGATAACCGTTTGCAATTGTTGCTCTGAGTGTAAAAAAAATACCTGTATCACGATAATATTTTTTCAGTCGTTAAATTCCCTTCACGTACGCTAACAAACTACTATATGGTCTATATTAAGATAAAACTATCTATTCCCACTTTTACCTCTACTCTTCTTTTTGTGTGATGTTAAAATACCCGTCTCTTGTGTTGTAGCAGCCTGCCACTGTGGACTTTCTAACGACAAAGGCAAATATACATACACATATACCCCAAAATGCTATATTAATAAGATAAAACAATCCATTTCCACTTCTATCTCTACTCCTCTTTCTGCGTGGTGAAAAAAGCACTAGTCTCTTTTGTTATAGCAGCCTACAACTGTGGACATTCTTACGACACAGGCAAATGTATATATACATATAGCTTTGTCTAGACTTCTTGGAAAAAGGTTGGAACTCTCCGCCTTGCCGCAGTGCCCACCCCGCTGCAACCCGGAACTGATTTACGACCCGCGGTTTGCCCTCAACAGGGCAGAGGTCAACGACCTCACGTACAGTAACGATTAATCTTACAGGACTCTGTGTGCGTGTGTGTGATGATATTGACATTTTCCTAACATGACCACTACGAGAGCAAGAACAGAATAGTCACGTATGAGACCGCTTCTATTAATCTAAAACAGGTCTACATAGAAAATCCAACCGTAAGCTAACCATGGTTTGGGAAAGAAGGGAAGATTTATCCAAAGAGTAAAACGCATAAACGAGCAAGCGACTAGAGGCCAAAATACTCGAAAAGGTTCCAATTATTTATTGATGTAGTTATTTAAAGCAATACTTACCTTAAGGTCAGAAAAGCATAATTTGATACATGATATAGATTCAACAACATGCATAATGTTATGCATTTATCATCTTTGCACATTTTGCATCTCTCATTATCATATTTGCAACAATAAGCATTTGCTCGCTATGTATCATTTTCATTTTCTATTTTTAACATATCAAAGACTGTTTGGTTGTGTCTGTGGTGTGCCCTTATCGCTATTCTCTGTCCTTGTTATAAATCATGACATCAATACGCCGCAACACTGACGCTGCGTTTCTTGGAAAGGGCTGGGGATGCGTGAATAGTAATTGCCGGTGCCAACTCCATTGTTCACCTAACGTTTACCCTGTTAAACTCGACACTGGGTCCATTTTTGCTCAAAATAGCGACTCTCACCTTCAGTCCCACCTGATTGTATGGAGATTTTCTTATCATCCTTAATTGTTAACATAGTAGAATTGTATTATCCTATATTGTTTAATCAGTAGAATTTTAAGATCTATGCTGCATTCTTTCTTTTTTTCTTTTTGTAGTTTATGTTTGACCATACAGAAGTCACTGTACGTTTCGTCGTGATAATAAACCTTGCCCTATTATACAATCGGGTGACACTCAAAGGTCCCCAGGTCACTTGACAAAGAACAATTTGGCTAAGATCACCTTCTTTGATTTTCATATCGGAGCAATGTTGACACGCTTTTTGCTTTATTTAAAAAAAGGATGATCACAATATTTTTACTCAAGGAATGTTTTATCTAAATCATTTCCAATCTGATTCTTTTTGGTCAGATATATTAGAAAATTGTCCTTAATGTAATAATATGCAATAAAGCACAAGCAAGCGTTTTTCCCTACCTGGAATGGATAGCATACCTAACTAGGACATTTTTTTAGATCTTTAAGTCATGTTATTCACTGAGAAGTAGAGACAGATCAAACATGAATTCCCAAACCGTGGCAATATATGCCCAGACGAGTTTCCATCTACGCTTGGAGCTTCAAATTTCATTCAAAACGTCATATTCTTTCAAAAACAGCACGATATCGAAATAATTAGAGGGCTTGTCCGTGGAGTCCGTTCGTTCAGGCCTTTTCCTTCAATCAGAACTGACAGGATGTTATTAGATTTTATGTGTTGAAGAAAAATAGAATCATTTTGCTCAGGAGGATGCTGCATTAGTCTTGCATGTCCGTGGGAGTATTTTACATCCTCGTTTTTTGTGTGCTTATTAAGGGAAAAAAGGGTTGGGTGTATTGGTGGGCTCTGTTGAGACGCTTTTGGTATTTCTCTTGCGGTTGCTCTTGCGGGTTCTCCTGGAGTTCTGCCCTAGACCACAGACGCCATGCTGTCGTGTCTGTCTGGATTTTTTGGGCCCTTTGAGACCACCGGCTGAGCACTCGGCTCACAAGACAACATCTGAGAGTGCGTTTCCCATAGCACAGAGGTGTAAAATGTCCGACCTTTATTGACATTCAACGTGCATACCCGGGCACTAAAGTAAATCCGACTTCATCTCTAGAGGGCTCGGCTGAATTGGTCTCGATATTGATACCCTCCATCATCTCTTTTCCTTTCTTTCATTTCTAGATTCCATTCACGGAAGTACAAGAAAACAAGGCCATATATCTTGCAAAAGCGCACTCATGAGAGGCAAGCTCTCTCACAGAATCCAAAACCGACTCCAATTTCCAAACATTGCGGACAATGTCTTTGTTGAATTATTCACATCCTTCAGGTAGATTCTACAATGTTTGATGCTCTGTACGCAATATAGTAGTGTCTTGTGATATGCAAAGGTGTATTTCAGCGTTCAGCTATTCCGTTGACGTAGTCACAGGTGCATTTCAGAGATAGTTCCCAGAGTCCCCTGCGGTATGGACACACGTGATGTCCGCCATTTTGGATCCGGTTGTCTTCGTTGGCACGATGAATTCAGATAAGTCTGTAACAGTAGCAAACACTTGGGCCGCATGACGATGGTGTGACCATCCTTTGAGTACCTTACTAATCCCTCCAATGACAAATTTAGACGAATCCTCTAGAACGCATAGCAAAGCTCAACAACCCCGAATAACAGAGGTCATTCACATTCTAAACGTGTACAATATTTTTCCATGTAGCGCGTGTAAAGAATACATTGAGTGAAAGAATAAGGTATTTTGGATTGTCTCAGATTCAGAATAATCTTCTTTGAGTAACTTTGCCTATGTATGACCTTGTTATTTAAGATTTTTGCTTAAAGATTCTTACTACTTATTTTGGCCAACTAGGTGCTGCCTCTAAGGTATACTTATACAGTTACTATAATATTTCTGCATTGAATATGTTCTCTACTGGCTCACTATAGGGTGCCATTGTTGACAAATGTAGCATGGTCTGCATAGTGTTTTGCTTTAAAATCCATATACAAATTAATGACAAACAGGAAAGCATTTCAATTACAAGATCCTGGTTGCTGTTTATTACTGTCATTCATCAATGAAAATATAAAAAAGGTAAACTGAACTAGTGAAAACAGCATTATGAACTGCGTGCACGAAACAACTACATCACTACCCACTACAGCACTGGAAAATGCACTAGACAACAACATCTAACTATAGAACACATAATGAACACATTTTGTTCTTACCAAATCATGAACAGTGACCTTAAACATGGAACATAACGCTATACAACATGAGGTAGGCAAGTCTGGCCCAGAGGCCGGTCATGTTGACTTCATCTAGTAGCCGAATGATTTGTTGTTTTTCATTGATTATATAGCTTACACTTGTTATCATCAGCAAAACAGATTCTGACGCAATGTGAGCGTTTGTCATGTACAATGTCTTACGGGAGAATATTGTTTTGTATTTAAATCAGTACGAATACCTCACATGATGCTTCACTGATGATTTGAACTAGACATGGCTCTACTTGGTTTACAGAGATGGGAACATTTTCATAAATTAAGAGAAAATGATACATGATATATCTATATATTCATATATATATATATTTACTACTATAGCATAGAGATGATCCCCAAGTAGGCACATTTACATACGGCCAATAGAGATACAGTTGTTATGACAAGACATATATCAAATACGATTCCTTATAGCAATGCATACGATTTAAGTGTTCTTTCATGGTATTTCCATATTTATTGCTGGGTGGGTAGTATACATTCAAGGTCAGCTCATGACTGACGGTGTTAAGTGGACTGCCAATGCAGAGATTCCAAGATGGCGGACTAAAGATGAAAAAGAAAATGATGTATTTTTTAAGAGGTACGAAACGATCTTGAGTTTTAAATTTCAATAAGCAATAAAATAGAATGCATGAATACATCACAATAAAAGTCAAGTGAGCCCCGTGAAAATATCTTTGAGTAAAATCAGAACATCTCAAAATTTTATCGTCAATCTTATCTCAATTTTGATTTAGAAATCCGCCATCTTGAAAAGAGAAGTGGGAGTGGATATCCCATCATAGACTATTAAACTATTTCAAGATAAGTGTTCCAAAGGATATGAAGTACAGACATCTCTGATCACAACATTAAGGTGAGAAACAATGATTATAAACTTGGCACAGCACGAACGCTTTACAATGCAGCAATAGTTCTCCTTACGCTACCTAACCCCGTGTAAATAGCTACTTATTCGCATCAGATTCGCATTCAAGGTCATTTTCTATGGACCGTAACGCTTTGGCATTCATTAGATGTCGAATACGAGCCTATTGCCTACTACAGCCATTCCACACAAACGAGTACAAGTCGAAGAACCAATGGCTCCATCCGTAGCATATTTTACAGCTTTTTTACGACACCAGATAGCATTCCATTTTATGCATACATTTCTTGTAACATGAATTTTCTGGCCCTGCCTAAGATGCGGTCACTTTATAACGTACCTTGGCAATGCATCTACTACCATTATGCTGACATAACTGGCTATTAGGGAAAGTAAGGGGAGGGCAAAGTATCACCGTATTTTGTGAGACCCAAGACAAGCACTTCATCTGAAAGAATCATGCGACCATAACGTTACCTGTGGGGTGAATCGTATTTTATAACAGGTGCATTTTGATCCAGAAGACCTTGATCTATGGTTTATCTCCTGGTGCGCAAGGGACATGTAAATGCCTCCGGGATTCACACTATGATAAGATCCATCGCGTTTATGGTGAAAAACACCTTCCTACAGAGCGCCACGTATTGATTATGGCATTGGTAAATGTTGGCAGGTTTAGCCACGTTTTGGACCTGAAGTCAAGCCTTGATGACGCCTGTGGGTAGAGTTATTGGAGCGAGGGCGCCTATGGTTCACATATAAGAACATAAATACACCACGCGCCATTTCATGTACATAGGATTGGCGAGAGCAAAACATAGTAACCTTGACCTATGACCCCTCCGGTCACGCCAATGCGTCATGCAGATTACGCTAAGTGCCGGTCTACCGGTTCCCAGTCCACGGTGGGGTGGGGTGGGGGGCGTTCAATTCGCGCGCACCATTTTGGCAACGTTCTATTTCAATCTGGATAGCTTGCTTTTCACGCTTTCCTACGACAGTGTTTTCATTTGCCACCCCCTTTGAAAGTACAGTGCCTTGTCCCCATCTTTCCATCACAATCACAGTCTACACACTCCTACTCTACTAGCTAATAGCACCTTAAAATGCTGGTTACATTTTGTATATGCTGATTGTCATTGACAACACACAAGCACAAGAACCATAATAACTAGCACAAGTATCACGCATGCATGCATGCCCATTAAATAACATGAACAAGACTCAACCGTGACGACCAATTCATACACAATGTTGTGGCTTCTCCTGCACAACCTTACAGTTATAAAAGTCGATGGCATGTTTGACTACTGTTTGGCAGTCTCATTTGGCACAGTCAAAATCTACCATTTCGTCTCTGTATTTTGCAACGCTACGGTTCGCCTTTATCCGATGGGTGACCTATATCCGTTGCTCTTAAAAATAAGGTATTTGGGATATCAGGTCGACGGACGTTGGTTTCAAATTGCAATATGCCCACATAACAGTATTGGTCTAGGACAACCACATGCCTAAATATCCTGTCCTGTTTTTATAAACAACGGTTATAGGTCACCCAACGGATAAAAGTGAACCAGCGTTATGTGTGTGAATATATCGATACTACAGTAACATTATTATTGTATTTGTAGGGTTCACAATTGCTATTCTCGTCCTCAGCGTGTATTCTCAAGGACAGTGACGTTACTATCCTATGCCTCCATGTTTTTTTACAACGTGATGTCAGCTCCTATCTCCTGTCAAACGATTTCCTGAAGAGTGATGACCCGTTGCCATGGTAACGGGTGGTTCGTTCGACAGGTTTATGATTCCGACGCATATTTATGACTTCGACCTTCGTTTGGAATGGCCTGGAAGAGGCTATCCTTTCCCATAGTCTCAACTGCCGATAAATTTCCTGAATATTCCGAACATGCAATTGATACATGACAAACTGTCTTTCAATCTTAAAAGAGGAATTTTCTGCTATGTTACATATATTTGTTATTATTCCATGAGGTGTTGGATCAAGATTTATCGTTTGATAATTTTTAATACTTTTTGCCCGAGAGCAATGATAGTGGGAACATTAAAATCCACGTAAGGAATCTAATCAGCAGATATTTTCAGTCAAAAAAAGTCTCAAAGGTCTACGATACCAAAGAGTAATTGTTCAGGAATAAGCGCACTACTTTAAAGCACCGTTTTGCTGCTATCAAACATTCGCAGGGCGTTGGCAATTTAAAAAAACACCGTAAGTGGAGTAAGGCCAAAACAAGACTGTATTACTGATAGTCAAAGTCACGTTCAAGGTTTATCACCAAATCTGATTGAAAAACTCCATTCTTGGATTTAGCTGGATTTCACTAGAGTACTGTCCGCGTAAACACACACAAAATGGCGGTTTTATTATTGTTGTTCGCGCCGACATTACTGCCATGAAAGTGCCCGGATGTGCTAAAGTTGGTATACACGTTGTTTGGCTACCGTCTGGTGCAAGCTACTACAAACGCTCGCCCCTGCTATCAGCTGAGTGTCTATCGTCGGGCAGGATGTTTTCGCAGACATTACTTAGACTGAGACTAATTTGGTGTAATTTTGCCAGCAGGACAGCCGTCCTTAACAAGTGGTTTCTGGTCACCCTCATGGTCTACAAATTAACTCAAGGACAAATCTCACATCAAATCGTCCTTCAGACAGAAGAAAAGTAAACCCCTTGTCTATCCTTGACCTTTTCTCTTGTTTTGGAGTGCGTCTACCACCTGTTTCAGACTATTCTACCTGGCGTAAAGCTGCACTAAGTTTTACGTACACTGACGTAGGTAAAAAGATAAGCATTCAGGAATGCTCTGTCACTTTTCAAAGAAAGAAAAAAACATAGTGGCTTCGTTATGTTATTGATATTCTCCTCAAAAAACACGTTTATGTACATCAAATACTTGGATAGATACATACATTGTGACTAGTGGTTGTAGAATTATGCGTATAAGTGTTGTGCGTGTCTTTGCGCCGCGGCTCGACGCGCTAGCTTCTTCTCCTTCATCCGGCGGTTCTGGAACCAAATCATCACCTGCCTTTCCGACAGACTGCTGCTTTCCGAGATCTCCTTCCTTTTCTCCTTCGTCAGGAACTTCTGCGAGGCGTACTCGTCTTCGAGAAGGGCCAGCTGAGGTTTGCTGTACGGGCGTCGCTTCTTTCTGGTCCGAGGGCGCTGGGGTGTCGTCCCGGAGGTTGCGGTGAAGCCCTTCGTACCTCCGGTTACGGAGTTGGTGCCTGGGAATGCAGTAAGGGCTAAAAAAAGACCAAAAAAATGAGCTTTTAACATTTTGCCAACTATGCAGACATGCTTTAAAGATAGCAGAAAAGTACAAACAAGAAAAATGCAAAGTTTTAAACACCAATTTATAATAATAATAAGTCCATATGAAATGCATCATGACTAATGTCAAAGAAACTTCAAACTTTTCAATTTTCATTGTCAGAGGATGAGCAAATGCACAGTCGACGTCCTCTATTTTTATATATTTGCGCGCGCGGACACACTCACACACATGCGCAAACACACACACAGAGACACATACACACGTGCACACACGAGCACGTAGAATAGACACTCTCTCTATTTTTCGTCCGTCCCTTCAATTTGCTATTCCAAAAAAACAAAAACAATCCAAGCCTAACTTTAACATGCATACTTGTCTCGTCTTAATTACATACCACATGTATCTCCGAAGATTAACTTATCAATTTATAAAGACTACCGCATATCTGCCCTTTGTATATTGTAACCTATATGCGGAAACAAAGATCGTTATCTGTACCAGACTGTGTTATGGTACTAACAATACAAAGTAATCCCACTAGTGAAAAACGTATTAATTTTCTACAGCTGACGCGCGTACCTAATCCTACAAGGATTATGTCTCTTAAAAAGCTGTTAAGGATTTTTCTTTTCTCTGAGAACTCAGTCAATGCCACAACGCGGTAACCTCAGTACGATCAATGAAGAACACAGTGGAACCCAGTACAGATGTCACTAGCGTAGGTCTAAATGAATAGACTTTTGGGGTCTGCGGAAAGTATGGAAACAAATAACGTTTGCGGTCAGTAACATCTGTGACCACTTTTTCCCTTTTCACATGACTTTGTTCTATTTTTCTATCACAATGTTTAGATAGAATTCTGTTTTTTTTTTCTTACAGAGTATTTGAAATATAGTTTTTATATGCGAAGTATAATCAGACGTTTAGCTAGGCGTTCTTTGTTGTAATTACTCAAATTATATGGCACATAGAAACAATTGTGTGTTTTGTGGGGAACATAAAACATCGGTTGACCCTTTTCCAACAACTTAACCGCTTCGTAAAAGATGTGAGAATCGTTACTTTTCAAGAAACTTCTGTATTTCCCTTTTTCGGTCAGGAGTAATATGAAATCAACATTGGTAAGAGCTCAATGGCAAACTACTTATCCGCTGTATGTTAATCGTATAAAAAGTACAAGTCTATTTTAGCATTGGCAGACAAGGTCTCTCACAATACGCGGTGGTTCCACTAGTTAATGAAACTTTATGAGCGATGGTAAAAAAAGAAAACACCACACTGGGTGAGCGAGAATTCTGCGGTTGGTATATTGTGTGTGATAACGCCAGTCTTTTTATCCTACTATTACTTTCCCTTGTATCTTACCTTTTGTTTTCAAATCCCTATGAATATTTGCAGCCCGACTCAATTCAATGATTACAGAGATAGTTGATCTCTTTCTCGTGACGGCGTGTTTTGGGCTCGTACGTTCGTGTGTTGTAGTGGTATTTGAGCTAAATTACCAAACGCAACACTACCTCGTAGTAACTGGAAATTGATCGTTGTTTTATTGTTCTGAATAAAGATGACTTTTTTGCTCATAAATTGTCAGAACAAATGAGGGATTGAATATGAATGAGCAGGTGCATTTCAGTCCTCGTGCGAAACAACGCGACGGCAGGCATGACAAAAAAGATAGTTGTACTTTCTCGAGCGGTTGTGCAAAGTACTAAAGTGAAGAACATGCCGTAAACCCAGCTGGAGTATTGCAGGACCACCTGTGCGCTAGTGTTCTTTTTTGTTTCGCTCATTAGAAACCAGATATGATAATTTAGCTTCAAATACGAGCAGCACAACGTTCCAACCATGAAATGTCAAGAAACTGTGTACCACGGGACGCGTAGACAAGCTAGGACACGAGACACGGCCGATATTCGTCTTTTCTCCTCCAGTGGTTCAAAAACGGCGACTAGCGGAGCTCCCGCCCTGGCGTTTAAATCGACTTCCGTAGCGCATAAATCTTCCTTCCGACGTTTTAATCCTTGTAAAAAGTGCACGTTAAAAGGGGGAGAATATCGTTTAGTTGTCGTTTGTGATAAAAATTACCTTGCGTGTAGACTGTGGCTGCTTTAGGAGGGGAAGAGTTGGTGGTCGGGTGTAGCTGCTGGGCTCCGTACATGGATTGGTTGACGGGACTGCGTTGGTCGTAGTAGCGGCATCCGTACTGGGCGTCCACGGCGTAGCCGGGGGGACAGTACTCATGGCCATTGGGGAAGGGGTCGCATCCTCTGGACTGCGGTAGGGCGAATCCGACGGGTTGATAGGTCTGTTCTCCCGGCGTGTAGTACTCTGCGATAGGAGCGGGGCACTCCTGCGCCATGTGCAAATGGTGAGAGGAGGCGTTCCACCCCATGTTGGTCGCCCCGTGGGATACATCCTTACGAGCTGGCATCATGAGTAGCGGCACGGGAAGGTCCCGCGCGTAAACAGAGTCCCGTGAAAGAGCGCTCGACTGCACGGTGTAGGTGTTGGAGTGTGGCGTGCCCTGGCCGGGAAGAGGCTTGCATCCGCCGTTCAGACCACCCCAGCTCCTCGGCAGTAGGTCGGTCTCCGCCCCGGCGATGCCGCTCATGTCGAAACGGTGCCGTCGGTGTTTCCAGGCGTGAATGACTCAAGGACACCGAAGCCGTGTCTGAGACGGGCTTGAAATACCGTCGTACGGAGGTTTGCCTAAACACCATTCATCATAGCGTGGCCCGCTCTGAGACAGGCGCGCTCATTGGATGGTGCCATCGCTTTATGACAGTCACGTGACGTGCGCGGGAAATTGTGGCACACCCCATGTAGGAAAAAAATGTGTTTTTCTAGACCACACTCTATCTTATCCATGTCTCAATTTCTGTCTCCCCGAGAACATAACAACAACGTCTAGACGAAGTTAGGCTCGTCGGTGGATTGGCGACAATTTCCAAAAAAATATCGACGAAAATTTTCTTCCGCAAAAACTACACTACAGCCGGCAAACACAAGTAAATAAGGCAATGCATCAAGAATTAGCAACTTTTCTACGGTAAAGATTTGTTTTTTATCCAAGATTTCAAATAATCCACGCATAATTTTATCGACAACCTGAGCATAGTGTATAATGTTTTGCAAAAATTATTTCAGGATACAGGCACTTGATATAAACATATACACAATGCCACAATATTTTGTCGTACCAAACCGACTCTTTTCACTTGATTGTGCTGTTATCAATACCAACATTATTACCAGAGCAATTTTGTTCTAAACAAACTTGGACTATCCGTCTTTAATGATTATTGAACGATTTTTGTTCGATATTTTTGGCGCCAAGACGGCAAGGGTATGGTAAGTATTTGAAGGGACACCACCAGACATAAAAACATGATCAAGACTCGTTTACAAACCTGTTTTGTCTAGACAGAAACACGGTCTGTTGCGAATAATTATTATCTCATTTTATTGATTATTTGATATTCTTCCCGATTGAATTGGTTCGTCTTCTTTTGGGGGGGTAACATTATATCATTCCTTTATATATACACATGATGTGGTTATTCCATGTATTGTCACCACGTCAACTACTACAGGCAATGTTTTAACTTTTGTTTACACTATGTGTTAACGAGTTTCACTCTCACAAACTTGACGTAAACTTCATAGGATAATATTAATTCATATCCTGACAAAACATGCAATTTTCAGAGAACAAGAAATGCTATGAAATAAGCATGTGTTTCTATAACACACTATGATAATATTTTGATCAATTTGTTAGCTATCTGAGTTAGATTTGAGTCTGAGTTTGTGAATATCTAAACTTTGATACGTTTTTCTATATAAAACGATTTTTCGATTTTATACCGACAAGTCTAAGGAGGGTGAAGAGCACAATTCCTTCAATCTTCGGTCAAATCAACTTAAGGAAAAAAACGCAAATTTGCCACAATGGTCTCGGAGAGGAGAATGGATTTTTAACCGAGCGATATTTACAATATATTTCCACATTTTTTAACCGAAGGTAAACGATATTTACAAAATATTTCCACCTATACTAAAAGCTGGATAGCTAACCCATCAATACAGTTACTCGTACCACAATAAGCATACATTTCTTGCATATAAAACCCCCAAACTATACGAGACAATTCTGAAAATACCGCCAGCTTATATACAAACTGATATGCAGTATAGGAAACGATGCTATCGGCATACTTGTCATGCGAGTCGAATATATCACACATAAATTTGCAATGATGTTTAAATTGTAGCAGTTATTTATTAGAAATTGTCAGTTAAAGTCCAGTACTCCGAGAAAGTTGGTGCACACTGGATAGCATACTGTGTGTACATACATGTCTGCTGCCTTTCGGTATGTAGACGTAGTGACATTCTGGGCTAAACACGTGCTACCATTTACTATGAACTGTTGCTTCTATACCTTCATCAAAATATATCAGAATTATTTCAACCGTTTTCCTCGGCGGGTTGGTACCTGTTTAGTTTACTCTTTGGAATAAACAAACGGATCTTGCTCAAATAAATGGAGAAATATCACTAAATTTCAGCCTAACAACATTACATAGACATAACAATCTGAATTTTCAGATGAGAAAACATAATCTATCTACCTATTTACCTATAGAGTATGGCAAACGATAATTAAGTATAGTCAAGTAGACTTCTTAAATAATGTTGCCATTTGAAACATTTATAATATATATATTGTTCATTTCTTTGATATTTTTTGTATTTTTAAATGGTATTTGAGAAGCACGTGCCCTTCTACGCGTGGATACATGTCAAAAATGCTCACCTGTGTGCAAAAACAAACGTAAAGCACCTGCACAAAAATAACTTGGCGAATATGAAAGGTTTTCACAACAGTAGTGACTATTTGCGCAACATGTAGCTATAAGTGCGATATTTGAGTGTTGCCTCGTCTATACATTCCCAAAGGCGAATAGACTATCATTTTAAGCATACATTCTACTCCATTCTTTTTGTAGAGATCACACATTGCAAGGAATAGCTTTACCAGTTTAACAAGCGAAGTATGGAGCAGAAAAAAGCTTCTTGTTCTAGTTTTTTAGATAATAGTTTAACGCGTATATTGCTTGTAACGCTAATGCAGTGTACAAGGCCAAACAAAGCTAGCCCTACACTACCATGTTTCCAAAACAAGAGTGAATGCTGTAGTGCGCCTGGTCTTGTGGCTGTAGTGTGACCTTCCCGTTTGGGTTGTACACATGAGTCCAGGTGTGCATGTACCACACGTACCATCCTTTTGTGTTATTGTTTATTGTATAAACATTATCTGTATGTTTTAACTATTTCGAAGCGTGTGCGGCTTCGGTTAGACACACTATGTTCGCTGGTTCGCTCGTGAGGCTATATCTGTCTTGGGGTAAAGACGTCCATGGTAGAAGTACCGGGTATGGGAGGGGGGCACAACATACTATGTACTTGCTATTTGTCATTGGGAAAAGTATTGAGTAAATCGACAAGTTTTATCTAAATGTTGTATACATAAACCTATTGGTGTTATATATGTTTTCCTTTGACATCTTAGTGAAAGGCGTAGACAATATAGAATCATAGTAACATTTACAAATGTGTGTTTTGGTTAGCTAGCTTTAGCTAGCTTGGAAAATCATGGGCATATATACATGGGTATTGACATACAAAAATATAATCCAGAAAAAAAAACACTCGCATCTGTCTCAAATTACACAAATTACAATTTTTTCCACCATGAAGGGAGTTGCTTTAAACTGAAATGTATCTGGTAATAAGTAAAGAGGATCTATAATGGATAAAGCACCTACTTTTGAGCTAGAATTTCTTCCAAGTCGCATTGTGTTTTTTCTCTTGCTTATTTTAGCGATTTAGCTGTTCTAGCAACCGTTTGTTGTTCACAGAGATTCCATATTGCACTGACATTTGATCTGATCAACAAAATCCTTCACTGTGCTTCAGCTACACGTAAGTATTTGTTTTATACCAACAAGACACCACTTATATATATGCAACAGGAATGCAAAAGCCCATTGGAGTTCCTTACGTTTTGCCATGTGTACTTGAGTGTTATTTCTTCAACTAGTATTTCGAGACGAAAGGATGCCATCTATAAGACAATATATGATGTAACGAATAGTGCATACTATGTCTGTACATATTCTATACACATGTATACGTACTTTTGATCGTGTAGTATACTGCACGATTGTATACGTAGATAAGCTGTTCTCATGTAAGAAGAGCGTTGATATGTATGATACAAAAATGTTGTTCATATTTTGTCATTTCTTAGGATTAACCAACGATACGTATTAAACGGAAACAGACGATTTCTCGACAATTTCCTTTACTTTCTATGTAAGTATTAAGAGAAAACCACATGTTGTACTCTCCGACCACATATGACTGTACAAGCCACGCCCCCTTTTCCCGATGGTTGCCGATAATAATTCCTGGTAGGATGCCACGAACGATGTCTGGGAGTTCGTTTATCGTGTTGTCTGGAATCCTTCAATTTTATACAAGAGACCAAGAAGAAGATGTTCTATAATAACAGTATAATTTCTGCGAACAGTTGAGTTAGTTCAGGTACACATGATGACTGTGACTCTAATTCCTAAATCAGTCGGATAAAACCCAACCAAAACTCTTTTCTATGTTAAACAGATCATTGTAGAAACAGTGGAAGTGTACAAAAATGTAGCAACAACATTCCTAATCAAACATATCACAGATTCAACTTTGAAAACAATGTTGATAGATATATATAGATACAGTATACGGAGATGACAGAGACAAATCAAAGAGTCTGGGCCTACATTAGCTAGAGTAGCATGCAGTATCAAAAATATGATTCTCTTTTACATCGACAATCGCCCATTCAAAATGTGTTAAAGTATGGTATAAGTACACAATCTAGTCACATATTTGTCAAATTTGACACGTAAAAATACGGAATATTTGGATAGGCACTATTTTATTAAATGGAATGACAAGATATGAGAATCAATATTGTGTGCGAGAATAGCTATATTTTCTTAGTATTCTACGATAAACACTAGGGTCCAGTATAGTTTATAGTATCTAAAATAATAAGACTTGGGAAGTCCAACTTGCGTTAAGCTATTATTCAAAAAGTCTATCAAGTAAAACTCAAGAAGTGTGTGTTATTTCTATGTGTCGCTTCATGAAGTTACCTTCACATCATCTGTGACTATATCTAAATAGGAAAGCTAGGAAAGTTCCTGTAATCTATTAAAATCGAAACCAATTATTGCAAGTACTGTACAAGAAGCAAATATTGTTCTACTAGAATAGACATCATAACGGTAATATATTCTGAGCTAATACATCTAAATAGATAGACTCTATTTGCATTGTTACAATAGTTCATAGTATGTAAATGGAGACAATGTAATGTATTCTACATTATAGGTTGTGTGAAAATCATTTTTGAAACTCCTTGGGTGATTGTTTTGGACAACGGTCACCATTCAAAGGTAGAGGAACATCAGGCACAAGTTTGTATCCGTTGTCTGTATCTGTCTGTATAATTCGTATCTGTATCCGTATCTGTCTGTATATTTCATATCTGTCTGTGTCCTTATATGTCTGTCCATATATTTCATTTGTGGTACCTAGCTAGTCAGACACGGCAGTCTAGTACCTGTTCTATACTAAATTAGGACAAGAAGGACTTCGATCATTTCATATCTTGTTTTGATCTATAATTTCGTATTAGACGTTCATTTACTAAAAAAAAACACATCAATAACAGCCAACTGTTGTAGCCATCATTTTTACCTACTGTAACTACTATATCATCAATGGTGAAAATACAGGACGTTGTAAATAGACATTTTAAAGAGCTCGACACAGAGTCCATTTCCACTACAAGGCGAAGTCGCTGCGGCCTAAATTGGGTATGTCACAATGTGTAACCCTTGATTAGAATAACATGCAAAATCTAAAAGTATAATGGAAGAGAGAGAGAAACCTAGCGTAAAAACAAAGTTTTATCGATGACGTTCGTTGAGTGATTTGTCAAAGTTGAGGTGACAGTGCGACAGTGTTGCCGCCCTAGTAGAATGGGGGCACAACGAAAAGTATATACCCAGCAGATAGGACTATGAATAGATATTGTCCATAGCCAAAAGTAAATCATTTGTTTCCAACCTTAGCCATGAGTCCCCTCTCCTTTTATGTAAAATCCAAAATGTATCGATTTGCAATATCTGATACCAACTTTGTGGGTGGTCCGCTCCAAGGTCAAAACCATTGCCGTAAGACAAAAATGTTCGGCGCCACCACATGGGGATAACCGCACAGAAGTGAACCGCACACCGAGAATAACATACCGAGCAATCAGCCATGCAAATCAGCCTGGTCTGGAGGTATTTTTCATACAAAACACATGTATTTCAGCTACTAGATATGATAGAATACATAGATATAGAATAGAGGACGAATGCCATTTGTAATAGAATGTGGATTATATAGCAAAGAGAAAAATGATACACGATATAGATTTTTACGAACCGTGTTTCCATATTTCAAGTATTGTAGAAAAAATCATATTTCTAACGCAGCTACACAAATCTTAAATCGCAAAACATATGTTTTTTTCACTATAACTAAAAAGCAAGGAGAAGTTGATGTTATCTATCTTTAAGCAGTGTACCTCGTATGTGTAAATTTGAGCACCTTTTGCTGTGAACTCCACTTAAAACCTCACCTCACCTCACTTAAAACAGTGTGGCAAAAATATGCAATAAAGGTCCTCATTAATTATAATGTATGTCCAATACATTTTTAACTTCCTATTCTTGCAAAAATAAGAATGTTTACGTTGAACGAAAAAAGTGAGTATTAATAAAAGAGGGGTTGCATTTCAACATCTGTAAAATTCGTGAGATAGAAGTTAAAATACTTTAGTCAGTTGTGAAATATTTCTAACTACGAAAATATCAAGAAAAGGCCCATGTATTCTTGGTTACAACCTTAGAATTGATATCATTCAGGAATTATTGATACACATGTACTGAAGGTTATAGAATGGTAACACTCTTCCTTCCAAAGTCTATTCTAAAGAATTGTAACACTCTTCAAATATCTATCCTATTGAATTGTAACACTCTTCCAAAACCCATCCTTTCCTTAAGTGTACATGATACAATGAATATATCCTATCTGTGAAACGTAAGCGATATTAGTCAATCAACATGTATTATATGTTCAATGCATTTAGATTGAAACTTTAGGGACGTCTTTGAAAGAAATTCGCAACAAGTTGGAGGTCACCGTTGACGGCTCCTCTACACTGACGCAAACCGTTGTGCAACCTTTGAGAATTTGAATTTCAAAAGCATTTTAGAAATTGCATATGATCCATGAGGTAAAAGTAATGGGTTTAAAACACAACAGAGCACACAAAACTTACAAAATACATTTGTTTATCAATGAAATTCGTTATAACTCGTATATTGTAGGTCGCCGGATGGTTGCAGATCAGTCACCGTCACATGCAGTGGAAAAGCAATGGAGCCACCCGATATGATTTCACTCTTGAAATCTAAAATGCACAATGATTATCTTATCCTACGTTGGCAAATAACGTTTCAGAATTATCAAAAAGCTGGTTTTCATGAAGGCAAGGACGGTTGAAATCTCTAAATTTTCGTGCTTTGACTAGGAACTGTGCTCTTCGGTACTATATACGCTCGTACAACAGGATATTTTGCCATTGACATTACAAACCAGAAACGACTATGTAAAATTTCCAATGCACTTAATGTAGAATAAAATACACACATATGTGGTATCAAGGCTTCATTTTGTTTGCTTGACTTGTTAAGAACAATTTTTCTAATCAACAATTTCAATAACAACGACCCACCCTACCCCGAACTTCAGGGAGGGGGTTATAAGATCTAGTAGGGAGTATGTATGTCTTACAAGTTCTAGACCAAAGTGATATCATCCAAGATTACCAGATGCTACGATAAGCTTCCTTGTTATTTCTTGTTCCTTTCAAAATATAAGATATCTAGACAAACATGTACAAACAGAATAGAAGGGAATTATAAATATATGTGGTTCTTTCAAATGTTTCTTTGCATTGTGCCTTTGTCCTGACGTTGCTGTTACTGAAATAAACTCAACAGAAAATTTAAAAAGTTACAGAAAATTATCCCTGTAGATTGTATGTCTGCGTTGGTATCTTTGACATTCTAAAAAGTTTATTTATCATAAAGTTTATATTTTTGTCCTGTACAGTGGTATTTTGCAGTGTTATCCCTTTTCTTATTATTGCACATTCGAAGGTCGCCAAATTGAAGAACCAAAATTTCCCTTCATCATATGTCCGTTATCATTTATGATCAGCATATATATCATTGAATAGCTTGTTTATTTTTCTTTTAAATGGTGCCTTATTTGGAGTAAACACATTCTTATACGACAAGCATAGTTTCTTGGGTGTGTCAAACAACTTTGCCTACCAATGTCAGACAGTGTTGGTAGAGGATTCGGCATATTTGTTTTGCAACCCATTCACCCAACCAGCCATAATGGTTGACCCATGGACGAACAATCATTGGACAGAAGTAGAAAATAAAGCTTTCGGATAATGTATGCAAACAAAATGCAATTTGTGAAGTAACAACGAAGATATGATCTACAGAAATCGGTTTTCCATACTTTTTTGTTGGGCTAAAATAGCTAATATAGTTAACGCAGTCTAGCTTTTGTTTGTTCTTAGACAAACAAGTCACGATATGTTTTAAATAATGACAAAATGGTTGAAACGATCAGGTTTTTCTGCAAATAACTTTTCATACGATATCATACACAAGTGTATGAATCTCATATTGTATAAGGTAACGTTTTGTATTCACCATGACAGTGAGAAGTATACTAACTCAATGCAACAGTTATGTCAGTATGTCCTTATAACTCATCATTAGCCGTCGAATGATATTTACACAAGGTTTATAATTTTTCATGAAAAGCTTCTTTCACACCAAACACGCTAAGGGCACTCAATTTAATTTCATGTTGTGATCTATATGTCTGTGATACAATAATCCAACCTTAACACAAGTAAAACCTAGATAGAACTTCTATACATCCCAGCGGTTTCAGATTAATAATGATAATAACAATGATAGCTTTATTGTGCATACAAACTCTATCTGAATGAGTACAATTTTAAAGAATGCAAATCTAGTAATAAAGCACATATAGCGACTTCTAATACCAAAACATTCTAAAGTGCTCCTATACATAAATTCGGCTTCTTCTCCTCTCTTGGTCTTGTTGAATATATAAATCGCAGTGGTCAAAACGCATGCTTTAATCTTATTGATCATTAACAGCAGAAATTTCCCTACAATATGAGTAAAAGAGTATTTCTACCGCCACTATATAAATACAACATACATACACATACTATGGCACTGCTTAACTAAGCTTCGTGAACTCATGCATCTCCACTAGGTAATCTGTATGCCCATACCAATTGCTAGTCTGATCACAGTATAATAAAGTCTTGTGGAAAATAAAACAAAAAGGCGTTTCCTCATTAGTTGATATTGATATACAGCACAGATTTGATAAGGCTCACTTTCTTAGTTATTTACAAAGTTTTCATTATGATGTATTATTTTATTATTTCAAAATAAATAACGATATTGGACTTACGTATAGACTTATGTTTGAATAATGTCTAGTTAACTATTTTTAAAGTTTGATTTTATGCTTAGTTTGTATTTTACTTTTCTCCCTGTATAAATGGCGGTGAGGATTGTATTACTTGCGTTTGGTCACCGCTTTGTCTTGTCCGATTAGTGGTGTTTTATGTTTTGTGAATAAGAATCTTCATCTATATGCAGGCATGTTGAAATATGCTAAATGGAGTGGACTGTCTCCCTAATAAGTCTGTACCTGAGCCAGGATATAGTTTGAGACTTATAGAAAAGTTTCGATAGTTGAAGCTTACGTACCAATCAATGTTTGAAGAAACGTCATGTGGTGGCTAAATAAGACTCAGTTTGTCTATTTCTTACAATCCACAAATAGGTATGGACTGAAGGGAGCAAGTACAGCATTTTGTAGAATTACAATTTGTAACTCACTTTATATTTCAACTTTCGACTTGCACCGAGTATATTCTGATTTCCCAAGTGTGATATAAAGACATACAAAAAAAAGCTCATTCTGTTACCTATACTGGCAAATACATATATTTGAATTGTCTCCAAAGAGGTAAGGAAATGACGAAAATATAATCAACAGTACAGAAATACAACCACAAACACATCAGCTTTTATCTAAATGCAGGAAAACTGTTTCTTTCTTACATTTTCATGATATAGAACAAGACAAGCAAAATGTACAATGAGCAATTAAGCAAAACTCAATTGATTACATAAAGCAAAAGAAGTACAAATCAGGTACCGGTACTCGTATCTACCTAAAACACTGCCCATGCAATCTACATCACTATCGGTTACTAGGGGTGAGTACCGGTTCATCCAGTACAAAACCTGTTTTCTCCTTGGACCGGTCAGAAAAAAAACGGAGAAAAAAATCGGTGTACCGAATTTTGGGACGGAGTAGAAAATGACCAGATTATATTGGCAGAGTGTACACATTTTAATACGTACTGGTTAACGAAAACAGCAATAGCTAAGTACAGTAGAAATAAGAGGAAACATTGTAGAAATGACTAGTCACAGTCCAACTTACAGATTCCACACGAAGACAGCGTTTTAAACCGACAGAGGGAGTCGGATACTCCGCCAAGTAGTAGTTTGTAGAAAATTGGACAATTGTTTTGAGTATTGCCGTTTCACAAGTTTTGATAAACAATCAATCAGGTTCAGGTTCGGACCTGGACTTGATCCTCTGGACCTGAACTGTACCTGTACCTGATTTTCTGTACCGGTACCCACTCCTATCGACGGTTACCGTTACTACTGACATCAACATTGTTATAAAGTTGTCTATTAGTTTAAAAGTTTCTACACTAGGGCTGGGTATCGGTACAGCGCACCGGTACAAAACCGATTTTTCTTATTGGACCGGTCCAGAAAAACCGGACCTGAAAAAATTAGGTAGATCGAATGTTGGACCGATTAGAAAATTAACAGATTACTTTATCAGGCATCCACACGATTTGGCGCTTGCAGGTGGAAGAAAATAACCAGATTGCAGTAGAGTAGAGTTTATAGTAATTTCTACCAAGTTTTACAGCCAATCGTACAGGTGCAGTTAGCGTTGTAGGATTTTAAAACGCCAGTGTAAGTCTAATACTCCACCAAACAGATTTCATTGTAGTGAAATGGACCATTGGTATGAGTCATACTGAATCAGGTCCAGGTTCAGGTCCGGACCTGGACCTGAACCTTTGGACCTGAACCTTTGGACTGAACCGGACCTGGACCTGAATTTTCTGTGCCGGTACCCACCCCTACTCTACACGCTTTCTCAGTTGTGTGTGTATTTTCTTAATTTCTTAATTTAAATGTGCCACATTTGTGGAAGGATTGAGAAACTGTCGCTTTTACAAGACGCCAACCCCAGACCAGGCAACTGTAAGGATTGACCCACTACACCGGGAGGGTCACCGTCTCTTCTCGATGATAATTGTGCCTAATAATTTAGCCTAGGGGCATGAACATGCAATACAAATATTACTATTAATAAGTGTGTGGGGTCTTTAATGTGCTTGATGTGTTTCTTTCCTCAAACAAAGGACCTCCGACTTTACATCCCAACAAGGGAATAAATACATCCATAACTGAAGCTATATAGGAGGCCAGGATTCCACAGTCCTAACGGTGCGTTCCTTTCCCGAGGACGGTATCACGCAGCTACAGGAGTTTTATTATGCGTGTACTATAACTGTGCCTATGAGTTGATGTAGAGGAAGAAAGTTCAATATCTAGGTTTACGAACTTTCATGGACTCAGCTATGTGAATCTGGATCTGGAGAAGTACTGGACAACAAACCTCTTGTTGGTGTAAAACGCCCATGATATTGCTGGGTCTTCAGCTGTGAAGTATATAAGCGCACTTTAACATTAATCAAAATATTGTCTTCGCTTTTACTTTAAAATTCTATATTGACCATACTTTGATATTGCGCTTTAAATTCCAAACGAACGACAAAGAACTACCATCACCGGGCTACGAATTAGCTGCAACAAACTCCGCGTTGAATCGGGAAGGCACATCAGCACACCTCTGGAGTAAAGTCTTTGTCAGTTTTGTGACTTGAATAGTTAGAAGACGAATACCACATTATTTTGGACAGTAGTTTATATACTCACGATAGAAATGTATTTTTCAATCGTATTATAGTAACGTTTCTTCACTTTAGATCTTTATTTAGTATTGAAAAATGTATCTTCATTTAAGAGAGGAGAAGAAGCCGAACCAATACGTTAGCGTAGTTTCAGTATGTTCTCTCAATGTCACCATGTTCTTTGTTACGACATTTGTATCTGTATGCCTGTACTTAGCCCGATAAGGCATGAATGTACTACAAAGGCTATCATTATCATCATCATCTTAACATAAACAAAATTCAACCTGAGTTACACCCTCCTTCCACTACTGCGGCGACTACACTGCGACCGAGGGGTTTGACACAATGCTCAACGAACTGCATTAATAAAAACAATTCTTCTTTCGAGCTGTGTCTGTTTTGTTGTCTTTTCAGTCATACTTTTGCGTTTTGTACGATATTCCAATGATAAAATCAAGGTTTATACAAATATCATTTAAGTTGTAGCACGATCACCGCCTGGTGTAATGAGGAACGACAATTCACGTGTGTGTCTTATTTCTTACAGTGGGATTAGGACAAACTTTCAGGTCCGCGCATATACAGATCTCTGATCTTATTTCTTTCCTTATTACACATTTGAGGTAGTTTTTGCTGTCATACCAAATCTATATAACAAGTGACAATCCTTATCATAATACACACAACGCAAACATTCACAACGGTAACCGTTTGTCTTAGGAATGACTAAAGCAGCGACCACAATGGCATCATTTCAAAGTCTTGTATCATTCCAAATCAGTTGACACCATCTTCCAGTGTTGCAACAAATTTAGTTTTTAAAAATATTATGCTAAAGAGATCATGAAGTGTTAAGTACCCACAATGATAGAAATTACGTTATCATATAATGGACGTTGTCATATACATATCTTGACTAGGTTTGATTCTATACAAAGACCTCTTACAACTATTTAAGAAACAAAATTTAAGTTCTTACATATTGTCGTTAACTTTCAAACATCTACGATTGTAACTTACCAAAATACGCAAAAAAATTATTGCTCATTGGTACGTTTTGTACGTATCCTGAAATTCTCACCTGTGGTGTCACAACTGTCCAGGACATGTGACAAAGGATGACGTCCTCTTATCTGTTGTCACACACCACACAGACAAAAGGATGGGACAATTAGCATGGAGAGCATCTACTATGTCATCTTGTTACTGTTGTTTTGTCAACACAGCATCAAATACTTGACGTTTTCAATACTAGATGATATTTCATTATGATTGAAAGTAATACTTAACTAAAAGAGTTCTTGTTATTCCTTCTTTTTTCACAATTTCCTACGATTGGTTCAAGTTATGTTTTAAAGCTTTTAGGTAAAAACTAAGCCAGATTTGGATATCTAAACTTGCTGTCGGTAGACAAGGAAGAATTTGGCGTTTTTGTTTATGTCTATCTGTTTTACACGAACTCCGTGTTTAGATATAAAGATGTTGCATCTGTCTAGTGCAGCTGTTTTCCGTTTATTTTGGTTGGATGTTCATCAACACGTGCGAAAGTGGTCCAACAGCGCTGGCAAGGGCGCAGACATGTACTCAAATTGTTTTATAAACAGAAAAGCACTTAAGAACATTTCTACACCCATCTCTTTTTGCTCCCTTGTGGCCTTTTTGTCTGAGGAATCAAATATGTCTTGTGTCATAAACGAGTCAATTGGAACAAACTAAGAATTACATCGCTTATACGGTAAAGCTGTATGCCGAATACCATCTTCCAGATAAAGATCAACTACTTTATACTTTGAAAATAAGTAATTTAAAGGACGCGGTGTTATGAATACCTCTATATAGATTTGTTATCTAATCTACAGCAAACTTTCAAATATCTTTTACAAATTTTAATCGTTGTCGGAAGACATGGGTTCTGAATTTTTCTAGATTTTAAGGACCTTTCCTATGTGCCCAATGGTAGCTCTCAGTATCTATAGATCCCAACGGTTTTACAGTTTTAAAGCAAAATATATGGAAGAAGATACGATCATTATTAATGTTAGTCTTAGAGGTCTACTTGCTTAATTGTACATTCACATAATGGGTACTATTTCAAACTTTCATATATTTTTTACACATATGCAGATCATATGGAGAAAAAACGTTTTGCTACGTTAAGACTCTCTTTCCTTAAACTCAAAACTATACTCATAGACTTCCAGCAAGTCTTATGTTTACAGAAAACTATAAGCTTTTCTATTTATCTATATTGGACGCGAATACGTTAAGATATTATTAAATATAACATTATAACTCTTAAAATTGAATGATTGAAACTAAACTGATGTTTACTAGATTTAAAACTAGTTTGTCTTCAGAGATTCATACATAGTTCACTGGTAAAAGACAGTATTTTTGAAAACGTCTAAAATAGTAGACGTTATCTAGATTTATGGGTTATTTCTAAAAACATTTTTGTGTATTGTGTACTTGAAAATCTAATCCTCATCAACGAATCCTTGCACATACCACGCTATGGTTATGAAGTACAATTACTTCTAATGTTACTTCTGAAATTGTTTCAATTTGACCGAATTGAACCTTTGCCCGTGTTCTACGATAAAATTGAATCGCAACACAAAAATTGGACTTACATGTACCAAAATCTTCGACAGTTTGCAAGCAACCCTGGTCAAGTCTTTGTTCGTGTTGGTACGAATTCAAGAACATCTATATAAAGTATACAAAGCTACCCACCGTGATCTAAACACAGTTTAGGTCATCGCCTTCAGAAAAAAGACGAATATTCTTGCTCACTGTACCAATAATTCAAAATAATGTAGACTGCGCAGTCTTCTCTAAATTCAAACTGGTGTTCCTTTAAAAGGTTGGCCATGTTTATCTATTTCTTGAAAGAAATACCACTGTTACTCGTATGTGTTCTTAACTTAAATCAGCGTTATTTCGATAAAGTTTAGATTGCCAGTTAATCATTTAAGTTCAAAGGAATATCATTGGAAATCAGAGAATCATCTATATTCAAGGATTACTGTACCAATACAGCTGTGGAGCAAACGTGGTAACGGTCTCATGTTTTGTTTGGTGGATTTCTTCATATTTCAATTAGATTCAATGTATCACGGCAACGAAAATTTCAATACTTTCAATCAACATATGTCTGTTTTGCTTCGATGTTAGCCTGTGTCGTTTTGCTTCACTTCACTCTTTTTTTCTCATTTCTGCTCTGTCAGTTAAGATACGTATAGCGTCACTGAAAATTTCGGATTCGTTCATGTATGTCCCTTTAGAAAAGTTGTAGTTTTGTCTGATATCGCTCAGTTCTAGAATCTTTACGTATAGTAATTATCCATGGGTCTCCTAGTAATTTTCATAATCTATTCAAATCTCTCTGTCTAGAGCTGTCTGTCTTTCCTTCGTTTCTCTTCCTTTCTCTCCAACCTTAATTTTGACATTTCACGACATTCAACTATAGTTTCATTCCGATAGTAGCCTGCGACATTCTCTGCTCGGGTTTATTTGATATATTTCATTTAATTCCTTCTGATCGTTCCACCGCTTGCTGAAGCTAACGTATGGGAAGAAACTTATGCCTCATGTCTCTTAATATGTAAGATTCGTTCATGTTATAATTACAAAATCTAGTGTTTATAACAGTATATATTTTGTGAAAAAATTACTCCAGGGATCCTCTACATGTCATCTAGTGGAACATAGTACAGTGAAATATATCAATCTCCGTTTCCCTCTTTCCTCCCTCCCTCCCTAGAGCTACGTTTCTTTCTTTCGTCCTTCGACTTATCTTTCCATGTCTCATTCCCAGTCTTTATTCTGATGACGCTCTATTTACTAATATTTTCATTGCTGATCATTCGCTCATTTTGTTCTCTTCGTTCATTGATTTAGAACAGCTCCATTTCCGTAGACCTTGGTGCTGCAATGTTGCAAATGCCGCTTTGTATGTATGTCTAGACCTTCGTTCGATTTCCATTCGTTCCGTGATTTCTTATTATAGCTAGAAACCATCAATTGTATACTTCGAATACATTCAGGCTGGAAAACTGGTTCTAGTATACAGTTTAAGTTACCAACAAACCATTTTAGCGACTCTCCTAGTACAACCTCCCCCTCTCTCTCTCTCTCTCTCTCTCGCTCTCTCTCTCTCTCTCTCTATCTGTCTCTCTCTCTCCCTCTCTCCATCTAATCTCATCTTTCTACCGCTTTTCCCTCTCAATCTCTCTTTCTCACTCTGGTGTTCTTTACCAGCCTGAATTCTAATTGCCCTCATGTCGCAGCTATCTTCACCATCTCTTCGTTCTCCTCTTTTTACCTGAGAACATGTGAATTGCATCTCGGTAGTGTTGATTGTTGCAAGCGCCACTCTTTCTGAACGTAATGTTATTCAATTCAATTCTTCCGTTCATTTGAATTGGTCAATACTTTCTTCCAGGGTGACTCTACGGGCCTAACTGGTAATTTCGTTTACTCTACTGCGTCATTTAGTATGACAAATGATGGTGATAGATGTAAAAGGGAAAAAAACTATCGGATATTCTGGTCACGACTTCAAACCTCTAAAATGACTCACTGATGATGAAATACATGAACCTGCGTAGGTGAACGAACGCAGTATTTTATTATATTATACTTTATCATTCAACAGGCACACCCATAAGGACATATATAACCATATACCGTTGGACTGATAATCTGCTACCAGACATATTTAAAGATAAAATGGACTGATACACGCTTAGACAACCCTAGAATTGAAAACAAGATGTTACTGTGTATAATACAAAAGCTGTAGTTAAAACATCTGCTGTAATAAACTATTACTTTAAGTAATCTTAACTAACCGGTACCAAACGTTATCAAATTTCTCCGGGAAAAAATCGACCGACACTCGTAAGATTTGACACAGGTTGCCAAAGTGAAAACAGACGGCTTTCCGTTTTATTTTCTGCCAACTGCGCATGTGCAGAAACGTTGAAATAACATTTGACCTTCTCCGGTGTCGGCATAAGAGGAAAAACAAGTTTTATGTGAAATGATTGGTATTACAGGTGGCGAGCGGGGAGGGGAGTTACGGAGGAACGTAAAATTACATTTGGTGATTTCCTACTAGACAACGATCGCACTGCAACCTGCGACCTCAATTTGTTTTGTGTAAGAACACTTTAACATTATACAGAGAATTTTGTTCGCTTGCACTTTCCAATATAATAGTGACCATGCTTTTATACGAGTGTATTATACAGAATTAGAAGTGTGACTGAGAAGACACAAAACACACAAAGTATAAAGATATATTTTTCGTTTCTTTTCTATACAATTCGTTGAGTATGTCAAATTTTAGGTCGCAGAGAGCGCCGTCCAATATGGAAAGAGAGAGTTACGAAAGAACGTAAAATTACATTTGGTGATTTTCTACTAAATAACGATCGCGCTGCGACCTCGTTGCGACCTCCATTTGATATGTGTAACCTTCGCTTTCACACTTGGTATATCATATCAAACGTAAAAGTGTGACTGAGAAGACAACAAAACACACAAAGTGTAGAAAGATCCGTTTCTTTTGAATTTCTATACAATTCGTTGAGTGATATGTCAAATTTTTGGTCGCAGAGAGAGCGCGGCGAGAGCGCCATCCTAGTGGAAAGGGGGTAGAAGAGAGTTATGAAAGAACGTAAAATTACATTTGGTGATTTCCTACTAGACTACGATCGCACTACAACCTCGCTACGACATCTATTGGATCTGTGTATCCCTTGACGTTATCATGGGAATATTACAAAAAATGTAAATGTATAATCTAAAAGACAACTAAACACACAAAGCTTACAAAGATTTATTTACTATCGATGAAATTCGTAGCCTTTGACTTCATCATTGGAATATTATACAAAATGTAAAAGTATGACCTAAAAGATAACAAAGCACACAGAGCTTAGAATGATTTATTTTCTATCGATAAAAATTCGTTGAGCTCTCTGTCAAATCGTTCGGTCGTATGGCAGTCGTACAGAGGTTGTCACCAAGTGGTGTAGAGGTGTAAGAGAATTAAGCAAGACATACGCTGATTCCCCACAAGACAACCATTGCTGAATGACCGTGGAGACGAAAATTGCATTTGAGTTTGCAAATTTGGGATGTGATGCCAGATGCCATAGTATGATTTTAAAGACAACAAAGCAAACGGAACTTACAGGAAATCGTTCTTTATCAATGAAATTTATCCATCGATATGTCAAATATTCCTTCACAAAGCTGTAGCAGCGAGGTCGTCGACCTAATATAGATATTACGGAAGATCATAGAATCATATTTGGTGATTTCCCAATAGAGAAGGATCGCCGAGTAACTGCATTTGTGTAACCCTTATTTTTTAAAACATATAATTGGAAAATGACAAAAGATACAAAAAGTATAGTTGAAAAGGTAACAAACAACAGAAAGCTTGTAAAATATTCGTCATTTGTTTATGAAATTTGTTGAATAATCTGTAAATCTTTGATCTCTCTTCGTTGGGCAGTGGCCAAAGCCTCTGTAGAAAGGGTGTGTCAGCACGTACACTGATGGCTTTCGCTGTCCATTTCAAACCCAGAAAAATTCCATTGTTGAACATTTTGAACATGTTATCAGTTTTCTTGACTATTCAAAGCAGTCAAGTTGATCTAGAATACTACACTTTTTCGCCTATCCACAGAGTATTGGTAGAAACATGTAGTTGCACCGTTTCATAATTACAAAATATTAAATCAGAACTTTGGTTAATATGGAGAAGTATAAAATCTACAACAACATAAACATGTAGGACACAAAATGTGTCATTTTTCGACAGTTTCAGAGAAACTTTGATATGTATGATTTCGGGTGCCAATAGGCAGTGCCCCTTTTTTGTGTTGGATTTCTGACAAGATATATGACATTTCGAACATAAAGTATTCTCTATAATCATTTTACCTTTGATTAACTTTTGCACATTCATTTACTATATTACAGCATGTTTAAAAAACCGAGTGATTTTTAAGAACATAACAACGAGAACATTTCATCATGAACAAGCCTGTACAGAAACCAACCGATGCGAACGTCTAGTCCATTATTTCGTTAATCATCGACACAATATTCATAAAAAAGAGCCTCTATGACTAAAATTCTATATTTGAAATGTCTTTGTTCATTATAGTATCTAGTCCTTGATTATGTTTGAGTTTTCGTTTACTTGTTACAGTCCAGTTCTTTTCTGCAAGTAAGTTCCCGGTAAACGTAACGATACTACAAGCAAATGCGAGCAATATATTAGGCCCCCTTTCCACTGGACGGTGATAGCGCTGCGCTCTCACTGCGAACTAAAACGGATGTATGTAACCTTATATTTCATACTGGGTATATCATGCAAATGTAAAAGTGTGACAAGAAAGACAACAAAATACACATAATGTTAAAAGATCCGTTTTTCCTGCACAGTTCGTTCAGCAATCTGTCAAATTTGAGATCGTAGAGAGAGCGCGGCGAGAGCGCCGTCCTAGTGGAAAGGGGGTATTAACGAATCCTGTCTGTTAGAATATTCGTTCCTCTGATCGTATCATCATCATACCTTTAATCATATATGTATACGTTTATGAAGGTTAGACAACCACGTAAATAATATTCAAATGCAATTCAATCTCTGAACAACTGAACGCTGAAGAAGAGTGATGGATGTCACTCGAAACGTCCGAAAGTGATTCTCCGTTTTTTATCCAGTTGTAGAGATTTACTTGTATTTGAACATTTTTTGATAATACTAAATCAAAATTATGATACACACAATATCAAACCAACATTTTAGACGCCAGATTGAGACAGCGATGTTATTCTTTCGTCAATATCTTCATCGCACGGCTTCCAAGTACCATAATATCATCTAGTCCATGTTAAAATCTTGTCTGTTTTTACAGAATAGTTCACATCGGGACATTTCTAAATTCATCCTATCATATATTTGATATGTGTACATATATGTATGTTCTTTATCCTTTGAAGTATCTAAAATGGTAATAAAATTAAAGTAGATGAAAGTTCAAGAACAGACGCAACCTTAGTGAATAACAGTACATATTCTACAAATGATTGCCCAGAACAAAGAAACTTACGGTTAAAACTAACCAGGAATAGTACAAAATGGTAAAGAAACTAAATATTCTGCTCCTATTCAATATTGTACCTCCCTTTCTTTACCATTAGGCTATGAAGTGTATAAAGAGTAAGCAAATAAAGAAACAACAAACATCAATTTCATAAGTACACTTCTCTGTATCCGAGTAGGTACTTCTCTTCACTTGCTATGTAGAATAATGATAAGAATCAGTTTCGACACTAATAAACGTCTTTGATAAATATATGTTGTTGTTGTTTTCATACAACTTCCGTATTTCTAGTATCTATGTCTACGCTCGTAGTCGATATAGAAATACTGCATTTCAATGTTAAAGACAACTTAAACAACATAAGAGCGTTAAAAGTGGAAACATTATAGATCAGGCAATCTGCATGAAACTGATATCTCACTATATATATACTCCCACATTTACATCATTGTTTCATACTCTGAGTGGTTGAAAACGGCGCAAAAACAAGCCGCGCTAGGATTATCTAAATATTGTAACCCACAAATTAGTTGTCGTCGCGCCACTGCGGCATCGAATATTTGCTCCTTGAATGTTGGTATGGAACGGAATAGAGTTTCTTCATCTTTAAAAAAAAGTGTCCCCCAAAATTGACTTTGATGATTTAAGTTCTACAATCCTGACTCGGGCTAATATTGCTTAGGCTGCCTTTAAGGTTAACATTGCCTTTTTTCTTGTGCATGCAAAACTGATCTGCGATGTGATAGAAGAGAATGGGTTTAGGGACTGGAGTTAATTATAAAGATTATGGTGGATAAGAATAATCTGTGTTCGATGAAAAAGTGATAATATTTAAGCGCATTTATTCAGAAAGTCAATGATGATTTTCCGACATGGTCTTTGAAAAACCTTGTCCAAATACTTCTGTGATTGGGTATACTTGTGATTGGGTATCAAGGGTATCCTTTGACGCTTTATTCCTTGGTATGTAAACTTTTCACTTTAAGTTCCAAAACATGTACACATTTTGTTAAAGAACTATCTATTCATGATTTATTAACAATATATCATTATATAACGTTGGAAAACTTATTTAGTTCCTTAAGCAATAATGATGTCCCCTTTGTTGTGATCGAACATTCAAGGATAGCACAAGGGCTACTGATGTGAGTAGGTCGGGAAAAAGTCTCATCCAAACCACAATACTCATAGATGTCTTTAAATAGTTTTTTTTTTACTCGTAGCTAGACAATTAACAATGAATGAAAAAATCTATTTTCATTAATGAGATGCAAAAGACATGAGCCAATCTTAAAGCATTAGAGTTCAGAAGAAATTGAGAAGGACAAATGCGCTTTTTGAAGTACACAAGTTAAAATGGATTCCTGCCCTGCTATCTAAAAACCGAAAGGAGCGTATCAATCCTTAACATTACATTTTTTTTCAGTCAACACATAGATAAACCACGTGTGTATGATTGTTCTATGCCTTTAATGTAACCTTTTTGTGAAGTTTTAGTTAGAATTCGTTAAAAGTTCGATTTCACCATTGTCTAGGCAACCTTTAGGCAAAACCGCAAATTTGGAAAACGTTTAAGTTAGACTCACAGTGTCCGTACCAACCGTGGATTCCCTCGTTGCTTGTTTCAGGATTTTCAAATCAAATGTAGATGACCTTATTACTAAACCGGTTTCGGAAATAAAAGCTATTTTCAACAACATTTATGAATCATATATTCATAATTTCGTTTTCGATTCGTTTCTATAATATTGTATATATTGTGGCAGATACCACCTTTCGCGTGCCCTTGTTTCGCCCTGATACTATAATGATGTCTAACCTTCATAAATGTACTATAATGATAGATCTTGCCGCAGTGCGTTCCATTGTCAGCATGTAGCGGCATTCCTTTGTATGAGGCGTTCGATGACACATTTCAACGGACAGTTTCAAAGACCACTATGAAAAATGAGATGATTAAAGCACATGTCTCTCAACATGAGTCTACTGATTTTCTTGAAAACGTATGATGAATAATTTGCTGATGCCAAAAGGAAATGGACAGAATTGAAGACTTAAGACTACAGACGGCCATTTCCTTTGATTTTAGGTCCTAGGTTAGTTTTAAAGCCCTGCAAAACTTGTATCCAGAAACGCAACTTAGAATTAAAAAAATAAAGTGTTTTTTTAATGATTGCCCAGAGCCAAAAAGAGATGTTCACTTAAAACCCCTCATTCCACTTGACGGCGTTCGGGCCTCGGCCTCTCTGCGACCTGAACTGTATTTGTGTAACTCTTGACTTCATCATTGGAATGTAATGCAGCAATACGTAAGAGTATGACTGAAAAGACAACAAAAAACACAAAGCGTAAAAGGATAAGTTTTGTATCAACGGCACTCGTTGAGCGCTCTGTCAAATCGCTCGCTCGCAGCGCGGACGCAGAGAGGTCGCAGAGAGTTCGCCTCGCGTAGTAGTGGAATGTGGGTATAAGGCCCCCTTTCCACTAGACGGCGATCACGATACGCTCTCACAGCGACCTTAATAGGATATGTGTACCTATGATTTCATACTGGGTATATCATACAGCATGTAAGAGTGTGACTTAGAGGACAACAAAACACACAAAGTGTAAAAAAAATTCGTTTCTTCTCTATACAATTCGTTGAGCAATATGTCAAAATCTAGGTCGCAAAGAGAGCGAGGCGAGAGCGTCCTAGTAGAAAGGGGTATAACCGTATCGTTGACAATTTTACTACATTAACGAAATATGAATACAGAAAATATAGAGAATTGATAGAAAAAAGGAAACGTTACTAAGAATAGTATCAATTCTATTACGCTATTCATATGTAAATGAAAAATGATGTTAGTCCTTTCGAGTTTTAATATTTTTACCTTGATACAGAGAGAACTTTCTTTAATCTTTAAAATTGATAGTTGCTGTGTTTTTTTTTTCGCTTCATAACTTTTTCCATACTAAATTACATACTGGTATGAAACGACAAGAGAACAAAAATAATAGAAAATCTTGTTCTCTTTGGATTCGAACTAATATGTAAATGTTTGGCTGGAAAGACAACAAAACACACGAAGCGGTAAAAGATTCGTTTCATTTCTATACAATTCGTCGAGCAATTTTTCGATTTCTATGTCACAGAAAGCGTGGTGAGGGGAAAGGGGTCATTATCATTATCACTCTGAACGTATTTCTGACGTAAAATGTGGATATCAAATATCAACGAAATATCAATCACAGCCAAGTACTATATATTATAATCAACAAAAACCTTCTGAAAATAGGACTTGAATTCGTATGGCTGTCTTTTCTTCCATATTTTGATGACAATTAACAAAATAACGGGCAGACTATATCGCAAAAGGTGCCATCCTACTCATAATGTAGTCAGATAAAGTAACATGATAAAGCAAGATTACATATCATTATCAATAATCTAAAAATCGATTATTTGCAAATGTATGCCCGGAGCTAATAATATGTCGTACAGCGCAATGATAATAAGTACATTAAAATATAGGAACATATGACTAAGGTAAAGTAAGATACCAAAATCTAGAACAACCTCTTCTTTTGACACAGTGGAAGACGACTTTACAACCTTCTTCGATGATATGTGGGTTTCTTGATTTTAATATCATATTGTTCAGTCTTCTACGGCAATGGTTTGTAAGTAAGAATTCGTTTTGGACGCTTATTATTACTACGAGGGCGGTTCAAAAAGTAATGCCACTGGTTTTATAATGGGCTCATGTTTTCATCGAATGAGTTGAAATTTGGCACAAAGGTACAAGAATATATCCTCTTGAGATTTACATATCTCAATTTGTTGTTATGATTTTTATAAGTGACTGAATGAGTTCAAGATGACCACACCCTTGTTATCCCGTCGGAAGAAATTAGAGGGTCAATTAACGTGCAATTGATAATGTCTCTAAATCACTTGTAGCTATTGTAAGGAACTAAAATTGCACATGTATCAAGTTTTATTTCTCTATAAGCCACATGCCTATTTTCATCTTTGAAATACAATCACTTATAATTTTTTTCGTTTCTGGTGTGAAGTAAGGTCGTCAGGGTCGTAATTAGCAGTGGGCTAGGGGTGGGCTGCTTAAAGTTTGCATAACCGAATGTTTTTACTAAATGAGAAAAAATCAAACTTAATACACTTCTTGATCTTGAAACATTTAATAATTGTGCCAAGTTTCGCATGTTTTGGCCAATGGAAAAGCAGTCTACAAAAACCTTTATTCAACAAATCACGTATTTGGCTATTAATCAAACTGTCTGTAATATAGCCACTCGCTCCATTCTAGTGGCTGTAAAAGATGAACCATTGAGAGTTCAAACATGAAATTTGGCATATACTCTATAGAGACATTTGTTATTGTACAAGTGAAATTTCAGTCTCCTACAATAGTCTTAAAATGGTAAGATCTAGAGGAACTGATCTCCTGACAAGCTTTTAAGGGTGTGGTCATCTTAAAATCATCTCAGTTGCTCATAAAAATCTGAACCACAAATTGAGATATCTCAAACTCAAGAGGATATAGTGTTGTACATTTGTGCCAAATTTCAACTCATTCGATGAAAACATGAGCCTGTTATAAAACCAGTGGCATTACTTTTTGAACCGCCCTCGTAGATACACATTGCTTTTAGTTGACGTACGTATGAATAAGTATATTGACAAACGAGTGTCAGTATTTCAATTTGGCGTCAGAGATATCAGTCCAACATTATGTGCATCAATAAAAACCTCAGCATCATATAGATGCTAGCGTTATAAAATATGATTATGGATGGTTTGAAGTATGATACATAACAGGTGGGATTGGAGTTCTGTAATAGAATGGATTGAACAAAATTGCCCATGGTACCGTTATGTTGTAGTACAATGCTAAACTTTCTTCCAACACAAAAGTACACACGGATCAAATTTTTAACCACCACTGTTGCTTTCTTCTGAGCATCATCAGTATTGATCCTGAAGAAAGCGACAGTGGTCGTTGAAAATTTTAACCGTGTGTACCTTTGTGTTGGAAGAAAGTTTAGCATTGTACTTTGATAACTACCAACACAAATGAGCTTCCATGGTACCGTTATGTTCACTTGAAAAGTGTTTTCAAGATCAACGAAAAAACAACCACTGTTAAATACTAGATACTATGATCAATCAAAACATTTTGAAAATACAAATTTGATTCATAGTTATATCTTTTCTTCCATATTGTGATGACGGGTATCGAAATAATGGACGAAATATATCGGGTGGTTGGTTCTGTACAGGCCTTGGTACGAGTATGATGAAAATGCGCTAATCGTAACCGTGTGCTTTGAAACTATAACATCATAGAAATTATCTATTCACTGGAATGAAATAATACAATATTTAGATAGACGCATACCGTACCGGTATGAACAATAGTTCATGTCTGAAATACCAGCAAGATTGGGTTTTGTACGAAATGCAAGCTAAAACTGAGTGCAAACTAAAGGACATCACACAACTGTATCAAACAAAAGCTACAAAATTTCGCGGAATCAAACGAAAAATCTTCAATTCCGTATTTCAAATGATTACGTTTTAAGTAGTCCTATTTTTGCCGTTAACAGGTCACGCAGAAGCAATCGGAAATGATCTTGTTTGTTGTTTATCGATGTTAAGATCAGTGGCGTACGCCATTTTTGTATAGGTGCATGTGGGATATGTAAGCGATACCGCATGCAACGAATTTTGAGCTTTTCAGTCTTTTTGCTAAAAATATAACACTACCCATCGAACGATCTGAAACATTTCTTTGTCCTATTTAAACGTCATTATTCTATCTCTTCTCAATTTTATAATTTCGTTCCGACTTAAGTCTTCTATAGATAATTTCCACACACAACTGCTGTTCCCCTGGAACTCGCCTTTGATATTCTAACGAAATAAACTCAAGGAATCAAGAGAAAGATACAATATTGTAGTTCAGAACCCCTATGTTATTTGCTTTACATATGGTAAAATTTTGCGACATTATACTGTCATTACGTATATATGGTATACGGTGTACTATAGTACTGTTATCCATAAGGCTTTGTGATCGAGTTTTAGACGCACAATTTTGTATCTTCCTGCTTGCTCTGATAAAAACAAAACGATGAAGAAAAACCTTTCCTGGACATAGTTTTCCTTCCTTAATTTCTGTCCTTCCCTTTTTATCTAGGATTATTCGGTACCATTTTATTAAGAAAATTTTGTCGCGGGTTCTGTGGGAGTTATAGCAGTTGTGAACCGAACTGCACGTTGTCCGATAGGGGGCGCGACGCACAGAAAAACGAAAAACAGCCTCAATGTTTGTAGCTGCCCCTATTCCACTATGCGGCGGTCGGACTCCGTCTTAGATTGGATTTTTACAACCCTTGATATCATAACTAAAAGATCATTATGACAGAAATATAATTTAAAGTCTGACTGAAAATACAACAGAACACAAAAAAAAACATATTTTAAAAGCTATGAAATCCGTTGGGCGCTCGCTTGACAATTCTTTTAACAAATCGACGCCCGACTAAAGTGGGGTGTAAACGAAAAAGCCTATATTTCAGGAGAAGATAGAAACATCGCCGTTTTTGTAATTTGAATTTGCCATATCAATTTTTTCTTCCTGTATGGTTTTCAAGATAATACATAATCAACATTTTAAGCAAAATTTGAAAAGAGTTTCAGAGTTACAAAATTATGTGTAGAATGACGCTTATCTGTAGATCTATAAAACAATTTAGTCAGCATTTCTTCAAATGTTTTTCAGCTGGATTGTTTCCTTTTATAATCAACAGGATTCCATTCTTTTCTGAAATTGTTTTTCTTCCTTTGGGAAATCTTCATCGGAATTCTTTTTTGTCTGGCGATGGCGCCAGTTCGTTTGAAGCTTACACCTCCTCGTAAAATTTTGTTTAGTTTCATTTGTGTCATTTGATAGCCCTCGTCTGACCCGAGGCGTCTCCGAGAGGGTTTCTGTTTTTAAAGTTTCAATGAAGCAAATTAGGTCTGCATGTTTTCGTCTGATGCTATGCTTATCCGAGTTTAACGAGCGTCTAGCTTTTTGGGTGGCATTGGACATTATCGCAAACAGGGATATTTTTTCTCGTGTGGAACAGGGAGAATACGGCACCAGCGGGACAGATTGCTATATATTGTACCTGTTACAATTGTCGCGCAATAAAGGTCTTATTCTAATGTCACTGAATACGTTTGCGGCGTCGCTACGTCCGAGCTATTTGACAGAGCGTTCAACGAATTTCATCGATAAAGAAATGAAACGAAAAAAAAGAAAATAATCTTTTTACGCTTTGTGTGTTTCGTTGTCGTTTTAGTCATACCTGCACGTTTTGCATGATACTCACATTGTAAAGTAAATGGTAACACAAGTACAATTTAGGACTCTGCTACGCTGCCAACGTGTCGTATCATTAGGGAGTACCCGCTGTTATTTCGTTCGAAGAGAATATACACTTGAGGCAAGATATATATATGAGGAAAATACAACTGAGATTGTGAAAAGCTTATTTAGACAAGCTTTCTTTTTGCTTTGTTCTGTTGTTTGTGCCGTTTTCGCCATAACTGAACAAATATGTATAATATACACTGTATATATATATATATATATATATATGAGAGAGAGAGAGAGAGATGAAGAGAAAGAAAGAGAGAGAGATGATAGTTGGACGGCAGGGGGAGGGAGCAACTTCGTGATGCAAACACGTGACGCACGTAGGAGAATTTAGCGTTTGAACAGGAATATGGACAACCACGAGAGCAAATATTCGAGACGCTGCTGTTTCATTCCAAGGCAAGCAACAGTGACCACAATAGAGAAAAGGAGATTATTTGGAGAGCAATTAAAGTATATTATACAAATGTATGATCTATATCAACAATAATGTACTAACTGAGACTGGCGCATGGCATAAAGGATCGGGGTACTTAAGCGACCCCAACGCCGCCCAGGGTCAAAAATTGTTAGATAAACTTCATGAATGTGTTGATCACAGATCAGTCTTGCATTGGGATTGTTGTTTTCAGGAGACGATACTATATAGTATATTGCGAAAATGTTAACGCATCGCGATTCTATCATCAGTGACGACACACAAATGCCATGCAATGCAGCAAATTCTCGCAAGGAGACGCTGTGACATCACAACCTGCTCCATGAATTACTTGAACATTGGCCAGAATGCGCATACTGGACAATATTGCGCAAGTCCTGAGCATGACTTGATAGTACAGTGTGATGTAAATATGTCGTGAGAAAATTTCTGGTGGCGCATTGACGCCTCCAGGCGGTATAGCAGGGAATTACACTAATCACTCGGGGATACTACATGTATCAATAAAATCTGGCGGTCGTGAATTGGTGATACCTGGCGAGTTTATCCAATCAGGTTATACATTTTGCTGATTGAACGCGCTATTTTTGCTTTTTCGTTTTATTTTGATTTTATTTTAAAAGATCCCAGTTTCGACAATATCAACATTCAAAAATGAAAAAAAATTACTTCAAAACAAATCCACCTATTTCTTCAAACCTTACGTTTTACCCCAATATAAAGCGATAGATTGGTAAGGTTTATTTCGATACGAAAAAGCATGAGGTCACCTCCGATATTCTGGGGCCTAAAGATTGAAATGCCACGTCACAAAGGATTCACCCCTTGTTCCAATATGGGTCAGTCCAACAAAGGCGAAAACAGGGTCATCTCAGGTCAATCATAGGACGAAACATGGCAAAAGTCACAAATTCGGGCCAGAATTGAACAATACACATTCTGCGACAACCCCTACAAGCAGAAAATACACCTTTCTGAGCATGCTATGCCCAAGAAAAAATTCCGAGCCACTGAAGCACCCCACTGTCGTCGGATTGTTGAAAGGTCACCCGACTCTAAGGTCACCCGGTTTTTAAGGCCACCCGAATCTTAAGGTCAACCGAATGTATGTATGTAAAATCGACAAAGGATTGCGTAGATTTTTCCCATGAAATTCTACCCTGTTAAATTATATATCTATATGTCTCTCATATTAATTCGGCTTTGTGACCTGCGAACGTCGCCCCATCCTTGAAAAAATCGCTGGGATAACACCGGGCGCGATGATCAAGACAACACTGGGCTAAAATAGCAATGAGGGTACAAAACTCGTCATCCGACCGATTTTCGAGTTGTGTGGCAAGGGCTGGATGCACACTGCTGGTCTAATACGCACGCGCAAGTCAATTACAGACTCCTTCTCTTTCTGAACCTCCAGCTTGGCGTAGTGAGTTTCCACGTCCTTGTAATATCTAGGGAGTCAAGAAGTCCATCACACACACAAGAAGATCGTGGCTTCTTGGAAGATACGACTTTCAAAGAGTTTCTTGACCAGGATATTACGTCCGCAGACGACACAGTACACCATATCTACGAGAACGTCAATCAATCGACTAGATGAGACATTAATTGGGCAGGATAAAGTCTGCTCACAGGACGCGTTCCTTACAGAAAAGGTACTTAGGGAGTCTTACGGTACCCGGGTGAAAACTACGGGAGCTAAGGAAATCGCGGCGAACCGGACAAAGTGGAGAGAGTTGAAGAAAGACTGGTTGCAGTTGCAGGGTGCCCAGACCACCGCAGCAGCAGCAGAACACAGTGGACTACTTCTACTTAGGGTGATGGCTTATTACGGAAGAAGTGACTCAAACGCTAGATATCCGGAGAATGAGTGTTTATTCTCGGCAGGACATGGCCAGAAACAGGGCAGGCCTCAAGGTAAGTAAGCTCTATGTTGGACTTCAGAGAAAGATGTGTGGTTAGGGACATCGAATGGCTGCACAAGTACGTACTAGATAAAAGGCCATAGACTCTTGGCAGCCTTATCGGAGAGCAACTCGTACAAGGGGAATTAAAACCATTTTAAGCAACATGATTGACATAGCTAAGAGGATTGCCTGGTTAGAAATCCTACATCGTTTTCAGGGGGGGGGGGACGAAGCTCATTCATATAAGGCGGGTTTGGTTTGAATTCTGGGTAGAAAACTTGCGTGAGATGTTGTTTAAACGTAGTTACGAAAACCCATAGTATAAGAGGTGTCCATTGGTACAAATTAAGGTCCACAGAAGATAAAGTGTTCCGTCTTGAGCTAAAATTGCTGATATTGCGTCAAAACAACAAGGGTGGTATGGCCAGTGGTGGAGAAAAGTACGCAGTGAGGTGATTATTTACAAATAACGTTTTCGTTAGGTTGAAGGGCGTTTTTAGAATGTTAGAGACCTATGGCTATGCTGCCTTGTCCGACGGGTTGAGAACGAATAAGTGGAAAAATACCATAATTACACTAACAGTAGACCGCAGCACTTCAAACAATGTACTGTAGACCTCCGACGCGACCTGCGAACACTGATTTCTTCTCTTCTACAAAACCTTAAGCTTTATCTTCTTGACGTTTTACTGTACATTAAGTCGCTTTGCTGAAACGGCATGTTTTGTAACTCTGATTCAAAATTCAACTTTTTTACTTTTTGGACGGGACTACTTTTGACAACGACACACCATAAGGTGTGCTCTGCTCAAGAGTTCATATCAGGACAAGTCAAATGTCAGCCAATTATCAATGGTGTCACTGAGCAAACGTCGTCACCAAAAATGGCACTCCGTGTAGCTGTAATCGGCGCGGGCCCGGCCGGCCTGTGCGCGGCGCGCTACCTGTCGGCCGAACCTGACCGCTACGTGCCGACCGTGTACGAGCAGACAGCGGCGGTGGGCGGGACCTTTGTGTACACGGACAGGACGGGGACGGACGAGCACGGGCTTCCCCTGCGATCCAACATGTACAAAAACCTGAGGTACAACAAGCTGTCACAGCTATTTTCGTAACTTCTTAGTAACCTGTACTTGATGATGGACGTCCATAGCTGTAATCTAAAAAGAATCCACTTTTCAAAGTCAACGGTATCATACATGTACCGAATTTATATCAATGGAAATGTTTTATTGCAAATTCATGCCCATGGGGCTAATTGCAAGAGAAGAAAGACTAAATACATGAAATGGATGAATGCGGTCTAAGTACGCGGTGGTAAACTAAATTCTAATATACAAATTTCAAGTGGACGAGTGTACATACGATACAGAATAGGGTACTAAATCTACGTAACTATTACGGTGGTTGACTTCTTCTTTGAAGACAGTTGAAAATGACTATGTCGCACGTCTGCGTTTCGAAACAGGGTTCATTCCATGACATGTCATGAAGGGACTTCAGTTCAGAGCGCGGTTGGGAACTTTCACACTTTGCACATATACATGTAATGCCTAATGCCACGGATACAGATTACTTTGCGAAAATATTGTGCGCCATAATTGGTCTTTACATAACTGACGTGACGTGACCGAGTGCAATGGCCGAGTGGGCGTTCACCTTTCATTCGGTAGGTCGTGTGTTCGATCCAAGGCCGAGTCATACCAAAGACTTAAAAAGTGGCACATACTGCCTTCTCTGCTTAGCGTTCTGGAAAGAGAAATAGAAGTTGATGAACACACGAAACTACTGGACTTACCCCCTGCTGTAGTGATTGCACAAAGTTGTGTGGCCCAGGGCTACTGAAACGGAGATGGGCGCCTCGTGACAAATTACTGACTCGTTTAATTGAATTCCCATTTTACTACTGCGGCGACGGCGATGTGACGGCTGCTCGACCTATGATTAGCCAGAACGCTGAAAGAATCAAGAATCGATCAATGATCGCCATCACGACAGAGACTAGTTTTAAACAGGTTCCAACACAGTTGCGAGAGAGAGGGAGGAGCGTTCTGATCGGTACAAAATTATTTTATTTGTTTTCTCCAAAAGGACGAATGTTCCCAAGGAGGCGATGACCTTTCCAGACTTTCCACACGACAGCAGCCTGCCATCTTTCCTGCCACACAGGGAAGTGCTTCGGTACCTGGAGAACTATGCAGAGAACTTTGGACTTCACAATCATATTAAGGTACCGTGTGATTTGCTTGCTGGATTTCGCCTAACGAATTGGTCATTATCAAACCGATATATAAAAGTGCAGGGCGGAGACCTGCCCATAGGAAAATACACTTAAATAAGACTTCAGCAAAGCACTTACTCTGATTTCAATCCTAAAAGTTATTCTCCACCAGAAAGTCACAATGGTCATCTTGATAAACATTCGAATAAAACAGGTTGTCAAGTGGCTGAAACTCCGAGAAATGCTCACCCTATACCTTTGTCCCAATTTTCTCCTGATTCCAAACCCAAAAACTCAAATCCGTCATGAAGTCTAAAACTAAACATACTTTGACCAAAATGGCAAAGCTTAGAACCTACCTGTTCCTTCTAACCCAAAAGTCTCCAGATTGGGTCAGAATTGCCAAGGTAAGGAGGTAACAAAGATTTTAGGCGGCACTAAAATCAGGTTGAGCCCTCTACTGCGCAACTTGAATATGTGACATCTATCCTGCTGCAGATATTTGATGGGAAAATTGAGAAAATATTGTGAGGAAAGCTTTCTTGTGAACCAACGAGTAAAAACAGCTTCGATCCTTTCTCTGTTTCCCAGTTTCTGAACAGGGTTGATGTCGTGAAACCTGTCCACGTCCATGGCACCATGAAATGGCAGGTCACGACATCCAAGGTCACGGCTAAGGAAAGCCCTACAACGGAACAGTTTGATGCAGTCATGGTGTGTAATGGCGGGTACGTAGTCCAAAGTGAAGCAAATACACGTAAAGATGCAAACCCCCATTCTTATGTTATGTGTAGCCTCCATAGCAGGCTCTCTGGGGCCTTTTTCGGGTCATGATACACGCTATGGGCCATTGGATCAGCGACGGCCGGCAATCAGAGACCCAGTACAAAAAGAAATGGCCAGCAAAAGTGTATTATGAGCCCAAAAAAGGCCCCAAAGAGCATGTTATGAAGACTAGCGGTTATGTGGCACTTTTTGTATGGTTAGCCAATTACGTCCAGCCTGCTTGTCATCCTATTTGGTTTACCAGACTCCCATACGGTCAGACGTTTCAGATAACACCCGATGTCTCTCATCAGTGACACTGAAATGTCTGACCGTTTCCAAAAGCATATTTAGTTGCTTGAGTAACTGCTTTTTGGCGTATCTTATTACCTGAATGTTTAATCTTTATCGATGACGTAATTGTAGCAGCCTTTATAAACAAAAACAATCTGTTTTTCACTTCTACTGCATGCAGGAGATATTCCGTCCCGTTTACTCCGGCCATCCCCGGTACAGACCAGTTCCAGGGCAGGACCCTGCACAGCCATGACTACCGAGTCCCTGAACCGTACACTGGGAAAAACGTCGTCATCATGGGGGCTTCCACTTCAGGGATAGACCTATGTGTTGAGCTGTCTCGGGTCGCCGAACGTGTCGTCATCAGTCATTCTAACCCACCTATCATGAAAATAAACAAGCTACCTCCTAACGTTACACAAGCCCCTAGAGTAGAAAGTATCGTGGGCCCGAACACAGTCAGGTTTCAGGACGGACAAGAGTTCCTCGCAGACGATATCGTCTACTGTACAGGTTACAGCCTCAGCTTCCCATTCCTTACACCCGAATGTGGCATCACTATCAACGATGGCAGGGCTTACCCACTGTACAAGCATATCACTAACACCACCTATCCTACTATGTCGTTTGCAGGGCTCACACACCATGCCCTAACATTTGCCTTGTTTCAGCTCCAGATCAAGTTTGCTCTAGGCGTCTTGGATGGCAGCATTAGCCTTCCCTCAAAGGCAGCCATGGATCATGAAATTGACGAAGACTTTAGATCACGTCTAGAGGCAGGCCTAGCTCCACGCAAGGCCCATGCTATATTCCCTCTGTATATGTCATATGTCACAGATTTAGCAATGGTGACCAGGCAACCTTTCCCTCAGGGCCAAACCGAAATGTTTATAGATGCCTTCGCGCGTCGGTTTTCTGATCCTCAGCACTTTAGAAATGCAGAGTACAAGATAACAGGACCGGAGACATGGGAGAGGGTTCCCCACCAAAGTAAGGAACAACAGTTGTCGACTGCTAAGTAAAGTACACTACTTGTCAGAACTTTTTGATGGCGATTCGATGCTGTGTAAGTACTTCAGCTTCAGTTTTACAATGGCGATGACGATGCAGATGACAATGAAGTTTTACACATTGCCAGGAATCGCTCGATATCAGCCAAGTAACAGAACAGTATACCACTATCAAAATAAAGTCAAGTCATAACTTGCATACGCATATGTCATTACTCTTTCATGCTGTGTTGTATCTACATGTATATTGTATTGTGATATTCGGTATAAGTATATATATCATATATCTATGTAGAGAGAGAGAGTAGAGAGATGAAAATATAGGTAAAGCGAGAGAGAAAGAATTAGAGAGAGGGGGGATATATAGATATTGCGAACCGGAAAATCTTTGTGCTCATGCTGTCAATTATAAATCAAATAAAAAATGGACTATTTTTGTGGTTCGAAGGAAACATAATTTGAATCTGCCATTACTAAATACATTTCATGTTTATGATATGCTTGCAATTTATTCAACATTTACTAAACAGCTTTCAGGTTCCGTTTTTACCGGCTAAATGTAACAGAGCATTACTCTCATCATAAACATACTTCTAGAGAATAGACACTGCCTTTGGTAACATTAAGCTATGTACATTTTCAATTTACCAAACTTTACGGGACAGCAATGATTTAGCATCTACAGCACACTTGAGTTACCACATCGATTGAGAGCTAATGAGCAGAAAACAATATAATCACACTGGCATGAAAAGATTACTCACAGATCATCGAACTCTGAACCAAAACACCGCGTTTACAGTCATATCATTGCATAGCACAACGGCAAGAACAACTATACAGCCTATGGTATCATATTAGCCATTATTTCGTACAAAAATAGGATTATGGCCCAGACCTACCTACAAAGTGACAATTCTTCTAATGGTACACTCTCTACAAACTGAACTTTGGTCACACATTCCTGCCAGGGGCGATGACATATCTCGACCGCAGCACTCCAATAGACTGTAACCCTCCGATGCAACGCTGGACGTCCAAAATTTTAGCTACCGCGATGTCTTCCCCTTTACAAACCCTTTACTTCTCTTCTCCACAAGTTCCGAAGAGAACTCCATTTCCTGTCTACTCACAGATAGCACAGACACGATATGTGGGGTAGGGTAGCGGCGTCACCATCAGGAGATTTTACTCAAATGGCATCTTTGTAACTCTACACCAACGAAGATGTAGTCTTTTACTTTTTGAACGGAACTACTTTTAGTTGAAGTGATTCGGACGTGAGACCTCTGCACAAGAGTTCATCTCAGTTCGCGTTGATTGTCATCCACCTGTTAATGTCACTGAGCAAACGTCGTCACCAACAATGGCACTCCGTGTGGCTGTAATCGGCGCGGGCCCGGCCGGCCTGTGCGCGGCGCGCTACCTGTCGGCCGAACCTGACCGCTACCTGCCGACCGTGTACGAGCAGACAGCGGCGGTGGGCGGGACCTGGGTGTACACGGACCGGACGGGGACGGACGAGCACGGGCTTCCTGTGCACTCCAGCATGTACAAAAACCTGAGGTGCAGTATCGTTTCACTGCTATTTTTTGTAAACTTTAATGACTTGCAGCAGGTGGGTCTGAGTATAGTCCTAAAAGCAGGTGGTTCTGAGTGTTGTCCTAAAAACAAGGTTATAGCATTATACTATCAACAGCACTATACAATCTTCTTAAGTTTGACCTCCGCATACATTATCACCGGAATCATGCTAATCTATTTCTGGTGTCCGTGTGTACGTTGATAAGGTATATGCATATAATTCATTCCACGGCGGCTATTAAAGCACTTCATCATTTTAGTCAACTGTGACTTACTCGAAGACCCGTACGATAGCTTAAGCCTTTGTCACACATTCAGGACCGAGCCCCGACCTTGTCCCCCACCCCGATCACACCTAACCAAGGTTAGCGGTAGGTTGGGAGTAGTCGGACCAGTTTTAGGACCATATTAGAATAACCACTTACCCCTTGCTCTCGGTTTAGTGCCAGCTATGGTTTGGGGAAGGATAGCAGTGTGATAGGGATGTCATTGTCCGCTATGACTGACAGCTAATAAAAGTATATCGCAATACTTCTATACACAACTCTCTCACGTGACAAAGGTATGACAAATTGCTGTGTTGTTTACTTCTGTGTCCTTGTTGAGTCCCTCTGGAGGACACAAATGATTTTATCTATTTCTGCTAAAACAAGGACCAACATCCCAAAGGAGGCGATGGTCTTCACGGACTTTCCTTACGACAGCAGCCTGCCATCTTACCTGTCCCACAAGGAGGTGCTTCGGTACCTGGAGAACTACGCAGAGCACTTCGGACTTCACAAGTATATCCAGGTATTCTCCTTATTTGGCTGAATAGGTTTAAGCTGACATTTGACGACGGTACAGTATATTCAAGTTGGGAAAAGGGAAGAACATATTACATGGATAGTTGTTTTTGTTTGCTAACCAACTGTGCGAACATTGCTTCTCAGACTTGTCTTTGTTTCTCAGTTCCTGACCAGGGTTGATGGCGTGAAACCTGTCCATGGTACCATGAAATGGCAGATCACGACATCCAAAGTTACGACTCCAGACAGCCCCACAACGGAACAGTTTGATGCAGTCATGGTTTGTAATGGCAGGTACGTAGTCGGAGAAATTTCTAGAGTTACCATTTGAAGGAGTGTAGCTTCCTACATAAAGCTTACTTGTTTTTTTTTTCAATACTCCACATGATCGTCAAAAATTACTTATCAAACATTAACATACACATTTTAGCGACTGTTGTGGCATGTTCGTAGCCCTTTATAGTTTGAAGTTTAAAATATAAGGTTTGCGCCCAACTGGAGTGGCCTCTATACATAATACATTAACAAAACCTTTGCATTTCCTCTGCAGGCGATATTCCGTCCCGAACACTCCGGCCATCCCCGGTACAGACCAGTTCCAGGGCAGGACCTTACACAGCCATGACTACCGAGTCCCTGAACCGTTCAGCGGGAGAAACGTCGTCATTCTCGGAGGCTCAGCCTCAGGAATCGACATTTGTGTGGAGCTTGCTCAGGTCGCTGAACGTGTCGTCATCAGTCATTCTAACCCACCTATCATGAAAATTCACAAGCTACCTCCTAACGTTACCCAAGCCCCTAGAGTAGAGAGTATTGTGGGTCCGAACACAGTCAGGTTTCAGGACGGACAAGAGTTCCTCGTAGATGATATCGTCTATTGTACAGGATATAGTCTCAGCTTCCCATTCCTTAAACCTGAATGTGGCATCACTATCAACGACGGCAGAGCTTACCCACTGTACAAGCATGTTCTTAACACCACCTATCCAACAATGTCATTTGTAGGTCTACCGCGCAATGCCCTAGCTTTTGCCTTGTTTCAGCTCCAAGTAAAACTTGCTCTAGGAGTCTTGGATGGCAGCCTTAGTCTTCCCTCTAAGGCTGTCATGGATCATGAAACTGAACAAGACTTTAAATCACGTCAAGAGACAGGCCTACCCCCACACAGAGCCCATGATGTCTTCCCTCTGTATATGTCATATGTCACAGATTTAGCCATGGTGACTGGCCAACCTGACCCCAAGGGCCAGAATTCTATGTTTGCAGACTCTATCATGAATGTGTTAGCTGATCCTCAGCACTTTAGAAATGCAGAGTACAAGATAACAGGACCGGAGACATGGGAGAGGGTTCCCCACCAAAGTGAAGAACAGCAGTTGTCGACTGCTAAGTAAAGTACACTACAAGTCAGAGCTTTTGATCGCGATTCGATGCTGTGTAAGTACTTCAGCTGCTTCAGCTGAAAGGTTGACTCTCACTGTACTTGGGGCACCGTTGCGGCACTGCGGGGTTTATTCACTGCGGCACTGTTTTGTTATTTTCGCGATTTTAAAAAATTCAGATAGTGTGTAATACGTTAAAGTATGACTTAGAAGACAAGAAAATACACAAAACGAAAGAAAATTCGTTCTGTATCTCTGAAGAATTCGTTGAGTCATCTACGAATCCCGCAGTGCCGCACCAGTGCCCCAAGTGCAGTGAGAGTCCACCCTTACAATGGCGATGGCGATGCGCACGACAATGAAGTTTTACACATTGCCAGGAATCGCTCGATATCAGCCAAGAAACAGAACAATATAACACTATCAAAATAAAGTCAAGTCGTGACTTGCATATGCACATGTCACTACTCTTTCATTCTGTGTCGTATATACATGTATATTGTATTATGATATCCGGTATACGTATATATATCATATATCTATGTAGAGAGAGAGAGTAGAGGGATGAAAATATAGATAGAGCGAGAGAGAAAGAAATAGAGAGAGGGGGGGGGGTATATAGATATTGCGGACCGGACAATCTTTGTGCTAATGTTGTCAATTACACATCAAATATTCAAAAATGGGCTATTTTTGTGGTTCTGAGAAAACATGACTTAAATAGTCCATTACTAAAAGCGTTGCATGTTTATGATATGCTTGCACGTGACTGTAAATACAGAAACAATTGATTCAACATTTACCAATCAACTTCCAGGCTCCAGTTTCACTGGCTACATCGATTAATGTACCATACTCATACATAATGTGTCATAAACATACTCACACTGCCTTTGGTAACATTAAGCTAGGTACATTTTCGATTCACCCAACTTTTACGGGACAGCAATAATTCAGCATTTACAGTAAACTTGAGTTACCACACCGGTTGAGGGCTAGTGAGCGGAAAACAATATAATTACACTGACATGAATAGATTACTTACAGATCAATGAACTCTAAACAAAAAGACAGTGTTTACAGTCACAACATTGCATAGTACAACAGCACAAAACAACTATAAAGCCTATGGCATCATATTAGGCATTTAAAAAAAGGATTACGTCCCAGACCTACCTACGCAGTAACAATTCTTCTAATGGTACAGTCCCTACAAACTGTAATTTGGCCGTACATTCCCGCCAGGGGCGCTGACATTCTTCGACCGCAGCACTTCCAACAATAGACTGTAAACCTCCGATGCGCTGGACGTCCAACATTCCAGCTAGCTTGATGTCTTCATCTTTATAAACCTTTTACTACTTCGTAGACGCCTTACTACAGCAGATCTTGCTCAAATGGCATATTTGTAACTCTAAACCAACGAAGATGTAGCATCTTAGTTCTTGGATGGAACTACTTTTGTCAAAGTGATTCGGACATATGACCTCTGCTCAAGAGTTCATCTCAGTTGACCCATTTATGTCAGTGAGCAAAAGTGGTCAGTACAAACACGAATGGCACTCCGTGTGGCTGTAATCGGCGCGGGCCCGGCCGGCCTGTGCGCGGCGCGCTACCTGTCGGCCGAACCTGACCGCTACCTGCCGACCGTGTACGAGCAGACAGCGGCGGTGGGCGGGACCTGGGTGTACACGGACAGGACGGGGACGGACGAGCACGGGCTTCCTGTACACTCCAGCATGTACAAAAACCTGAGGTGCGATATCCTGCCACGGCTATTTTTTGTAAACTTTAGTGACTTGCAACAGGTGGTTCTGAGTATTGTCCTTAAGCCCCGTTTACATATCAAGAATTTAGCTCGGCCGAGTTGTCAGCGAGCTCTAAATTACGAGGAGGCATGAACCTGATGCCTACGAACAAATGGCAGAGTTTCTTCGTAGGTATCAGGGTCATACCTCCTCGTAATTTAGAGCTCGCTGACAACTCGGCCGAGCTAAATTCTTGATTTGTAAAGCCGGCTTAAAAGCAGGTGGTTCTGAGTGTTGTCCTAAAAACAAGGTTGCAGCATTATACTAGTATCTTGATTCAATCTTCTTACGTTTGACCTCCGCATACATTATCACCTCAATCATGCCAATCTATTTCTGGTGTCCGTAGATAGGGTATATGCATATAATTTATTCACGGCTATTAAAGTACTTCATCATTTCAGTCAACTGTGAGTTACTCCCAGTGTGATACATACGCATGTACGATAGCAATAAAGAACCAGCATCCACAGTTCTTTAATATATGAACACAGTATATCCCCTTTGGTTATACTTCGAGTCAGGCCTACAGAAAGGATGGTTAGGCCTCTTATGGAATTTCCTTGTGGAAAAACTGGTTCAGTGGTAGCCCAAGACAACAGTTGGTCTCCTAGGATGGGGTTTTTTGCCAAAACATCAAATTTGAAACAGATGCTTCAAACATCAAGTATCAGTGAGCATGGATGCAGGAATGGATGTATGTTACGTGTTAATATGTGTCAACTTGTAGGTAAGGGGGTCGTATATGATGTGTAGTGTTCTTTGTGTTATTCGTTTCCCTCATGCAGGACCATTACTGATAGCCACTATAAGTACTTTAGGAATGACTTGCAGTATAGTCAAAGGAAAAGTAAATGTACTAAGCCTGGGAGTTTCTGTAGTGGATGTTGATTCTTCATTGCTAGAATGTTCATAAATCCATCAAGAACTCGACCAAGGACTTAAAGCCCGAGCAGTCTTCCTTGATATTTCAAAAGCATTTGACAGGATTTAAATTTGGCATACGGGTTTACTCTATCAAGTACGATAACTAGGAGTCACCGAAGGCAGAGAGACGTTATTAATGAAGTGTACTATGAATGGCTACCTTTGTAATCAATGTAGATGTACCACAATTAGTATAGGTCTATAGTCTATACACAATTCTATCACGTTACAAGAGTACGTCAAACTTCTGGCTTTTTTTACTAAGGAGGCGTTCTGATAGTTACAAATGAATTCATTTTCCTACAAAAGGACAAATCTTCCGAAGGAGGCGATGGTCTTCCCAGACTTTCCTTACGACAGCGGCCTGCCATCTTACCTGCCCCACAAGGAGGTGCTTCGGTACCTGGAGAACTATGCAGAGAACTTCGGACTTCACAAGTATATCCAGGTATCCTCGTGATTTGGGCGAATGGGTTCTATGAAACCAAGAAATGACACTACAACGGTTATAAGTTAGGAAAGGGGATAAAAACATTACATTGGATAGTTGTTTCGGAAGCTAACGATTTGGTCCACCGAGAGATGCTAATACAGTATATATAAGTTAGGATATATGCCAAAACATGAATAGTTGTTTTTGTTTGCTAATCAAATTTCAGTCTCCTCTTCTCCAGTTCCTCACCAGGGTTGATATAGTGAAACCTGTCCACGTGACACCTGGCGACATGAAATGGCAAATCACGACATTCAAGGCCACGGCTCCAGAGAGCCCAACCACGGAACAATATGATGCAGTCATGGTCTGCAATGGCGGGTACGTAATTGGATATAAAGGAAAGACGTGTATAGTCTGACAACACTCAACAACGCACTTATGTGGCACTTTTTGCACAGCTAGTTAATTGCGACCCAGCACAAATGTAAGGTAAATGGCTATAGGATCATAAGATGGCGAAAATATCATTGCTGTATCAAGTTTCCATTTGGCCAATGTCTAGTTTTCCAGCTAAACCTGGAGACTGACACAGGCAGTCAACTGTATGTTGCTGCTCATAATTCGACGCGTCATCGTCGATACAACCTGGCATGCTTGTAGCGACCTCTAAAGACAAACGAACATTTTGTTTCATCTCTCCTGCAGGCGGAATTCCGTCCCTTTCACTCCTGCCATCCCCGGTACAGACCAGTTCCAGGGCAGGACCTTACACAGTCATGACTACCGAGTACCAGAACCGTTCACTGGAAAGAACGTCGTCATCATGGGAGGCTTGGCCTCGGGGGTCGACATTTGTGTTGAACTCGCACAGGTCGCCGAACGTGTCGTCATCAGTCATTCTAACCCACCGATCGCGAATATACAAAATCTTCCTCCAAATGTAACTCAAGCCCCTAGAGTAGAGAGTATCGTGGGTCCGAACACAGTCAGGTTTCAGGACGGACAAGAGTTCCACGCAGACGATATCGTCTATTGTACAGGATATCGTCTCAGCTTCCCCTTCCTGACTCCTAACTGTGGCCTCACTGTCATCAAAGGCAGAGCTTACCCACTGTACAAGCATGTTCTTAACACAACCTATCCTACTATGTCGTTTGTGGGTATCACAAGTCATGCCCTAACATTTGCCTTGTTTCAGCTCCAGATCAAGTTTGCTTTAGGGGTCTTGGATGGCAGCCTTAGTCTTCCCTCTAAGGCAGCCATGGATCATGAAATTGACCAAGACTTTAAATCACGTCTAGAGGCAGGCCTACCCCCACACAGAGCCCATGATGTGTTCCCTCTGTATGTATCATATATTACCGAGCTAGCCATGATGACCCGCCAGCCTGACCCTCAGGGCCAGACTTCTATGTGTGATGACTCTATCTCGCGTCTATATTCCGATCCGCAGCATTTTAAACATGCAGAATATAAGATAACAGGGCAGGAGACATGGGAGAGGGTTCCCCACCAAAGCTAGCAAGTAGACTTCTGAGTAAAGCGTACACCACTGCATTCCTGTCAGAACAGTTAAAACTATTTGATGTTGTATATTGATTGAAAAAATCTCTACAGCTTTACGGATAGCGTTCATTTATGTAACAAATTCATTAGCGCCGTCTCAATGACGTCAAGCCATGACGTGCATGTACATGTACATGTACATATCTCACATTGCTTTTATGATGTGTTGTCTTTTGTATGTATCTACATGTGTATCTAAACCAAAAGTATATATGATATCGGTTCGTCCATCGGGAAGCGATGAGGACCTTGACTTCAGATCAATTCTGTTCAGTTGCCCTTGTGGGTATGATATAGCTATAGCGCATTTACAGTCATAACATTGTATACTGGAACAACACTAAACCATACAGCCTGTGGTATCACATTGTCCATTTTTTCGCATAAAAACAAGATAACGTCCCAGGCCTAACCACGCAACTTCATGTATGGTACAGTAGCTTGAACATGCAGAGTATAAGGGCTGGAGGCATGCATGTTGGAAAGGGTTTCCCACCAAAGTGAGCTGTCTGATACAGCAAGGGCACTTTTGTCATATTGTCTTAACAATTTATAGCGATTCAATGTTTTGCACTAACATCAGGAAAAGTTTTTTGTTTTTTTTATATTAAGTTTGCTTCCCTAAGGACCAAGCTTGTTATAAATGTTAAACATTTTTTTTAATCCAAAAAGCTTCCCAATTTCAGCAAATATACAATTTCATAAATGTGAGTGACATTGCCTATCTTGCTTTTTTCCATTTCGTACATAAATTCGTATATACATACATATAAAACCTGTGTGTGTGAGTATTGTGCTATTATAATGATTGGGTATTGATATTATAGTATTATCAAACTGCCATACCAATATTACATGACTAAAGATATAGCGCTTGCCTTGTACATAATATTGTAATGTTTTGTCAGCATAAAATATTCACATTTTTAGGTATATACTTAACATCAACATCCCTTTCCAATGTAATGAAATGCATACTGAGAAGCTTATCAATGTACTAGCACCGTTCTGTAGTGGGTTGTGTGGCCCATGGGCTATAGAAACAGTGATGAGCACCACCCCTACACACGAATAGGTTTCTTAAGCTAAGGGCACAACCGGCCGTACGTGCAATTTGTCCGTACGTTTTTTGGGAGGCCACGTCCGCCACGTATTTCTGAAAACGTTCAGGCTGTACAGGGCAGGCGCGTCGCCCGTACTGGTACGTACGGGGGCGAATCCTCAGCCCGATGGCACTCAAAGTTTTGCCTGCGCGTAAAGTTCTACGGTGTGTCTGCATGCTCCAAAATCCATCGGATTCCCTACGAGTTCGTACGTAGGCGGTACTTACTACTTACGGATCCTAAAAGATTGCCACTGTTTTTGGCACGTAGACAGCACATATTTGCACGTACGGCAGATTGTCCCCCTAGCTTAAAAGACTTGCTAAAACTAAAAAGTGGTCTTCAGCAAACATCAAAGTGCGAGTCGCAGTAGAGCCATGACTGCGGCTGAAATGCCGCCCGCGACCGGCAGGGTGACCACCCAGGCAAACACGATGTTGCGGAACAGTTTCCAGTCCACCGACGTTCGAGATCTCAGCCACCCGACGAAAACAATTGAACCGACCTGCAAGTAGAAAGGCAACTTTTTCACAAAAAATGCAAAATTCCTTCCCAATACCCTGTTGTCAAGCTATTCTGACACAACAATATGCCATTAGGCTCATCCTATAGTATTATGTGAGATTAAGAATTACCTTCTTCTTCTAACAGAAGAAGAAACAGAATGGAAAAGAACATACCAGCAAAAAATATCTATCCCCTACCAGGGAAACATATTACAACAAGAACACCATTCAACACTCCATTACCTCCATGGAAATATAAGTATTGTTTTCGGTTTGACTTGACTCGGGTTCAAATACGTTCAGCAGACTGACTTGGCCCAGGTCCAATTTTGTTCAATCAAATTCACCTTGCGTTCTTCACTTATTGTGACAAACAAAGCCCAAGACGCACTGTAAATCTATTCATTTTTGCAGAAACTTGATTTGGGGTAAAAGGGATAAGGAGCCTGTGTTTCAAAATTCAAGTTCACAGTTGAAATAATTCTGTAGTATAGTACTAATACATTTGAAGGGCATACCCCAGACATTATGAATCTGACGCAGAGAAGTAATAACAAAAGTAAAACCACCGTGAACTTTTCAATACTTACAGTATCAAGAGTGAATCAAATCGACTTTAAAACAAAGCCTTACCTTGCAGTGTGTTGTACTGATAGGAATGCCGATGTTGGACGCAATAAGTACAGTAGTAGCTGCTCCAATCTCGATAGTGAATCCACTGTGAAGGTAGAACCAAAAATAAACTAATCTATTTTAGTTTGATTCAATCTAGTATTTGCTGTGGACATAAATGTATGAAAGAAACATTCTAAAGATATAATTCAAAAGGCCAAGTGTACAAGTTTTTTGGCAAATATGAAATATTTTCAAGACAAAAATGATAACACAACAATATATAGTAATAGACTGAAACATATTAGGTTGGAAACCTAGGAAGAGTACATGATAACTGCCTTGTCATATCTTATCTAAAATTCAGGCTGCTTTTTCAGCTATTCATATGATAAGAACATTGATTTAAAAACAGAAAATGATAAATAGGTACTTAAAACTAGGGCTGGACTGCACCACTCACCTAGAAGGGGTGATAGGGGTCAGGTCCTCTCCAACTGTTTTGATGACCCGGCGACCCAGTACCCACAATCCGATGATCAAGCCTGCTCCTCCATAGAATAAGATCCAGATCGGTGTAGCCGACTTCTGGGCAACGTTTCCGTCCTGGTAGATCAGCCACAGTGCCACCACGGGGCCGATCGCATTACTGCAGATAAGGATGGACATATAGAAGGGGCAAAAGGATGAGAAAAATAGATATTGCTTCATTTTGTAAAAGCTTTGAATCTTCCACTAGTTCTGAGTGTCTCTGAGTGTGTGTGTGTGTGTGTGTGTGTGTGTGTGTGTGTGTGTGTGTGTGTGTGTGTGTGTGTGTGTGTGTGTGTGTGTGTGTGTGTATGTGTATGTCTGTGTGTCTGTGTGTATGTTTGTGTCTGTGTCCATTCCCAATATACAGGATGGAATTCACTCCTTAGTGCTGCTATTTCTGGGACTAGAGGGGTTACAGAGGACTTTGTCTGCGATCTCAGATTATCTTTTATCATTGATGTAAGCATGTAGGTTCAAAGAAACAGAAACCGTAGAAGCTCCATCATACCTGACATCATTTCCTCCGTGGGCAAAAGCTCCAAATCCTGCAGTTAGCACCTGAAGAAACTGGAACAACTTTCCGACTTCGGGCGTGTCCTGGGCTTCTCTGATGTTCACATGTGTGTTTACATCTTCGTGGTCTTCCAGTTTCTCCACATCTTTTGATGGCAAGCTGCTATTGGCTGTATCTTCCTCTGGGGCAGTGCTTAAAACCGCTCCGTAGCAGGTATGTCCGTTCGCTGAAGATGTGTCCTTTATATTTGTACGTACATCTGTTGGAGAGATCGTGCCATTTTGGAGGACAATCGATATTATACTGTTTGCCTGGAGAGCGTTTCTAAAGTTCTCTTCTCCCTCCGTTTCTTCATAAGCCATGTTAACACCGCTTGACTGGGGAGCGTCTCTAAGGTTCCCCTCTCTCTCTGTTTCTTCAAAGGTCATGTTGCAATGAGCCTTGTCTTCTTGAACCTCATACTTAGATATAATGACAGAGTTTGCTAGTTTGGTGTTGGGTAGTGTGGAGAGATGTTCGATGGATTGACGCCACATGCACTGTGAGGGCACCTGGGACAACTTGGCCTCGTGAATTTCTGAAAAGCAAAATGTCAGTTTCTCAAATTGAGAACTTCTAGAAACAGTATCTGATGAATTCTGGCAATGTTTAATAGTATGGATGTATGGAGGAGTATGATAGTATGATATATAATTTAAGGGAGGTCAGGAAAACTATATACTATCTGGATGTGACTGCTACTAGCAGACTTTCACGCTGAGCCCACTTCGTTAAAAGTTTTACAAAAATGGAGGCAGCAAAGCCAACAGGTACCAAGAAGTAACCACACAGACCAACTCCCATCCCTACATTCAAATTTTCAAAAAGCCAACCATGGTCTAGGAAAACTAAGGTCAGTCATCATCAGGAAAGTTTTTGAGTGTTTTATTGATAATATTTACTGCAGGATAATAATAAAAAAAAAAGAATTTTGTTCTCACCTTGGATTTTTCTTCTCATCCAGGGCACAAGGAACAGCCAAACCAGCAGACCAGTCAGCAGCCCTCCCCCAAAACTCAGGATAAACACTCCATACAGGGGAATCTTGTCAAATCCCAACACTGCACATACGGACAACATGAAATACCATAGGTTAGGTATCATATCAAAGATTAAAGGCATATATTAACTGACAGAAACCTATCATGCAAATGAATTTCATAATTGACCTGATTTGCATAATTGCTGCAAAGGTCTAACAATCCATCAAGTGGTAAATGATAGAAATTGGATACTTGTGACATGTGTAAGTTTGTTTAAGGTGTCCAGAACCATGATTAGATTCATAGACGTATGAGGTCTCTGAACTCTTGTTTGGCTTGTGTCATCACAAGCCTGACAAAAGATGAGCCAGAGTCACACATTATCATACCAAAGACACTTTTGTAAATTTCTTTTTAAATTAAGATTAAGATTTGATGTCTCCATGGCAAATGACGTCATCCATAAAAATAAACTTCACAAATTGTAATATGAAAATTCAACTTCTATACTTACATGGCGCTCCTGTGTAGAATATAGAAAACAGATTGATGATTATGGTGAATGTATAAAATCCTGGAAGGAACTTCAGTCCAATTTGGGCTGCCTGGTCCTACATAGAAAATAACAACAATGTTAATACTAGGATTTTTCACAAGTATTGTGTGTGTGTGTATGTGTGTGTGTATGTGTGTGTGTGTGTGTGTGTGTGTGTGTGTGTGTGTGTGTGTGTGTGTGTGTGTGTGTGTGTGTGTGTGTGTGTGTGTGTGTGTGTGTGTGTGTGTGGCAGTGTGTGTGTGTGTGGCAGAGAGCGTGTGTGTTTCTGTGCATTGCTTGTGTGTCTGTGCACAATGCAGCATTACCATACTTCAGTGCTGCTAACGTTATATCATGAGACAGGTGTGAAGTCTGCCATCTCCAGATACCTTGTTCAACTGGCAAAGTTAAACCATCTTCCTAAGTTAATTTGTAGATGGCCTTGGTGACAATACTAGGAAATTCAAATGGCTAGAAAATATGCATATTTAATAATGATCTTGTCCCAGGGGAGTGAAGTATTGTTTTGTTTTATTTTCTGTCTGTCTGTCTGTGTTTCTGTCCGTGTGTCTGTTTCTCTGTGTGCCTGTACTAACCTTTTTCAAGATGAAGAACTCCACAAACTTAAAGAATGCTGAAGTGATGAGTCCAGATAAGACGGGAGAGATGACCCAGGAACTAACTGAGGATTAAAAGAAAATTATTTTCCTTTTACACTTCAGATAATAGTAAAACAGTTAAGCTTGGTTGCTCTTTCCACAACGCCGCCATGCGATTAAGAGATGTAACACTACTTCATCTTTATCCGGGGTACCTTTTTCACGCGGCGGCCATGATAGATCTAAGACGAGGTTAAGGAGACAAACAGACAAAACGTATTTTTAAAGTCAATTTCCATTTAGTTTTTCCCAAAACCATACAAATTTTCACAATATAAGATAAAATAATAAATGTTATAACTAGTGTTATGCACCGAAATATGTAGCAATTTAGAGTAGCATAGACTGATCCTATAGAGATGCAAATTAATGGTGCATCAAGAGATGCAAAATAAAAACGTAATAATGCAAATCTTTGAAGAACATGCAGCCATCTCATTGGTCGAGTTTCTAATTACCATGCTATTATTGGCTGAACTGCTAATTATGAAGGACAGTCTTTTGTCTGCCTCATTGACCTCGTATTTTAGCTCTAGGCTGACAAAATGGCGGATACATCTAGCTGCGGCGACATGGAAGCGTGAACACACTGAGTAAGGTGTACTAAACTCTAGATTTTCGTTCCATCACATCTTCTTTAACCTTGTAATTTACTGTGGCATTCTATAAAATTAGTATCCATTTCAACAATTTAAGTTTATGGCATATGAATACTCATGCTGCTTTGTGCGATTTGCAATGTGGGTTGAAACATTTTATTTTTGGACACGGCCGAAAATGAATGCACGCGCGCGGATGGTATCCATATAATCAAATCAACATGGCTTTAGTTATCATATTGGGTAAATTTTGATGGAGATCTTCGACTGCATTATAGACTTACCAATGAGTGCGACTTGGACCCAGTTGACGCCCTTTGCCCCCGCTGCCACCAGTGTAAAGCCGATGGTGGCTCCCACAATGCTGTGGGTGGTAGACACCGGTAACCGGGCAAAGGTGGCCACCAGCAACCATACACCGCTGCCTGGAAGTCATGAAAGTGTTTAAAAATCACGCACAACTGAAATAATCTACAATATGAATGCTCTCTACTTAGGTCCCCATTCCAATATTGTGCGACCTGAACTGCATTTGTGTAACCCCGGATTTCATAATTGAAATATCATGCAAAAATACTGTACTTTTGACAAATTTTACACGTAAATGTGGAAATTGGCACACCGAATCCATATGTGTTTTTGACACACTATTGACAGAGACACAATGTAAAAACTATATTGAAATGGCAACAAAATACACCGAAAATTAGGTTTCTCTGTCTATGACATGCATTCAGCGCTCTGTCAACTTGCATGGTAGCAAGGGAGTTGCAGCGAGGTCGCCACACTAGTGGAATGGTGTTGTTACCTACTCTCAAAAGTACATTTGCGGCGTTGTTCAATGCACTAGGAGGACACTAGTGGGAAAGTGCATTCAGCACCAAGGACAGGACCAGTGAGTCACTGGCATCCATCCCTAGGCCGGAAATCACTGCATGGAGCCGAGGTGTTTTCAATGTTGGATGGAGTTTTGACCACGCTACTTGGTAGCCGGTTGGCCAAGATGTATACCACAGCATTGGCCATGTGAAACATTGTTACACCAAACTACACAAGACGTAAAGAGAATTTCATGGGCATTATTAGTGTACATTTTTACGTATACATTTCTATTTTTCGTTTCCGCCAACAGCCCGGACGGGCCCCGGTTTGGAAATATGACGTTAGACTTACCTGATAAAGCGGCCACATTTCCGAACATGAGCAGCTCCTCCGTGCCATTGTACACGTTCACGTCCACGATGCCCTTCCGTATCGTGTCCGACACTTTGGCACCGACCAGTATGGCTCCCAACAGCTCAAAGACACTGGCGAGAACACAGGCCTGTCGTAGGGTCAACACTTTGGCGCCGACAGACGTCCCGATGGAATTGGCGACGTCGTTGGCTCCGACGGCAAAGGCGAGAATAAAGGCGATGACGAACCCAACAATGACCGTCCACAGTAAGTCTTCCATCATGATGCTCTTTGTTTGATCTTCAAAGTCAAGTCAATAAATGCAGTTCCTTTTCTTGAAACAGGTTAATCGCCAGGTGTCGTGGACTGGGTAGGTCTTTTCTACTGGTCTTCACACCTTTCTGTAGACAAGAAGAAGGAATACAATACATCTTGATAAGAATAAAGGTAAAGTTAAAGGTTGTCCCACGGCCTTTTTAGGCCGAAGAGGCACTGGGTTGTTAATCCACCGAGTCTAGGCACGGCATTGGAAGGCGGTGCCCCTTCCTCTTCTACCACCACCTTCTACCTCCCCAAACGAAGCCAGGTACTCACTTAACATGTACACCTGGGTGGACTGGGAAAAGTCGTGTTATGTCTGAGTATGTTATTGGAAAGCGGGGCCCTTCCCTCTATTTCAACCGCCTTTTACCTCAAGCGAAGTTAAGTAAACATTTTACACCAGGTGGAGTGAGGAAAGTCGTACCAAGTGCCCTCCCACAAAGTACCGTCTAGACGGAAATGTCAGGAATTGAACCCGTGACCTCTAGATTCCGAGCCGAACACACGCGTGCACAAGACATTCTCCTGTGCAGAGGGACGCACAGTCCTGTCCAAACTCCATAGGCTGAGTCAGCTAGCCGTTGGGGACCGTGCGTAGGAGGATGACGCAAGAACAATCCCGGTACAGTCGCACTGATTGGATATACAGATAACATTGCATACTCAGCTATGCTTTGATCACGTTTCCAAACCGGCGTTCGGTCGGTCAGTTTACATTGTAAAAAAGCTAATAAATCTTCATTTGCATAATTTGTGGACATGTATTGATATACACTTTTATCTTTCGTTTGCACAAACAACTAATGCCATTACTAATGCCTTATGCGAACTCAAAACGAAACGGACAATGTCTATTAATTCAGGAATGTTGTACAAACTTGCACTAACATTATAATTGATATCATGATATGAAAGAATCCGATGCGTCGATCAACAAGTATGGGCTTTAAATTCTGGTGCAACAGCTAAAGAAATACTGGTAATTATTAATTGACGAAAATGTCATTACTATGGTGACGCTATCTCTGACACGAACACAATGGTACATGGCGTTCTCGTGGTGTTGAACGTGCTTGGCAAAGTCAGGAGGCGCCATGCACAACGCACACCTTCAGATGGACTCTCATTGCACTTGGGGCACAGGTGCGGCACTGCAGGGTTCGTCCACTGCGACACTGTTTTGTTATTTTCGTGATTTTCAATAATTTAGACATTGCGTAATACGTAAAAGTATGACTAAGAATACAACAAAATACAAAAAATGGAAGAAAATTCGTCCTTTATCTCTGAAATTCGTTGAGTCATCTACGAACCCCGCAGTGCCGAATAGGTACCCCAAGTGCAATGAGAGTCCACCTTTCGAGAGTGACGCCTACGTGGTCCCATGGCATGCCGTGCCGCTGCTGAGCTATATTTTGGCCGGTCGGGCTCCGTACATTTTTTTTAACCCGGAGTTAAAATAACCCCGGGACCCGGTGAGAAATAGACGCCTTGACCTACCCGTGAGAATTAATCTCCAGGCAGATCCTACAATGGCATAAGATGGTACCAAACTGGTCAAGGAGTGTAGTCAGCCCAAAGGTGTCCATTTTCGTGGTAGTGAAACACACTCGTAAGCCGGCTTTTCTCCTCCTTTTAATACTATCTTATGCTACCGTAGGATCTTCTTGGAGATTACCGAGAGGTGCCTGTGCTGTATCCGGCAGGTTAACGGGACAGTATTGTGGCTTCGGAGCCCGGCCGGGTCTACATCCCCGACGGGCACCGGCGCAATAGTAAAGGTGCACTCTCACTGCACTTGCGTCACGCTTGCGTCACTGCGGGGTTCGTTCATTGCGTCAATTTTTCTTTGTTATTTTCTCCGATTTTTTTTATAATTTAGATATTGCGTAATACTTAAAAGCATGACTTAGAAGACGACAAAATACACAAAAAGTAAGAAAAGTCGTTTTTTATCTCTGAAATTCGAGTATCTTTCGAACCCCGCAGTGACGTCGACGTAAGCTTGACGCAAGTGCAGTGAGAGTGCACATTAACCGAAGCATTACGGAAGGACTGGCAAAAGTTCATGTATAGGTATTTGAGGTGACGAGGTATACCAGTATTGACACCATTTTTGCTCTGGATTTAGGATTAAGGTTAACCTAAAAATGAATAAATCTGCATTAACATATTTCAGAGATGTGATAACGTTGGAAAATTGGTAAGAAAAATTCCAACAGATTGGTAGACTAAACTATAAATCCAATGGCAATAAAACGTGCTCAGGTTGTTTGTATTTGGTGGGGCCATTACCTCAGTTGTCTAGCGTCTAGACGTTCGACCCACAAGAAAGGGTCACCGTGCTTGCTTAAAAAACAAACACTTCAAAAACTGCTGAATTGACAGCACAGCGTTACTTTGTTGGTGGGCAGGATGCGGTGTAGAGACCGGACTATACACTATCGGACGTTCTTGCAGGTTCCTATAGTTGGTGTGCGGTACAAACTCCCTCTCGGCGAGTGCTCCAGCTGCTTTCTTATTAATTTCTTTTCTTCTTTGCCATGACCTCGAGCATGAATGCAACTGTTTTTCCAGCAATAAACGCAGAAAAAAAAACTGTCACAGATAAACGCAGGGTTGGACAAGTCCACTAGTCCGATTCACCAGGGCAAGTGAAAGTGACAATCGGACAAGTGCAAAAATCAAAACGTAGACAAGTGCATGTTAAACCTCTCGGGCCAGTAAGATTTTTTTTCCCAACAACAGTATCCGCCCGTTGTATGTGTTGACGTTTTTGTTATTTTTCCCCTCATTTCCCCCTGGTTTACCACCAATTATTGCCAACACTCCTATAGTTATCAGGCTTTCTGTAATCATGTTTGTAAACAGACTATATCCCGAAAATAAGATAGAATTCCATTGTTGGAAGTCATTCAAATTTTGGGCAAGTGAAAAGTTCGTTCGCGCGAGTAATCTTTTTATGTACTAGTACTTGCCCGATAGGACAAGTGAATTTTAAAATTTTGAAAACTTGTCCACCCTTGATACGTACCCTGCTAAACACGTGCATCGACCACACACTAAAAACCGACACTTCTGCCCACCAATAAGGTATGCTATGAGACACATCCCGCTTCTACTTTGACTGATATTATAACGCCCTTTATACTGCAACTATATCCACCACCTCCTCAAACGACTGGATAACCAGTGGATGTAGCCTTCATCAAAGATTTCAGGGCCAAAAAGCTGAAGTCAGTCGGTATATTATCAGCTAAACCGGCGGCAGCCAGTTCTGCCCTACTCGCGCTGTTTCTGACGTAAGTGTTAGAAATACAACCATGATCGAAATGGGGGCAGGGTTTTGGGATCGGTCCATTAATATTGCCGGAAACAAATCGTAAAAAATCTCAATCGAAATAATTAATTCTTACCTTGTGCCTTGTGGAAGGAAAGACAAACGTATGAGCTCAGTTCAGCTGAACCGACACATTATATGAAGTCCACTCGGTACCAAGCAACGCAGGATTTTTTTGGGACCCCTTACAATGTGCACGTGGACACGACGTGTTCGGGCTTACGGTGCCCTATGCCCGAGAGACACCGTTAGAGCAAGGAGCTTTTATCAGTGAGAGTTTGTGCTTCGTTCGAAGACATTTTTCCTGCGATATCAGAACGCATTTGAGTATTGTGCGGATTAAAGATGAGTTCTTTATCATTTTTGTGGTTTTAAGTGATAATCCTTCCACGTTTTAACGCGTGACGGGACTAAATAGACTGCACACGCACCGCAAACATTGGGGCGCATGCAGCCGTGTTTGTGGATGAGCTCATATTACCCTCCTTATGGGTAACCATTTTTTTAATTTTTTTATTTCACAGAGGCATATTAACGTGCATTAAATTTAATCAACGTGGTACTTTTGGAGAACATTTGTAGCGCAATATTTTCAGGCTGATATGATAAGGGATTGTGAATGAATGAGTCTTTTTATTCTATTCCCCGAATTAAGCACCCCCGACCCCTTCATGGGGTGAGTCCATACGTGCACGTGTCATTCATTGTCCTGAAACTGACTGTACTTTGTACCCTTCATAGCGCGTACCTTGTTCCCTGCTTAACTATTTAAAGAAGGCTTTTGTTCCTTCATTATTACGTAGAGGTCATATACAAAATCTTTGACTGTGGTCAATATTTGATTGTGGTCAATATATCATACGCTCAAGTAAGGGTCAATATACCATACGCTTAAATAATGGTCAGTACATCATACCTCAAATAAACGTGGTGATGAAAAATTACTATGGCGGTCTTAGATTGATGTTGACCTTATTTGCATACTTTATATGGAAAAAGACAAATGCCAGAGATACAAAATCTCAGCCATATAACACTTAACACGTATTATAACTCATGAAAAGAACTTACAATATTTCTCAACTAGCTATGTACAACTTTGCATCTCCATGAAAAATGGGGATATCCTTTTTGGTGTATCTGTCTGTTTGTCTGTATGTCTGTGTATCTGTTTGTGTTTACGGATTTTTGTAGTCAGCATAATTCAAGAACCTCCTGATGGATAACGATGATATTTGATATGTGGGTAGGTGTTGGAAATACAAAGGTCAGGGTCAATTTTGGGCCCCCTGGTATGTGACCTTGGTAATGCAGAAAAAATTCCGTTTTTTTTATCTTTTGACCTGGACATGCTATGGTCTTGATATTTTTGGTGCAGATAGCTTGTGGCGTAAGGAATACGCGGTGTATTTTGGGGTCCGCTAGCAGGTTGCTTTGGAACTTCAGGGGCGTTTTCGTCAAAAAAATCGGCTAAGGAGGATAACTGAACAAGGGAAGGACAATTTAATATAATATCTGGTATTTAGGTAGCTCATACGGACATGTACACCATTAAGTGCAAATTATGCAAACAGGTACTGACATGTAAATGTCGAGGTCATCTGCATAATCAAACTATTTGATGGAGATATGAGGTCTCCGAACTCTTGTTTTCAGAGTTTTGCAGAACTACCACTTCCTGGTGACATCTTGCGAGTATTGTTGAAACTGCATGCAAGAACCTTGCGGCGTCCCCCAGACTCGACATTATTGCATCGTATATTAGTCTCAGTTACAGCTGTCAATTAAGCCGCTATAGATTTCAGTATTCTTCATATAACTCAGAACAACATTTTGCTAGACGATCTTTCATACTTGAATAAGGAAACGCAAGCACAAATAAATTTTTGTTTTCATTCTAATAAGTCATCCACAGATAGCCATTTTGAGTGGGTACATATTATATGCATCAAGAATTGATTTGCTTATGTAATAAGAAAATTTGTTATTCACAGAGATACTGTACTTGCATCATGATTCCATGCTGTTGAGTCGTCTGCTTGCAAATCATACTGAAACCGCTAGTGTGCCTTCGTGACGCGTAGTAGTACTATTTTACGCGACTGTTAAAAAGTAAACTACGTATCACAAAGGCCCGCTAGCGGTTCAAGTGTGTATGAGCTACATCGGTCAAGTGTTGGCGAACAGACTAGGGCACAATCCGCGGTTTGCTGCTTAGTTTTGTCCTCACATTCATATAATCACGTTTCTATTGGTGTCTGATTTGCGCTGTAGTCCGTTCAGCTTCTGTAGGTATCCGCATACAAGGAGTGTACATAATGTTTGTACGTTTCAAACGATGCGTTCGGTGTGAACACAGTCAAGAGTACTCTCCAACCAGGGGTTCGGCTCCGGCTGCTTTTCACGTGTTTTGGGTGTTTTATCTGGCTTTCAATCCCAATCTACTTTTGCAAAACATACAGAAAACAACACAGACTAGAAAGCCCGATAAAAACGCGTCAAAACTAGTTAAATAACAGCCGGAACCTCTGCTTTGAGTGTACGACGTATCTTACAACGCATTGAGACAACAAGTATCTGTACCCATACTGAGACAACCTAGAACCCTACGACTCACATAAGTACATAAACATAAAGGCTGTGAACTTAAGTTCCATATCCTGTAATTCTTAAAACTTTCGCAGTGGTGACATCAACTTTTCTTTGATAGTACATGTGATTTTAGTACTGTACACTATGTGATTTAAGCGCTATCGTGAACTTAAAACCACTATAAAAATTCAATTTCTCTCTACCGCAAAATTAAATCATCGTAAACTTAAAAGCATCTCCCATTTTCATATTGTCTTTTTATGTACATTTTTCTTACTCTCCGAGCAGATGTTCGGCCCCGGCTATATTTGTTGTGTTTTTCGGCTTTTTTTAACCGGGCTTTCTATTTTGTGCTGTTTTCTTTGTGTCTTCCAGCCAAACTAAAAACGCGTAAAAACACGCCAAATACAACCGGAACCAAACATCTGCTTGGAAAGTACATTTTCTCTCGACCTATTCCAGCGATGCGTTGTTGTTTGCGTACTCCTTTGAGATTACATGGCATGGTCTTCATTATTAGCCTGTGATCCAACCTTCTGTATCGCTCCGCCGGTCGCAGGCTACCTCATTACCGCGGTGTTAGTGCGCAATTAGCCGTGACAACCTTACAGGGCAGCCAATTGTCGTCCGGACTGACCCCTTCACACACCGTGAACTCTCATCAAATCAATCAACTCCATCAGCGATGCTTTAACAACATTCGTGAGACTATACATCTATAATCAGCAAAAATTAAACACGTATAGATATGATTATCTTTTTTGTATCAGCATAGATGGTGCCAATATAATAAGTTAGATTTAATTTCAAGACACCGCACGGGTTTTCAACGATATTTGTACTATTTTCCAATTATTGTCATGTAATCATGAATTGATACTTTTAAAAAGGAAAAAACAGAAATACCATGTTTTAGAAATTGTTCTAATAGTTTGCAAACATTGGCAAAGTTGCTTCTTTATAGGGTTTGTAAATATAGCGATTCACAATGTTGTAGACTACTATTATATTTTATTGCCCACTTAGCTATAAGAGCTCTTTTCAATGTCTTCCCTTAACTTTACCATGCCGACAAAGATGTAGGGGGATGAAGCGAGATTAATTAACCACTGCGCGACGAAAAGTCATTTCGCAGATCTAAACATTTTGAAAAATGGAGGATGTTTCTCCGCATCTTGTCGTCTCGAAAATGCCATCCAACTGTCGTTCACTTTAACTTGCTTTCCTTTTTCCGTTTAAAAGTACATGTGCGGCCACTTGATAGTTTTCATCTATAGTCCCTGGTCGCCAATTTGCTGTATTCCCTACCAACCGCTAACAAGTAGCCAATTAAACATGGGGAACAATTGAATATGTATTTCAGGCAATTAGATAGAAATAATTGATGTGGAAATTACCGAATCGAGCGGGGACCATTAATCATGTTACGGCAAACGATTAATTTCTTGCTTGCGGCAAGAAGTGGTGAAATCAACGAGGAATCAGAATATCATGTGGCCATTTCAAAGTAGAAGCAAGGCTAGACTTTCAACAAATATATATTTCTTTTGGTCAAAAACTAGTAAATAGTTTAATCGTTTTTCTGCTTCAACTTGGCAAACACTTGTGATATTATTGTAAAAAAATAATTACAAAACATACCAATCCACACAGCCGTTCTTGAGTTATCTTGTTCACACACACACACAGAGAGAGAAAGAGAGAGAGAGGTGCTATTGAAAATACAACCACCATGAATATCCTATGGAAGTAATAAGAAAAATATTCTGTTTTATACGCTCAAAGGTGAAAAAACATGACGGTTTACGCTCTTCATCGTTATTGTTCGATAACGCTACACACTGTTTTACAATAACCGTATCGACACCAGCTCAGTTCGATCTTCCCCTGACCCAATATAGCCCCCTCGTTATGTCCGATGACGAATTACCGCCACCAAATAACAACAACCTTCTGAATTGCACTAATTTAAGAATTAGCACTTTTAGGCCAAAGGTCAAGTGAGTCGGACACGCCTGGTGAGCAACGACATCCGGGTACTTAGCGCCAGCAATATGGCGGCCAAAACGAGCCACAGGGGAAAGAGTTACTCTTAGCTCGGTTGAAATGTACGCAGTTATCCTACACAAATAGCCATCGTAAGACATGTCGACTTATCTCTAGACAATCTTAACTTAACTGACTGATAAAAATTGGTGTATATTAAACCAATCAGGCTGTTGTAAAATGGTCACAATAAATGTTGTACGTGATGAATGCTGGAGTCAGACTTTATGCCGATATCATGGACTTTAATGTCCAATTGATCCTCCGCTTTGACTTGATTTCCTTCCAATTGGAGGCAGTTTTAAGAGGTTTGCCGATGGAGTCGGTGTCGCTTCGGTGTCAATGGCTTTCCTGATGTTAGGTGGGGGGTTAATGGGAGTGACCCTGTGACAATGTGATTTCAAATGGTTGGATTCTCAGTGCCACTGTCTATAAAGTTTCGCAGCTACGAAGCGCAAGACAACGAATTGGAGGACCTTAGGCTTAGCTTGTAGAACTTTATGTGGTTTGGAAAATAAAATGTTTAGGTCGGAAGTCCTCTTTATAGATTTGAAGGTCATGTGTGTATCTAAGTAACTAAGTTTCACATGTACAATACTACCTAATCAGGACATGATAGTCTTCCATTATAAATCTTGGCACTCAAAGATGTCAATCTATTGAAAATGAATGCTATAATGTAGGTAACGTTACACACAGTATTTGTGGACGTTATTTGCAAAAAGTACTCTTTACCATAAAGCGTGACAAATTGTTTCTGAAAGGGAGTGATGGCAAATTATTTTACTACACAACAATCATTTACACAGGCAGGCTGGAATGTAACAAAGGAACCTTTATGCATCTGTGAATAAAGGTAAAGTAGTTAAAAATCGCAGGATGAACCATGGAGTGTTCTGAGCCGAATAGTGTTAAAATTGTAATGCCTGTCCTTGGTGCTGAAAAGAGTATCTCATAGCATGTGCACACAAAGGGCAAAGGTTTACACCGCGTCGCCTCTAAATAACGAAAATAAATATTATAACAACAGCTGTAATAGTATACATTATAGTTCTCTTTGGTCGAAGTATATCAAATATAACTCTGAACTTCAGCAATTATACAAGATATAATATAAGACGTCAAGTATTATATTACAAAGATACTTTAGTTCAGTTTAAGTGCCAATTGTGGTCAGCTTGCTTTGGAAACTTGAGATACGTATACCTTTTGGAGAAAATTACATTGTAAATGTTCATTGCTTTAAAAACTAGAAGACATTTTGGAGAAAACTGATAACGTTAATGTGCATTGCTTTCAAACCAGGGGTACATTTGGATAAGAATCATGTTGCGACTGTTCATTGTTTTGAAAATAATAGGTATATTTTGGAGAAAACTCATAACGTTAATGCTCATTGTTCTTAAACTACGCCTAGAGGCATAGTTTGGAGAAAAATCATATTGCGAAAGTTCTTAGCTTTAAACCTAGACGTACATTTTGGAGAAAACGATCCACATGACTAAGAAAACACACGACTGTAATTACAATTCTCTTCTTACAAGGCCTCTTTCCAACTCGCCGCTAACAGATGGCGCACCGCACATTAGCCCCCAAGGCAAGAGATTATGGGGAGTACCATCTTTACTTTACTAATTTATTACGTCGTAATCTCGGATTCGGCGGGAAAATTACGTCTATTGGACTGCTTACCGCTGAGAAGCGTATTAAGTGGCTCCGGCAGAGAGCTACTGAGGAAAAAGGAGTAAATCTGGGAGAGGCACATGGATTCTGTGACTCTTTCCTTCTTTCCTTCCTCTCTCTCTCTCTCTCTCTCTCTCTCTCTCTCTCTCTCTCTCTCTCTCTCTCCCTCTCCCTCCCCCTCTCTCTTTTTGTCGTTCTCAGTCCTGTCGATCTAAAACGTTTAACCCGAGTTGTTAACCTAAGCAAATACCCGCCTTAACCTGGATTGACCCCGAATCAAGTATTGTCATGATATGTCTGATATGATGACATATTTTCCACAACCTCTGTATGTGAATATGTTCTAGATAAATCAAATTGTCATTTTTTCACGTGTAAATTTACGTGTTTGTCTTACCAAAAGTTGTTGACGTTATAGATGTCGTTGGGAATACGAATATTTCTCTATGTGGAATCGAAATGGAGTCAAAAGAACAGGGCAAAGAATAATCTACAATGGGGGTGAGAGGGTATTCAAAGGCAAGCCCCTCCCCATCGCCCGTTCCATAGAATACTGGTTTCAAAACTCAAGGTAAAGTGCCTCAATATGGCTTTGAACATCTCTTTTTCATAAACTACGCCACACACCACAAACCCACTCAACACAACAACTTTTTTTGAACTGTGAGATCATCTGTTCTTCTAAAGTCGCAAAGTTACTAGTATCTACTTCTAGGCCAGACGTTTTAGAATGGTAGTTAGAGGGGTGGCTAATGATCTAATTTGATGTCTTTCAGTTTCTGGTGTACTGGACTACATCTCCTGTTACTGAGGAAGTTTCTACTAACGAACATTCCTAAACCAGTGGGGAATCGTCTGAGTCTACAACTGCTCACTCGTACTCTCCAAGAAGAGGTAAGGCTCCAGCTTTTTAAAAGTTTTTTTAGTCGTTTTTATCGGGCTTTATATTTCATATTGTATGTTGTATTGTCAAAACCTAAGACAAAGTGACTAAAAAACGTTTTAAAAAAGCAGTCGGAGCCTAACCTCTGCTTGAAGAGTTTGCTAATTTTGTGCATTGCTTGGTAGTACTTTAAACACGCGTTACGGGGATTAAAGAAATAAAATGTAAGCTTTTGGAAAGTTTCCAAGCACGTTGTCCTCGGTGAAGACATCTGCAACTTTGAGAAGAAGTTGAAGGTCAAACTATCCCATGGTTTAAGACCTCTGGAAAGCCTGAGTCGAGCGCGCCGCAGCCTAATCACTCTCCCTGCATTTCACTTTACGTTCTTCGATTTTTGCTGAATACCGGAGGATTTGTGCCTCAAAACCATTATGTGCCTTAATGATCCAAAAGTCGTATTTAAGGAAGACAACGTTTCGGGAGTATCCCGTGCGCATTGATTCCATCATGGACAATAATTAGCCATTGATTGAACACCGAAAGGACTAACTAGTCTTGATGAAAAGTTAAGCCTAGGCTCGCGGGTAAAGAGCCGGCAATGCCATCTCAGACTGCGCTCCAAACTTTCCCCCGCAAATCCTGAACCGTAATGCATTGTGAGGAGATTTTCCCTTCATGATTCTTTCATGGTTACTGCTGGCGGTTGCATGGGCCCGTGCTCGTGATAATTGGCGGGCCGTCTGTAAATTGGGGTTAAACAGTACAAGATGGCGGTACTCAAGCCGCTTTAACCCTGGACTCCCGGGCGGAAACACACGAACCCCGCCGGAAATAGCCGGCGGGAACTGGTCAGTTTCACAGACGACATCTTCGTGGGGAGCGCGGCGGCCATTTTATTTCAGACGACAGTAACCGCTCCTCCTGTTATGACCAAAGAAACGGCGCCCCTTTGCGGCTAGAATTAACAGACCGCTTTACCAAATTTCCCCGCCACTATATTAGCCGCTGTATCAATTCAATCCGGCTCTATCCAATATGACTTGCTGGGTGAACCTTTGCATAGTAGATGAAATTGGCTATAAAATATTCATACGCAATCCCAGAAGAAAATTATATGTGTCATCAGGTTAAAGAAGCGGATGTCATGTAAACGAGGGGTACAAATTGCTTAAATGTCCAAAGGCTAGGCTAATGGCTTGACTTGGAACCGTGTCCCTCTGCTTGAATAACAAATGGCTGAAGTCAACTGACCAAAACGCCAAGGCTTGTTGCCGTTTCATTCCAGACTCTCATATAGCAATAGGTCTCCGATATTTCGTATTTAGTACATAGCAACGCTTCACGTAAGGCCGTAAAAATAATAAAATGCACACGGGAATAAGTAAAATAACATATTAATAATCGTCTATACTACATTTCAATCTGCACTCAATGTTGTGGGAGAGGAAGATAATGAGTGGACCAAATACGATGATTTTGAGCAAGTTTATGATATTACGAAATGTGAAAGATAAATGTGTTTCTAAGAGCGCATAGCATAGCTTTACAGCTGTTACGAAATCGAAAAGTTTCTGGAGTTGCAAAAGAAATCCCAACCTATCTATGAGGCGTGACGGAAGGTCGCAAAACGCCCCAACCGCTTGTCGATTATCGGTGTAACAATAATATGACGATATTATCGTCCAGCCACCGTTATGAAGTTCCTTTTATTGTCTTGTATCCGCGCGGTCGATATTTTCCACTTCTATTTTTCACCGGCTATTTCTCGCGCTTCGATTTTTTGTAGAGGAGGGCAATGATGAACATAAATGTTTTAACATTGTTGCGAGGGGCTAAACGACCGAGAAAGATTACTCCAAGCTGTAATGGCAAATGACGCTATTTGCTACATTTCTCCTAGGAGGATCATTACGTCGTTGTAAGTACGTGCAGACGTGCGGCACATGTTGAGAGTTTCGGACAAATTAAGAAATTTTCGGGAGTTCGTTTTTTCGGGATAGCTCGGTGGGGTTTCGGCGATCGGGTCGTAAGCTGAAGTCATGAGTGTTGCGTGATTACCTAAAGAAAGAGACAATGAGATTCTGTCATTTTGTCTGTTACACCTCGTCTGTTATCGCTGGGTTATTCCCTCCATAGGATTAGGTACGGGGAGACCGATCGATGGCTTCGTTTCGCCTGCACACACGTTGTTAGTTTCGGGCCAGAGCGCTTGTGTTGGGCTTTTGGACGTCCAAGCTGTGTGTGTGTTTCTGAGTGCGTGTGCGTGCGTGTGTGTGTGATTGTTGTGTGTATGTGTGTGTCGGTGTGTGTGTGTGCGTCTGTGTGTGCGTGCATGTGTGTGTGTGTACGTCTGTGAGCGAGCGTCATTGTGTGTGTGTATCTCTCGCTGTGCGTGTGCGTGCGTGCTGTGCGTGTGTGTGTATGTGTGTGCCTGTGTGTCTCTGTACGTGCGTGTGTATATGTGCGAGTGTAAGCGCGCGTGCGTGTAGTGTAGAGTGGTGTAATGTGGTGTAGTGTAGTTTGTAAACTGCTCTTTTAAGATTGCAATTATCTTCATACAATGTCATAACCTCTTAATTGAGCTTATCAGGATTTAATAACTGCATTATCAGCATAAAAATCGGAATTTTGACAAGATCTCCTGACTTGATACACATATCTCATAACAGTCGATTTTACGAACAAGTAGCTATGGTGGACTTTCAACAAGTCGTCTTTGAAATATTTTTGAAACAGATGGGCCACTCGGAAGGAAGGCAGAATATGCTTGAGTTTGAGGAACTTAAGTATAACATCTACGAACAAAGACAAATGTAAAGAGGACTATAAAAACATTATATTGAAGTCTCAAAAGATGAGTGCCTTAGCGTCCAGACTTTGACTTGTCTGAAACTAGCGAGATATTATGAATGTTTCATTTTTAAACCATTTCGGAATGGTCAGAATGGTATTTAAACTTATGATAATGATATTATCTGGTACATTTACATCAATCAGCGTTCGACACTTCAAGGTCAAGATTTCGTGTCAAAATAATACCATCTTTGCGTAGGACACCAATTGAATCCACATTTTCCTTTATAATGCTAACCAACAAAGTAGACAAAAAGTCACAGCAAAAATAGCTGAAAAGTTTATAACTACATCTGCTTTGATGTAAGGAAAGTCTTAGATGGCTTGTTGCACTTGCTGTAAGTGGCAGAGATCTTCGTCTGCGCTGCATGTAGAAAACTTTATTCTCCTGTTCCTGTGTAAGTGACTACCTTGGGGGTGATCACTAGCCCTAATGGCAGTGAAACTATCTTCTCGGACATCACAGCAACTTCAAGACAAGGGCGAAAATCCCGAAAATGAAGCGTCCGAGCCTTCGCGACTGTTATTTTCTGTGAGCCTGGTAAACGTAATTATAGTCGTGTCCAGAGAATAGGAGCCGCCGTCTTATCGCTAATTCTACCGGGGCCCAATCGCGTCTGCCCGGCCGTAACTGGACTGACGAGACACGGTAAACGACAGGGCAGGGGACCCGGTGCTGATTCTATCAAGCCCAAGTCAATTTACTCATACTTTCTCTATTTCTGCCTATGATGGATACAGGCTATTATTTCCTAGGGGCAAGAGGTGGCCGTCCCCGTGCGGACTCCAGCCATCAGTAGCCGCTAGATTTGGACAATGATACATTAGCGTCATTACAAGTATGGGGTTGTAACGACAAGAGTTGCGCCTTAATTTCTGTCCCTCATGACCGCGGTGGCGTGGGGTCACTCCGGCCAACAGTTTATTTAGATATCGCGGGCCTAATTGCCCCAGTGAAGCTTGTTAGCAGCGCCTGCTTGTCACCCGGGCGTCGCCTTTGTACCGACAGACGTATTTGCCGGCTCCAAATGGCCATAAAAGTCGAGATCAATCCGCCGAGTGGCTAGCGATGACAGCTATCCGAAAGTGTTTACATTTAGTGCGACAATTTCGGACTGCAAAATCAATAGGATCATGTTGGATAATGGAGAAACGATAGAGTAGGTCGGCGGGGGCGGCACTAGTTCTGTGTCCACCGCTGTGCTCAGGAACAGTGTGCGGGATACTGGCCACACACAGGGGTACACTATATGCTAGTCACCGGTCATAATTCTTCTCTATCTTCCCCAAGTCCATTACAAGGGGCCAAATGCCACCGAGACGGAGGCGACCCTGGAAAATTGAGCCATCAAGCAAGTCCAAATTAGTTTCCCTTGGACGACACTAAGTATTATAGCAGCAATTTGGGGAAAGCGTTACCTTTACTAAATGAGATTGCTTCTATTCTATATCGTTCCCATAAGACACAGGGTCCTCCAAGTAGGGTCGTTGTGCGTTCGTCTCTTCCGGTGACTGACTTTTCATCAATTCCGAACTTGGTGACCCTGGCCTTTCCTTGGAATGTTGGAGAGATGATATCGCTTGTCTATTTAGCTGTTGCATTATTTTTACGGTTTCTTTACCTCTCTGGTAGTAGCCCAATCACATAATTGAAGGCTCTCAATGTAATGATTGATGTTTCCGACGTCTTGAAATGTCACGATAGTGTCACGTGATGTTCACGTGGTCACTCCGTGCCACTCTGACTTTTTAACTTGAGTTGAGACTTTCAGTGTGCGGCTTGCTTGTATACAACCAATAAAGTCATAACTAACCACGCAACAAGCGTTTTGAGTAGTACCATCCTGTGTTGAGTTCTTAATTGTTGTGTTGTACTGTGATGTGTTACTATAATGTGTTGTGCTATGTTGTGTTTGTTGTGTTATATTGTGTTGTGTTGTGTTCTACTGTGTTGTGTTGTGTTCTACTTTGTTGTGTTGTGCTGTAGTTTTGTTCTGTTGTATTTTGATATGTTGTGTTGTGTTTGTCATGTTGTGTTGTGTCATGTGTTGTGTTGTGTTGTGTTGTGTTATATTGTGCTATATTGTGTTTTGATCTGTTGTGTTGTGTCGTGTCGTGTCGTGTAGGTCCGTGTAGGTCTGTGTCGTATTTGTGTTCTGTACCTCTTTTGTTCAACACTCACTCACAAGATAGACTTTTTTCTATAATCAACCAATTTCTGTCAACACAGCACAAATAACAAGCCTGCACGTCAAAATATGATTAACAAGCAGCAAGAGACATGCCTTTTCATATGACGTAAGGCCGTCCATTCAACACCAAGGACAGGCGCATGGTTTAGTGAGCTCCATGATTCTAAATGCGGGACGTTCTATTCAGCACCAAGGACAGGTGCCATCCACGGAATGCCGCAAAACGCCGGGTTGTCGTAAAACCTCTCTTGCTTGTTGGGGAGACTTGTTTATCGTACGCATGAAACAAAACGACGAAAAAAAGATATGAATAATGCTGACTTTAGCTCTTTATATACCCCTACGGCCTCAAACAAAGGCTATGGGGCTACTTTTATCTTCGTTCACACAACGTTCACCTGAAAATGTATAGTTTATTACGCTGTATTATTCTTTATTATGATGATTACTTTACTTTGTACTCATCTGCATACGCATTATTCAAGTCTATTGTTTCTATTCATATTCTGCATACAAAACCTAGGTTATGGTTCTGATATTTTGTATTGACCTCTTATCTTTCCAGTTTACTCTAAGTTGCCTCAGTTGATTTTGTTACTATTTCGGTTCACAACTTGTTCTGCTGCTTATGTTTCACCTTATTGTATATGAATTGTTACGGACTCCAGTAAGAAAAGTGTAACTATATATCACTAATGGAGATCCAAATAAAACAAACAGACTATCTGACATATATTTACGCACTACTACTTTTGGGTATGAGATGGTCCCTCAACATTCATGAAAATCATTTCACTTGGAAACGAAGTTTGACATGTTGAAACCACCCCTTTATAATCAGTCAGCCCTACTCTCTGTAATGATTGCCCATTTTGTTTCCTTTTGTCCCGCCATGACTCTGACAAGTATCATTTACTCGATATTTCCCCACTCAACAGCGCGGGCTTTATTGTAAGCAGGAACAAGTAATTAAGAGGGTCTCTGCTTGCCTAGCCACGGACAAAAACCTTTTATTACACATTATCAGCAGTGGCCATTAACACTGATGTATACACCCTTATCATGTCAGGGTTGGTTGGAGAGCATAGTTGGTACGGGAGGAAAGGGGTCCATACTCCATTTGTGTCCTGTTAACCATCCATCTATTTCAACTGTAGGCTCTGTCCAAGCTCAATACATGGCCTATGATAATATGTTGTGTTTTCGACCGAGCCTAGCAAAAACCTGGCTGCCCTATGTCGACCGCTAGCGCAGGGACATGAATTTTTCTATCTGACATATGGGTGATAAAAATGGTGTAGAATCTTTTTCATCACTCATATGTCAGATAAAAAAGTATGTCCCTGTGCTAGTGGTCGACAAAAAAAGGCTAGGACCGCCAGGATTTTTGTAGAGTCGGTATTCCTGTTCAAATAGAAAACTTTGCTTGTACAATGTATATCGATATCTTTACGATTTCCCAAAGGTTGTTGAGTCAATGAAGTTTCTGGACACATTGCTTAAACTTGTTCGCAATTCAAAGGCTTTATTATTGTCCCCATACATATCGTAAACGGAAAATCGTATCACAAAAGTGACCACGTCTCAACTTATATAATACAATGTGTCAGGGTCAGAAAAGCGAAGTGGAAGGGGTGCAACCGAATTCCAAGAGGCGGGGCTGACACTTGTTTGGAATCTAAAGTTTTTAATATAGCTCCAAACAGAAAGCTAGCGGTGAAAAAGAAACAGGCTGGACAGATGTAGGATAATATCACGGACTCTTCTTCATTTACATTCAAACATTTGAATGCGCTAGTCGTCCCCACTTCCAAATGAATCGACTTTTTCCCGACACCAATCCTCCTCAGCTTAGAACATATATAAACTAATAAACTTTCAAAAAATCGCCTTGAACAGATCACATAATTGTAAAAATCCTAGCCGATCCCAAGCACATCACCAACACTTGTAACTCGTCTAAAAGACAAGCAACTTGACGATTTCACCTTTATCACGCCGATTATTGTGGCTGTACGATGAGCCATATTTTTACGACAGAAATGCGTTATCTCAGTACTTATGTGCCAAATCCACTCCGTAGTTTTTATGAAGGCCCGGTTGTTGAGTGGGTCGGGGTTCAACTGTAGTAATAAACACCATTAGCACAGGCCCTATCTCACAGTTCCATTATTGTCAGATGACTATCATTAACTCCGCTGCGGTTTGGGGTAATAATCGAGCAATATTTTCTACCGATATGATCTGGCGAACCTCTCGGCCAGCTGAGGTCTAGACTGGACCATGGCCCCCATGTGGTGCTCTCACCCAGACTATATGTGCGGTAGTACGTACGTGTACTCAAGATACTAGTTACCGGTACAACGCAATGTTTCTTCTCATTTTAAAGCTCAATATTGTAGAGTTAAGCTCCAAATAGATGTAAAGATATGGTACATTCTTGTGTCTATTTAACATTTGACTTTAAGTTTACTACTTTAACTCTTTTTAAACCTCTTTCCAGTTAGAAGGAGCAATACTAGAAGAGTACAAAATGTTGGAAATACCGGCGTCACTGAGAATAAGTCGGATCTTTGCATCTGCTTGGATATTGCTATACAGAAGGTCTTGCAAGTTCCGTCAGTTCTGTGTGTAACCACATTATGACACGTAGCTGAATACTTCCTATACATATAATGGGACTTCTCCTTATATTACGGTTCTGTTATAGTTATAAAATAGTGCCATGAAATATATTTTTGCTCTAAATAAATAGATAGATAGCATTGTTGTTAAATGATTATGATCACAAACGTAAAAGATCTACTTAAAGTCGCATACTGATATTACCACCCATCGCTTCTGTCATTGGGTGCCTAGCCTGTCTGAATGAGAGAATATTCTTTAGAGACAAAAAGAAGCATGCATTATCTTTAAAGAATAAACGTTGTGTGATATGATTTCAAGCATTGGCTTCGATTATTTTCGCTATAATCTTTTGAGCAGTACCATGCATTTTTTAAACGTTCAATGTCATTAAATACAATTGTGACATTTTCCACATTCAGTCGACCAAAAATAACATTATGCTTGCGCTATAATGTACGCATTATGAATAGAATAACGGTTTTCCCGTCGTCTCGGTCACCCCTGGACCCAAGATTAAAAGCCAATCAACCCCGGGGCACCGTGACTCGACCCCAGGGCAGCCTGGTTCTAAATGCACGCCGGGAATGGGTTTGGCCTCTGACAACTCTCCGGGCTAGCCTCCACCAGGCCTTCCTACGGGATTGTGGGGATCGTAGACATGGTAGTATACGGCAAAAAAAATCGGGAAATTGGCCAAGGGAGTCAATCCACGCTAAAGTTTAGGCCTCCCCTACGTAGCGACCGACCAAATCCTCTGGTAGCAAAACTCCCCTGGCAAATTATTCTCTCTAAAATAGCCAGCGTAGTCGGCCTGGTAGGGACTATCTCCGGGCTGTATGGTCCTTTCGTGTGGAGTTTTATGTCAGCCATATGCCAGGGAATACATGCATGGGTAACCATCTCGTAATAACGTAATAAGGACGGGTCGAGAGGATGGATACAACGTTTTATTACTTCGCATTTGTAGCCACGAACAGTTGACGGAACTGCATATATAAAGCGCGTAAAATTCTGTCCAGACGACATCATGACATCTGTATCCACTTTTCTACTTATGATTGCTGTCTCATCTTAACGCAAAATAGTTGCTTCTTCTTCCGCTTTAGTGTATGTTTGTTTATTCAGTTGTTTGCGTGTTTGTTTCTGTACCTGTGAAAGCAGAATCCGTGGATGGCACTTAATTTGTTCATGCCATCACCAAGAAGATATGTTTGTGAGTCTGTATGTCCTTATGGGCAGCATAACTCGAAGGATCTCGAACAACTGTGCATGGATCCTTACGACATGTGGTGCGTGAGTAGGGGTCGGGAAACGAATGTCGGCTCGATAATGTGTAGGTTTGGAGCTCCCTAGCGGCTTTATTGGAACTTTCCGTGCTCATTTTGCTTCCATGATTAATGCATTATACGAAAGGACTCTCAAACATGTGACATATATGTAACTGAGAAAGGAATAAATAGAATACTAGTATTAGTATTAGTTTGGAATGTTTTGCTATTAGACAACTTTTCAAAGACTTTGGAAAAACGTTTGTCTAGAATGTCTCTGCTTCAAATTCAATTTTCCTACAAAACATCCTTACCTCACAGTTTTTAATAAATGATACTGTTTTTTCTAAGTTTTTGTGCAATTATTGATACTTATTTGAGAGAATGCTCCGGAGTATGCGTGTCCGTACGGTGTAGTTTACCATTATGAATATGGAGAATCCTATAGCTATTGAATCCTTTGTTCAAAACAGAGACCAAGAGAGACACAGTTATATATACTTTATATGGGTCATGTTTTTGTCAATACCTATACTTTTGCGTGATGTTCACTTTTGGAAGCTGGACTTTGACGTAGATACTATGTGCATTTTATTCGTTGTGGCTAACGTTTGTTTTATAACACAATTATTATACTAGTGTTCAGAACGTACGCTAATATAGTAAAGTAATGAAATATATTTTATAGATTTGTATACATACCATTGAGAAATTAGCATTGTATGTTAAGATAGTCATTCAATATGTTTATACATACTAAAGGTCAGGGTATCACTGATAAAAAGTATATGACATTGGTCTTTTATGTATTTGTAATATAGCCTCCAAATTCCATCCCAATTTTTTTATTCAAGTCATCAGACAAAACATGACAAACGTAGGTCTAGTGATGGCGGATTCAATCTGACAAACTTATATTAGCGCCGCCACTATACCTATAAAAAACACGTAAACAAAATGAGAAAAACATGGATGTAATAAAGCAAAATCCCATTCTAATTTCTCCGTGTTTACAGACAAAAAGAAAACTACTCTCCTCTTACCATCACAAAACGACCATAAAACTGAAAATGTGAAAACGTTCGTCTTCCACTGTCTATCAAATAAAAGTCGAACAAAATAAGCGTTGGCAGATGGAAACTCTGTTCCACATTGTTTTTCCGTCTACATTGTATTCCATGTTACTTTCAATTAATCCCAATGTAAGAATTTGCAATTAACCCACTGTTAAACCCCAAATACTTAAATTGTAGCTCTCAGCAGTCCATATCATTACTAGAATAGTCAATTGTTTCTACTTGTTACCAATGTTATCTATACCAAAGTCTTATATTTTCTGTATGTTTGCTATATATTCTGTATGTTCCATGTTGCAATGAGCCTTCGGTCAAGAACTTGCAAATAAAACTACATTACTATATTTCACGTGTTATGCAGGTTAGTCAGACTACTATTCAAATTACCAGGATGAGAAATCGCCTTGTCGTGCACTTCTTTAATTGGCCACGCCCCATCGCCATGTCCATTTTCACACCAATTACGGAGATAATCGGATCAAATTTCACACCTTGTACGTCAGACGTCAGCCGGTCAGACAAGGCAAACGAGCCATGATGAGTTGGGTTAGTCCATTAAAAGAGGGGGTTGATGACCGATAAATTTTGGAGTATAGAAAATGCCATATGAGTCACAAATAGACGTCTACAATTTGCAGTGACATATAAAGATTATGACTCTATAAATCTTACCCAAAAAAATGCTGATCAGGTCGACATACAATTAAGGCAACTGAACCACCCTTAATATGAGTATATTCTAGTGTTAACTTTGTACATGTACAACCGTTCTAAATCACCCCCACGATCTTCCTTAATTTTTTGTATATTTTGTCACAAACCATCCAACTATATATGATTTTGATTTCTTTTGGTACTTTGCTTTTTAAGTATCTAATTTCATTTTGAATTGTAGTGAGTTTGGCGTTCAATTGACCCCGCATTTCTGATGAAGTCGTTTTTCACGATTTTTCAGGGTCAGAAATTGTCTTGAATGTTGTCATCAATCTCAATGAGTGAGTGATATAGCCTCTGTTTTTGCCGGTATTCGACAGAAAGATAACTGTACCTGTTATATCATTTCTAGGCTTTGTTAAGGTTGTACTGGTATTGAACTGAATAATGATGTCTGCTAGTCATAATGATATTAATTCTTAACCATAATTCTTCTACTAGTTGTATGTATAATCCATAATCGTAAAATGAAAAGAATATGTGCTCTTTATTTTATTTTGATGAAAATGACATAATCTGAGAAAATATCATTATTAGAGCCAACCGTTATTTAAAAAAAAGCTGAACAATATGTAGACAGAAGTTGATCACTTAGCATTAGTTTTACATAGAGTTACGTCTATATAACGCTTTGTCTGCATTCTTTCGTGGAAAATATGTCACGATAAGTATTTCCGGTCACGTCCGCTCGCGCGAGACTTGATGATTCGGACTTGTTCACGAGAGCGTGTCCCCTCATTATTGAAGTTAAATCACTCCTAATGGCCAACAAAACCTTTGCCTTGGCTGAACACGCTGGGGCCCCTAACCCCAATCGCACTCCGCTAACCCTTCCACACTTCCATCTGAATGCTAATTTGCCCCGCTAAAGAAAGATTTGGCGGATATTTGGGGGCAAAACCGGTCGACTGAGATATTACTGCACGCCCAAAATGGCTGGGGATCAATGTCGCCTACCTGGCACGGTTATTTCATTTTCATCATAACATATCACATTGATCGCCGCTAACATATATTGCTGTGGTATGGGATTCACTTTGTCGCGTAACACGTATCCAATAACTACCAATGGAGTTTTATTACAAGTGTCCATTGTCCGTGTCTCTTTTGAGAAGGATGGGGGAGGGCATATGAGTAGGGCGATGCTTTGACTTGTTCTTCTTGGCCTTCGTCCCTACTTCTCTGAAAATATGTTGTCGCCCCGAATGCAATTACTGTCCCCCCTCGCATTGTCTGCGAAAAATAGCATATTAACCTTTGAAATGTCGAGTGAATTGGCTGTCCGCGGGAATCGGGGTTCGGCCCATTTAAACCTCAATTGTCGCCGCTTAAATGGCTGGTGAGATGAAACCCTTTACGACCGTGCCAGTCAACCCCGACATCATTTGGAATTGTTACATGGGAGCTTCAATGATGTTGAACGGGAAGGCGGGGCTAGTGGGAGTCAGGGCCGCCATCGGCGGATCGTTCCGACATCATTCCTCTCCCGCTGGCGGTGGTAATGTTCGGTAAGGGTCGGCATCCTCCCCTGGATCATTATTGACCGTCGTTCTGTGTCGATGATGAGCTATAATCTGGCCGGTCCAGCGGTGTTATAGGTGCCGTGCCCCTCCCCTTCCGGACCCTTCTCGTGAAAACGGCCGGTCCGACTAGTTCCGCCGTGTCTGCTGCCCTCATAAAATTCACCTAATCGCCTGCTTTTCTTCTAATCTGCACCCTTTAGCTTTACCGCTAATGTCTTTGTGCCTCGTTAAGCAAATTGTCTTTGTGTCTTATCAATTTACCGCCGTCGCAACAAGTCGCTCCGTGGTCTTGTTGTCTCCGACATCCGGGACATCTTCGTAGAACTGTGGTTTCCATGACAACGGATGTGTTTGTCGTCCGAAAACTAGAATTGAAGTTTCTATTCTGATTCCACTTTGAATATTTGTCCGAGCTTTTTTTCTCTACATTAAGTTTATGATGAATATTATGAGCGAGCGGTCCTTCTGATAGCAGCTCTCCATCTAGACCCGTTCTTGCTCCAGCGGAAAATTGTGAGGATTTGTAACTCATACGTCCAATTTTCCGCCTGTAAATTGAGCTTTTCCGTTTCATTTGTCTGCCGTAAGTTCAGGGCCCGGTGTCGGGAACCATTTGGTACATGCGCTTCAAAACGCGCCTTTCCTATCTGTCTTGAACAAAAATTACCTGGGGGAGGGGGTGCAAATGTTTTTCCTAGAATGATAACATTTCTACACTTCTTCACCTCTATTGCTACACTAGTATTGTTTCGTCTATTTGCGTCTTTTTTACACTGTTTGAATCTTTTATGTTACCACGGGCAAGAATTTGCAATAAACTTTAACATTATCTGACAATTTCCTTTTCCTCATTAAGGACCATTGGCTTTTCAGTTCAGATATATTCTGTCTTTTCTGTATCACCCTCAGAACATTTCTGAAGATAGATGCATAACTTATAATGAAACGTATGTCGGTTTGTAGAAAATTGTCAATGTTAAATGTTTGCTCTTGTAAAATGATCTTTTAATGAAGGCATTGACAACATTTAGTTTTCCAATCCAAAAATCGAAAGACTTCCTTTACCAAGACAGACTCCTAAAAAGATACCGCATATCGTTAAACTTTCATGTTATGTAAAATCATTCCCGTAACATATGCTTTACTGAGTCAGTGGTATACTATTTCACACGTACACACATATCAATGTGTGACGTTCAAAAACGGCAATATACTTTGGTATCTTGTGTATATAAATTATACAATACTACAGCACCATATCTGGTCCATCATTTCTTTGATGAGACCTTTCTTCTTGATGATCATAGAAGAATTAACAAAATCATTGACAAAAGGGAAATTTTTCCCAGACTGGAAAGACCGACAAACTATCGTTTGGAATTTAACCTCAGATCCATGCATGTAACGTTCCCGCCAAATTTTCCCGGCTGATATTGGCGTGTTATTGACGATTTGGCGCGGCAGCTGGGCCATAGTCACCCCAATCTGCAGTGTACTAATGTACGGAATGTATTAATGCGAGCCTTGATAAGGCACGAGTGGTCATGATGAGCACATGGCCATTATGTAGTGATCACGGCAATTTTCCACGCACAGAAGGCACGATGGCTTGTTACCGCGGACCCAACTATTTACAGAGAGGGGGGCTTTGAAGGGACCAGTAAAATACTACAGATGAAACGAATAGCACAAGCGTGATTTTATCATTAATATGATATACGACTGTATGTTTTATTCCACAATTTTGTTAAGTTCCGATTAACACTATTTTTTAGAGAAAGAGAGAACAATAACGTGTAGGACGCCCCTAATTGAACAAATGACATGTTCCACTACAAGCGAAGGGGGGCTACAATGATTATTGGAAACTTTTCATCCTGTTTTCAGCTCAGACAAGCTTACAAGTAGGTTTAAAAAGTTAAACTTTATTGGTTCAAACTACTTTTTTCTATAGGACCTAGGGGTGAAATGGCGTTTATTACTACTCTTATATACTGTAGAACTGGAAACTTTTTAAAGTCCATCTTTGATGGACGTAGACTGTTGAGATGGTGCTGCCAGAGAGAGAATGGAGGAAGGTTATTAAAATTCATGATGACACAAAGTGGAACAAGCTAAGCAAGCGGCGGCAAATTGCTTCATTATGTTTCCCTGCAACCCAAAGGTCTGAATCAAATAACAGACATTAATTTTCGTCTGTCAGGGGCGCGGTGTTTCTTCGATCGCGGGCCGGGGTCCAGCGCTCCCGCCACCCCCTCTCCCTCTCTCAGCGCCTGACATTTACCGAGATGACGTCTCACGTCTGCGGCAGCTCGCGCCCGATCCTCCGAGGGAAGTTTGGCGGTGACCCGGTCCGTTCCGGAGGGAGGCGCGGGACGTGGCCCATTTTTCATAGATAATTACTTGTTAGTGAAGGTTCAGGCTCCAGAAGTCGCTAACACGCCGCTTGACATATAGCCCGTCTCCGGGGAGAGCGGCTCGATTGGAAGGAGTCCTCGGGGGGACCTGCCCCCTCGCCCCGAGGATTATATCTCATCTTCCCGCGGGTTGAACACCCCACAAGAAGCTCTAACAAGAGCGCTTAACATTTGAACCTGCTTGTTTGATTGCTCCGACTGAGGGTAATGTCGAGTTACATGTGTTCCTACAGGGATGATGTATGGTGGAGATGGATAGAGAGCGGGTATATATTCATATGTTAATACCTGCGTTATGCATTGTAATCGGTAGGCCACGGTATATACATCAAATCCCAACGAGACAGCTACATGCACATCACACATACGGCTGCGTCGGAAAGTTTTTACTCACCGCACCTTATTTTACCTCCCAATAATCACATAAATACTGATATTTATATGCTAATCTTTGGGATCGGTTCTGGTCAACGATCGCTTGGCCTGGGCAGCCCGGCTTTTCAATCTATTCTATTAAGCTACAGCGGAATATTATCCCACGAAATGGGTTCTGACATAAATCAAACGAAAGGAGCCACTTTATGGACAAGACTACTGTGTACCCCTTCCCCAGTGTCACAATCTATGAGTAATCTTCTTCTTTTATTCTGTGTTTGGTTCTGGTAATGATCATTACCGGTTTACATGACGGATTACGATATGCCGATGACAGGTGGATTTGTTTAGGATCACTCAGAGAAAACAAACGATAATCCGACAAAGATCTCGCTATGCATCGTGGGATTATTCCTTCTGATGTTTCAGGGCACGCTGGGATACGCTAATAAATTTTACCAATATTTGTGAGAGATAGACCTTTAAAAAAAAGTAAGAATCGCTTCTGAATGTCGGCTCAACAAAGGGACATGTTTACCGGGTGGTGCTCGTTCGCTCGGCGGAGAAAGCGTCTGATATTCCCGCCGAGCTGAGCAGCCAGTGCCATTAACCGAGGCGGGCTCTTTAACCGAAATTGAAATTTATCTGGTTGAAATTGAACAGTTCTACCGCCAGGCTGAAATTAGCGCGCCTCAAAAGAATTCGACGTTGATCAGTACAGGAAATTCACTGGGTCCATTATAGCGGCATAAGTACAATCCTAATTAAATTATGGCGGGCCCGATATCGTGCTTGTGATCGCGATAATTTTCGTTTTATGAGGGCCTACATTGTCAGTAGTTAGCATGCATATAGATTGCGTATTACGTCCAATGATGGTGCATTATTGTTTTATTAATACACTGATGACTGTTGGCTATATATACTCTGACGTTCAGTGGTAGTCTGTACTACTACTGAGATTATAAGATAGAACAGCGAGAGAGAGAGAGAGTGAGCTTATCGGAAAGGGGAAAGTCAGCTAGGGCTATTTCCGTTTTCCGGTGGGGTCAACGACTGCTACACTTTGCGCGGACGTGCACACGGACCCTCTGCCTCGATACTTCGCCGAATCCATTTGAAAAATTAGGTGAGATATCCACATTTAAAAACTTTTTTTTAGAGTGGTAACTTGCTTTGCACGCTACTTTCGTGATCTTTGGTCATGTACCTTCGCCAAGTGTAAAATGAGGGCGAAATTTATAATCTTGTAATCAGACATGTAACCTGTCGGATTCAATTTTGAAAGATAAACTAAATTGTTGACCTCTAACTCTAAACAAACTGAACAAAACACCCTGCCGAGATACAAAGAGTTACATGTAGTGTTGCGTAGCCGTCTCAATAGATATGATTCGATTATGGCATAATTGGCGTCCGGCTCATATTAATCACAATGCCGTGTGTCAGTCCCCCCGGCCCAGCCCTCAAAGGCCGCCCCGCCAATGATTTACTGCGTTCTCTCAGCACATTTCACACTTCCTCATATACCTGCATGCATATGCGCCTGGCTTTATTTTGAACCGGCCGGAGTACTAATGGTCATAAAGGGCAGCGAGCATCAACCGAGTGCTTCTCTCCTCTCAGTCGGTGTACAATCGGAGTGGGGCGCGCTTGTGCCACCGAGGGTCTCCAGCAACAACATGCCGAGCACCACCGAGGAGATGCCGCAAGTCGACGGGGACAGGACGCACCCTGCCCCGAAGACAGACGGCCGCACCAGCCGGTTCACTCCAGAGTTCGAAGGCGGTGATAGACCGGCCTCCGGAGCGAGCCCGGCGCGGGACCCGTCAACCTCGGGCCTGCACCCCGACCTACCGCGAACACCCTCGCCCGTCAACGGCGACCTTCCCGGGAAGGAAGGCCTGGAAGATAGAATGGCTGACTCTAAAGACCTCCTGGGCGATTCCTTGAGCGACAAGAACAGTCCCAAGAAACCTAGCTCCGGTGAGTAAAGCTCTTTCAACTTCTGAGTAATTACAGGACTTCACTCAAGTTCTTTTCGGGGTGGTGTTGAGGTTTCACCGCACCATTCTCGGGACCACCGCTACTTGAGGTAATGGTGGGCTTTGTCCGCTGGCTTTGTGGGGAAATTAACCCCTTTATCTGTTCTTAGTGACATCCTTTTCCGTCAGAACAAGCCGGGACAACATGTGTGTGTCGTCTTCCAGCCACTCTGTACCAGTAACTTTTGACGAGCGATCGCGTCACTCCTTATTTTTTTTACGGAAGGCTTCTATTTTGGTATCTTTGTACGCCACCAATGAAATTTACTTGGCTTCTGTTCATTTTATACGAGTTTGGGGGAAGGTATTGTATATATTGTATATATTACTACAACTTTCACTGAAAAAGAAACATGTTATTTTTCAAGAACACTGGTCCGGAACTTGGTAGAAATTTGTTGTCCACATCGTCACGTACATTTATATACTAAACTTCATTTTGTAAAGCTGTATGAGTCTCTTGTACCAAGTAAACTCCGAATGTTGTCTCAGAACCAGAAACACACTTCAGTCCTCTTCATGTAACAAAAGCGTGGCTTCCTCTGGACAACATGTCTGTTTGCCCACAGATTACACACTAAACAGAAGCCATACCAAACGACCATTAACTGTTTGGCGTGGAACGCACATTAGGGCGCTAATTCTTCCACACTCACTGTAAACAATTTGCCTCGAATTCTACTTCTGTTGATACCGCAAAACGCCTGCGTTTTAGACTTGTTTCCGGCCGCCTGTTTCTTCTTTTAGCTAAATTGAGGGTCATGTTGTCTGTCTGTGAGGCTAGCCTATACTTTTTCTGTCACCAATTGTAATGGTTCAAAGAAGGCGGATTTTTGCATCTGCTGTCTACTACACTTTCCGTAAAGGGATGTTGTTTTGACATTTTTGACGAGGCTGAAATTAGGTTCTAGGTCTTTTATCATCTTGCTTTGTTTCGTGGCTGCAATAAAAAGAAATGGCCAGGCCGTTTTCAATATCTTTCCCATTAAACTGAACTGTAAGCACGCCTATCTCGGGTTAGCGTGTGGATGTAGTCATCATTTGTCCGTTAACATGCAATCCTCTCAAATGATGAAAAATTGTTGTCATAACTTGTCCAAGAGAACGGATGCGAACTGTCGGTCCGCATCAGGCCTCGTGTCAATGGAGTCATGCCAAGCAAATCCCCCTAGATTTCTCGGCGCGCGAGTTCGCCTTTTTAACTGCCCAATTGAAAGCAAAACTGCGAATTAGAGCGATACCGTTTGTTGTATTGTGTCTCGCACAAAGCGTTATAAGCATAACAAAACCACTTGCAGACACTGTAGTTTGGGCTTGTGGCGGAAGCCTGTATTTACCTTTGTAGATCATCATTACAATATAAGTATTGCCTATCACATTACATTGTTGTTGTAAGCTGTATGTACGTTACATGCATGACAGAGCCTTTCTATTGTTCCTTCGCCGTCTTTTTGATTGATATTAAGCATGCAAATGGAGGACATGTCTTTCTTGGTGTCGGCACGCGATAGCTGGTTCCCCATTCATATAGCAGTCGGCTTCACTCATGTTCACACAGATGACGAATCAGACAACCGAGAAAAAACACAAGTCCTGCTCAGTGTCTGCAAGTGCCGTATTTAAAGAAGGGAAAACTCGTTAACTTTGACGGGGTTGGGAACGACAACTTTATAACGCTGTCTCTTTGTACTGTAAAATAGAGATGGTACGAAAACACAGCAAACAAGACAAAAGATGCACCCAGTGCGAATCCATTTGCACAAAACAATTGGTGGCTAATATACGCCCCTAGCGCATTACACCAGATGATAGCTAATAAAATTGAGCATCAGGGTTCTAATAATGGCAATGGAGTGGTTTTGTCAGGGAGGTTAGTGAAAATATCGATCATAGATCAGTGAGGATAATAAGTTTTTATTCCTACTCTTTTGTTCTCCGGGTTTTTATCAGAAAATTCGGACGGAGACGCTGGAAATGTGAGGCGGTACAGGACGGCTTTCACCCGGGAACAGCTCGCGCGGCTGGAGAAGGAGTTCTATCGGGAAAACTACGTCTCCCGTCCGAGGAGATGTGAGCTGGCCGCGCAGCTCAACCTACCGGAGACAACAATCAAGGTAAGACAACAACAACATTACAAACACTAGTGTACAGATAAACCACGATATAACAACATGTGGGAGGGGCACTTGGTCAGAGTAAACACAGCCACACATTTGAAAACCAGAGGAATCCGTAACACGACAATCCGAAACATTTTTGTCCAGATTTTCCTTGAGGTTTGGATATGCATTCCCTGATAGTATAGACTAGTTGCGTAGGTTTACCTCCGGAAATAATCACTGAAGAGCTTGCATCTACGTCAGAGTCAGTTGGTATGAAATTTTAGTATCTCTATTGACTTCTTTTTTTTTTTAAATCAAGAGAAATTCTCTTCCCTGATACTTTAGGCCATCAGAGACGGTAGTTATTCTCTATTGAACCTACTGGAGTAGGGTCACCTTTTGGCAGAATAAAAATATCCATCGTCTGAGTCACAGGAACTTTGCGGCCTTACAAAATCACCCCGTTTCCTATTACTCATTTCTGAGAAAGGGTACTCTCAAGCTTCACATTCAGAAAGGGTTCTCAACAATAAACGTAATCTTCGCACTACTACAAGTGCTTGAGCCACCTATGTGTTATTGTAGCCGTTATATCTGTTGGTTATGGTTTTATATGTCATAATGATAATTTTATAGGGAAAACTTGTAGTCTAAACTCTACCATTTCGGACGTCAGTCATCTGTTGTCTGACAGACAGGGCTTCTGACAAGGGGCGGTAGAGTCCATTATCACTGGGGGGAGGGATAATGAGAGCGGGGATACCGGACGGCTCCTTCACCACAGGCCCCCCATAAAAGTCGGCTGTCCTCCTCTGTTGACTCAACTAAACGATCTTCTAACACAAGCCATGTGACCAGGCTTCAGACAACATTTCCTCTGGGATTCCCGCCAAAGAAAATGTCGGGATTGACAGAGGGGGGTGGCAGGCGCCTCTCTGATAAGAGCCCCCACCGAGAATCTTCCTCAGAAACCCGTCGGAATAGCTCCCTAATAAGACATCTCTGATCACAAAAGTCACCAGTCTTGTTGAGTTTCTTGTACCACCATGGCAGCGTACTAAAAAAAAACGTGCAGTCTCTGTTTGAGGTCAGTGGCGGTATGCACTTTGTGTCTGACCATAATGGTGGATTTCCGGTTCCTAATTGCACCCATGCTGAAAACAGCTTACTCACAAAAAGTGACGTTCAACACAACACAGCCACCTGTCCTGCACGAGGTAAACGTTGCCAAACATGCTGCTATGTTCAGTGTTCTTGTCAATTGTACGCAAAAGGGGAAACAAACGTTACGACAGCGCTAGCAGACATTGAAGATAGAAACATATTTGAATGAGACCTTGAGTTGCTAAGATATTCCCCTTTCGATGGACTAAAAGAATCTGCTATACAGGAAATGTAGATAACGAAGATGTATTGACAAAACAGGAAGGCCTAATGATGGTTATTGTTGAGGATACCCACTGAATGCCTGCCCCCCGACCTTCTAGTGGCTAGCAGTTTCTATTTATTCATTTTTGTCGCTGTCGTATTTGAAATATTCTCCACGTAGAGTTTTCGGGAGGGGGTGTTGTAATGCCCGTAAACAAGATTTTGTACTGGGGTTTCTTATGTAGATATTTTGGACGAGTGAGCACCGTATGTGTGAACTTTCAAATCTAGGGTCTCCGAGGGCTTCACCTCCTAAAAGTTTGAAAATTCAACCCTCTGAAATGGCTTTTCCTGCATTTTTGACAGGTTTTCAAGAGACCGATAATAGCGTTGTCAAGAGAGGGTTCATTGCTCAGTCTTTTTTGGGGTACCAATGAGTGTGGAGGGGATTCGTCCGAACCCCTTGCGTACAGATATGCAGTAGTGGTCACTGTACATATGTGGAGGGAAGCAGACATTAAAAAATGGGGCCCATTCTTACCCTGACGGAAACCTCTGTTTCTAGTGGCCGAGCTATCAAACAAGACCCCAGATCTGTTCATGACAGTTGTGACAAAGCAAACAGATCTCATCCTCTTTGCTCCCTACACCTCTGCTCGAGGAGTAATTCAAAATTAGGCCATAGAAAAACACCAACCATCCGTCAGGTGCGCACATGAGGTATCTGATTTTTGCTCTTAATAGTCTAGCACTGGCAGACGAATCATTTGTACATTTGTTACCAGCTAGGATGTAGACATGAGCGGTTGAAATAACAGTTGCTGGAGTACGAGATTAGGACTGCATTTATTGGGTGAAAATTTCATTGCCTGCGAAACATCTGAGTACAAGCATGTTTTTTTTTTTGCATTTCGAAATCTTGTTAAGATTTTTTTTAGCTTTTGATACACTCTACTGGTTTCTTATTTTGTGATGTTTAGATCAAAATATGAAAACGATTTCAGACAATAGCATGCTCACACCATTGTTATTCTTTGGTTTGGTAACATTATACTTCAGGATAGCTACAATAAAGTTAACTTCATTCACTTTTGAAGCGAAAGTTTTTGGTAGTTGCTTGGCGCACATTCAAGTCCAACACTTCTAACGTCTAACTTTCAAGTCCACCTCAAGGCGGGAGTTGAAAGTGTTCTGACGTTAAAAGTTCTGTCTTGTCGTTATTAAACATGCTTGATTTCTCGCCAGACTGCATCTTGTAAGAGAGTTAGTTGGCATATTTACGAGGTTCTCGCTGCTATCGGCAGCTTAGCGGCCCAAGCCCGCAGGGTCCCGACGCCTCCGCTTTTTACCCAACGTTTCAAGCAAGCTTGATTAAGTGGGCCTTCCCTTCCCATTGCCAAACTTAGCATTAAGCGCCGGGCCATCTCCTTCATCTATCATTCCTCTCATCATTTACATCATTCCTTCTCTTAAAAATTACACTAATGGAGCCCATATCGCCACATTATCACCCTATCTCTGGCGGGGCTTTACTTTCGGCGAGGTGGAGGCATCTTTCCCCTCATTTTTCTCTCCACTTAGGAGCGGTTTGATGTATGGGGTCATTTGCACTGGCTCCGCGATTCCCAGTCGGAACGACTGCCCAAAGCGGCAACTTCTGCCGTAATCTCCACTCCAAAGGGCTCCGGTACAACTCCGCTCCCGCCCTGGCGAAAGAGGAATTCATTAAGGGCTACTCTGTCAGAATTAGTAGCCGGTTTCTCTCAGAATCCGCCGCTACGGTAGCCTCCTACAAGTTCAAGTGGAAATCCATCCATCTATCCTTCCAACTTGTCTGGCGGAAGTGTTCGCATGATTCGGTCATAACGAGCCAGCCCGCCATCTGGCCCGCCAAAAATGAGCTGTTATGATCTCGCGTAATGTAGCACATTCTTCCTCCCCAAATTGGTTCACATATGACTATAGTAATAAGTCCTGCTATCAATACTTTCGCTGCAGTGGCATGAATCTTACACTGCGTGGCTCGCATCTTGCGGGCAATTTTTCAACTAAATCTGTTTTTCTCTCGGCGTTGGAAGGGGATTCATCTTGGGTTAGCGTAGCGTTGCGGCGTTACATTCCTCAGGAATGGACGCAACCGTTGCCAAATATCTAAATACAAGGCTCTCGTTTCAAAATGAAACTGTTCGCTATCGTCTGAGTGCAGCAATGGACACTGAATAGCGCAAGAAAAACAGGCCAGTTTTAAGTAGGAATTACCGTCATGGCTACATTGAAATAGGACAAATTCGTAGACGAAACGTGTTAAATTTTTGCCCTAGCCTAGTCCTCCTTACCCCGTCTACCGTCCCCTGAACGCACGGCATACACCTGTACCCATCCCGCCGTATCTCTTGCCCCTTTGCCCCAACAGTTATACTACAAACTTCCGCCTTTTCAACGATCAAGTCCACTCCTAGCCCACCGCTTGACTCCCTGACCCCACTCCCTTTACGTTTGGCTACTCTCCCACCTTTTCCCCCACCCCCTCTCTTGTCGCGATTGGCATCGCTCCCTCTGATGATATTTTCAATTACTCCCCACACCAGCTCCATTTGTTTCAATGTTATATTAGCCGCCACTAAGATGATATCATAGCCCGGACCCACCTATCTCCCACCAGGACTACTTACATGTCTGCCACTCGCTTTTTCGGGATAAAATCGCTTCTATCTCGGCGCTCATATCTATGATTGTAGAATGCCCTGACGCCATCTTTGCAAAGCGTCATTTTTCTTCCTAGTACGAGTGCTCCTAAAAGCGGACAGTCTTGCTGATACCACATCGGGATATCCTCCCTCATCTATACCCTCTGACCTTAAACAGATTTTCACCAAGATAGCGAAAGAATTTTTCTTTACGTTTCTATAATTAATGTTTAGTTTTTGATTACATACGGTACGGGTACGCATTGTAAAAACAGTCATATTACAATGTTGATGTAACATCTCATGATCTGCGAAAAAAAACTTCTTGTTTTGTAAAGAAAGAAAAGCTGTTATGTTTATATTCCTTGTGCATACCTGGCGTATGGTAGTGCTTTACCTATAGTCAGAATAAGTGCTACAAATTCATTACCATAAGTCCTTAGAAAATACACTGCCCGTTTACGATGAAATGTATCTGTCCATAAAGAAAACTTAATTTCTAAATTGGGCATATTGTTTGTATTCGTATTGTTTAACGAGCGTGTTATGTAGAAACTGGATGTCATTTCTTGACCAGCATATGTAAGCAAGGTATACGCCGTTCATATTGAAATGCGCGTATATACTGGGTGGTATTTGGGTGATATTGAGCGTTGTAAGACCACGACGCCTTGTAAAATAAGGAAAAGCTACGGTGTAGCTACTAGTGCATTTCAAGCATGAGGGGAATTGTTCACATGTATACTGAGTGTTTACATTTTACCAGGACGTAGCAGGTGTTAATGCATTGTTGCGTACGCTTACACCTGCGCGCGTGTTTTTACTATCACCGCTTCATTTTATTCCTACACATACTTGAAATTCTGCGATCTCGCCGTTGTTGTGAGGGGCTAGATAAGGTCACGTAACAGTAGACGTGTGCGATGTTATGGATCACCATTGCAAATGTGCCCTGGGATATTTTCTGGTCAAAACGGAGTCGTAAAGAGCCCGGTGGGTCGGAACTCGTTTGAGAATGAAACTGCTGTGTGGCGCGTACTTCGTTTGTGGGACCAACAGTGGTGTATAGGATATGCTCTTTTCATCCGTTATTGTAGTCAACCATTTTCGCGTTACAACAACTTCAGAGATACACCCACTAGACTAATCTTAGCGTATCATTTTCATTATCTGGCAACTTAAAGTTTTGTTTCTGACATACGTTTTTGGAGCAAATATTCTATTTTTGCTACATTATCCTAGGTACTTACACGTACGTATTCGAAGACTTACTGTTGGAGTATGTCTTTGTTCAATGTATTGCTAAAGAATGCTCGTAACATAATTTCTGTGTCCAGATCTGTCTGACCAATGGTGTTCTTGTTTGCTTGCAGGTGTGGTTCCAGAACCGACGGATGAAGGACAAGCGGCAGCGATTGGCTCTGACCTGGCCTCATCCCGCAGATCCCAACTTCTGCGCGTACATGATGGGGCACGCAGGCGCACTGGGATACCCCTACCCCGGCACCATGTTACCGCACTACTACCCCAACATGTCGGCCTTCGCCCCTGGAGCAACCCCCTACCCCTCCCCCCTCAGAGCGCCCGACGCCTTCCGCTCCCTCACACATCCGTACTTCAGGGTACCAAGCACCGCCCGGGACTTATTGTACGGTACCCCACCGAGACCCCCCGCACTGTACGGAACCCCCTCCTCCTCTTGCAACTGCCAGTACGGATGTTACGGCACGCAATGCACGCCGGGAGCCGGGAGGACCCCGGATTTTCTGACGCCGTGTCCCACAAGAGTCAGCACCAGCGATTCGCCCATCTTCTCACCATTCTCACACTTCTCTAAACCAGAACCCGCCGCAGCCAGCACAGAAGTAGCCCCAACGCTCACCAGATAACTTCGGCACTCACACAAACGGTAATTTTCCCGCTTGGGGCAAACTTGTCATTTCGAATGTAATTTTACCGACTTCAAAGAACGGGAAACAGTGCACAGAGACAACTACTTAATGGTAATAACTACCTGCCACACCACATGAAATTTGCGCTGTCACAATTTCTGCAAAATTACCGTTCACACACAAATGACTTTTTCTCTGTTACAGTCTTATTATTAGGTATTTATGGATGTCATAAGGAGAAATAGAGTGGTCGGTAGTGGCTGTTAAACCGCACTTAGAGGTTGTCATCTACAATGCTGTCTATTGTACAATCACACTGTTATGGCGTCAAGACTTTTCTACTTACTTGGAACAAAATTTATTGATCAGAGTTCTATATGTATGGAGAGAAGGCATGGATCGTTCGTTGTAATACAGACGTATAATGTGTAGTATATATATATATAAATATATAGATACGCAAGGATATTTGAATAGACTTGTACAAATTTGTATACTCTTGCACCGGACGAAAAGAGATAGTGTTAATTCTTTTTACGAATACGATGGTATTTTCTTTTGCACGAGATCTAAAATGTATTTTAGTATCTTTTACGTTTTGTTATATATATTGTGTGTTTGGCCATGTACATGGTCAAAGATAGTGTATCATTGTACCAGAATTTAGCTGTGTAAATGTATATATTAGTACAGTTTCTGAGGCCCTAATTCCGTCAATTCATTTATGGCCATTTTGTACACGCCATTCGTCGCGTAATTGTATGACACGGGTGACTACACCCGCCAAAACTGCGGAAACTGGAACATGTCATTGTATCATCACAACTGATCGTGTTTGAAAAGTGGAAAAATCTACGCCCAAGGTACCGTCTGTTCTTCTCTACACCGTTTTGTTACAACCCGTATCCATATCGCTGTGCAGTCAGAAACAACCACTAACGTTTGCACCTGAACATGAAACCTTTACTCAAATTCCACACAATTTCTTTCACAATCGTCGGCGGCCTTGTTGTTTTTCCACCACAATGATACGATTGGTGGAATGATTGTACCACTTATGTAGATAAACCAATAAAAAGTTAACTAGGGGAGCTACCAGTAGCTAGTTAAGTTTCTTTGTAAGCGTCTACAACGTTCTATTCCGCAACGGTTGTCTATTTATTTATTTATCCTAAGTAAATAGTCGTTACATGTTTTCCGCTTGGATTCCGCATCTTGATATAAATATTTGTGAAGGATGAACGTTTTGCTGGTTGTCATTGAGCCACGCTTTTTTGTTGTTTCTTGTCGAGTGCTCGCATTGTAATGTGGGCTAATGATGTATTTAGTGAGTAGGGGGTCGCTCGATCAAAGCGCCGTGCCGACAACCCCAACAGACGAGCTATTGACGGCTGGGACGGCGTCTTCATTCTCTGCATTAGTAGCTAATAAATACTGAAAGGACGTAGCTCGGGGCAAAAATGCGAGGCGGGCGCCCTCGAGAAAAGGTACCATACGGCGAGGAAGGACAATAATCAAAGGCTTGGATAGTCGCAATTACGACTAGATGCCACTAGTGGCTAATTATCATTTACTGGGACTCCCATGGAGCGAACATGGTACAGACAGACTGTCCGTATGGCAGACTACGTTTCTTCTGGCCGACGTTTTCTCTTCATTCAAATGAAGACTACAACATGCGTGGTTGTGGAAGTGGTGCCATGTAGTGATGACAGGTTATCCTAAAATATTCACGCAAAACGTTAGTCTCTATCAGTCCAATTGGGTTGCTAAACAAAACTGTAAAGATTTGCCAAATAGTATAAATAGTAGATTTTGTCAGCCAACATGCATCTCAAGCCAGCTGATCTCTCTCGTATATCATTGTCCCTATTTGGCCTTTTTCTCTTTTCTCCGAAATCGAACAAGTCTGGTAGAGACTTCTTTTTTTTGTCTTCTTCAACTAAAATGAGGCATGGTAGGGCAATGGGCAAGCTCAATGGGTCACCCATATGTGTGCTGGGTTCTTTTATTCAACATACATGTACCTTACAACTACTGTATTTCATCAACAATCCTTGGAAATACACAGACTTTCCACTTATCATCAAATAATTCATTTATTTGTTTTTATTGCCATCCCAGGCAGTTTTTCTAAATGTAAATTTTTGGGTAAAATCTCAATTTGAATATAGAATTCGACATCTTGAAAAGCTATAAAACCTGCAAAGCAGCACACACCAATATGTAGACACCAATATGTAATCTATTCCTCTATTTGTTTTTTTTTATTACCATCACGGGCAGTTTTCATAAATGTAAATTTTGGGGGTAAAAGATTGGAATATAGAATTCGAAATCTTAAAAAGCTGGTAACCAGCACACCCCAATATCATGTAGACAGCACACCGGTACCCCAGTATGTAGTCTATCCATGTCCGGCTAACACGTATTCTGTAGACATCGCAGAAAGTCATTACCCAATTAGACTTATTCCTTGGGAACTGACCCCCGTTCTGTTCTTAATGGGTTTGATGGGTAATACGGCCCGTGCAAATGTCTAGGATGATGCCCGTCGTCCCCAGAGTACCCTGGGCTGATGATGGTGTTAATCACCCTGGGAAGGAGAGGGATCCCCGCGCACGTAGGTTTTAACGCTGGTTTTCCTTCATCATAACAGCGACTGACTCATGCCTCAAGTACCATTCATACAGCAAAAATAGGATCTTACGCTATCTACAGCAAGCCATATTTGTATGCATTTTTCTAGGGATGGGTTAGAGAATTGCCTACTCCAGGTGAGACTTAGAAAGTGTTGTTTATCTAAATCATGAAAATCTACAGGAACAAAAAAAAAAGCCACAATCAATGCTAAATATCAATAGTACTAGACGAGAGGGCTCTATGCTAAGTTTGGTTTATTGATAATTTTTTCTGCTTGCATCGTTGAATATTTCTCTAAGAACTCCAAATAATAGTCTTCTTCGATGGTCCAAGAAGTAGACAAGACAATGAGGGAGACCTACAGCTTAGTTTTTTCACAATCCTGAGTCGAGTGAACATGTAAATGAACTGAATTAATACCAAAGAAATATACAGAATTCGGCGACAACTTACTTGGAGGTTGAAAACTATTCAACATATATAAGACACCGAGTTCAAGAAGGTGACACAAATAATATGGAGTTTCAATATTTTCAATAAACTCTAAGGCCCGTAGATGTCTTAGGTAATAGCTTTAAGAGTCGTACGCATCGTAAGCAAAGACGGGAATTACATTTTGTATATAAGAACCCTTGATATGTCGTAAGCTAACCATGATAAACATTTAATCGTTTCTTCGTCAATTATACGACGGGTTTGCCAACTTCTGTGTTAACATTGCCTCCTAGCCCTTTACCATTCACACCTCAAAACTCGTCTGAAAATCTTATGTAAGGAAAGAAAGTAATAATTTCAGGGCAATCAAGATTCCTTGGCACCAAATAATTATTAGTCTACGTCCAGGCCTGTAATTTTCGTCGCAAGCTGTGATTTTGGGGTCGCGCTTCGGTGTGGTCTTCTGACAAGATGACCACGGCTGTAATATTGACTTGATTGCGTTATCAGGAAAGCATTTAGCTTAATGATTCTGTCATCAATTCACCAGGGCTAGTTATCAGTTTTCTGTAGACCGTTAATTGGTGAAATTGTACGTGAATGCAAAAACACTGAGTGGCTGGTAACCAAAAAGTCCATGACCTACTAAGTAATGCTACCTCCTCTTTTATAGATATAACGAGAGCGTTTGTTTGAGAAATATTGTCAGTTGTGACAGGTTTCCAATCCAATGCGTCTGTCCAGTTTGTGAATGGACAGGAAACATCAGTTTATGACATAAGTTTGTCATGTGTTTTTTTTTTCATTACAAGGTCAATCGCAAATCTTGTCACAAAAGAGCTGAAGTCACTTCTGAATGAACTAGTTCGTGATAAACATAGTCAAAAGTTTGTTTGCTGCCTACTTCTAATTCCAATCCCCATGAATACGACAGAAAAATATCTATTTGCTTTATTGGTCTACAAGAGTTATAGTTTTTAGGTGGATGGTTTTTTGCTCAGATTTTTCAACGTTTCCTTTGACTATCAGGTATTCAAAAGTTGTCAAGTAAGAACTTTCAGTTATGCCCAAAAGGTCCGCATAAGGAGTAAATAAGAAAATATACAGTTTTGTTTTGGGATCACTCAAGTTAGTGTTCATCTGTACGTATGCTCATGATGGCACCTACACTAATAATGCTAAACTGAATATGAAAATGAATAGTAACTCGTGTATGTAATCCTATGCCCCATGAGACCTAATCCAATGTCACTGAGTACGCCATAATACTGTTATAAAACATATCTAACGATCCTCGTTACAACAATACAATATTATGATTTGTCATAATCAAACTTATCATCGATTATATTATGCCATGCGTCTATGCAATTACGGATTATTATGACAAAATTAAGCTTGTTTCTCTCTATACATTAGTCGTAAATTAAACCATAACGTTGTCTTTAATACTTACATTATCAGTTGTAGAGATGTAATATCTCATTTAGTAGTTATATATTGTAGTACTGATATACTTGTTTGCTGTGATACAGTGCTAAACAAGATTAGTCATTCACCAATGAGTGTATATAACATAATCTCAGACATTTTTTACTAGTATTTACTAGCACTTATTCATTTGGAGTAATTCCTGCTCATTTTTCTCAATTTTGCTGTGAATAGTTGGGCACATTTTCAGGTCTCAAAGAATAGAAATCAATGCCAGGGTGCAAACACAGAAATGAGTAAGTAGACTTGTATAAATATCTACATCTGATGTTAACATTGGAAATATCTACATCTAATATCTAAAACCAGTGTTAACATCACTGTAGAAAAATGAGTTACAAGCTATACGTTGGTGGATGGATGGATGGATGGATGGATGGATGGATGGATGGATGGATGGATGGATGGATGGATGGATGGATGGATGGATGGATGGATGGATGGATGGATGGATGGATGGATGGATGGATGGATGGATGGATGGATGGATGGATGGATGGATGGATGGATGGATGGATGGATGGATGGATGGATGGATGGATGGATGGATGGATGGATGGATGGATGGATGGATGGATGGATGGATGGATTTTCGGATGGATAAAAGCTCCTTGGATTTACAGATGGATTTATAGATGGATGAGTAGACTGCTGGATGGGCAGGCGGACGGAAATAAAACTTACGTGCATTGTGCAATAACAGAAAGTGTAGGTCCTGATTGGTCTAACTGTTTGACAATGTTATGAATCTAGCCATCATTTTGCCCCCCCCACCCCACCCCATGTAGTCTGGCAGCCGCCGCTCTCCGCCCCACTTTACGACCAGAATCAGGTGTTTATGCTGGACATCATTATCGCCATTAGCTCAGCACGGGGCAATATAAAATTCCTTTCGTGCTGCCGACAACCTCCACAAAATTTCCATTTTATGACTTGATGGAAGGGGTACGCCTGGGGTGGAAAATTCCATCCCTTTTTTCCCTTTTACCATCCCGAGAGGCGAAAGTCTCCTCATCTCTGACACAACCCCCTTGTCTGTCCTGTCACGACGGTTCGTTAAAATGACAGGAGGTGACCGCTCATTACTCCGTCTCGTAACGGCACGTCGTTTGGCAGCAGACGGCATTAGTGGAAGTGCCACTTGCTACAGTATATGCCCTCTCCGCTGATAATCTTGTTGTAATAGCTAACGCGGAAATGCCTCGCTAAGGTGCTTTCCGGGGTAATAGGGCCCGGCAACATCGCGAATGGAACGACCGTTAAGAGTCATGCCGGATTGGCAGCTAAGTCCCAATTTATAAGTTTTAATTACCCGACATGCGGCGTAATTGCGCGCCTGTATTTTAGGGAATTCGTTTTATCTCTTATCATGATCTGCTATGATTTTCATGGGCCATAAGAAAAAGTCAATGGCTGCTCTGTGGAACGGACGAACAAGAGGGTCCGATCTACACACGCACAACATTTTCTGGAATGGAGCAGTTTTAACGTTGCATTGAAATGGAGAGAAACATCAAGCGAAGAACAGCCTGGAAACAGTTTTCAGTTTTTGGTTTATGGAAATATTTTCAACTTGATTTGAAGTAACATCTGTTATTCACACGACGTTAAGCCCAGACGAACATAGTAACGTACTTTAAAAGTAGTACTGTTAAAAGTTGGCAAAAGACCAAAGAAAAAGCAAGATGAACCTTTTCACCATTCCGTCTTCGATATAGAAGAATGAGCAGTTTCAAGGTCCATATTAAAGAGCGCCCGGATATCGGTACTAAGTAGGAGAGCTATGTGTCTCATAAAACGGGTTAGAAAAAGAAACAACAGTTAGCATCGATGTTATGCGAGGGAGTATGTTATGGAGATTCACCAGATTTTCGATGAGTCATTTGTTATACCGTGCCTGTAATATACCCGCGATCCAACCTCTGTTGCATAATATAGCTTCAGGGGATCCAAATCCAAAAAACACGTGACCATCCGGAAGGTTGACGTCATGTATGGGTAAAAAGGTGGTTGGAAGTCGGTATCGGCCCCCGTCTCGGCCCCCGAATGTTGCAATAAAGTTGAATACTTCTCCATGATGTTGTGAGTGTTCATGCTGATATTTTTTCTCGTAAAATCATCCCAATTCAACTGTTTTGCACTGGCCCTGGTAGACTCAAGGATCAAGTTTTCACCCACCACAGAGGTTTGCCTTTCTAATAACGGCCAAGTCCAAATAAGAGCAGCTCTTGAATTGACTTTGGCAAGCCCGCAAAGGAACTACACAGATTCTGATCCTTACTTGATCCAATCAGTGTAGAATTGACAAAATATGCACCAAGAAGGTTTGCATTAAAGAATGTGTCTGACCTGTTCGTTAGATAGTGCTTGGGTGTGCTGGATATGGAAATAACAAGATTCTGGGAAAAGAGCACCTCTATTTGATAACACGGCCAAAAAGTATCATTCCTGATTGCTATGAAACAAAATTTAACATTATTCTACCCAATAAGCCAAACTCACTGATAAGAGATACAACTGTTACAGACCTTCAATACACGTTCAATGCCAGCCACCCATGCTTTGCGGATACCCTAGAGCGTTTTGGAGATAAGAATATAGGATAATACTAGGAGGACACATCTTGATAACCTTCCCATTCAATTTCCCCTCCTTTTGTCCCTCTGTCGATTGCTTCTAGTCTAGTCCTTATGAACCAGTTAAGTTTGGACATAGACTAATCTCCAAGCAGATCCGGCGGTAGCATAAGAGAGTATCGAAAGCTGGCAAAGGATTGTAGCCGGCTTAGCAGTGTGCATTCGGTAGCCATTCTCCTGGGCCAGCTACACTCCTTTGCTAGTTTTTGAAACGTAAGATCTGCTTGGAGATTAGACATAGACTGGATCATATGTTGAGAAAATGCCTTTCTGACACACTCCATGGTTAGTCTCTACCAGACTCCGGCCTGGCCGATAGTAATAGGGGACTTTGGCCAAGTCGACAGGAATAAAACCCTAGTAGAACTGACCGTGATAGCTGGATAGGCTGCAAAAGACTGACTGAAATCCCATGGCAACTTATTTAGCCAAATTCTTCTCTTTTTCCATCCAGCTGACACGTCTGCTTGGAGACTACTCCATGGTAAAGCTCCCCCCTCCCCACGGACACCCACTGAAGACTACATTACTTCTTTTACTAGGTGTAATTATGACAAATTGGGGCCAGTGACAGCCATCCCCAAGTCCAAGTGTAACGGCCATCACTTCTCATTAGCAGCGCCGGATACTGAGCTGACTAAATCCCTGACTCCAGCATTGACAAAGTCGTCGACAAATTTCAAATAATTCGGTCGATATTCTTAAGTGAGACGGGATGAGACGCCACGCGCCGACTTGCTTTGATGGCAATTATCACAGGGGCGTTGGCACGGAGTAAGGTTATTCAAATTTGAAAGTTCAGAAGGACACTGTCTTCTAGGAACGTCTTTGAGAGACCGAGGAAAGAGAAGTTACAAAGATATCTTGGCCTCATTATCTCAAGTACGTGTGCCCTCAAAAACAAACAACTAAGTAGATATCGCCTGTGAATTTAAAGATATTTCCTTCAAATTTAAACATGTTTTCTTCAATGACAGAACGTTTCAACTTTTTTTTTACAAAAACTCCGATCGGGATCTCTGGTTGTAGGACTGGCGATTAATGGATACATTGACAACCATTTTTTTCTTGCCGAAACATTTAACGAAACCTCCCCACACCCCCTCCCAATGCTCCAGACTATCCCCGAAGGTTCGCTCTGAAAGACGCCTGCTTCCGCCTCCTATTAACCCTTATTTTCAGGTCTGCTGAAGCTTTTTTTACAAGGATATCAATGTCTGGTCTGGCGAAGACAGCCATGGCCTTTTAAACCACCGCAGCCAAGCATAAAAGTCTCTTGTAGACACATTACATGAGTCACTTCTTGCCTAAGATGGCGCCAATCCAGAATCTCTGCATACCATGTTCCCAGTTGCCATTCTGTGTCCGTCTGTCTGTTCGTGTGTCTGTGAACACTATAACTCGAGAAGTCAGTGTTGGATTGCGTCTTGATATTAGGTACGTAAGTATGTCTTCTTGAAACGTCAAATAATATTAAATTTACGTTCCCCTAGTGGCTTGTTTGTCATAGATTTTCAAGTCTTGGGCTTCTTTTCTGCCAAAAAAGACAGTCATAGCTGTCTTAGCTCTATTAACTCGTTAAACCGAGCCCGTAACGTTAAAGCAACAACCTGGCCATAAAACAATCAGGACTCAACAGAAATGTTGACAAAGAAACATTTAAAGACTTAACTCACGACGCCAGTTTGAATACTTAGGTATTACGAGCTAATACGAATTCTACTTCTAGTTTTCTTACGGGGATGATTATGGACCATTGTATTTCCACAGATTACAACGTCAACGTCCACACCTTTGTATATATGTATAAAGTAGTCCAAAATATAAGATAAAGCCATTTGCACCTGTAGCGATACTACGACATTCCAGGGTGAGGTACAAGTTACTGGCCTGGCAAAATCATTCTACGTAGTCCTTCCACCGGTTAGGTCCCTTGGTAGAGCTACAAAGGCAACAAGTTTGTTGAGCGTACACCTAACATGCGAGTGTCTGTGTCTTGGCATCCAAACTAAGAACTATTACTCCCTTGATTTGGATCCTAGACCTCTCTTTTGGCGTTTTTATCGGGTTTCCTATTTTGTCAGGTCTTTTTTTTGTCCACCGGCCAAACATCTCCCGGCAGTCTACCCCTGGGTCTGCGTCACAGACTTCGGGCGGGGCAGGCTTTTACTTTATGCGGGGAGGGGGGCGCTGGTTCGCGGTTTTCAACGTTGGCTAGGTTCTCATGCCGGGAAATGGAGTTTGCCGTGGAACTGAAAGGGAGTTTACAATGGAAGGTATTTGCCGAGGAAGGCAGTTTACCCCACGTCGCCCCCCTCCCCGACAAAATCCAGCCCCTTTCGAAGTCTGCGACTGGGTAAGAAAAGCTGACAAAATAGAAAGCCCGATGAAAACACATAAAGATACGTCCAGATAAGCGGAGCCTAACCTCTGCTTGGAGTAAAATCTAAGTATATAAGTATAACCTTCACCTATAACCGACACATGAAATGTTAGTGTTGTACTGTACATGTTCGTGTCATTGACCTATCGAAGGTCGTTGCACTCAAATTTTCACCTATAACCTATAGCTTTTAAAATTTTACTTTTTTTCTAATATAAAAAAAATGTCTGTTCCTATGTACGTGGTCTTGAGATGGTGGAGAGTCAGAAATAGACATAAAACATCATGTAAATGTTATGGTATTTATCTTGTCTACCTCCTCTTAAAAATGGCACAGCCCGAAAGACCCAACCAGTGCAAATTGCCCCAGTGACGTGAGTTACAACTGTTCTTATTGAAGTAAAAGATCCCCACACAATGACATGTAATTATCTTTCTTGTCTTATTTATCGTTTGCCTAATGTACGGGTTAATGACGGAAGCTTCCGAAACGGGCCTTTGCACAGGAGAGTCTTTGTTCCCACTTCCCTCGAGCGAGACCCCTCTCAACCAATAAAAACACATAAAACCTAAACAAAAGTCGTTTAAAACACTACCAAAGGACACCCTGGCGTCAGAAAAATTAACATACCTTTGCCACCTTTTGCGTTTGATGTTTTACGGTGCCGTCTCTTGAAGAAACATCCTTAGAAATAATCCCAAAACTCAAGCACATCTATAATGCTTCACAAGTCACGCTTGTCACACAAGTTGCCTCCGTTTAAGTGCGACGTTTATCATATGTTATAAGCTTGAAGAGTCTTGAAGAGTTGTAGCGTTGAGGTATTCAATAATAATGGTGTCATTAAGAACGACCTCATCATGAGATAATGATATGTCACGAGTTAACAACTCGTCAAACCCTGACCTAGATGCAACTACTGGGTCTTAATCTGATAAAGTCGGCGCCAATCATAACTCAAACTTGTCATGTTGTTTGGTTATTGTTCTTGTTGTAAACCCTTTGTAAACCTTCATCACAGAAACAGTGATGATGCTGTGTATAGGCGTCCACCATGACGCCTATACACAACGTGTTATTTGAATCATCAGTCAATTTTCCACAGTCTTATTCCTCAGGGGGGTCGTTTGGAAAAGTCGTCATAAAACGGGCCTTCAAATTATCTACAATTGCGCTTACGCCACGGCTCATTGTCTTCGGTAATCGATTATTACAAAGGAGTGAGGAAACATCAAGAAGCACTGTCAGTATGTTTGGGGGTCACTGCTTTTCGTTAAACCATTTTGGCACAATATTATAGGAAGTGTGGATCTTCATGTTTGCTTTAAAGAACGTCTTATTATAAAACAAGAAAATACCTACGTGGTTTGGGTTACTAGTTGCTTGTTTGCTGAGAAAATGCTGTGGTTAGGGATTTTTTCTAAAGTGCCCCCCACCCCATTTTGACAAACAATGCATGGTGGGTAAGATCTCCAAGACTCCAACGCTTCAAATGTTGTCGATCAAAATGTAGTGACAGAATCATATAATGCTCTGCTATTGAATCGGTACTCTCATTTGTTATTTCATCAATGCAAGGAGGTTTTAAATAATATCTAAAACCTTCTTGATCAATTCAATAATGTCATTTCTTACTTGTAGTGAATGTACGCCGACATGTGGAACTACAATGCTAGAGGGCGCTTCATCCTTGACAAATTGGTTGCGATCACACTTTTTTGAGGATAATACATTACAGTGTGCAGAGTACACGTAATACGACGGAAAAGTACGTGCATTTGTGGTGCTCGTTTCCTGAATATCTACCCATATTCCCTGTGCTAAAATATCGAAGCTTAACTTAAGGATATACATACCGAATGCCGCTTAATAATAATAGAATCGTTGAGTTGTTGCCTTTTTACTAATATTATCTCATTTTTGTTTGTTTGCATTGCATACCCGGACATTTTTAATACACTTACACCAAAATGAACCCTATATTATTTTCGATGAGTGTGGCAGGTTCTTTAACGTGCTCAAAGTGTGGCTCCCCTCAAACACGGGACTCCATTTAACCTCCTATCCGAGGGACGGCCTTAAACGATGCTACGTACTAATTTTCACCTGAATCAAGCGAAGAAATTCCTGTTAAGTGTCTTTTCCAGAGCACAACGTCAGGTGATGTCAGGGGATTTGAACCAAGGGCATCTGGGTTCTAGGTCAAAGACTCTGTACCATTACGCCACCCGACGCCATTTTTATTATCGACCAAATGTTTGATTCAGTATGATTCAGTGAATCCTGATTTGCTATTATTTTCCGTTCAGATATTTGATAACCTTTAGTAATTGCTGTAATTGTTACTGTATCCGTATCCTGTATCAGCTTAAAACCCGTTTTTACAACCGTAATAAACTGCCTATACTAGGCCATAGCGCTTCGATACGTCACAAAACTATCGACGCCTAACTGAATATTTGTAGCTTCAATAAACCCCCATAAGCAATTGCAAAGGCGTAATCTATTGCTGCTGACTATTTTACTCCTATCCCTCCCCTCATACATTTTCCACGTATATTGCTTTCAATGGTGCGATGTATTGGAAAGGAGCTTACAGGTTTTAAATAATCCTTCACAAAAAGACATTTTCAGTACTTTTCAATTGGTCTTTATAAGTTGCGTTCGTTGCCTAATCGCGCCCTCGCATATGGTCCCATCCGTTAAGCCGTCAGCGCTATGATCACTATACTCAGCAGATTCCAATACACTGACAAATTAGCTCGCCAAAACTTCCACCAAAAAATGGCGGGCCCCCAGAAAACCGATGATGGCAAACGATAAATCCCCCCTCCCTCTCATCAGGGCTTGGATACCTTCATTTCCCCGCCACTTTATGATGATAGATGTAGCTAAATATCCTCCGCTGTCCATAAATTCGCCTGCAATTGAGCGAGAGGGTTGGAGGAAATATTCATCTGCGGATAATTCATAGCCGGCTCTGTCAGGCAACGCAATGAGCCGTGAGGAAATATTGGAGGGCTAATTGCCTCATCTCTCTCCCGTTATTTTTTAGTCAGCAGTTGGCCCTACCCCCGTGACAATACGGGTGTCTCCTGTGACCAGGAAGGGCGAAAAAAATCATCGGGAAACAAGGCACAACGGATTAAACTAATTAGGCTTGTTACAGTCTTTTTTATTGTAACGCCCTTACATGAATGGTATTTTTATACGTTACTTTCGTATGAGCCTAAAGCGGAGAGCATCCAGGCTAACTTTTGAAAAAAGCCTACATCTTTATTCTTGTTTTATTCAGTAAATACCAAAGCAAAGATTTTCTTTTATGTACACGTAATTCTACAGAAATTAACGGAACCAATCGCGGAAACAGTAACTTAGGAATGATTATTGACGAGGTTGTATTTTTTCGACAGGAAAACGGAATGCAAAAGTTTTTCATTACAAGTAAAGTTGTTTTTTTCTATGTCCAGATTCTGTATTGTTGTAAGGTAATGATACGGCATAAGACAGAAGGATTTCCTTTTCCACATTCCTTACTACGATATTGCCTATCCCCGGTGGTTTAGAGCGTTCCTGACAGATACTGGTCACCCGTGCTATCAGGGCACCCGTATCATCCCAGACGATGTCGTGTGTCATTTGTCTTTGTTTAAGTAATCACTCTAACGTCGTAATGGCTCCTCTTATTACAGGAAACAGTGCTGTAGAACAGGGTCAAGATGCTTAAATTTACCAGGATGCAGTTTATTACGTTAAATTGCAGCTCAGTGCGATTTAGGCACATGATAGATTAGTCCACTAATACGGCTTGTTGATGGTTGGGGAAATTGCTTTGAATGATAACATCATTATTCGAATGTTGCCGTCTATAAGGAGGATTATGGTTGCCGTTTAAAATACAACACTCGTCAAAGTTTCAGGTCGATATTCAGACACTTCTCACGCTTTGTGTAAACCGTTCAAGCCTGATAACGTATTCCCTCCTACTACGTATAAACATCCGAATATATCAAGCGAGTAATAAAATCAAACTAGAGCTCGTTTGGAAAAGAAAGTCGTCTAGACCAATGGCTACGGTAAGTGGACCTTTTGGGAATAGCAATTCTTCCATGTTGACCATAAGAGGACATGATGGACTTATGAAGAGAAATCGTCGTTAACATAGCCTCTTCCAATCTCCAGAAAACGACATTCATTATCTCGGTACATCTACGCATTTCCCCAAATGAACATTCTAGGTATATAAACAATAGCTCGTGATGCAGGTTGATTACAGAATAAATGAGACATTTGTGATGAGAAAACACTTTTTAGGCGGCAAATTTGGAAAAAGGATTGACACACGGTCAGAAATGTAGACAAAGTAACAATCCGGAAAAAAACAGCAGTTTATCGTATAGAATATATATAAACTAGGAACCCATATTAGTGCTGTATTTCATTTCACATGGAATCGACCGTTAATGGCCTCAAATCATAGCTCTAACAGGCTATACGGAATATGGCATCAAGTATTCTACGTAAGTGGCCATTCGTAGTTGTAAGAAATGAGCCCCCCTCCCCCTTAGTTGTATGTGTAAATTGCACATGTAAACCCAGAGAGAATTGACCTTAAATCTGTTTATATGTGGTACGTTCTTGACATATAATCCGTGTATAAACAGGTTTGGGCACAGTGTTAGAATCCTGAGCTTTCCATGATCACGGTCTGTACCCGTAAAGTTGCACACACACGAACCACGAGGGTCCCGGTAAAGTTTGAGCCCAACTAACTCCAAACTTCCACCCGACGATAGATCCCGGGTCGATATAAAGTCAGCAGCCCGGAAGCCGGTATATCTATTACATTGTACCAACGGCATCGATCTCACTTCCCCACGTTATGATCAGAGGAATGATCAAAAATTATTGCCCGGCTTAGTGCCCGAGCGCACCTCATAGAGAGCACCCGTTCATCCGGGGATTTATAAATTGACATGACAGATGCCCGGATGATACCGAGATGTCAATATGGCGGCGCTGGAAAGTGGCCGGGGCCTATTATGACATGTATGATGATAGCAGAGCGCAACATTAAGCTGTCTCAACTGTCAGGCCTAACTTTGAAAAATGGCCTGCGTAATGGAACGTAATGGCGAGAACAATACCAAAGTTTTCATTTTGTTTGTACGTCTAGATTGAAACTCTTGGGGAAGGAATCATACGGAATGATATATGTTCATCGGAGCGATAGTTATGTCATTAAAGATTTATTCAAGTGGGAGGGGGAAAATGAGGCATCATGGCCCTAATTGGTCGATTTAGTACAATTTTCTCATGAAATTGGCTAGTTGGAGTCTCCGAAATGCGATGATAATTGGTTATATATTGCTGGGGTGTAGTTTCCCATATTGCTCAGCACATAACAATGAAGACACATAGTTACGGAGTGTTGTTTGCCCACAACACATTGCTCTTGTCCAGTCGACCAACCGCTAATAACACCTTCTTTTCTGCACCGCAACATTAAGAGCCAAGTTTTTACTGTTCCACAATTAAGACAAATTTGTCCGGGGGAAGAAATAAAGTACCGGTGATGGTGCGGACAGTGCAATATCCTGGGCAAGAGTGATGATTGTGGTCTTCACTCTCTTCAGCGACACTTTATTGCTGTCTGAAACCTGGCTACGTTACCACGGGTCAGGGTCAGGCAATGGCGTAACGGCTTCTCTACGGTCTTTCTTCTTCCCTTTCACAAAAAAGAAAATATTGAAAGTGATATGAAATGTTGTGTGGCAACTCTGTCGATAACGGTATAGGAGAGGTAATGGATAACCGGCGCATGGAAACAGATTCTTTTATCGTTGTAGATGTCGTGTTGAATTTCTCCTGTTTTAGCTGGTCATTTTGTTCAGTCGTTTCACTTGTGATCCTTTCGTAAAGGTTATTGAATTGTTTTTACTCAACACGGCTCAGCCCACAAGATCATCTGCCTGCAACAATGTCTATCTTCATTTGTGAAGTAAAATGGAGAAGAGTTAATTGTATTAATACTAATTGTGTTGCAATTTTCATGTACACAACTCCTACCACTCGCCGCCCATCACAAAGGAAAAGAACTCTGTTGAAAACACTTCAAAATTTTCGTGACAAAGCCTTTGTGTTTCTCCTTGTCCACCCTTTTATTTAAGTGGATTTGAAATAGACCTTGTTGGGGCCAGTCACAATGGATTCGGACCTTTGCCCGACGTTATTGTGTACACGCGGGTACAAACAGGTGCAACGTACCAAATCCAGTTTACGCCGGTATCAGTGGGCCCGTCCTTGGTGCTGAAGTGACGCTCAAATCACAACTACACTGTCATAGCGACGGCCGCTTCCACAAACTGTGTGGACCACAATACCGTTACGTAGCAGCCCGAAATTGGCTGTTGCATTTTATCACATGATTACATATTTTGGAATCATTTACCAATTTCGTAGCCAATGAAAACCTATTATAGAGCCGTTTTTTTCTGTTCTTTTAATGACTCTCTCTCATTCGTTGTGAATGTTAACCCCCATTTAGAACACCGAAAACCTCTCGTCCGATTCGGACACTTCCCTGTCCTTGGTGCTGAACGACTCCCACTTTAATAAAGGATACTTTTCAGTGGTGAAAATGCGCATTTAAAATGGAATACATCGTGAAAATGTTTTGTCATATCAACCTTATTTTTTCATAACATTTAAGTCCTTTCTTTGCTATAACGATAGTAATTTTTTTTATAAAAACAACTATATGGGAGTGACTTACTTGTCTATATAGTATCTATTTCTACCATCATCTTCACTGTGTAGTTTTGAGAAAAAACGCAAGGGATATTTTGACAGTTAAACCTTTATTCGTTAGCTTGTGTATACTTTAAACATAAACGCATTACTTTACATGTGAAAACCACCTAAAACGGTATACAGTTATATATCTATATACATCTTCGACATGGACTATGATATTGCTTGTTGCACTCTAGAATCCCATATTCTTTATCAGTCCACCATCGTCATTTACGCAACTCAACGGACCTGTCCCTTTCTTTCTTTCTTAATATCATTTTCGTTTTTCTTGCCTTTAAGGTTTTAGTTTTCTTTGATTCCTTTCTCAATGTTTAATTTCTATCTTTAAAGACAACATTCAAGACGGCAGACAATTAACGTAGAAAGGAATGCATATTCATTGTCACCTGTTATTTTTCTCTCACTTTTTCATGCCCCTTGTTTCCGTTATTTTTCTGCGCATTATACGATCATACATAAACGCCGAAATGACGTTTTTGTCAGTCACTCTAGTTAATCATTTTGTGACGTTTGCATGCTGAATACACATTGTAGGTTTTCCTTCCGAAATTCAGCATTTGTCGAGACTTGCAACAATCACGGTGCCTTGATAACAGATCACTGTACGTAAGTCATTGTCAGACATTGTAGTCCAGGGGCCCTCCACCATAGTTTGGAGACAGTTGTACGTGAGCAAACTCATCCTTGGTTGGGAGTTGGCTGGCGAGCTTGCCTATTTAAGGTGGTATCTCACTGCACTTGGGCCACCGATGCAGCACTGCTGGGTTGGTACACTGCAGTACTATTTTCTTATTTTCGCCATTTTTATGATTTAGATATTGCGCAATACGTAAAGGTGTGACTTAGAAGACAACAAAGTACACACAACGTCAGAATCTTTTTCTATCTCTGAAATCCGTTGAGTCATCTACGAACTCCGCAGTGCCGCACCAGTGCCCCAAGTGCAGCGAGACACCACCTTAATATGACAACCGACTGTTTATTTTGAAAAATCAAAATAGCGAAAGGCATATGCTGCCTGTCTACTATCAAAAGAGCGAATTTGAGCTATAGAGTAAGACTGATTCTAGGCTACTTCCACCCTAACCCCAACTTTTTTAAGGGAGTGGTCCAGAGCAAAGTCTTTGGAAGATCCTGAATGTATGACAGGGGCTATAAGTACAACTTTTTCTTGTAATACATGTTCAACCCTAGAGAAGCCCAGCTAAATAGAATACAACATCTTGTGATACACGTTGTAAAAGGGTTCGAAACCCTTCAAACAGGTGTTCACCTCGGCATGTCCTTCTGTTCTGCTTGCTTGGCTTTCTGGAAGAGTGAGAACCCCTCTGCCGCAGTGAAACCGTCCAGTTTGGGAAAGTCCGCTCTCATGGTAGGCAGTGAAGACGACAAGAGAGGGTGGTCGCGGAAGAGTCCATATGTGTCGGTGAAGGGGAGGGCAGGGTCCGGGTAGAGAGGGGCGTGTCTACTGGCATGGAACAGCATCTCAGCAGGTGTAGGGAAACGGAAGTACGGACTGCCCAGCATCGTTTCTAACGGACTTCGGAAGGGGGAAGGGTACGGGGTCGGTTTAGGGGGGAGTCTGAAGCCGGGGTGGGGGGCGAGGCCGGGCTGTTTCCCGCCAAACCACAGGTGAGACATGGCGGGGTCCGCCAGGTGAGGCCAGGACGCCATCCGCTGTCTCTTCTCTTTCATCCGCCGGTTCTGGAACCACACCTGTGGAAAACGAAGGAAATTACTCACTAGAAGTTTTGGTACCACTTCGGTCATATAATCTTGACAATTTCCTTGTTTTCAAAACCTGCCTAAGCCCCATCCCCCACCCACCCCGAGCTATAGCTTCTGTTTCCTTCACAATTAGTCTGTACAGTCTTTCAAGAATAACTATCAATCAGTGGTACAATAACGTACAGAAATAATGAAGAGCTTATTAAGATTTTCTATACATAAGGGGTTCATAATTAACACTTTGATATGAAAATATTACTGAAATCATTCATTTTGAACCAATTGCAAAACACCTGTTCCTCATTGAAGAGTCATTGTTAAAGTTAGGTTAACTCCTTTCCTATGTCTTTCTTTTCTGAACGGTTCACTCTACATGTATTTTACTATCCTTTTTTTTTCTTCCTTTGTGTACTTAACATTTCGTCTTTGTTTCTTTATTTTTCTTTCTTGAGGTCTGTTCTCAGTTACCTTGATAGTCGTCTCGGGTAGATTAAGAGCGGCCGCCAGCTCACATCTCCTCGGGCGCGACAGGTAGTTGTCCCGATGGAACTCCTTCTCCAGCCGAGCTGTCTGCTCTCTACTGAAGGCCGTACGGTAACGCCGCACGGGAGGGGGCAACGACCGGGCACCCGGGTCTGGAAAAACACAACAACAAAGAAACGATGTGAGATCGTATGGCATAATTGGTAGCGCTTTGGGCTCAGGCCCAAGAGGTCCTGACTTCAGAACCTGTCATGTCGCCGAATTTGTGCACTTTATACGACTTTCCTCACTTCACTCAGGTAAAAAATGAGTACCTAGCTTCGGATAGGCCGTCCCTCGGATAAGTTCCGTGTTAAGTTCGGGGAGAGCCACACCTCGAGCACATTAAAGAACCCACCTCACTTATCAAAAAGAGTAGGGGTCCTTCCCGATGTGAGTGGATCAAACTTCACAGTCTAATCTCTGGGTTGACATCTCTTTTTTCTAAAGTCTAAAGAGACCGATGTTACATCCCGAGAGTCAATAAGTTACAGCCAATACGAGATTTTCATTGGAATTGAAGCCGTGTTTTCTAGTATAATTTTTTAGTCAATTTAATACTTTTTATACATCTATTAAAATGCATGTAATTGCTGCATTCGTCTTTGGAGTTTACATGTATGTCTAAGAAAAAAAAAACTCTTTCTGACTAATGAATTTCCTAAAGAATGAAGTCTACATCATTATCTTCAGCATGATTCGTTCGTTGATTAACTTAGAATATTTGCTTACTATCTGTCCGATCATGAACAACGAAATCTTCGACCCAACTTGTTGCTCTGTAACATTGTACTCATGACAAAACGTTGTTCTTTGATTGGGGTTGTCATGATCCGATACTTATGAAGATGACGGATACTGCGTTTTCCCCATCCCAAAGTCCCAAGCTTGTCGTTGGTATTTAGAAATCCCGGCCTTTTTATTATCCCCGCTTCACGGTCAGGCCCCTGGCCGGCATCAGCGCGCCGGTTCCCGGTAATGACCACGGCGGTCATCCGTCACATGTCACGGGCAGAACGGTTTGGCAGCGCCCATTAATTCTGGGGGATGTTGCCCTTTAAGTGAAGTGGAACTAGTCGATGATACCATCATTTCAGCTCTCATTAACGACACACAGACGTATAAGTCTGTCGCTGGAAAGGCCAGATCAGACTAGAGAAGTAGGGGTCGTCTCCAAGTCCCGTTATCCTGACGATAACAACATCTAAATGAACTCGGAGAACAACTTGCTGTTTTCTGGTCTGTTGAGCTCCGGAGATCTAATTGATAGATATGGACTTTACCTCATTCAATGGACATATCCTGGCCTAGAGTATAACGGCAAGAAACTTAAGTACTTTTGTCTCATGCTGTCTTATGTTCTAACGTAACAAAAAAGCACACAAAGGAAGAAGACACAACAAACCTACATGCAGAAATGAAGTTGCTATCATTTACCAAAACCAATGACATTGTGTACAAGCTTATATAATGTCCTTGGTACAACTGAAGTATAAATAGTCGATCCTCATTAGTTAAGCAAAAGAAGTCCTAGAGCTGCCTAATTTACATATCATTGAGTTGGTCTTTATCAAATTTTACCTACAGGCCAGAAATAATGAAATTCCATTCATCCTTTGTTAAATCACTCTGTTTCAATGGCCCTGTAGTTCCAAGGAAAGCTGCTAGAGGGTCCAATCATATGTCACTGATTTCCGGGAACAATAGCTGTCTTGCACCCAAAATCGTGACAGTAGCTTGTAAAAAACAGATATGAAAACCGGAAGTCATGCTTCAGTACCAAATATTCCATAGCTAAAACATGTAGTCTTGAAACATCTGTGTATGCGTTCATGGCCTGTCATATGTTGATTAGGATGTTAAGTCTTGTTCTATACACATATTTTATACTTTGTGTAATAGTCCTTGCCATACATTGTACCATGTACAAATGTCATGCAATAAAGTTCATTAATTCATATAACCGACCATGGTCTCTCAACCTCCTTCAGACCATGGTTGGCAGCTAGTCGTGAGTAAGGTCATCTGCGGTTGGGATATGGTCGGGGGGTTTCCGTCTAGTCTTCCAAAGTTGCATGCGCCGGTCGACTATGGATTCAAACCACTGTGTTAAAACTCAGAGAGAACTAGAGCTAGAAAATTATTCCAGCCTTCTCCCAACCGAGTGCCGATCTTGGTCGTGGAGATGTCGAAGCAAGTCGTCGGAATGTCCTGAATGTGAATTTTCAATACAGTGATTTTGACGCGATTGTTGTTAACCATGAGAAAGTAATTAAACATGATGCCAGACTTATTAACGACTCGTATTTCGTGAGATTAGGGCAAGAGACGACGACTTGACAATTTAATACTCAATACGGAACAACAAAGCCAAGTTCACATATTGACCTTTCGTTTCATAAGCCTACTCCTACTTTAACATTTCCTGGTGTGAACTTCGTGATTATTTCCATTAATCAAGAAGACAAGTGGCTTTCTTAGACGTCAGAAGTACTTGATGGGATGCGTCTTTAAGAAAGTTTCACGAAACCTGATGGAAGATGGTAGTTTTCTCCTTATTTTCACCGAGCATTACTTTAAGATATTTCATCGTCTTTTCTTATTTTCAAAACGTTTGTGCCAAACCACAAGGAGTCGTAAGAAAAAATGCCAATTTTCTTCGCTCAACTCTCATTTAAACTATTTACAAAAACAAAAAACTTTATAAAAAACATGCCACTGGCGAAAGGGTAACGTATTTCCTGCCAAGCTCCCATCCCTACCCCGTGGAATATATATACACCACATTAACATTACTGAGTACTTTACTTATAGGTCTGTGTACGGAAAAGGCACATCTCATTATTTTACCCCCGACAGAACGACGTTAGCTCCTGACAGCCGACGATCGCGCAATCTAAATTTAATGTATTTTCCTGATGAGTTCATTCCGTTCAATCCACCCTGACATTTGTTTTCGTTGGGAAAACATATGCGTATGCAATAGGAAGGATGACTCCACGACAATTATAATCTCCATCACCGAGCGCGAGTCGGCGGTAAATATTCATCTATCCCCGCACAAACTAGTCTCCCGTACCGCTAACGAGGAATTTTGGGATGGGAAAAGGTCATTTGGAGTTGACTAATTGCCTTCGACGCTGGCAAGTCTTAAGTGGTGTCATCGATCATCCCCGCGCGGGGCTACCGAAGCGGAGAACGGCAAGCCTCGGGCGCGGGTCCCATAGGGGTCCCACGGAGAAGCTCATCAATCACGGGCCAAGCTCGTGCGGTGGTTAATCCCCAGGAAAAACAGTGAGAGAAGGGGTGAGCACCTGATAATTGGGCCTCGTGCACGGGTGACGTGCTGATATACAGTGTTTGCACGGTAGATTTCCCCCTTTAGTGTCTAATGCCTAACAAGGAACGAAGATGAGAGGACATAAATCTTCCAAGGAAGAAGCGACGTCTTGAATGCGGCGGCTGGGAGGGAGTGGCGAACAACTACACACACTCAGGAACTAGTCCTGTCCTGACCTAGAGCGCAATGTCAGGAGATATCATATACAAAAAAATGCTGTATATATTTTTAGATCGATTTGTTTGTGATCTTAAGACTATTCAAATTAAGATAAAACACGCTCTTTATCTATTGGTTAATCTTGTTTCCGTACAAGGAAGAACGATTCTTATCAACCAATAACAGAACTCTATCTGTTCTCCCAGAAGGCTATAGGGGCCTTCCGAATATTTCTGTTTGGTTCAAGAAAGCCGGCGAATCTCTTCCCCACTGACTCACTCCTTCACTCATTCCGTTTCCTGTTCTCTGTGACCCAGTCTCAGATCCACAAATCTAAGCAAAGGCTGTCCCAGCATTTCATCTTTTCTTTAAAAAGCCTTTCCGCCATTTCATTCAACATATCCGTCCATTTCTCCATTCATCTCTTCTGCAATTCACTGACCAACCGAAATTTGATCACAATTCTTTCTGTAACCAAGTCCTTGCTGTGACTCAGTAGCAAAGCGTGAAACGATCAGACACAGCATGTTCTTATGGACGTAATAGCATATAGAGGATATTTTGACGATTGCCAGACTAAAATTGCCCCCAGAGTTGCTCCCTGCGCCCCCTCACCCCACCCCCTACGACGTCCTAAACTACCTTACATCGTCAGTCCCAGTTACCGTCTGGCATGCTCGTAGAAGCCCCCATGTGGGGTGTACCCTGGTGCGCGCTGGTACAACAGAAACCACCATTTATCATGATAATGATAACTATTACGAATTACGCCTAACGAAGTTGTATATTGATGCGCGGGGAAATGGAGCCAGCCAGTGTCACTCTCGCCAAGTTAGAGTCAATCAGATCGCGCTAATGGTTTACCTTCCCGGAGGCACTGCAGCTTCATCATTGCCATAGTGGCTTTACAAGGGACGTTTGGAAGGAGCAAGTGCTAGCCAGCGCCAACGACAACTAAAACCCGAGGATTAAGGAGAATGGATGTGCAACAGAAAGCTCAAAGAAAATATGTTTTCTGGAATGTCAGGGGATTTAGCTTGACTACAAGTACACTGCTAACCATTAACTTGTTATTTCAGGTATTCCTTGTGCTTTTTTCTCGCAAACAGTCGATCAAAATCATAATCATAAACGTATTAGTAACCAAAGAAAAGAGGTTAGCAATCTTTATCTATCTAAATCTGTTTGTTGCGTGCAATTTGACGACTATTGTGTTTGATAATAAAGTTCGCCATTTCTTAAAATGTGAAATTGTCATGTTAGTATGAGATTTGTATTGAAATTATTTTTCTGAAAGTCATCATTTGGGGCTGGAGTAGAATCATTCACTAACAAAGCAACAGCAAAGATTCATATGTATTTATATTGTTGTATGTTGTATGTCTATTACAACTAGCACCTATGCAAACCAGTGCACTACGAATATAACAAGATTCCAAAGCCCTGTATAAAGAATACAGGGCTTGTAATACTGAATACTTGATAAGACATGCTGGTTTATCAAATCATTTGTGCAGATGCTTATCAATCATGTTCATTGAAAGATAAATTTGAATGTCAAAACATTGCCAAGCAAACGCGTTGATCGAAAGACTTTCAACAGCAGCAAAAGATAGAGACAGCTAACAAGGACTGGCATGTACAATATAGATTATAGGTCCCATGAGAACGAGATCACACTATGAATGTCTGAACCTAGTCAGCCTCTATAGGGGGGGAGGGGGGCAGTAGTCCAAAAGTAATCACCACTTTGGGATCACTGAGGGAAAACTGGGGGTCTGACTGGGGGCTGCAGTGGCCACGTGTCGGTGATGATGACCCCGCGGTGCTGTTCACACCTCCTCTATGTACAACACCTGCTGACCCGGATGGACGGCCGCCATATGCAATATGGCGTCTGGCAGGGTCAAGTGGAGGTCACACAGGTCACCGGGAACAGATGCAGGGGTTTAACCTGGCTTTACCGTTACTCAAAATATCTCCACCTGCTCTGAAACGTCAGCAACGTTTTACAAGAGCAACGTTGTGGAGTGAAATCGAGAAAAATGGTAATGCGTAATGGTTTTCTCCCACACAACCCACACTTTTCTTGAATTCTTGTGCATCAGAATCTGTAATTTTGCACGAGTACTAGCTACCTTTCCTCCAATTCTGAATTTCTATCCACTGCGGCAAAATAAAATCATGTAACAAGACAGAAAGAAGGGCATCTTTTTCGTGAAGAGACATTTGCAGCGTCCTCTTATCCAACCCGATGTGTGAAAAAAGGACACGGTGGAAGCAATGATGTTTATGACATGATAATGCCCCCTCCTTTGTGTGTTTATGGAGACAGAAGTCATTCTCATCTCCATTAAATGTCCATCTGCCACTTCCAGTACACATTAAAGACACAGAGGTACATCTGCGACAGCCCATGACACATTGTCCTAAATTCCACGGCTTGTATTGTCACATGTCCGGCCTCATCAACATAGAAATACACGGTGTATAAACTGATCATCATCTCCCATTCTGGACACACGAGCGAAGTCATCAAGTGCTCAATGATTCACGGAATGATTAACACAAGAAAGGGACTTGGTTTTTGCATCATTTAGTAAGTAAGTAAGACGACAGGGATTCACCGCCAAGAAGACTTGCACTATAGTATAGCCTATAGACAATCGATGGTGATGTACAACAACGGACGGACGTGCGATATTGACTGACGTTACATTCGCCCTCTTTGAATATAGAGTTCGTTTGAACCATTGCCGACCTTTCATGCACTTACTAGTATGTTACATTTGGTCTTTTCGTTGGATCAATAGATGATATCTTTTTCTCGGTTATTCCTAAACGATTTTCAACGTCAGCAATCTTTTTGCGGAAAATGTCATTGTGTAAAACTTTTTAATCTCCAAGTATGTCTCGGACAAGATTCATACTTTTCACTTTGCACGATAACCATATTTAGCTGAAGAAATTATATATTCAAATGATGATTGTGTGATAGCATTATTCTCGTGGCAACACAATATTATCTACAATACACTTAGGGTAGCTAAAAGAATTGGCCAAATTGGTTTGAATTTACCAGAGAACTTCGCCGTCTACTATTTGTAAAGAGCTTGTTAAATCTGTTGTCAATTCTCCTATTCAATTGCAGATACAATTCGTTAAATCGTTGAAAACGTCGCATCAGTAGTCAGCAAATTTTTGCAATAAATCTTACATGTGAAAACAATCGACATAGAGATAAATTAAGACGAAATGATATCTATGAAGATAGCATCTCGATGTTCATGGTCGGTCCATGACCAAGAAGTTTTCCGCGCATCAACACGTCGACACATGTCACACACTTCACAACTCGGGAAGATGAAGAACCCATGGCACAAACTCCCCCGTAACGTTACCACGTTCCCCGCCGTCTTCCCCGTCGTGTGGGACGTCAAAAAGGCTAATTTGTCCATGATGAATGTGATGATTAAAGTGCTGCAGGATGGATTCGTCACGGTGCGGGCCTGATCACATCTCGCGCCCGTTACAGGCGAAACTTTCTCCCGCCCAATTACCAGGATAATGAGGCGGCGGAGTGGGTGGGGGGTGAGCGGGCGGGCATGACGAGAGAGAACGTCGGGATGATTTGTGGGGTTGCTTCCCGGGAATTACGGAGGGGATCGTTCAACTGACAATGTCACAGGCACATTGATCAGAACCGGTGTACATGGAGAGGGAAAACAAGTTTGATCTACAAGCAATTTCGATTAATGTGTAGCCGAGGTTGGTTTCTTTTTTCCTGAAATCAAAAAGGCCGAAAATCTAGAAAACCCACTTACCACGTAAGCATTAAGAAAGAAAAGCTGAGAGATTTCTTTTTCTCAAGAGTCTAGATCAACAGAAAAAAATAGAAATAAAAGAAAGGTTTGCGGAATAAAGATGTGAGAGATTCTCTTCATTTTGCAAGCACAATAGTTAGTGCAATACATAAAGTAGCCGGTGGGGGCGCTAATCGAACTGCACTCGCCGTGTTACCCCTTTAAGAAGAAATTTAAAGAGCGCTAGTTGACGTGGTACAATTTATCACCCACGATGATCCCCTTTTATTACGAGCTCTATTTTCTTTAGGTGACTGCGGTGACAGAGTTTGATTGCAGCTCTTTGCACAAGTTTATGAGGTGTCAGCTCAGAGAGCTCTCCCCGCCTATGGTCGGTTCTCCGACAACGATGACATTTTGCGGTTAAAGTTTGTGGTGGTGTTTTAATGTCAGCATCATTCGCAATAACGCATCAACACGACACTGTGACATTTTGCGGCTTTAGGTAAGACGTGCTAGGGTTAAGTGTTACATGAGAGAAACATAAATACTGTAATCATTAAAGAAGTGATTGAAATTTCAAGCCTTCAATAAATGTTTAAGACATAACACGAATGCCATATGCATCTGTTGCTTTACTTGATAGTAAATGCGCATATCATGTTTTAGATAGAGAAAAGAGCTAGTGCTATTTACATACCAAAATCACACTTTAAAACATACCTACTATAACGAATGATATAATTTGTTGAAATCACCGTATACATCATACATGACACCCAATAATTGCTTATTATATCAGCTTATAGTAACGCGACATTACTACGTTGTTAAATGCATTTCATTACAAGTTTGTTAGAAACGAAAAATCAACAATCATCAGTAAATCTACTATGACAAGTCCAGTTGAAATTTTCCTAAAAAGTTGCCGTCAGTATTTTGTGATTCTGAATGCGCGACTATGTTTACGACAGATTGTCTGAGCTAGCGGTCAGCGAAAGGGCGCGAACTTTGTCAGTCACAGTCCAGGTCATTTTCGGTTCTTCTTCAAACGGAGAGGAGTTAGCTAGGCCATCGATCAAGACCTCGTTATTAGGTAGACCGAGACATAGACGGATTCGTTACGGGGCGAGGTGACGATTGCCCCGCTAGGACCGGACATGCGACCCGTTGATTGAGTCTGGTCGCTAGGGTGCTGTTTAGCACACTTTGTGACCCGGACAGAATATTTAGTGCGCCTGAACAAGTTTTACGGCTTTTTCTTTCTCGCAGTGGCATATCAATCTTTTCATACGGCCTAATTCTCTCTACATCTTCTAGAGATGGTGGCGAAAAAGATATTTATCTAACTTACTTAGTAGCGTAAATGCGTAATACTAAAACTTCCCGCAAAAGCGTTTCGAGATAAATCGAAAGCTCATAACGTTACGCAATACACACAGCGATCATATGTTATAGAATACAACACGGGGTATTCCGTATCGCCCGAAGTACGGCCCGACCGCGGATAGAATCGCCCGAAGTACGGAGGATGATCCGGTCCGTGGGAGGGCTGGGACCGAGGGCGATACGGAATTTTATCTATTTCATGCCAACCTGAGAAAACTAAAGTTTATCGCAAAAAAAAAAAAAGACGCGTTAATAACTTCGTCAATTCTAACAAAAGAACCTGGCAAAGGAGCCAAAGTTGTTCGAATTTTCGACAGTGGCGCACTCAAGATGGCTCGAATTGTTCGAATCGAACTACGGAACCCCGGGCGATACTGTAGAATATACGGACCAGTCCGACCGATATTGGACGTGAATACGGGCCATATACGGGTATGATATTGATATATGCAATAACCATGAATATAACTATACAGAACGGATTTAAGTATATTTTTCGAAATACAAGTCTAACGATTCGAGCTATATTTCTGAACTCGAACTTACGCAACGCTAGTTTACCTTTATCCGCGGGGTAACCTATATCCGCTGTCTTTGACAATATCAATTTATGTGATTCTAGAGATATCAAGTTTACTGACGTTTTTTTCATAATATTGAATTTTGAAACCACCGTCCGTCGACTTGATATCCCTTTGTTTTTCACGAGCAACGGATATAGGTTACCTCGCGGATAAAAGTGAACAAGAGCTATACGGTGTAGAAATATTACTGACATGATTACTTACTGACATTTTATCTTTAACCATCACATGGCTAACGTTAGTGAAGCCAATATAGATTTGAATGTATGTCCGTGTCCATGGTAGGGATGCGGTTAATGTTTAATTCATCCAAGTGGCCATTTAAAGAGATTCAATGTAGAAATGGCCCTGGTCAAAACAGAAAATATCGACGAAGACTCAAGGCGTAACAAAAGAAGTGTTTTGGTTGAACTGAAGGTTGATTCTAAACAACAAGCGATTCAAATTCAGAAGAGTACAGGAAAGGTAGCCTGGATTGTTCTCCAAGCAGAGGTTCGGCTCTTGCTGTTTTTGTAAGCGTTTTTACCGGGCTTTCCGGATTAGCTGGAAGACATAAAGAAAACAGCACAATATAGAAAAACCGATAAAATCAAAATACCTAAAAACACGTAAAAAAACAGCCAGAGACGAACCTCTGCTTGAACAGTAAGCCTAGGTACAACCTTCGAAGCTTCCATAGTAATCACCGGCTCAATCCACGTTATCTGACCGGCTCGAGCAATAAAAGATCGAGCCACGCTATAGCAAAGGCAGTATTCTGACAAAACATTTTTCTCCTGCATTCCATATGATGATTTTGATCAAAACTAGCTAATACAAAAGAACAGGTATTGTGATTTTCTGAATAACCTTTTAAACCAGGGCATCCTTCGTTTCACCATACAAACGAGCACGAATTTGCATTAACCAGTATTTTCTTAAGATAAGCAGGAATTTTATATGTTCAACTTTTGAGTTGATAGATCTAGTCTGCTGTTTTCACAAGACATTGACAAGACAATTCTAGCTATTAAGACACGTAAGGTAACAGTTATTCAATCAACTGGACAGTTTGTGAACGGATCATAAACTTATCGCTGTGCTAACGGTCACTTTTCTATATTTTCTTCTTTCAAAATATATAGCATTCCTCCTTACTGTTAGATTAAGTTTACTTTTCTGTCGAGGGTTCCACATATATTCAGGGATATGTGCGTAGAATAGTTCTAAGGCATCTTCGTTTTTTCTTAAATGGAAGAACCTTTTCTTTAAGAAAAAGCATTTTCTTAATCTAATAGTTTGGTTGAGATGTAATCCATACGCTCGGTTATATAGAATTAGGACAAATCAATTGCAAGAATTTCAACTTTTGGGACAAGCCAGAACGTCATATGGCAATGTCTTCCGCGTATGATTCCCTTCTATTATCAGAATCGATATTATATTTTATCTGTTACACGCCGTAAAGTTTGTATGATATCATGAAGCAATAATTGTGAATCGCATAAGGAAAATATAGTATTACAAGTCAAAGAGAAGTAGAGGGACTAAAATTGACATTTTATTTGCGATGACCTGGTGTGTTTTTCAGTTGCGGAGTTGAGTGGACGAGTTTGCGTTGGACTTCAGGCGCGCAACACGTAGAAAGAGTGGGCACATTACAAAGGCATCGCCCTTCCTCATCTAGGCAATGCTTTTACCGCACGGTCGTGATAGATGGTGTAAAGTGAACCGCATTTACCGAATACGTCCGAAAGAAATATAGCCTCACTCTATCTTTCATCGCCAGCCAGCCCTAACCCGGAAACCATCGGGCTTGTGATAAAGCTACTTTCGTCAGCAATATAAGAGTGAACACGTCACTATCACGGCCCGGTATCTGGCCGGGCGAGGCGGGATGGCGTTTCTCACGGTCGGGACAGGTGGAACTAGCCGCCGAGTACACCATACAAGGTAATGGGTTTTTTCAGCGCCACTGCACTGGTGATGATTTGAGCATGCGGGCGGCGGACGGGATGGCTATTGTGTGGCGATTGCTCTCATTACGATCAACTACTGTACAGCGTTCAAAAAGTCAACTGAAACGGGTGTTCGACCACAAGACTTCGTCAAGTGAAATACAGAAGAAAGAAAATCACATACCACATGTGATGAGACCACACACAACCAACAGAAGCAATGGCCTTACCTGTTTCTATAAGTGCATTTGAACGTAAAAAGATATTTGTAGAATGTAGAATTAAAAGTGATATTATGATGAACCCAAATAAGACTGACCAACATATACGAACCGGGAAAATGACGCATAAGAAGGCACTATAGTTTTCAAGACACTGTAGTTATAGCGATACTTATAGCGATAGCACCTCATACTATATGTTTAGAAATACACCATCATACTGTCTTTAACGTTTATCTGGACGCAACGTAAATCAATAAGACGTTACAGTGAAAATTTTCTCCATATTCTGTAATTTCCTTCGAACAAACTTAAGAAAACACACTTGCTGCGCTTCTTGTAGAGACTTTACGGCTACCATCGCGTATTGATCAATACTTGAGATCCTCACAGTTCTCTAACTCAACCTGAATATTCATGAACGTAACAACTTCTGAGGGAGAGTGGCTAAAAACTAACCTTCTTCCCTGTTCTCGAAGTTTGCAGGCGGCGACGTTTCTTCAGGAGTCTCTCCAAGATCTTGCTCCGTCTTGGACCGGTGTTCTGCTTCGGTAGCGTCTTCCCCCATCCTCTCCATCTCCGCCGTTACCTGTTTGACACACCTGGCTGTTTCACCTGCGTGCTTTGGGACTACCTGTCCCACCGCTGGTCTTTTTATACCACCGGCCCATTACCCCACTCGACAATTACGCCGCAATGATGCCATGATTTGGCACGCAGAGTCACAAAGGTAATTATAGCAATAGTACGCATTTAAATAAGATAAATCTAATTTAAATAATGCGAGATAAAGAAATAACAATTGCTCGTCGTAATAGCAGTCCTTGGTGAGGAGTTCACGCCGTTTTATGTAGCACAATTGGGTAGATTCTCCTAACTTCTAATGAAATGATTTTAAGCAATTCTGCTCGAAACTCCCTTACAGCAATAAAGCATCCCTGTTATAGGGGAAGATGCTATTAGTTAAGCTCCCAGCCTCCGAAGGACGAGTGAGATATAGCAGTGACTTAATGCCTGTCCATTTTACACGGTGCAAAAAGCAAATGTCCGCTTGAGACCCATTTGGACAAAAGATAATGTAGACCATTACTTAGTTAAGCACCACTCAGTACTCGTACAACCGACTTACAGCGACATTATCGTGTGATCAAATCGCGTTTCCGCGTCCGAGTGTCAGAATCCTTGCTAGGCCGTTCCGAGCTATTCCCTCTCTGAGCGGGGAATAAATCAAAAACTATGCGAGGAAGAAGAGCGAAGGGGAAAGAGGAATTGAAGAATGCGGCATTAAGCCGCCAGAAATTACTTCCCATACCTCCAATTATTGCTGACACGCAGCTAACCTTCGCGCGAAATGGACCCCAAGTAGGCTAACGCTCCAGAACTGAGCACTAAATCTTTGTTTCCCGGTTATTTTTACTCATTACGCGTTATGTAGTTAACTAGCTCTGCATCTCTCTTGTGTCAAATAACAGAACTAGGGGAGGACCGCCCGGCGACAGTTGAAATGACACAATTTGGGGAGATTTCTTGGCATTTCCATCAAATCGCATCTTAAAGAGACCCGCGAGACTCCCAACAACTTGGAAACGGAGTTTCCGCATCCCCTGGCGCGGTGGTTCGTCTAAACTTCGAGAACTTGAAGACAAGTTGCTTGGGTAGATTTATGAGCGAGGTAACCGTCGTCAATTCTCCAGCTATAATCGTCATTCCTTATCCCCAACAGTAATTTACTTTTGTCCCACTGTAGTTGCCTTTCTCCATGAGTTAATGATGAATAGCAGCCGGGAAATCCGAGTACGTTTCCGCCTGTTACATTGAGGGCCGTATTTCCTCGCATGGCCCAATCTATCATTCCACGGCGAAGCAGAAATTCGGGGAAAGAAGAAAGTTACCAGCAACACGCTGACTTTTCATACGACCAAGTAACGACAGGAAAAGAAAAGACGGGAACAAAGCAAGCTAAAAGAAATAAAGTATATATGAAAATGGAATTACAACAGCACAAAAGTGAATCAAATCGTAACAAGATTTCTTATTCAAAAATCACAAAAAAGGATATTACTCAAATCACCCAATTTCATAAGATTAATCAAAACCATTGCATTTCATATGAACGCTAAAAGAAGTAAAATGTAAGAAATAATACAAAAGTCAACCACGGATCCAAATCAAAGAATAACTACTACAACTAAAAATATAATTTCTGAAAGTTTAAGAATACGTGAGAGACTACAATTGATATAGTAATTTTTCTGCGTTAAAAACGCATTTATTCACGCAGTAAGAAAGGCTCTATATATCATTCGTTTTGATATTTCAAAAAGCGAAGAGAAGCTATATTTACATAGACAGCAACTGTGGACGGTAGAAGTGACAAATACCTATTGAGCAGTGGCTCATACCCTAGAGAGTAGTAAACAGTGGTACATAACTACAAAAGAAAAAGATGAAGGATAAGACAGAAAACGTCAGCCAAGTTCTAGAACTCTGACATCATCATCAACGTAAAGGACATTGATAGATTGTTTCGTTTCTCTAACAAATTTGTAAAGAAAAAGAGGATGACCTGTTAAAGAGTTGATTGAGCGTAAACAGGACCATTAAAGTACAAAAAGTCATCTGCCTACAATAAGGGCCCCATTTTTGTCACTCATATAATACTAAATATTTCCTACAAAGAACTTGGTCATGAGCTTACTCTAAGAGGGCACTCCAGAAGCCTACACATGTACTTTCTTCTTAATTGGAAACAGTTAGAGTTCATGTCAACAGAGCCCAACTATAGTCGCTACAAAATGACGCAAATCCTTCTGTCCCCTCCTAGTTTATTACATTTGATGATATCCTTTCTGGCGTTATTTTCCAGTAATGCACCTCGTATGGCGGAAGCCTTTACTTATTCATGACGACAAAATAATGTAGAAAAATGATAGAAATTACCCGCTGGCACTCTCACGCAGAAGCGATTTTCATCTTTCTATAGATAAACTCAGAAACAATTCTCTTCTTGACCCTCTGAATGGACGATAAAGATAGAGGAAGAGTCTATTGGGATATAAAGACTTCAGTGCCTCTTCCCTAACACGCAATGCTCCTACTCTTAAAAACAGACTCGTTTAAGACAATTACTGAGACCAGTTGTGGCTGGTATTTTATTTTTTGGTAATAAAATATAATCATCACTCCCCGAGGTTTTCAAACGAAGCTCTAGAAACGTAACGAAGGGTCAAAAGAAGGTTACAAGTGAAACTAAAATGTTTTGCGTATCCGCGGCCTTGATGAATTGAAGCTGACGGGATGCGTTCCACATTGATCATTATGCAGCCAAAAAGTCGTTGGCCTCGGATATAACAATGATCACTGTATATTGCAAGGTCCCTGGTCCTTTCTGTGCCTCTAATGTGTGGAAATGATGGGCCCGTATGTCGTGGGCGCTATCTAGTCCGGAGATGGGACGTAAAAGGCCTGCTTTGCACGAAACCCGCATCTTTCCAGTGCCCACGGGGCCACGTGAGATGGAACAAAGAACCAACTGTTCAAACCAAATATGTATAGATGTGATGATTTAGATCGATAAGAAGTTGTGGGTAAAAGTGATTGCAGCGAGTTTATTTGGCAAGCATCCATGACTATTCAGTAACGTTGGATCTGTGTTTGGTTTTAGAAAAAAAGTGAGGGCTGCTGCAATGCATCATGGGCAAAAGATGCTGTTGAAGAGTCTGTAGTAACAATGTACATCATCTGTCAAAAAGGACTTTTGTTCTCTTTTTTTCTGATGCTTTAATGCAAGAATGTTGCAATGTGGACACCGATACGATCGCTATTAAGACAGACGGAGTATACTGACTATAAGGACCACTGACTGAAGGGATCTCACTTCCATAGACAACTTTCTCTCTCTCCCTCTCTCTCTCTCTCCCTCTCTCTCTCTCTCTCTCTCTCTCTCTCTCTCTCTCTCTCTCTCTCTCTCTCTCTCTCTCTCTCTCTCTCTCTCTCTCAAAGAGACAAAAGAGGTTCATGATAAAGATACTCTGTCCGCGAGACAGAGAGGGGATGGAAAGAGAGAGGGAGAGAGAGAGCGAGCGGTAGAATGGGAGACATACGGACATGCAGAAAGACAGAGAGGGGAGAGAAATAAGAGATGTTCCCAAAATGTAGACGTTTAGGGTTTGGACCATAGACGAGTAAAGGAAAGACTTTATTGCGGAACAAGTTGATAGGTACATACAAGATATAAGATAAAATATGGTAGAACATGAGAAAATGCAGCAAACTTTATTTGTATAACGATGGTACAAGATTCAACGACAAGACTAACCTACCTTAGAATAGACTATTTAGAATGAATAAAAATCTACTTTTACATTTTTATATCATTGTCCTACATGTACAGTGCCTGTGTTCTCACGTGTCAGTATGTGCTTGAATATGTTATTTGAATTTATTGAGAAAATCTATAGTATAAATGAGAATAGACTTTTATACAGTAAGTTACCCATATCAAAATGTTTGCGAGATGCAGTAGAATTGGGTATTTTTTTCTGTAGTTCTATACAAAAAGTACAAACCCTCTAGTTCAACATACTCTCCAAGCAGAGGTTAGGCTCCGGCTGTGTTTTTTTTAACTTTTTTTTTTCAATTCAGGCGTTTTTATCGGGCTTTCTAATTCATATCGTTTTGTTGATGTCTCGCGGCAACGGTACAAAATAGAAAGCTCGATAAAAAAGCCCGAATGAAAAAAAAGCCATAGCCTAACCTCTGCTTGGAGAGTGTGGTCAACAGTTATAAGTAAACACCTGCAGACGGCACAAGTCAGTGCACACGGCCCGTCCCTACATGTACCTGGTTCCCACACGTAACTCAAACCTCTCAAACGGCTTTTACCAGTCCTTCTGTACCCTAATAACATATAATTACACAATAAACGTCCCTCTTTCTTCATCACTCAATTTTCTGCAATGATTACGCAATTTTAACCATATTGACGAATGGGCACTCTCGGTTGACCCGTGACCTGTAATTGCGTAATTGGTGAGGGGGGATGTGTTGGGATTATTCTCTGAGTTTGACATTGATGCGGCTTTCACACGCTCGTACTGGGTGGAAGCTTTGGATCAAACGGAACAAAGCGTTACAATGTTACTTACCCGATAGTGATCTTGAAATCTGCTGTTGTTTAATAATTACGAGATTAAAATATACATCAATATTTCATATGACCACCCCACCCCATGGTAGGTAGGACGTAGGAGTATGCTTCATGTGGTTTTGATAGCTGTTTTGATGTTACATTACACTGTACTGTACTGTACAGTTGTATGGTAACTTGTACCTACCTACCTACCTAATCCTAGAGCTTCGCTCCCTTTGGTGAGGCTGACGAACTTCCACCAGTCCTTCATATGTACAGTCGTACAGTGTTAGTTATATGGATGTATCGTTTGAGCATACTTTTGAAAACAGATATGAAATAAATCGAATTTCCCTTCAATACTATTTTTCTCTGATCCGCGTTAAGCCCACTCTGTTTTTTTTCCATTTGCTTCAAATCACATTCTACAGCTCAACAATCAGTCATCATCTTCTGTTTTGCTTAATTATAACAAAAAACATGCAAAAACAGGAGTTCATATCTAGTTTGCATACTGCACAGGCAAAAAGTAGTGTTAAACCAGATGAGGAAAGAAAAGGAAATTTCGGGTTTTGCTTTCAACAGAAACTTTTGTCGAAAACAACATTTATTGGATTTCGAACTCATGTAAATTTACGCTTATTTGACTGCTTAACGTCTAACAAGTTTCACATATCATGTAATAATTCACTTCTTCTTTATACAATGCGTTTTGAAATTATACATTTTTTTGATAAGGTTTCAACCGAAGAAATGTCTCTATTTCTACCTACGCTAAGCGCTCTATGCTTGTTGGACCATGACGACTTGAATATAAATACTTTACCTCAAGTCAGTTCTAGTGGGCCAATGCAATGTGATGTAGTCAATAAAATCAAGAATATAAACCTTGCTGGGTCTTTATATGAATAACCAGAAGTTGAAATCCATTTTCTACAAGCCAGTGACATCTGATTTTCAGACATTTGACGCAGTTGTAGTCTTTTTAGATATAAGGACATTAACTACCCCGTTTATTTAAAGCGAGGCAAGAAAAGATTGCACGGCCATGGTACCGTTAGTTTTCCCCATTCGGTACCGTACAGCCATGCCACAAAGTTTTACGACAGTCTGCCGTTTTAAGGCAACATTAAGGAGTCAGCCTGGTACGTAATGGCCTATCATCCCGTATTCCCCCCAGTAAAAACACACGGTGTCATCTTAATTGGACGGAGACAAAGGGAACCCGCATTACCATTGTCCTCGCTTATCGAGGAAAGAATTACATGCAAAAAGCCACCCGTTCTTTGGGATGTCACGATTTATTTGCAAAATGTCGGTGTTAACCCGCCTGGCTGAGAAAGAACAACCAGATCTCACGCGATTTTACGCGGCTTTGTGTGGGCAGGGCATAACAACGCAATTATGTGTACTGCGAACAATGAGGGGGAGATCAGTGCCTCTAACTTGCTCGCGTGCCTGAGAGATATTCACTGTTCTCTCCGCTAAATTATTCACGCTGTAGAGGACCGGTCTGTAGATTATTACCTGTTCAACGGTTACTCAGCGCCTGACAGTCGTCGGTAAATTGCTCAAAAGTCAACAATCAAATTACTATTATTTTCAATCAACGTCTAAATGGGTCTATCATGGAGCGGTCGCCCATTTTGGTTAAACTGTCGATGGGTGGACTTGTCGTCGACGATTTCTTTCAAATCAACCTTTATTTAAAGGGAAATTGCCAGCATGTAAAGTTTAACGGATGAACAGCGTACGAAAATACTTCAACGTTTTCTGCTAAGTGAAAGTCATTGTTTTGATTTGGAATTTTTTTTTTTAATCCGCGATGAAATAGTAGCCTAAGTGACAATTATTCTATTGTGGTTTTGGTTAAAAGTGCTTTTGTCATAAACATATATTACAGTTATGCAGTTATCATACTTGACTTTTACCATACGCACCAGATGATTTTACTGTTTTTCAGATAACTGTACATATTGCCTGTGCCTATAGGTTTAAATATGAAGACCTGTACTTCGATGTAGTGTTTCGATTGATATCATACAATGCACGCACAATATACGTGATAAAAATACTGCCGATACATTCAAAGCACAATAAAAAGTAGATACTAGGCTGATCATTCCACGTGTGGCTATGAGACCTTCTGTCACCGGTCAGTGACACTGTCTTGGCAAGTGCCGATTCGCAACAAGGCAATCACAGGTACATATGTCTATTACACAGTTTTATGAATCACGGTACGTACTGGTCAGATTTGCCAAACAACTGAAGCTGCAGTTATAAAGTCATCCACAGCGTGGCGTTTTACACTGGCTTTGTAGGTTTATGCTGATTTCGCTCCACACCCTGGCGATATCTTCCTTCTCTAACCTCAAAGCAGTATGGATATTTTGAAATGACGTTGAAACCGGTGAAATGGCGTCTCCTGTCGGTCATAGTGGTATTGCAGTAAGATTGCACATTTACATTTATTACCACTTCATTGTATTACCTCGGATATAGGAAATTCATTGTTATACTCGTGAGCTGAATTTTTTCTTAAATATATAAATGTATTTGGGAAAATTTAACCCAAAGTACAATCACTGAAAGGGGGAAACGAAATGTTCATCCAAATTTTCCTTCCTTGATAGAAAATGTTTGTCATCGATAGACTTCGGTGAGTGAAAGAAACACCGCTTATAAATACTAAGTCTAAACGTAGATAAACGTAGTTTAAGAGAAAACTTTTGTGAATTGAATACTGCAGCCTTATCTTCGCGTTTGTGGGCGAGGTGCAGTTTCTTAACACATACTGCAGTACTTTTCTTTTCTGCTGAGAGGCGCTGTCGACATAGGCAGCTGTAGCAGATATCATCCAGGGACCATACTTTTGGAAACAAGATTTGAAAAAAAAAAGTTAATATATTGTTTTATTGCTAGTTTCGCAATGGTGGAGGTCGCCTTTAATCAACTTAGGCCACAGCAAGGAAGTTCTATGGATAACATCACCGAGTCTGAATATGAAAAAAAAATTGCCCCACGCGATAGTTGACATAGGAAGTGGCTATTGACAGGATCATCCTGTCAGTAGTAGAAACAATTTTACTGTTAACAGGATCTTTCTTTCGTTCTTCTTTACTTTATTCCATTCTTCGATCCTTCCTTCCATTATTATCTTCCTTCCTTCCTTCCTTCCTTCCTTCCTTCCTTCCTTCCTTCCTTCCTTCCTTCCTTCCTTCCTTCCTTCCTTCCTTCCTTCCTTCCTTCCTTCCTTTCTTCCTTCCTTCCTTCCTTCCTTCCTTCCTTCATGATGCATTCATTCACTCCATTCATTCCTTCCTTTCTGTGCCCATCCCTTGCTAAAACGTTAGTTATGCCTAGTTGTGAGAGACGACAGTGTGACGTTTTGTACTTAACATTCCAAGAAGATGTTGGGGGCTGTCTTGACTGCCCTGTTCTATGTATGATGCCAGCTTCTAAGGTAATCGTAACGATTTAGCCTCTCCCAACATCTGCTTGGATTAATTTTTACAACAGTCAGTCGATTTGCGCTTTTGTGGCTGATGTTTGTGGCTAAATTGCAACGTTTTCTTGACTGCCCTGTTCTATGTATGATGGCAGATGTATAGGAAAACGTAACGAGTTAGCCTCTCCCAACATCTGCTTGGAGACTAATTTTTTACGACAGTCCGTCGATTTGCGCCACGTATATCCTCCCTCCTGCGCGTGCGTAATGACCCAGTCTTCAGAAAATGGCGGACGAACTGAAACGGTTGTAGTGTCTCCGCTCACATTTCACGCTTTTCCTGACATATTTCGTCTCATTTCGTGCCCAAACTTGCCTGTACAGAAGCAACAAAATGGGAGCAGTGCTAGCACGCTTCAAAGTAAGTCCGTACCTTCTTGTGCGATGCCATAGCACTGAAATACTACAGAACGGAAGTTTCTTTGGAAAAATTGTTTCAGAAAATCTTATATCATATTTTTGCTTTGTAATATGACAAATCGTGCCATTAAAAATAAATTTGGGCATTTTTGTAGTCGAAACCACATTGTTAACTTTGTATGTTCTGATTGAAATATCTTTTTAAATGTTTCAAAACGTAACCCAGTTTTGCTGCTGTAGCAAAAACATATTTTGATATCAGTCATACCTTGATACCAAATTTATATTACCAATACAATTATTTTGTGTAAAAAGTCTACATTTGAGTCTTTATCGTGGCGTGACGCTGATCTTCCTGGACTTCATAACATTACAATATAGTAGAACATTGAATTTGTTGTTTTGTATAAAGAGAGAGATGTATAAATAGCAAGTTGTCATGATCTTTTTTTTTTTCTTCCATAGAAAAAGCAAACTACAGTAGAAGTGCTAGAAGGGCTTGATAAGGTATGTATCATAGTATATTATTGATTTTTTTTAATTGTCAACATAAAAAAATTGTTATATTATTTTTTTTTATTATTAAAAACAATTTCTAGAACTTGATAAAATGGTAACCCCACAAGTAAATATTTTTGTAACAGTCTACTATCTGATGTAAATTACCTACATTTTCATGATTTTGGCAATAATATCCATGTAACAAAATGTTTATTATTTTGCCATTTAATTCATTGTCAGCAAAATTTTGTAATTCATCTCATACAATCTATGATGATGATGATGAAAACAAAATGTCTTCCAGTTTATCTTTATGCATGTTTTTAGATTAAACTATTGAGATTGCATATGTGATGTGAAATATACTTGTATGCTGATGAAATCTTTTTCCTTAACATTGTACAAAAAAGACTGTCAAATTACTTGATGACAGTAACAAGGCTGCTTTTGTAGCTGCCGGTCGAACATTCCACCATTTGTGCAGTCTGCATGTCTTGACCTAAATTCCTGTTCAGAAGTTTACTTAGACTATGATAAGAAGGCCAAAGCTGTTAAGACCTTGTGCTATCTGTGTAATGTAGGCCGCAGACTCGCAGCTGTAGACACTTGCTACCACCAATTTTGAAATGTTCGCAGTGGTTTTCTTTTGTGGCAACCTCTCCATTTCAAATTCATGACCCTGCAAATATGCCTAATCCAATGTAGTAATGTACTACAGAATTGATCAATTGCAAATTTAAAAATCACAAAAAAATGCCTTCCGCTTTTACTGCAAAGCATCAAACTTCCTTGCAAAAGTATAAGAGAATTTACAGTAGTAGTGTTGGAAGTAGAGTCTAGACTAGGTATTGGATGACATTAAATTCCACAGTGGAAAATGTATATATGCAAACCTTCCATGTCATCTTATTGTAAAAAAAAAAACATATGCAAATGTAAATCAAAACAATGCATATGGCCAACTAGATGACAATCTATATTCCAAACCAGAATACATTTACTCTTACTTTGTCTTAGTTTTGATTTGTTTGATTGCCACCCTTTTATATAATTGTTCTAACTGCAGCTGCGAATTGAACTGCTTAACCCTTAAGCTTGGCAAGAAAAAAAAATAGATTTACAGTACCTGGTATACAATTATTATCATTATTATTATTAAGTGTGTTTTTTTGTTTTGCTTGTAATGCATACCGAGTAAACAACCTCATGGCATTGACGTAACTGTCAGTACAGGCTGTATAACCAGACAGATTTATTTGATCCACTCACATGGGGGAGTACCTCTACTAGTGCTCTTTTCCATAAGTGTGATGGGATCTTTTACGTGCTCAAGGTTCTTCTACAAGTACAATGGCACTCCTCAAACACAGGACCTCCAGTAATTGAATTATATTGTTGCTATTCTGGCTGTAAGGAAATATTAAATACCATAATCTAATCCAGGCACCATAGTACTAAAGGGGGGTTGTTGATGTTACTGAGAGGTTATGTAAACACAACATATGATCGTTCTGTTTTTGAAATAAGCTATCTATAGAATGATTGGTCTAGGTTGGGATGGGGTGAATTAAGGACAGTAAAAATCAAATCAATAGCTATATTGATTCAAATTCAAAACTACATGTGCTACAGACTAGTACAGTTTTCAACTATTGATATTTCTTTACTACAAATCAATTGTAATATTGTACTTAAGGATCAAACAACAAAATTTGATATCAATTGAAAATTACTACTTTATTATAATTTTTCATTTATTTCTATTTCAAATATATGTAAACAATGTGACAATAACATGTTATGACATTGTTCAAATTTCACAATGCTTGACATCAATTTGATTGTAGCTCTTGAATGGAATCAATAAACCAAAGACAAATTTATTGTGTAATATTACCTATAGTATATATAGATATAGTCAACACTACTATTCGTGTAGTCTCTTTGTTTTGTACAATGATATTTATCACAGTTTACTGTTACAACTTACAAGCATCTGCCCTATCTTGTTTTGTACTTGCTAATTGAAATTAGCCCACAAGCATTTACCTCTGACCGCCACTGTTGACATTTTTTGGTTTGACCTTTGACACCATTTACTTGTATGTACTGTATGTTGTCCATTGGTTGTCTTTTTGCTCTTACTGAATGTAACATGTTTTGTTTTGTTGTTCATGTATAGGGGCCCCCCTCGGAAATCAAGTCCCAATAAGTTTAAGGGGCTACCCACTTGTCTAGAGATTAATAATGAAATGAAAGACCTTGCAAATAAACTTTCTTTTTGTAACCAACCGGTGCAATGGCCGTGTGGGTAGAGTGTTCGCCTTGCATGCAGTAGGTCGTGACTTCAATCCTCGGCCGAGTCAGACTTTAAAAATGGTACATGCTGCTTTCTCTGCTTAGCACTCGGCATTCGGGAAAGAGTATGGAAGTTGAACACACACCACTTCCAGTGGACTAGCCCCCTGCTGTAGTGATTGCGTTGTGTGGCCCAAGTGCTACTGAAACGGAGATGGGCGGTGCCCTATGCGCCATCAGGCGCGGGAAGGACTTTAACTTTGTAATATTTTTGTTTCAGGAAATCCAGAGCTTAGAGCAGTTCAAGCGTCACAACGAGGAGCTACAGAGACGTTACGTGGGGGGGCTGCTGATCTACTCCATCGTGCTGTACATAGCTGCTGCTGTCATGTTCTACTTCCTCTTCTTCCCCGAGGGGTGGGAGGAACGAGTCCTCCGATCACTACCTCTGCTCATGTTCCCACTGCTGTGAGTATGACAGCCTTACACATTTCTCATGCAGCGGCCATAATAGATCGAAAATGATGTCAATGTGGCAAACAAAAGACTGTCCATCATAGTCACCAGTTCATCCAATGATAGCATGGCAGTTAGCAAATCAACCAATAAAATGATGGCTGCATGTCTGTCAAATATTTGCATTATTATGTTTTTATTTTGCCTCTTAAGGGACTATGGGATCAGTCTACGCTACGTTAAATTGCTACATCTTTCGGTGCATAATACTAGTTATAACATTTATTTTTTGATCTTATATTGTGAAAAATTTTGTGGTTAGGACAAATATTTTACCCCATCTGTCCCAAAAATGACATGAAACTGTTGAAAATGTATTTCCCTCATTTTTTTTCAGAATATGGACCGTTAAGAAGCTACTCCATTGGTACTTTGTAAGAAGAATCACAAAGAAAGGTAATTCTTGACATATGGCAAATATGAAATCTATCCATTGTATGTGCTCTCTTTGAACAATTTGGTAAATAATCTTTTACCTCTAGCTAAAAAGAAATAAGGAATTCTTGTTTAATCTTCTTCCTGTTGCCTTAATCATTAGTTAATGTAACCAATAGAGAGTTGGTGACCAAATGGCTACTAGTTAATTCAAAAGTGTTAAAACAATGTTCCATTTGATAATAAACACACTAACATTACATGTTTAAAAGGTGCATGACAGCAACCTTCTCTAAAACGTTTGTTAATGTACACAGACAATTTTAAAACCACAATATGATGCTGATAGTGCCTTTCCTTTATAGAAAGTCAGCTTGAAGACCTGAGAGAAAAGAAGAAGGGCATTGTAAGTACATTGAGTATAATCCTCCATTTCTTCCTGTAAATATAGAAATGTTTGCAGTGACTTTTGTGTCAACCTTTCCTCTGTAAATAGATGTTTCCAATGTACTACTTAGTAATGATATTATCCAATGTTTTCACAGCTAGAAGATGTGATGGAGCATGAGACATACAAGGCAGCCAAGGAAATTCTGGAGAGATTTGGACCAAGTAAAGAGGAGGTAAAACACTTTCTCTCAATGGACAAGCAGTGCTTGATGTCTGAATGAGTGTGTTGATAATTGAATGAAAGAATGAATGTGTGTGTGTGTGTGTGTGTGTGCGCGCGCGTGTGTGAGTGCGTGCGAAAAGGAATGAACCAGATGGAGAAATGAAGAGTGGTTCAGTAGTTCCCCTGCCCACTGTCACAGACTAGTCTGTTTGGTTCCAAGCTATATTGGTAGCAATGTGCCTTGTGCTTTATTTTCTAGTGCCTTCATTGTTTTCCGCAGGCAACTCCTGAGACCCCACCCGGCAGCCCCAGAAGACAGCCAGGACCACCTGTTCCCACCCCCTTACCTCCTGGACAAGGTAGGGCAACATTTGGTCTAAATTTTGGTACAGAACTAAAACTTTGTTTCAGCACAATAGAACCAAATTTTCAATGGTAGTACTGTAGTCAAATGGTTTGAAGAGCTCTACTTACAAAACTATTATTCGAAACTATTACATACCAAAAGATGCTAATTCTGCAGTAAGGCCATTTTGATTTGATTATATGGACATCCTCTGGGAAACCCAAAACTAATGCAAGCGTGCAAATAAAAAAAAGTTTGACCAAAAATAAAAGTTGCCCTTACTGTCATAATGGAATGCCAAGGAGCTTTTATCAAAAGTTCATTGAGAATACAAGAGGTGACGAAGGCTAAACAATGATATAACATCTTTCTTCTTGTATCTTTCATTGACCTTGGAATAGACAGTGACATTCTTTGATGTTAGTATACGTTTTCCACTCATTTTTTTCAATCTACGTCTCATTTTGCAGCGGCTTTGTACAATTTACACAAATTTGTTTTTTCTTTGGAAATGGCCAAAAACTGATTCACCCAGGAATGTCATCCATATAATAAAATTACCATGGCCTAAAGGAAAACACTGGATTGACATGTTAGACTTCTATACCATAGGCTGATATTGACCAAAATGATTTGTCCATTTAATGCCATATCTGGACATTGACAAAAATGAATAGAATGTAAATATGCCATAGCCTGACATTGACCATAACTGTACACCGTAGCAGAGAGAAGTGACAGGGCAGACAAACCAGTGTCTAAATCCTACAGAAACCACCTACACAGACATAAAGGTATGACAAGGTGTCATGTACCACTGGTGACTTACTCAGGAGGTGTTTTCCCGGCTTTTCCTATAGATATTAGTACATATAGGTAACATACATTGGTGATAGTTGTCAACTCTCCAAGCAGAGGTTAAGCTCCAACTGGTTTGGGACATTTCTTTAGGCATTTTTTGTCATGCTTTTTTCTATTTTGGCAGGTTTTCGTTATATCGCTGAGCTTTACATAGTTGGCTTGGTGACATAAATAAAACTTCGAAAAATAGAAGCATGTCAAAAATGCCTTTAAAAAAACGTCCAAAACCTGCCATAGCCCAACCTCTGTTCGAAGAGTAGTAGTTGCCAGGCCAAACATATTTGATTTTCTTGATTACATCCTCTGAAAACCCAAATCTAATCTTTATAGCATATTTTGTGCTATGCTTTATAGAATATTTTGTGCCATGCTTCTTAATTGATTTTTTATCGGTATTTTTAGAAAGGATTCACATGGACGTCGAGTCAAAAGGAGACAAATTTTTGTAGTAATTTTTTGGCTCAAAAATAAAGGCCCTTATCAGTACGATCAGAGGGATGTTATCTACAGAATCTAGTTTGTGTGGCCCAGTACCTCAGCACATACTTGAACATACACCAACTCACACATACTTGAAACATGTTGGTTCAGCTACACATCACTAATACTACATTTACATACTAAGTATGCAGGGACAAGGTTTTCTACATACAAGATTCCCTCAGTGGATGGGCTCTAAGGAAGACCATTGCACTCGGTGTGGCTATCTTAAGTTATTTTCTCAGATGGTGAACGAATACAGCACCCTTGACAATACACTTGGTATGTTACATGCTAACTCAACTGTTATATTCCAATGTTTGTCCATTTTACAGAGTTGCGTCAGCGGCGAACGCCGGCGCCACCAGTGCCACCAGCCCAGCCCAACATCCCTCGCTTGGCGGTGGCCCCTACTAGAGTGGAGACTCCTCCCCAGGGCACCCCTGCGCCCCCACGACCCCCCGGGAACCTCGTGCCCGCCACACCGTCTATAGGTGCGTCATCTGGACATCAGGTGTCCACTGCAATATTAATCCTGCATGTCATGTATGTGGATACACAGAGGAGTGTACATTTAAACCCTCATCATTGTGGGAACCAGTGTAGTTCGGTGGTTTTGTGTCCCAACCTTTGGACCGAGAGGTTTGGAGTTCAAATTCTGGCTGTTGTCAATCACCAAACACTGAGAAGGGTCGCAGTTGTAAGGTTGGGTAGTGAACTTTGGAGTTTGGTCCACTGGTAGTCATTACTAGTACAGTCAAAGCTGTCTATAGCGGCCACTCAAGGGACCGGACAAATTTGGCCACTATAGACAGGTGGCCTTTGTATAGAAGTGGTAACTTGTAGATAAAATACCCAAGGGACCGACAAAAAGTGGCCACTATGGACAGATGGCCCCTCTGTAGAGGTGGCCCCTAATACAGGTTTGACTGTATATACTTGTTGGAAAGAGCTTAGGGAATTTCAGCTACTAGTATTAGGGGTAAAATTCCCTATCAGTGAGCTCTTTCCGACAAGTGCAATGACTAGTTGACCAAAGTTTCCAAAGCTTACCAAAGGCCCTTTACATTGAACTTGTACATACTTTACAATAAGAAAGATTAGCTTTTCATTCAACATTCATTCCAGATCATTTTTCACATTTTTGCCACCAAACCTCATCTGACTTACACTTAGGTTGCTTTTGGACTTTTTAGGTGCACAACTTAAACTTTGGGTGCACAAAGGTGCATGTACACCCAGTATTTCAAGCCCAGTAATACAAACACAGGATACATTTCAGATGATACCAACATACCTACCAAACAGAAATTACCCGTTTTTCTGAAAGTTATTTTCGCTCATTTATTTCCATAGACTATTATCTTGAATGTCAGATTCTGTAGCTGAATTGTACTCAAATATATAGTTCTTCGTACCTTTGACCATATGAAGAGTCTATGAAACTATGAAAGAATGTTCACCCCTCTGTGTTTCCAACAATTCATGCAGAACTAAGTTAACAGAAACTAACAATGTCACCAATCATCATACATGCATATATCAATAAGCACTGATCAATGATTGTGATCATCATTTTGCTAATTAATCACATAGCATTTGATTTGACATGAATTCAACAACAAATCATAACTGATTTTGGTTTCATCACTTTTAGATCACATCATTTTTAGATCTCAGCTAGCTATAGGGCTGTGTACCTAAACAATTTTCAGGTCTGGACCTGGAATTGTACCTTATGATAACGATTTGGGTTGATTATCTGTAAGTGATGCATGTACCCAAATGTCTTTTAAGTGATAAATTTGCAGTTTTGTATGAAGATTTACATATTCTAATACTTAAAACAAACTTTAAAAGTGTCAAAATTGTCATCTCTGACATATTTTTTGTCTTTAGTCTAAAATATGATATCCATTTGGGTTTTAGTTTGTTGAGGTACATGTACTGGTACAATTGTATGTTCAGGTCCTGACTTGTACCTAAACGATTTTACAGGTACATGTACCAAGTCCAGAGTTTAGGTACACAGCCCTAATTTCAGCCTTGTCCCCTTTCCCAAAAGAGTATTTATCTCTACAGTCAAACTACAAATGGAATCATTGTGTGATCTTTAATTGTTTGTTAGTAAATTCTATTTGTTAGCTTGAAGCTTTGTTGAAGGTATTTAAAGCATTTTGTGGCCTGAGTTACTGCTGAATGCTATACAGCATCTGCAGAATACAATGTATATGTCCTGCTTTCTTCAGCATTGTTAACATACGTTGTGCCAAAATGCTACTTTGTGCCAAAATGTAAAAAAAAGGAATTTATTGTTGCTTTACATGTTTTTTGGAATTGCTCATAGATATTAAGTCTTAATCTTAATTGGCAGTAACTGAGTTGCATGTACAAAATTTAGCATACAAGCTCAGTTGTCCAATCAAATGCATGATTAAATAGCTGATCCTGATAGTGCATGGAGTAGTGATTGGTTGGTTTGTATAATGTGTGGTGTGCTGCAATTAACCCTTGTGCTGCATGGTGGCGTAGTCTCCCCTCGGACCCCGTCCCGCGGCCCGCCGGAGTGGCATGCCGGAACCCCGTGGCCCGCAGGAGTCCCTAGTAAGCCCTCGCACACAGTACAGCATGCCATGCACCTCACAGGTAGACAGTTTGCACTCATTATAATTGAAAGTTTATTTGCAAGTTCTTGCCCGAGGGCTAATTGCAACATGAAACATACAAAAAATATAGCTGTAGACATACATAAAATAAAATACTTCGGTATTTCATACATAGTACATCATGCCATGCACCTCACAGGGAGAAAGATTGCACTCAGATTATAGTTTAGTGTTTTACAGAGTAATGCATTCTGGAAAATACATCAGGGCTCTTCTTTTTGTATTGCTAGGGGCTTTCAACTTTGACATATTACCTATAGTGCATCACACTGTGCCAGTGCACTTCAAACCAAGTACAGTACCTCATATTGCTGCGTATGTAAATGAAAGGTGATAAGTCACTTTTGAGGAACACTACATGTAACTCCTCAAGGATGCTTTGCACAATTTTATACAACAGAATTTTAATTCTTAAAAAAACCTGCTATTTCAGGAGTTATTTTACATTGCACAACTAGAAATCTGTGTGGTATTCTATTACTTTGTGTACTAACCATAATGTAGTACATTGACATTTTAGCAGCTGTTTGCATTGTTATCCTTGCATTGTATGTTATATTGTCGTTGTTTACCACAAATTAGATTACAACTGTTGACCAATAACTGAAAAATGTGTTGATATTTTGGACCTATCAATAGGTTTTCTTGTTCAAGAATGCTCTAATACAGTCTTTATTGATGCAAAAGTGCTCCTAGCAGATCACAGAGAAAGTACAGGCTGTATTGGACTATTTGGGATGATTTCCTGCTTTCCTTTATATCATTTTGATTCTATTATTTTGATTCTATTAAGTACGTATCATCAATTTTATGATTCTTGTCCTTATAATCACCATACCCTAACCAAAGCAATGTCAAAATAAGAAAAGTAACCTTAAATCTTGAAAATTTCCCTTTTTGTTCTTTTTGCAGTTTTCGTTGAGACTTCCACTGTAACTTCCTTACCCCTCAATGAGAGAATAATTCTGACATATAACTTCGGTCAAACAGAATTTTTCAAACCATGACCCTAAAACACTTCAAAAACACAAAATTAAATCCCCATGAAAATAAATGAATCAAAAGTCTTTCTAATTCATTTTGCACTTAACCCTTCTTCTCCCAAGGTCGTCCCCCAGGACCACCGTTGGCGCGCCCCATCCTGCCGCGGGAGCGGACAGTGTTTGACCGTGTTGTCGACTACCTTGTGGGGGAGGGTCCGAGCAGCAGGTTTGCCCTGATCTGTCAGCAGTGCCACTCTCACAACGGCATGGCTCTGCAGGAGGAATTCGAGTTCATCAGTAAGTTCTGTCAGTAGTCAGGGGTATGCCACCATATGTATAGTTGGTACATTTACCTGCATGAAATGCAGGTATATATGTACTTTTCAGTGGCATCGGAGCGTTTAATTTTCATGGACTTATATTCATAAAAGTGATGAGATTTTTATATTTGTGCGTTTAGAATTCTATAGTAGAACGTATTGGAAGGGCATGCACAGACTGTTGATTTGGCCATGGATACCACGTTTGCTTTGCAAGGCAAATGCAGCCAGTTTCCTGGAGTTCCATTTCATCCTGATAGAAGTCTCTTTGAGGATTAGAATAATTTTTGTGAGATTGCTTCAATGAAAGCTTACAATCAAGAGGAATGACTGTTGTCAAAATTTATCATATGTTTCAAAGACAAACAAAAATTTTCTTGTTTTCTAAATAAACTGGCTTACATCAATGGTTTTTAATCAGTGGAAATGTTCCTTCTATCATGAAATGTGCCACGAAAAGCACTGAGGCACCGAGAGCATTTTTCTGTTGGAAATTAAAGAGGTTGGTGGGTTGTTTTGGTTGCTACGATCACCTGTGACCGGATTTTGGCGTGCCGGATTCTGGCCTGCCAGATTTTGGCCTGCCGGATTCTGGCCTGCAGGATTTCGGCCTGCCGGATTCTGGCCTGCCGGATTCTGGGTGAAGTTTAGAAAACTTGTCCAACCCAAGTACTAAAGTGGTCTCTGTTGTTGTTTCCAAGCGTTTAGATGTGCCTACTGCTACACGCTCAACCCCGCCCGTAAGGTCCGTCCCACCGCGCCCAAACTCTTGCCAGACGAGCCGCGGACACACTCGTCAACCTCCGGTGAGGACGTCTACAGCGAAGAGGAGCAAAAGTTGGTACTTCACGACAAGGAGAGCGATTCTGAAGCCAAGTTCGCTGACGGGAAGGGTGAGGGGTTTACTTAAATCTGGTGGTCAGACGTCAAGACTATGGCAGCACTTTGGTAAAAGTATAGATTTTTGTTTATTTTTGTGCATGGAATCATGCTTGCTCTGCTGCTATCTGTAAATAAGGCTGTTCCATTCTAGAAAAGGGGGATTGTAGTTTCCTGTTTCCCTTTCATTTTGATTTTAGACATACCTCGATACATTTTGGCAGTAACCCTCGTCATATAGGTTATTACAGCATGTTTTAGCTATAGTAGACTTCTACTTAGGGCCCTATCCAACATCTGTCATTTGACAGAATTTTACTGCATCTGACAGAAAAATTTAAGACCATTCCATAAACCTTAAAGCTAAATATTGCTTTCCAAAATTTGAATACTAGTAAACCATGTCCAACCGGCCTGGAAATTGAACAATGATAGAAATTTGTACTCGATGGAGGAAAAAATGTGTCTTTTCTAGTATCAATCAATATGGTCCAGAATTTGAATCAGGATCAACCTGAGCAGCAGGTTTGCCCTGTATAGTTAGTTGGATTGGAACAAGGATGATGGAAAAAAGTTTTGAGCTGGCCGGAGCCCTGCTTTGACTGCTGCATGCTGAAGGTTTAGAGTGCTGTTTTCCTCTTGACTCTTGCAATAACATTTCCCCAATATTAACGGCATGGGCAATAGAAAAGTAGAAAATTGTGCACTAAGGCTAGCATGGTGTGTTTATAACTTGCAATGACCGCGGTTTTTAGCATGCATTTTCAGGTCCAATCGCACCAAATTCATTGCGCTTGTCGAAAAGAGCTAGGGGAATTTCCCCAGTACAATGAACCTGTAAATACTGTACATAGCGTCTGTCCTCTCTGTCACGACCAGTGGAAGACTAGCTCTTAAGTGAGCTAAAACTGGATCGAGATCACTTTCCTTTTTTACCAAATAATGTTCGAACAAGAGTAGCATTGTGCATATTTGTTGGTAGTTTTGACATTTCCTTAGAATCTCTATTCACAAAATGAAAACAACAGCCATAAAATTTGAATCATGATTCTTGCTGTACAGATGATGAGAATGACTGTGACAGAGATGAGATGGTCAGAGAGGAGGAGGAAATGATTGACACAGTTGCCGCCGGCAACAAGGACATGATTCCAGAGGAGGAGAAGGCAGTAGGAGACGATGCTGTTGGGAAGGCTGTTGAGGATGTTGCATCTGAGATCCAGGAAGATATCGGACAGGGACATGCTAAAGATGATTGATAGTCTTAAACGCAAAAATTTGCTTAAAAAAGAACCAAAAATAATGTACCAAAAACTTCTCATGCCTTGGGTAGCTTGCCTTCTTGTATGTATGTTAATGTAAAGAAGATTGATATGCATACTTGTCAGTGTAAAGGGGATAAGAGAAAGAGGTGGAGGTTTGACTTTCACACCTGTCAAATTCCCTCCGTCCTTACATGTATGTTGAGCCTTTAACCATTTGCTGCCTAAGGGTGTAGTCAATAAGCACAAATGTATATAAGTTTGGTTCATCATTCATGTACATATGATAGATTGTGGAGATTTTGTCAACTGTTGTCTATCTTTAAGATGATCTCATCCATACCCCAACCCCTTAGGGCATGATGTTGACTTGTGCATACAGTTTCTACAAGGGCTGTCCCAAAGTTTGACTTTGTTGAAGTGCTAGTGTCTAGATTACCAGGGAACACTCTTATGTGTTTTCATGTGCAAATAGCTCAAAGTTATGCCACAGTGAAACATGTAAGACATTGTCTTTATTGTCAACATGACACAAAACATACACTAATGTGAAGATGTAGCCATTTTTCGTCAGACCCTCCAATAACAACACAGAGAAAATTTTGATTACAGTTGATGCTGTTAGACTTATTGTACTAAATACTTACGTATCCACCCAAAGCCATTTTTTTAAGCAAAGAAAGTACTGGTACATTGGCACTTTGAAGTGTTCAATCTTGTAAAGATGTACCGAGAGTATCACAGAGTATGGTCATACACCACTATGCAGAATATGTTGCACATAGCTATTTATATTAAGAATTTACACCAATAGAACCTTATACGTCTTCTCATGTGTCCTTGACATGTATATCAAGTCCTAAAAGTTACAGTGCATAACATGTTGTAAATTATCATGTATGCATACACCATTTGTGTCTACATGTGTGTAACTGCGCCATATAGCCCTGGTGCCATTTAGATTCAATTTTGTTTGTCTTAGCAATCATGTGAATTTGATCATTTAGTGCTGTTCTTCTGAATATTTTCTTGAAGATTGTTTGAAAAATGACTGAAAAAAACCTCTGACAGTAACTGCCCCATAGTTACTTAAACTGCAGCATATTTATTCATTGATTATTTATTTATCATACGGTAACTGCAGCACCCCACCCCCAAAGATAGACGTTGTGTCAGAAATGTAACTTGATTAGGTGTCTTCAGAGAAGTATCAAAACTTAATGGAAACTATATTGTCTGCATCTGGTAAAAAGTTAACCGCATTATCCACACATTGGGTACCTACTGGCTGCAAAATACACCCAATATTATTATTATTTACGATTTAGTATAATTTTGGGACAGTGTTAATGAAAGTAAAGTGTACCAGTTGTCAGATTTTGCTGCTGCCTTGTTTTTCCAGGCTTAGGTAATAAATTTGCACATTCCAGTCTATTAGTTGTACTGTATACATTTCGTGCTGTTTCTTGAACCCGATTACTTGTTGCTGTCTTCGCAACAGCTACATACTCTGGTCTTTTTAAAGGGTTTCCTATGCTGCTTTGCTGCAATGTTGTCTGATTTTGTTCTCTTAAACCAAGTCTGGAAATAGCCTGGGTACCATCCGGATAGAAGTTCGCTCCGGGATTCATTATATACTATATACTGTTGCTTCTAGCTCTGACATTCATTATACAATATATGTCACAGTAGAGATCACGATCCAGTAGAATCGCTGATTCTCCTAGAGATCCCGGTAGCAATCTGTACTAGTAGAATTGCTTCTCTGCTGTTCTAATTAGCAGAAGTGAACTACTATCCGCGTGGTACCCAGGCTAGTCTGAAAAGGTATAGAATAGTAATTGTAGAATGAATGGTGGAATCTGAGAGTTGTGCTCTGAATGTAAAACAAAATGTATTGTAGGCAAGAAGTCTTATGAACCATCATCGCCTTTCTTGTTTCACTGTTCTCTGCAAAAGTTACTATGCATTTCTTTCGCTTCACTGTTAAGACCAATGTAGTGTGGCAACAAAGATACCCTTGCAAGTACCTGAGATATTGTGTGAAAGAAGTCATTGACATATGATTGTATATTGTTACTGTTTATGTGAACCTTTATTTTTTGGTCTGTCAGCAAAACGTTCAAGTAAGTGCCAAAGCAGTTTAAGCTGTTTCAACCTTTACGATTCCTTCGTAATATGTAGAAAATGTACATCTGGCCTATTTCAATGTTCTTTTTCCATCCTGCTAAAGGTTTCCTGGAAACACGGATTGTAAACATTTGAAGACATAGAAAAACACTATAACACGATCAAACTTGCCCAATATATACACCATGGTGAAGTTATTGCTATACTTCACTACAATCACGTCATGATATCTCAACTATCCATTTTGCATGAGCAAAACGTTTTCTATAAACATGCATATGTTTACGTGGATTGATACAAATATGAACATGTTGATATTGTTGTGATATTTACATTTCTGCTGTCAAATAAAATAAAAATTGTCATTTCGGTTCACCATTCATATTGTCTTGAACTTGTAATAAAGAACAGTTTAAGTTATCCAATTTGTTGTGTCCATAGTTTTCTTCGGTCTGTGTACTTCTGTGTCCATAATTATATGAATACAGTGCACTGACTGTGAGTTAAGTTTAAATTGACGATCAAAGTAGCTGCCCTACACGTTTTCCCCAGTTTAGGCCACACTATAGCTTAATTTTATGGATGACATCCGCGTGCGCATTGATTTTCGCCTCTTCTAAACAAAAACTGACCAAATGTCACCCGGTAGCATCCCTAGCGATTAGAATTTTATGCTTGCCAGAGGATCTGCTCTTCAGGGTATCAGGTAATCTCCAAGCAGATTCCTCCGGTGGCATGAAACAGTAACATAAGCTGGGGAAGGACTTCAGCCGGCAGAGGGGTAAAATTGGCCACTGCCGTACCTTCGCCAAATCTTAGCCATACTTTGGTCATACCTTGGCCATACCTTGGTCATACCTTGGCCATACCTTGGTCCTACCTTGGCCATACCTTGGCCATACCTTGGTCCTACCTTGGCCATACCCTGGCCATACGTTGGTCATATCTTGGCCATACGTTGGTCATACCTTGGTCATACCTTGGCCATACCTTGGCCATACCTTGGTCATACCTTGGTCATACCTTGGACATACCTTGGCCATACCTTGGCCATACCTTGGCCATACCTTGGCCATACGTTGGTCATACCTTGGCCATACCTAGGTCATACCTTGGTCATACCTTGGCCACACCTTGGTCATACCTTGGCCATACCTTGGTCATACCTTGGTCATCCTTTGGTCATATATCTTGGTCATACCTTGGCCATACCTTGGTCATACCTTGGTTATACCTTGGTCATACCTTGGCCATATACCTTGGCCAAATCTTGGCCATACCTTGGTCATACCTTGGCCATACCTTGATCATACCTTGGCCAAATCTGGGCCATACCTTGGTCATACCTTGCTCATACCTTGGTCATACCTTGTCCATATCTTGGTCATACCTTGGTCATACCTTGGTCATACCTTGGCCATATAGCTTGGCCATACCTTGGCCAAATCTTGGCCATACCTTGGTCATACCTTAGCCATACCTTGGTCATACCTTGGCCATACCTTGATCATACCTTGGCCAAATCTTGGCCATACCTTGCTCATACCTTGCTCATACCTTGCTCATACCTTGTCCATACCTTGGTCATACCTTGGCCATACCTTGGTCATACCTTGGTCATACCTTGGCCATACGTTTGTCATACATTGGCCATACCTTGGTCATACCTTGGCCATACCTTGGTCATACCTCGGTCATACCTTGGTCATACCTTGGTCATACCTTGGCCATACCTAGGTCATACCTTGGCCATACCTTGGCCATACCTTGGCCATACCTTGGTCATACCTTGGCCACACCTTGGCCATACCTTGTTCATACCTTGGTCATACCTTGGCCATACCTTGGTCATACCTTGGTCATCCTTTGGTCATATCTTGGTCATACCTTGGCCATACCTTGGTCATACATTGGTCATACCTTGGCCATACCTTGGTCATATCTTGGTCATACCTTGGCCATACCTTGGTCATACCTTGGTCATACCTTGGCCATAACTTGGCCATACCTTGGCCAAATCTTGGCCATACCTTGGTCATACCTTGGCCATACCTTGGTCATACCTTGGCCATACCTTGGTCATATCTTGGTCATACCTTGGCCATACCTTGGTCATACCTTGGTCATACCTTGGCCATAACTTGGCCATACCTTGGCCAAATCTTGACCATACCTTGGTCATACCTTGGCCATACCTTGGTCATACCTTGGCCATACCTTGATCATACCTTGGCCAAATCTTGGCCATACCTTGGTCATACTTTGCTCATACCTTGGTCATACCTTCGTCATACCTTGGCCATACCTTGGTCATACCTTGGCCATACCTTGGCTGTACCTTGGTCATACCTTGGTCATACCTTGGTCATACCTTGGCCATACCTTGGTCATACCTTGGTCATACCTTGGTCATACCTTGGCCATACGTTTGTCATACCTTGGCTATACCTTGGTCATACCTTGGCCATACGTTTGTCATACCTTGGCTATACCTTGGTCATACCTTGGCCATACCTTGGTCATACCTTGGTCATTTCTTGGTCATACCTTGGTCATACCTTGGCCATACCTTGGTCATACCTTGGTCATACCTTGGTTATACTTTGGTCATACCTTGGTCATACCTTGGCCATACCTTGATCATACGTTGGTCATACCTTGGCCATACCTTGGTCATACCTTGGCCATACCTTGGTCATACCTTGGTCATACCTTGGTCATACCTTGGCCATACCTTGGTCATACCTTGGTCATACCTTGGTCATACCTTGGCCATACCTTGGTCATACCTTGGCCATACCTTGGTCATACCGTGGCCATACCTTGGTCATACCTTGGTCATACCTTGGTCATACCTTGGTCATACCTTGGTCATACCTTGGTCATACCTTGGTCATACCTTGGTCATACCTTGGTCAAACCTTGGTCATACCTTGGTCATGACTTGGCCATACCTTGGCCATACCTTGGCCTACCTTGGTCATACCTTGGTCATACCTTGGTCATACCTTGGTCATACCTTGGACATACCTTGGTCATACCTTGGCCATACCTTGGTCATACCTTGGTCATACCTTAGTCATACCTTGGTCATACCTTGGTCATACCTTGGCCATACCTTGGTCATACCTTGGCCATACGTTGGTCAAACCTTGGCCATACCTTGGTCATACCTTGGTCATATCTTGGTCATACCTTGGTCATACCTTGGCCATACCTTGGCCATACCTTGGTCATACCTTGGCCATACCTTGGCCATACCTTTGCCATACCTTGGTCATACCTTGGTCATACCTTGGTCATACCTTGGCCATACCTTGGCCATACCTTGGCCATACCTTGGCCATACTTTGGCCATACCTTGGCCATACCTTGGTCATACCTTGGTCATACCTTGGCCATACCTTGGCCATACCTTGGCCATACCTTGGCCATACCTTGGTCATACCTTGGTCATATCTTGGTCATACCTTGGTCATACCTTGGTCATACCTTGGCCATACCTTGGTCAAACCTTGGTCATACCTTGGCCATACCTTGGTCATACCTTGGCCATACGTTTGTTATACCTTGGCTATACCTTGGTCATACCTTGGTCATACCTTGGCCATACCTTGGTCATACCTTGGTCATACCTTGGTTATACTTTGGTCATACCTTGGTCATACCTTGGCCATACCTTGATCATACGTTGGTCATACCTTGGCCATACCTTGGTCATACCTTGGCCATACCTTGGTCATACCTTGGTCATACCTTGGTCATACCTTGGTCATACCTTGGCCATACCTTGGCCATACCTTGGTCATACCTTGGTCATACCTTGGTCATACCTTGGTCATACCTTGGCCATACCTTGGTCATACCGTGGCCATACCTTGGTCATACCTTGGTCATACCTTGGTCATACCTTGGTCATACCTTGGCCAAATCTTGGTCATACCTTGGTCATACCTTGGCCATACTTTGGTCATACCTTGGCCATACCTTGGCCATACCTTGGCCAAATCTTGGCCATACTTTGGACATACCTTGGTCATACCTTGGCCATACCTTGGTCATACCTTGGTCATACCTTGGTCATACCTTGGTCATACCTTGGTCATACCTTGGTCATACCTTGGCCATACCTTGGCTATACCTTGGTCATACCTTGGTCATACCCTGGCCATACCTTGGCCATACCTTGGCCTACCTTGGTCATACCTTGGTCATACCTTGGCCATACCTTGGCCATACCTTGGTCATACCTTGGTCATACCTTGGCCATACCTTGGTCATACCTTGGTCATACGTTGGTCATACCTTGGCCATACCTTGGCCATACCTTGGCCATACCTTGGCCATACCTTGGCCATACCTTGGCCATACCTTGGTCATACCTTGGTCATACCTTGGCCATACCTTGGCCATACCTTGGCCATACCTTGGTCATACCGTGGTCATATCTTGGTCATACCTTGGTCATACCTTGGCCATACCTTGGTCATACCTTGGCCTACCTTGGCCATACCTTGGCCATGCCTTGATCATACCTTGGCCATACCTTGGCCATACCTTGGTAATACCTTGGTCATACCTTGGTCATACCTTGGTCGAACCTTGGTCATACCTTGGTCATACCTTGGTCATACCTTGGTCATACCTTGGCCATACCTTGGCTATACCTTGGTCATACCTTGGTCATACCTTGGCCATACCTTGGCCATACCTTGACCTACCTTGGTCATACCTTGGCCGTACCTTGGCCATACCTTGGTCATACCTTGGTCATACCTTGGTCATACCTTGGTCATACCTTGGCCATACCTTGGTCATACCTTGGCCATACGTTGGTCATACCTTGGTCATACCTTGGTCATACCTTGGCCATACCTTGGTCATACCTTGGTCATACGTTGGTCATACCTTGGCCATACCTTAGTCATACCTTGGTCATATCTTGGTCATACCTTGGTCATACCTTGGTCATACTTTGGTCATACGTTGGTCATACCTTGGCCATACCTTGGTCATACCTTGGTCATACCTTGGTCATACCTTAGCCATACCTTGGTCATACCTTGGCCATACCTTGATCATACCTTGGCCAAATCTTGGCCATACCTTGGTCATACCTTGCTCAGACCTTGGTCATACCTTGTCTATACTTTGGTCATACCTTGGCTATACCTTGGTCATACCTTGGCCATACCTTGGCCAAATCTTGGCCATACTTTGGTCATACCTTGGTCATACCTTGGCCATACCTTGGTCATACCTTGGTCATACCTTGGCCATACCTTGGTCATACCTTGGTAATACATTGGCCATACCTTGGTCATACCTTGGTCAAACCTTGGTCATACCTTTATCATACCTTGCTCATACCTTGGTCATACCTTGGCCATACCTTGGTCATACCTTGGTCATACCTTGGTCATACCTTGGCCATACGTTGGTCATACCTTGGTCATACCTTGGTCATACCTTGGCCATACCTTGGTCATACCTTGGTCATATCTTGGTCATACCTTGGTCATACTTTGGTCATACCTTGGCCATATCTTGGTCATACCTTGGCCATACCTTGGTCATACCTCGGTCATACCTTGGTCATACCTTGGTCATACCTTGGCCATACCTTGGCCATATGTTTGTCATACGTTGGTCATACCTTGGTCATACCTTGGTCATACCTTGGTCATACCTTGGCCATACTTTGGTAATACCTTGGTCATACATTGGTCATACCTTGGTCATACCTTGGTCCTACCTTTATCATACCTTGGTCATACCTTGGTCATACCTTGGCCATACCTTGGCGATACCTTGGTCATACCTTAGTCATACCTTGGCCATACCTTGGCCATACCTTGGTCATACCTTGGCCATACCTTGGTCATACCTTGGCCATACCTTGGCCATACCTTGGCCATACGTTGGTCATACCTTGGTCATACCTTGGTCATACCTTGGCCATACCTTGGTCATACCTTGGTCATACCTTGGTCATACCTTGGTCATACCTTGGCCATATCCTGGCTATGCCTTGGTCATACCTTGGTCATACCTTGGCCATACGTTGGCCATACCTTGGCCAAATCTTGGCCATACCTTGGTCATACCTTGGTCATACCTTTGTCATACTTTGGTCATACCTTGGTCATACTTTGGTCAAACCTTGGTCAAACCTTGGCCATACCTTGGCCATACCTTGGCCTACCTTGGTCATACCTTGGTCATACCTTGGTCATACCTTGGTCATACCTTGGCCATACCTTGGTCATACCTTGGTCATACCTTGGCCATACCTTGGTCATACCTTAGTCATACCTTGGTCATACCTTGGCCATACCTTGGCCATACCTTGGCCATACGTTGGTCAAACCTTGGCCATACCTTGGTCATACCTTGGTCATATCTTGGTCATACCTTGGTCATACCTTGGTCATACCTTGGCCATACCTTGGTCATACCTTGGCCATACCTTGGCCATACCTTTGCCATACCTTGGTCATACCTTGGTCATACCTTGGTCATACCTTGGCCATACCTTGGCCATACCTTGGCCATACTTTGGCCATACCTTGGCCATACCTTGGTCATACCTTGGTCATACCTTGGCCATACCTTGGCCATACCTTGGCCATACCTTGGCCATACCTTGGTCATACCCTGGTCATATCTTGGTCATACCTTGGTCATACCTTGGTCATACCTTGGCCATACCTTGGTCATACCTTGGTCATACCTTGGCCATACCTTGGTCATACCTTGGCCTACCTTGGCCATACCTTGGCCATACCTTGGTCATACCTTGGCCATACCTTGGCCATACCTTGGTAATACCTTGGTCATACCTTGGTCATACCTTGGTCGAACCTTGGTCATATCTTGGTCATACCTTGGTCATACCTTGGTCATACCTTGGTCATACCTTGGTCATACCTTGGCCATACCTTGGCTATACCTTGGTCATACCTTGGTCATACCTTGGCCATACCTTGGCCATACCTTGGCCTACCTTGGTCATACCTTGGCCGTACCTTGGCCATACCTTGGTCATACCTTGGCCATACGTTGGTCATACCTTGGCCATACCTTGATCATACCTTGGTCATACCTTGGTCATATCTTGGTCATACCTTGGTCATACCTTGGTCATACTTTGGTCATACGTTGGTCATACCTTGGCCATACCTTGGTCATATCTTGGTCATACCTTGGTCATACCTTAGCCATACCTTGGTCATACCTTGGCCATACCTTGATCATACCTTGGCCAAATCTTGGCCATACCTTGGCCATACCTTGGTCATACCTTGCTCAGACCTTGGTCATACCTTGTCCATACTTTGGTCATACCTTGGCTATACCTTGGTCATACCTTGGCCATACCTTGGCCAAATCTTGGCCATACTTTGGTCATACCTTGGTCATACCTTGGCCATATCTTGGTCATACCTTGGTCATACCTTGGCCATACCTTGGTCATACCTTGGTAATACATTGGCCATACCTTGGTCATACCTTGGTCATACCTTTATCATACCTTGGTCATACCTTGGTCATACCTTGGCCATACCTTGGTCATACCTTGGCCATACCTATGCCATACGTTGGTCATACCTTGGTCATACCTTGGTCATACCTTGGCCATACCTTGGTCACACCTTGGTCATTCCTTGGTCATACCTTGGTAATACATTGGCCATACCTTGGTCATACCTTGGTCATACCTTGGTCATACCTTCATCATACCTTGGTCATACCTTGGTCATACCTTGGCCATACCTTGGTCATACCTTGGTCATACCTTGGCCATACCTTGGCCATACGTTGGTCATACCTTGGTCATACCTTGGTCATACCTTGGCCATACCTTGGTCATACCTTGGTCATACCTTGGTCATATCTTGGTCATACCTTGGTCATACTTTGGTCATACCTTGGCCATATCTTGGTCATACCTTGGCCATACCTTGGTCATACCTTGGTCATACCTTGGTCATACCTTGGTCATACCTTGGTCATACCTTGGTCATATCTTGGCCATACCTTGGCCATATGTTTGTCATACGTTGGTCATACCTTGGTCATACCTTGGTCATACCTTGGTCATACCTTGGCCATACCTTGGTAATACCTTGGTCATACATTGGTCATACCTTGGTCATACCTTGGTCCTACCTTTATCATTCCTTGGTCATACCTTGGTCATACCTTGGCCATACCTTGGCTATACCTTGGTCATACCTTAGTCATACCTTGGCCATACCTTGGCCATACCTTGGTCATACCTTGGCCATACCTTGGTCATACCTTGGTCATACCTTGGTCATACCTTGGTCATACCTTGGTCATACCTTGGACATACCTCGGCTATACCTTGGTCATACCTTGGTCATACCTTGGCCATACCTTGGTCATACCTTGGCCATACCTTGGTTATACCTTGTCCATACCTTGGCCATACCTAGGCCATACGTTGGTCATACCTTGGTCATACCTTGGTCATACCTTGGCCATACCTTGGTCATACCTTGGCCATACCTTGGCCATACCTTGGTCATACCTTGGTCATACCTTGGTCATACCTTGGCCATATCCTGGCTATGCCTCGGTCATACCTTGGTCATGCCTTGGCCATACGTTGGCCATACCGTGGCCAAATCTTGGCCATACCTTGGTCTAACCTTGGTCATACCTTGGTCATACCTTGGTAAAACCTTGGTCATACCTTGGTTATACCTTGGCCATACCTTGGCCATACCTTGGCCAAATCTTGGCCATACCTTGGTCATGCGTTGGTCATTCCTTGGTCATACGTTGGCCAAATCTTGGCCATACCTTGGTCATACCTTGGTCATACCTTGGTCATACCTTGGCCGCACCTTGGTCATACCTTGGTCATACCATGGTCATACCTTGGTCATGCCTTGGTCATACCTTGGTCATACCTTGGTCATACCATGGTCATACCTTGGTCATACCTTGGTCATGCCTTGGTCATACCTTGGTCATACCTTGGTCCTACCTTGGCCATACCTTGGTCATTCCTTGGCCATACCTTGGCCATACCTTGGCCATACCTTGGTCATACCCTTGCCATACCTTGGCCATACCTTGGTCATACCTTGGTCATACCTTGGTCATACCTTGGCCATACCTTGGTCATACCTTTATCATACCTTGGTCATACCTTGGTCATATCTTGGCCATACTTTGGTAATACCTTGGTCATACCTTGGCCATACCTTGGCCATACCTTGGTCATACCTTGGTCATACCTTGATCATACCTTGGTCATACCTTGGTCATACCTTGGCCATACCTTGGTCATACCTTGGCCATACCTTGGCCATACCTTAGCCATATGTTGGTCATACCTTGGGCATACCTTGGTCATACCTTGGCCATACCTTGGTCATACCTTGGCCATACCTTGGTCATACCTTGGTCATACCTTGGTCATACCTTGGTCATACCTTGGTCATACCTTGGCCATACCTTGGTCATACCTTGATCATACCTTGGTCATACCTTGGTCATATCTTGGTCATAACTTGGCCATACTTTGGTAATACCTTGGCCATACCTTGGCCATACCTTGGCCATACCTTGGCAATACGTTTGTCATACCTTGGCCATACCTTGGTCATACCTTGGCCATACCTTGGTCATTACTTGGCCATAACTTGGTCATACCTTGACCATACCTTGACCATACCTTGGTCATACCTTGGTCATACCTTGGTCATATCTTGGGCATACCTTGGTCATACCTTGGCCATACGTTGGTCATTCCTTGGCCATACCTTGGCCATACCTTGGTCATACCTTGGCCATACCTTGGTCGTACCTTGGTCATACATTGGCCATACCTTGGTCATACCTTGGTCATTCCTTGGCCATACCTTGGTCATACCTTGGTCATACCTTGGTCATACCTTGGCCATACCTTGGTCATACCTTGGTCATACCTTGGTCATACCTTGGTCATACCTTGGTCATACCTTCGTCATACCTTGGCCATACATTGGCCATACCTTGGCCATACCTTGGTCATACCTTGGCCATACCTTGGTCATACCTTGGCCATACCTTGGCCATATCTTGGTCATACCTTGGTCATACGTTGGTCATACCTTGGCCATACGTTGGTCATACCTTGGCCATACCTTGGCCATACCTTGGTCATGCCTTGGTCATACGTTGGTCATACCTTGGTCATACCTTGGCCATACCTTGGTCATGCCTTGGTCATACGTTGGTCATACCTTGGTCATACCTTGGCCATACCTTGGTCATACCTTGGCCATACCGTGGCCATATCTTGGCCATACCTTGGCCGTACCTTGGTCATGCCTTGGTCATACGTTGGTCATACCTTGGCCATACCTTGGTCATACGTTGGTCATACCTTGGCCATACCTAGGTCATGCCTTGGCCATACCTTGGCCAAATCTTGGCCATACCTTGATCATACCTTGGTCATACCTTGGCCATACCTTTGCCATATCTTTGCTATACCTTGGTCATACCTTGGTGATACCTTGGCCATACCTTGGTCATACCTTGGTCCTACCTTGGCCATACCTTCGCCATACCTTGGCCATACCTTGGCCATACCTTGGTCATACCTTGGCCATACCTTGGTCATACCTTGGTCATACCTTGGCCATACCTTGGCCATACCTTGGCCATACCTTGGTCATACCTTGGCCATACCTTGGTCATACCTTGGCCAAATCTTGGCCATATCTTGGTCATACCTTGGCCATACCTTGGCCATACCTTGGCCATACGTTGGTCATACCTTTGCCATACCTTGGCCATACCTTGGTCATACGTTGGTCATACCTTGGCCATACCTTGGTCATACGTTGGTCATACCTTGGCCATACCTAGGTCATACCTTGGCCATACCTTGGCCAAATCTTGGCCATACCTTGGCCATACCTTGGTCATACCTTGGCCATACCTTTGCCATATATTTGCTATACCTTGGTCATACCTTGGTCATACCTTGGCCATACCTTTGCCATACGTTGGTCATTCCTTGGCCATACCTTGGTCATACCTTGGTCATACCTTGGTCATACCTTGGTCATACCTTGGTCAAAGCTTGGCCATACCTTGGTCATACCTTGCCCATACCTTGGCCATACCTTGGCCAAATCTTGGCCATACCTTGGTCATACCTTGGTCATACCTTGGCCATACCTTGGTAATACCTTGGTCATACCTAGGTCATACTTTGGTAATACCTTGGTCATACCTTGGTCATACCTTGGCCATACCTTGGTCATACCTTGGTCATACCTTGGCCATACCTTCGTCATACATTGGTCATACCTTGGCCATACCTTTGCCATATCTTTGCTATACCTTGGTCATACCTTGGTCATACCTTGGCCATACCTTGGACATACCTTGGTCATACCTTGGTCATACCTTGGCCATTCCTTGGACATACCTTGGTCATTACTTGGCCATAACTTGGTCATACCTTGGTCATACCTTGACCATACCTTGGTCATACCTTGGTCATACCTTGGTCATACCTTGGTCATACCTTGGTCATACCTTGGTCATACCTTTGGCATACCTTGGTCATACCTTGGCCATACGTTGGTCATTCCTTGGCCATACCTTGGCCATATCTTGGTCATACCTTGGCCATACCTTGGGTATACCTTGGTCGTACCTTGGTCATACATTGGCCATACCTTGGTCATACCTTGGTCATTCCTTGGCCATACCTTGGTCATACCTTGGTCATACCTTGGTCATACCTTGGCCATACCTTGGTCATACCTTGGTCATACCTTGGTCATACCTTGGCCATACCTTCGTCATACCTTGGCCATACATTGGCCATACCTTGGTCATACCTTGGCCATTCCTTGGTCATACCTTGGCCATACCTTGGCCATATCTTGGTCATACCTTGGTCATACGTTGGTCATACCTTGGCCATACGTTGGTCATACCTTGGCCATACCTTGGTCATGCCTTGGTCATACGTTGGTCATACCTTGGTCATACCTTGGCCATACGTTGGTCATACCTTGGCCATACCTTGGCCATACCTTGGTCATGCCTTGGTCATACGTTGGTCATACCTTGGCCATACCTTGGTCATACGTTGGTCATACCTTGGCCATACCTTGGTCATGCCTTGGCCATACCTTGGCCAAATCTTGGCCATACCTTGGTCATACCTTGGTCATACCTTGGCCATACCTTTGCCATATCTTTGCTATACCTTGGTCATACCTTGGTAATACCTTGGTCATACCTTGGTCATACCTTGGTCAAAGCTTGGCCATACCTTGGTCATACCTTGCCCATACCTTGGCCATACCTTGGCCATACCTTGGTCATACCTTGGTCATACCTTGGCCATACCTTGGTAATACCTTGGTCATACCTTGGTCATACCTTGGTCATACCTTGGTCATACCTTGGTCATACCTTGGTCATACCTTGGTCATACCTTGGTCATACCTTGGCCATACCTTGGTCATACCTTGGTCATACCTTGGCCATACCTTCGTCATACCTTGGTCATACCTTGGCCATACTTTTGCCATATCTTTGCTATACCTTGGTCATACCTTGGCCCTACCTTGGACATACCTTGGTCATACCTGGTCTACATCACCATGTCAGACCTGCAGATGGAGGTGACCGAGCTCAGGAACCTCGTGGTAAGGCTACTACTTGACATTTGCAGCCTAAGAAAATCAATGAAAAGGCAATTTTTTTGAACATGAAGTACAAGCTAAGTAAGTTCAGAGTGATACTTTTGATCGTGACACTCACGCTGGGAAAGACCGCCGGTCTTATCGCTAATAGTGTTGGGATATGCTAAAGCTGTGGCGCCCGGCACCTCTTCTTTGCATCCCATTTTAGAGAACGTCCCTGGTCGGCCGAAGTTGGGAACTCATTAGTTGCTAAGTCAAGTGAGGATATTGTGTCAAATTAATCAAATCAACAACGCCTCAAGGCCCAAGTTCTTAAGGCCATCTGACAAAGTTCTCAATAACATAACACAACACCGAAACCAAGCAACGGTGGGAAAATGGTAACAAATGCACGCAATGTACTGTTACGGATCATTAGGCTAGGGAGATGGGGGTATTATCTACCTGCCTCAGTCGTTCATATTGTTTCCATTTGTTACCAATAGATTACCCGTCCTGCACAGACCGTCTCGCCTGGTACAGAGGACCGAGAGAATGCCAATGCTGCGGGCGGGGCGCACAGGTAGCGGAGAGCGGCCGACACGTCCATCGTGGACATACATGTACGTGCGGTGGGGGAGGAAGAATTGTAGTGATAATGCCAAGACTATCTATTCCGGTAGGGAAACTGAAGACCCGAACGACTCACTGTACAAAAGATCGTTTCAACTTAAGTCCTGTCAAAAATCTGTCACTAATTAATCAATTAACTCACACTGACATTGGAAACATATACTAGTAACCTCTTTAATACGTGTAGATACCATTGATATTATAGAGAGTGTTTATTTGCAAGTTCTTACTACCAGAGGGCTAATTGCAACACGAAACATTACAGTATATGGAAAAGAAATCACTTTATTAGTATAGATAACAATGGTGACAAGTGGGAACAAGTGGCTATTCTCATATGGACTGCTGAGAACCTAAGCTTTTCTGAGTTCGACTCCTTTTCTGGAAGCAGTGGATATTCAGAAACCATCCTGTCCTTTCACAGGTGTTGTGGGGAGTGGATGGTACCACCACCACGGAGGAGGAAGTGACTACCAGTGCCTGCCCCTGGAAGGTGTGGAGTGGAACAACCCAGTGGCTGGTCATCAGCACAACAGCTACATGTACGGGGCAGAGTACGAGGTTAATAGTGATGGGTATTTCTCCACAGACACCATGGGGCCGTATATCTCTAACCCTCTGAACTATGACGTCCCCTGCTCGGTGTGTCTGGCCGTTCGTCGGTCCTCACACGTCATGATCCCTGCCCGACTGTCTTGTCCCACGGGGTGGAGTAAGGAGTACAGCGGGTACCTGATGTCATCTCGTCACAACCACAACAGCAACAAGAACTTCATCTGTGTGGACGGAGCTCCCAACCTAAGGGCGGGATCATTTGCTGACCTAGATGGAGCCCTGCTGTACCTGGTAGAAGCGCAGTGTGGCTCTCTTCCCTGTGGGCCCTACATCAGTGGCTATGAGCTGACCTGTGTGGTCTGCACCCTGTGAACCACCAGTTACTCAACTGGGCGACAACGTCCGCATATTTCCCTTCACTGTCCGGCCTTACAAGTGTGTGTCTGTTAATTCGCCTGTGCAACAAGTGATGGTATCTCTTGTGTGATAAAGGTCACTTTTTGTGTGTAGTAGTGCTATTGTTGTGTGTGTGTCTAGTACAAGTGATTTTTTGGCAAAATACAAGTTATTTGTGTTTTTTGTGTGATGCAAGTGATGATGTTTTTATGTAATCAAGTGACTGTGATTTTTGCGTCAAACAACAGTGAATGGATAAACTACATAGTATCCACGTACATCGACTACAACTAGAACTGAATTGTGTCTGTGTGACAAACTGTCGGAGCAATAGTCAGCAAAAACAACACATTTTCCTTTCATCTTTACAGATTCGTGGGGGGGAAGGGAAATGATAACATGTATTGTAATTACGGTAGTTGTTTTTTGATACTGTAGTAAAGTACTAGTACCACATTGAAGGTATGTTGTTACAATTTTCCCTTTTATTACCATTGCCTCATAAAATGAGGTTTCTTCCTGCAGAATAAAGTGTGTGTATGGATACAATGGACAAACTTGACTGACACTACCTGCCTTTTTGTCTTGACTCAAACACTAAAGACATAATGAAAATCTAAAACTGAAAACCAACAATACAGAATCAGAGCTAAAATTACACCCCTTACTAGCATGAGTACCATCCTCCGTATGTGCGTAGTGACCGCTGGCTCAATCTTTTTGCTTGCTAACCACCGGTGCCGTGGTTAGCAATCAAAAGAATTGAGCCATCGGTCACTATAGAGGATGGTACTCAGGCTAACCCTTTACCTGTTACTCAATTTTAATTTCTTAAATTAGGGAGAGTCCTTTTATTAATGATCTCCATCCAAGCAGATGTGAGGCAAGCGAACAGTTACAGTGCTCAACACATGTTTTGCAGCATTCAGTACTCTTTTCTGTATTGTATGTTTAATGGTCAACTTCCGCTAAACATACCGAATGGAGCAAGACCAGGCATAAAACACAGAGAAGACATCTACACCTGAGGATATTTGAGTACATGTTCAATGCTGGTGGTCTATACCATAGGACGGAGTTCAACATTCTGTTAGGAATCTAACAATGTACCTGGAATATATCGGTCATATTCATCTTGTTTTTTTAACCTAGATACAAATCAAGACATCATTCACACAATGTGATTAACTTCTCCACACTTAAAGTGCCTGTAAATACTACATGTCTTCGCCTTTTTCGCAAAAGACGTGTAACTCGGTTCACTTAGACATGAATGAAAAAAACAAACTTGCCATTGGGAAACTCAACCTTGTCCAAATAGGAAATGTCAACTAACCAAATTTCAGGCAGCCTCTGCAGTTTTGTACAGAATCTATTGTGCTGTAAATCTATTTATCTTTGCAGGGTTTCATTCTATGGTAGGAGGGAATGAAGGCTTTCATAGTGTATTAAAAGTCTGTGGTTCAAACAATTAAGTGTTACTGTAACAGTAGTAACACAATGGAAACATATCATTTGCTGTTATAAATTCATAATGGCAAGGTCACGCCAAAACTACGAACATTTCAAGATAGACATCTGAACCTTCACATTTCATCATTTCCTGACAGCAGTTGTTCAGTTAGGTCGCCCTTATAAGACTTTTTGTTCATGGTGAACCTGAAACACCTCGCCCCCATACCACCCCCCCCCCCCCCGCAAAATCAATCCGCCACAAATTCTAATTGATTTACAGTATTTAGATGGTTGGTGATTGTAGATATTCCAGATGGTAACGCCTTCTATATGTAATTGTGGTCTCCAAGTAGCGGATAATGATAATAATAATCTTTGTTGCAAATTCATGCCCGAGGGCTAATTGCATACAAAGTAAAGCAGTAGTGGTATACATAAACATACTTAACGAAGAAGGAAAATGATACTCATGGAGCGGTACTGTAAGTGTGATAGTACAGTTTGAAAAGTCATAATTGTAGCCTCACCCACAGTACTGGTCCCGAGCGCTGCTAGACCACGCGCCTTCTCAGCGCTCAAGCTTATACATAAGCCTGCTTATAAATACATGTGTCATGTAATATTCAAACAAATTACAGATATTCCACTGGAAAATTGGATATATCACTAAACGAACAGGCCAACACCGTTGTACTTGTTCAACTTCATGTTTCACAAAATAGAATTGTAAATTTGGACGTGGTACTTCAGAACGTGACAATGTACAGGAGCTGTACACTCGGTCACCTATATGTATTGGTAAAATAAGAAGGAAACGTGTCATAATTTGCGAAAAATTCCATTGCTTTGCAAGTGAAATATTTAAGATACGTATTACCATTCCTGATCTTGAATGGTCGCATTATTGGAAATTAAGTCAAAGAAGCCTGAAAAACTTGAAACCCCTTTGCGAGCCTTTCGCGATTTTCCCATTCCGAAAAGACAGAAATTTTGTTAATTTGGCGGTCGTTTTAGCCGCTTTTCTGGAGCCGGCCAGGAGCGGTACTGCAGATGAGGCTCTCATAGGGTATACCATCACGACTTGTAACCGTTGAAAGTATGTGAGAGAGCCTGTGAACACTTTCTAAAACTTGTCCAGACATCTTCCCGTACATTTAGAATGACCTTTAAGACGAGTTGGCATAGAAAGGATCGGGTTTTAGGCGTCGCGCGAGGAGCCCATGTAACGGCGTGGTCGCCCGTCGAAGCGCCACCTACATTATATATCCATGTATAACGTTACATTATATTTCAGGTTATTCTTCCTCTTGCTCTTGACATTGAAGCTCACCCGACTATCTAAATAACTCTAGATTATCATCTACATCTACATCTACTTACTTTTAGCCAATCATTCCCTTGTGCGAACCGTTGATATCGGAGCTTTTTCGTCAATACTTCTCCTATTTGAATTTTTGAAATTTGAAAGCAACAATGTCTGAAAAAACGGACCATTCATATCAAATAAAATTCTCACACTGCCTTAATTCTAAAACAGTTTATTACTCCGTTGTATTTGTAACGCATATTACGATCATTGAATATCCATGGAATGTTCAACTCTTTCTCAGGCTAGCATCTAGAAATATACGCAACGAAGAGTGGCTCAAAGTTGCCATTCGAAGCTACTCCCTACTTTTTTTGGTGGAACTTCTCGCAAGTCATCGACTCATCGTTTATGTAGGGAACAGCAGTACAGAATAGGCCAACTGGTGGTGCTTTCTTCATCAATTTTAGAAGAAAAAACGGGAGCCAACCATTGAGAAATTACAGTTTAACGTTTAACCTACATGAACATAGAATTATAAGAACCACCCTTGTAAAGAATCAAAGCTGTCCTAAATTGTTTTCAATGCAAAGCAACTGAACACGGCTGACAGATTCTTGACCCATCTGGCTTTGAAGATCAACAAAAAAAATCATTGCAAAAGTCACTCAATGAGCTTAGAAATGCCTTGTTTTCTTCAATAACACCTTTGTATCGTTTGACTTTATTCCCTAAATGTTCTCGCCTTGCGATAAACATAATGTCACAATATGCCAGTTATCAGCTAGTTGTATTTCTCTCTATACAGCCGAATACAAATGAAATCAAATCTACGTGTCAGTGGGGACCCCTAGCGCTCAACGTTAGTTTTGCCCATTGTAGGATGAATGGTTACATGCAGAATTTCAGCAACATTGTGGCGCTTTCTTAACCATGCGATAAGATGCACTGATATCCATCTTGGCGAAGCAATCTTGATGACGTTTGAGCCACATTTTAACGAAAAGGCTTCTTCAAGTAAGAATGATGTCCAGATCAAGGAATACATTTTTTTTATTGTTAATGCGTCAAGAAGAAAATGAAGGCACAATACGGAACGAATATTCTGATCAATGAAGATTTTTCATCAGCAGTTCCTCTCTGCAGAGGATAGAGTTGCTTGGATTTTCTTCACCGTCACTAGCTGTTTATTCTGTGAAGGAAGACGCTGCAACTCTCCGCACACAGTCAGAACACTCACTGACTCTTTATGCGCAGGAAGTGTTGCAGTACCGACCAATGTTGATAGGGAGCGCTGTGAGACCGTCTGTCCGTTGCAGAAACTGCAGCACTTTGTGTAGGAACACACACACACACACACACACACAAATATCATGGAAATTCATCATTTATTCGATTAGTTATTCTCCTTGAAATATTTCTGACCCCCTTGCAGACCTACAACCAAGCTGTTAGGGGACCTAAACCTACACCCCTTGTTCCTCAACATTATATCATTAGCAGTCTGACACCCAAAAAACAGGAAAAACCGTGTTGGTCAAATGTGATATTTTATTCAGCTGAAAGAAGAACACAGAACAGAGACTTTTTTTTTCAAGAATGTATTGATTGGAACCATAGGCAGCATATATTGACAACAGAGACTTAGATTTATCTGAATTCTTATCTGACACTGAGGATTCAACTATTTTCAGATTGAATCATATAGTTTCCAAAACCATATCCAGTTGCTTGAGTAACTACTTTTTGGCGTATACGTAGTTTCTTCCCAACTTGAATGCACAGTGCCAGCCAAGCCCCTAACATTAACTGTAGTTTATACTTCTATCAAACCAGTAACTAAGTTCTAAACATAAATTTTCACCACAAACTTTTATATCTGAGTCTCAAAGCTATGTCTCAAACATGACCAGAGGGTGATCAAAATGCAACTTGTTATACAAAATAGGCAAGAATTTGTTGCATATTATCTGTCAGACTGTCAACCTTTCCGACATAGTTTCTCATACAGAGAAGCTCTCTACAAAGTAGAATATTGATTGAATGTTACCAACTGTCATGGCAACTACTACATGTATGTTCAACACTATCTACTGTCATTACCATTTAATCACTGCTAAATTTTGCAGCCAACCATCTTTAGAATAAGCTGCATGTTTTGACATTGCATGTTCGAATGTTCCTACCAAGGAAGCTAAATTTCTAACCTTCTTGATGCTACTAAAATTGCACATTTCCTGGAAGTACTTCAAAATACATCCTTCATTTTGTATAGATGCACTCTCAAATATACATGAGCACAGAAGCTTCAAAGTAAGAAATGCAAATGCTTACAGACAAATTTAGAGGAATATATGTCAGAAAACAATATTGCTTTTCCTCATAGTTGCCGTTATGTTCTATCAGTGAACTATGATCAACCTTAGACAAAGAGAATTCTGGACTGTTAAAAAGGTCTAAAAATGGTATGATGTTGCTGGTAACCGCTTACCTCTTACTGGGATGGACACATATGCAACATTTATGTCAGAAAACAACATGGCTTTTCCTCATAGTTGCTGATATGATCTATTAGTTAACTATGATCGACTCTGGAACTCTGGACTGTTGACCTAGGAAACCAAAGGTTAGGGACACATATGGAACATTTAATTCAGAAAACAATTTATGAGAAAATCTTCCTTTGATCATGTATTGAAAAGTAAAAAAAAAGGCTTTTCCCCTCATGGTTGCTGATATCATCTATTAGTAAAGAATGATAGATTTAAAGAGAATGTTCAGGACTTAACCGTAAAATATGTAATGCTATTGCTAGAGCTGTATACCTAAACACATTTCAGGTACAGGTACATTTTGGACCTGTACCTAATTGATTGTACCAGTACTGCATTAATACACTGTACTGTACACAGCTCTAGCTATTGCCATTGTCCTAGGAAAGAGCCTGGTGTTGCTCTATGTGGTACAACCCTGCAGGAGGATTTTGTCTGCCAGCTGCTGAAACTTGTCGGACACTCTCTTGAACTTCCTCCTCTGTGCCTTGTCCCCAGTCGGCCACTCTGCCACAAACGACTGCTCAGTGATCACATACCTGAAGCTGGGAAGTAGGAAGAAGTCACGACAGTTATCATATAACATTCATAATCAAAGTAGACATGTGTCAAATTTCAACTGTATTGTATTCATGTCTAAATATATATCATTAGTTAACCTTTATTCGACGGGTATCCGTTGTTTTTTAATAACAAGGTTTCTAGAGATGAAAACGGGCGGTGGTTCCGGACAGCAATATTTTGAAAATGTAGGGTCCACTGAAATATTTTGAAACTATTGGAATTTGAAACCACGGTTTTAAAAACAACAGATATATGTTACCCCACGGATAAAGGTGAAATAGCATCACCAGTAGTATTACAACAGGATTCCAGGGAGACTTGTTTGTTCATGATTCATTTTACTTATGTAGATTCTAAGCAAACAAAGACACAAACAAACAAACGTGTAGGTGCCACAGTCATCCACAACAGAGGCTGCTATTGTAGTAGTACAATGCAACTTCACAATATACATTCATTTACCCATCCATCCATCCAAACATTAATCTATCCATCCATCACTCCATCCCCCCATCCATCCATCCATCCCTCCATCCCTCCCTCCATCCCTCCATCCATCCAACCCTCATCCATCCATCCATCCACCATCCATCCATCCATCCATCCATCCATCCATCCATCCATCCATCCATCCATCCACCATCCATCCATCCATCCAACCATTAATCTATCCATCCATCACTCCATCCCCCCATCCATCCATCCATCCACCATCCATCCATCCCCCCATCCATCCACCATCCATCCATCCACCATCCATCCATCCACCATCCATCCATCCATCCATCCATCCACCCACCCACCCACCCACAGCTTCCTACCTGTCAAAGCCCTCCTCATCAGTGTACTTGGTCCCATCCTTCCCCATCAGTAGGTACGTGGTCCCCTCCACCAGCTGAAGGCTGGAGCAAGTCTTCCGTTTCCAAAACACTCGCTCCTCTCCATCAAACACATCATCAAGGCCTAATGGTGGTACAAAAGGACAGGAAATGCTAAATATGTACATTGTCTTCTATTTCTTTATTTGTTTATTTGTTTTGCACTTTAAAAACAACAACAACTAGAGTTCCACGAACACATACCTTTGCCAAATAAACCAGGTTTGTTATGTAGAATGATGTCTGTAGACAAATGCGTTACTCATTTCATTTTCTTCATAATTATATGCTTGGAGTTGGTTTATAAAATTTCGGCATTGATTATGCAAATTAGATCCCAAGTTACAATTAATTGATATCAAATTGTATCAAGCATAACTTAAGCTATCAGCATACCAAAAATCATGATGATCCTTTGATCCATTCTTGACTTATTCTCTTTCAAAGTCTTTAAATACACCCCTTACTCTCTTCCCTCTTTCTCAGTTACATATGTGACAACTTTGATGAAAGTACTATAATGGAATGCAGTGGATTTATAAACTTTTCCTCATCAATCATGCAAATTAGCTGTTAATTTGCATAATAAGTATCACATTATATAAGTCTTCACTTAGGCTATCTACATGCCAAAAATCATGACGATCCGTCAACACGTTCACATTTTCTCATTAATTATGCAAATGAGATCATCATTTGCATGATAAATATGTATTGACATTTCTCTCTTTCTCAGCTACATATGTGACAAGTTTTAAAGTCCTATCATGGAACGTAGTGAATTTATAAAATATCCTCATTAATTATGCAAATTAGCTGTTGATTTGCATAATTGGTATCTCATTATGTTTGTCTTCACTTACGCTACCTACATACCAAAAAACATGATGATCCGTCAACATCTTCATATTTTCTCATTAATTATGCAAATGAGGTCATCATTTGCATAATTGATATCTATCGACATTTCTCTCCTTCGCAGCTACATATGTGACAAGTTTGAAAGTCCTATCATGGAATGCAGTGGATTTATAAATTTTCCTCATTAATTATGCAAATTAGCTGTTGATTTGCATAATTAGTATACCATTATGTAAGTCATCACTCATTCTATCTACATACCAAAAATCATGACGATCCGTCAACACGTTGTAGAGTTATTCTCGTCCAAAGTTTGAAAGGAAACCGGCGCCTGCAGTTCCAAAAAAGCCACTAGGGGGCCCAAACTCACAGCACTTACTCTCTGCCTCGAGGGCTATCTACCACTCAAAAATCATGATCACAACATGACCATAACAGGAGATATAAAAAATTGAGGTTCTGCTGCAGTACCTTAGCAAGCCGCTAGGGGGCCCATTATCGAACTTGACCTTCGTTTTCCCGACCCCTACCCACCTACCAAATATTATCAGGATTCATCCAAGACTTCTTGAGTTATGCTGTTAACACACACACACACAGACACACACACAGACTCACAAGCCCAAAACATAACCTTAGCCATTCTGGCAAAGGTAATAAGTACATATTAGTGGATTATGATACATGAATAGTGCAAGGTAGGCCAAAAGCATAGAGCTTATAAGAAGGCCTTCCTATATTATCTCAGGCCTTCCTATATTATCTCATTTCAATTCAACCTAACCTAAATAAGTCATTTAGCAGGTGCAGCCCTTGTTCCAACCAGTATAGATATTATATTCATAGATAAATGTTGTATTGTGTTCAGCACCAAGGACAGGTAGGTTTGTTCTGAAGGACATACAAACGTTTAGGAAATGTTAAATATGTCCACTTATAATCTTCTGTACAGTGATTAAGCATTTGTTATCATTCAGTCCCTGTTGCCTATAATCAATAGAGATTTTAGACTTATAGATAGATATTGTATGGTGTACAGCACCAAGAACAGGTGAGTTTGAATATGCTTGTGTAGTGTTCAGCACCAAGGACAGGTGAGTTTGAATATGCTTGTGTAGTGTTCAGCACCAAGGACAGGTGAGTTTGAATGTTCTTGTATGATGTTCAGCACAAAGGAAGGTGAGTTTGAATGTTCTTGTGTAGTGTTCAAGAAAAGGGACGGGTGAGTTTGAATGTTCTTGCAGCATTCAGCACCAAGGATAGGTGAGATGAAATGTGCTTGTATGGTGTTAAGCACCAAGGACAGGTAAATTTGAATGTTCTTGTGTAGTGTTCAGCACCAAGGACAGGTGAGTTTGAATGTTTTTGTATGGTGGCTAAGAGGATAGCTGTCTGACTGGACATGAGGATAGCTGTTTGATTGGCTGGGAGGATAGCTGTTATTGCTGTGTGATTGGCTGAGAGGATAGCTGTTATTGCTGTGTGATTGGCTGAGAGGATAGCTGTTTGATCACTAGACTAGTAGTCGCTACAACCTCCTCTTACATCTACATGTAGAACAAATGTATAGTGAAAGTCGTACCCTTCTTTATGGGGCTCTCCACGAGCATGTTGATCCGGTCAAAACTGCCCTCCTGTCGCACTTCCATCACAATAACTCTGAAAGCTGGAAACAAACAAAAAATCCCTTTGGTTAGACAGTGTTTTTCGAATTACAAATACTTCAACTCCCTCTTTGGCTAGCCGTCAAATCTATCTTTGGTTTATTTATTTATTTATTAAACTATTACTAGATAGAGTTTTGTCACTACTTCCCCAAGTAAGTATGAAAACGTTCATGCAATGAGGTACTTTGTACGTCCCTCCTTACCGTAGTCAAGGTCATTACAAGCCTTCTCCTCCAGGTCTCTTTGAGTCAAGTCCCTCAGTTTCTTAGGGGAGGTCTCCTTGGGACACTTCCCTGTGAAGGCATTGGGAAAAGGTATGATTGTCAAACCATTCAATAGTGTTATAATAATCATGCAGTCCCCCATGTTTTGTAGATATCAAACCCAATTTGGCATACTTGCCTGGAAAAAGATAAACACAGTACATGTGCAGAATAGTATTAAAAGTGCTACTCTTTAGTTTGTGGTGCTACCATGAACACAAAACCACCACAAACACCCCCATTTCCTGCTACAGCAAAGTCAAATTTCCACAAAGTTAAATGCATTTATAGTGCGAGTGCATTCTATCTAATCGATGGAAGCCTAGTGTAATGCAACTAAGAAGCCTGTTTTATACGGAAAAATATCAACCGGTCCAGAACACTCATATCAAACATTATCAAACATTATCAAACATTATCCAGTCATCCATAACCTAAGTGTTATGATCTTACCTTCAGCACAGATACACTGACTGCCCTCACACAGTGTGGCTAACAGAGGACTGCCCTGGCTGGGGTGGTAAAATGTCGTACAGGCGTCGTCTGGAAAAGGATTGTCAAAGATTAAAGCACATTCTCATCACGTACTTTGTAATCTTTTGTAAGGTAGATAAGTCTTATAATGGTTTTGTCATGAGGATGCCATACATTGTACCTTGTACCATTGATGTGTGATAAAGTTTTGAAAATATTCTATATTGATACCAAGCTTTAAAGGGCCATTAAGCATCATAGTCAACATGTTTTGCTCATGCTCTACTGCTGTAACGTTTTTCGGAGCTGCAACTAAATATCAAGTTGATCTGAGTTGATAATAAGCTGATATTAAGATAATAAGTTGATTTTTTGGGTTTGTTTGTATAATTCATACTCGGTAAACCGCCTTATGGCGACACACACCAGCTTTGTACTGAACAGCACAAGCTGCATGTCTGGACAGATTTATTTGATCCACTGACACTGGGAAGGACCCCTACTCTTTTTTATAAGTTAAGTGGGTTCTTAACATGCTCGAGGTGTGCCTCTCCTCAAACACGGGACCTTCATTTAACGTCCTCTCCAAGGGATGGCCCTTAAACCAAAGCTAAGGTACTCAATTTTCACCTGAGTGAAATGAGTTAAGTGCCTTTTGCAAGGGCACAAGATCTTCTGTGGCATATCAACGGATTCAAATCCAGAACCTCTGGGTTATGAACTGAATACCCTGCTGATTGCGCCACACCACCCCTAGATTAGTAGCATAAGAAGTGTTGCTGCCCACCTGGCTGGTAGTAATCGTAGACACTGACTGGAACAGGCTGGACAGCCCCTACCAGGCTCACACGTTTCATGCGAACACTCACACAAATCTCCTCTGGGGTGATCTGGAAAGCAAAAGGCAATTTCAAATTGTGTTGCAATTTTCAACTTTACATCCGTACACAAAATAAAGCGCATACCAACAAGTTTTTGATCAGTCCTCTGATCAAGTTGAAATGACCCAAAGACTAAGTCCCACATCAAGACTGGAAGTGTGACAACAGCAAAGGGTCAAAGGTGCTTGGAAGTTGGTTGATGGGCTCTTTCACCCCCTGAGAAAGTAATCCTGTTTGGAATCCAGTTTCTTCACCTTGTCAATTTCAAATTAATTATAGAAGTTTATTTGCAACTTCGTGCCCGAGGGCTAATTGCAAGTACATGGTATACACATAGTGACAATGGACAGTCATTAACAATTAATTGTGAAAACAAAACCTTATTCGTCCTGATGTCTGGTCTTTTCTGTGTCTGTCAGTGCATGCTTTGTTGTGGCTGCCCTCCCAAAAGAGTTTAAAAGGTGCACTGTATACTAGATAGATACATTTGATTTTAGCTTACCTGATCGAAGTACAACAGAACTGCACGGTTGGTTGTCTCGTACCGCTGGACAGCTTGCTCTCCAACACGGTTCAACAGCTAGATACAAGAAACAGAACATGCAAACATGTTACAACAACATGGTTAATTGGTATTAAGATAATTTTTTGTGTGCATGAAGTGAAGTTTGTGTTCTTTCTGCAGACCAAGTTTTGTGCATGAATTACATATCCTTTGTATGGGTCCATCAAGTGTATGTTACTCCCATAGACAGCTATGCTAGTTGACAGGGCCTTTTGCTGGCTGATTACAAGACAGGGATGTGCCAGGTCTCCCATCCGGGTGAATGGTATAAATCACCGTATGGCTGATACAAGACGGAGGTTTGACAGTTAAATAAAAGTTGAATGGCTAAATAAGCAATAATTCCATCACCTGATCCAGGTCCTGCTTGACCGGTTCAAAACCGGAGAACATGCCGATGTCCATGATGGCCATATTGGAGGCATCCCGCTGGCCTCGGTAGCTGAAACAACGCATCAACCACAATATGTAAATTTATTTGTCCAACACTAGAAACATGGGATAGTAAGCCGATGAAGGTTAGACATCAAGGTAATAAGATAAGCCCAAAAGCAGTTGCTCAAGCGATGATTTTGGAAACGGCTTGGGTAACTGCTTTTTGGCTTATGAGATAGTAAATGTTCAATACGGGTGGCTGCAACTTCAAAGACAAGTTTAAAATAAAACACAACTGGAAACTTTGCAGATCTTGTTTAAAGTCTAAGAAATGGCACGTATCTTGTTGCTCTGATTTAACCGTTACAGACTGATTCTCACCTGGTGCAGACTGTAACCCTGATGAAGTGCTGGCTTTGATCATCTTCTGCTTGGCGCGCAATACGAGACCGCGACCTCAGGAACCCTCCGATGCGGGACCGGGAACTGAACGCACTTCTTTCCCTGGCGTCGAGTTCGCCATCGTAGTCAGGGTAGTCCTCTTCTCCTTCCTGGTCTTCTTCTGGTTCCTCGTCAGGCTCCACGGGAGCTTCTGCCTCTTCTGTCATCACGACAACCTCAAAGAGGCAGCGCTCCCGGTGAACGTCTGGGGTGTGATAACGTACCTCCACCTGGAGGTCAAAATATAGAAATATTCAGTCTGTACATATAAAATACAACATTGCATATTCCGTATCACCAGAGGTGTGGCCCAACCGTGGGTAGGCTCGCCTGGCGACCATGTTGCAGTTAATCTATTTTAAGAGCAAGAGCAAAAGATGTGACAGAAGTGCTCATTGCGTCAACAACTTTGTCAATTTGAAAAAAAAAACTTACGCCTTGACAGTACAGTTTGGTTTGAGAACTCAATAGCTGTGCACGCTAACGAGTTTGAAGTGTTTGAATCGAACAATTGTCAGAACACCAATATCGAACGTAAGTAAAGCCTGGGTATGATTTTTTCAGGGTTCTGGTATGATCTGGTCTACATCAAATGTGTCGACACATAAACTTGAAAATCCTCTAGAATTCTAAAATCTACGTTTTTTTCTCTGTGCCTACCTGCATCTGTCCAATGCCAGTGCCACTTGTACTCAGGAACAACTTCCCTCCAACTGGCGCCTGGAAAATAGGTAGTCAAGAATCAAGGGGTATGTCTCTACTTCATGCAAGGACTACCTACACTGTGCGCTGTGCTTGAAAAAAATTTTCAGCAGGTTACCTATCATCTTTTCTTCCAGTTAAATGTAACTACTTAATATATATATTTTATCTTGTCAAGATATAAAAACAAGACTTGTCAAAAGCTTAATAAGCACATAGGTGGGGGAAAAGTGGTATTCCAACTAAACTTATGTTGTGCCAAGCAAAATGTGCTTGCATTTACATCAGAATGCTGCTGCCTAACGAATTTAAGATCTCTACATGATAACATTTATTAATACATACGAAGAAAGTTGACATTACTATAAATGAATTGTTTATTGAACATTTAACCTGTTCTCGGAACTAAATGGTCACCGTGGCAGCAGGTGGACATAAAAAATTCAACAATTTCTCTGTCATTGGTAATGATATGTTCACCTTACAGTTGTCACCTTGAAAACCGTGAACATTGAAAAAATAAGTGATGAAAAAAATAAGTGATGAAAAAAATCAGGAATTCCTGTAGGTTTAACAGCACAACCAAAATATTCTACTCACAGTTTTCTCTTGTTGGATCAGGGCGTTATCCTCGTCCACATGAATCTCCTCATTAAAGTCAAGGTCGTTATCGGAGGTCAGCTGACAGGTGAATTGGGTGGGGTCGACCTTGGTACTGCCGCAGTAGGAGGAAAGGGCCTGGAGAGCCACCACTGTGTCCTGAAGGAGAGAAATCGTTGGGATTTAAAAAAATGGTCTTCTGTTGTACCCATCTGGGTAGTAGTTTGCTCCTATTATAGAGTCAGCCACGACAGTGTCCTGAAGGGGGAAATCATTTGGCTGATGATAATGGAATAAACTTTAGACCAGTTTGTTAGTTTTCCAATTTGAAAGAATGATTTGATTGCCACAGTGGGAGGAAAGGGCCTGGAGAGCCACGACAGTGTCCTGGAGGGGAGAAATCGTTTTCGGAGTTAAAAGAATGGTCTGTTGTTGACACATGCTACAGAGGGACCTTAGCAAATTGGGGATAACCTGAAGGAAGTGGAAACCCTTGCCCAAAACCGCCCAGAATGGAGACTGCTGTCCAATGTGCCACTTGACACGGCAGGATCTAAGTCTAAGTCTGTTGTTGATCTTGCTGTTCTGCATTTCAAACATGAAAACAGGGACTGAAGGAAAAGTCTGAACACAGTTTCCTCCCAGACTTTGATTTCATTTATTCGTTCATCCATCCATTACTGTAAATTCAGAATGTTCGCGGTGGTTTTATGTTCGCAGTTTTCACTGTGACCACTTCACCACGAACTTAAAACCATTGCAAACATTTTATCCTTATAGTATGAGACTGCAGTTTATGGTGCTACAGTAACTGCAAACCTAAAACCACAGAAAACACTTCATTTTCCCGCTACCGCGAAAGTAAATCCCAGCGAACTTAAATGCGCTTACAGTGATATATACACACACCAATCCATGCCTCACTCTCTCCATCTATCCATTCATTCATTTCCAAAGTAATGAAAGAATACTTAAGAGAAAAATGCTATCACTTAACATCCAACACTGGAATCAACAGACGAACTCCGTCGACTTTGTTCACAGAATGAATGGCCCTTCTATCTCCAGCAGTGACATCAGGAACACACCACTTTTTGTAGGATGGGGTCATTTATTCTGTGGACAAGGTCAACGGAGTTCGTCTGAAAATTTAGAGGGGTGAGTCGCCTTTAGTGTTAATTCTAGTGTAGTATGTGAAGTGTTAGCAAATTTTCTATCATGTATTCTACTAATTATAAGTTAAACACGGATAAACTTTAATGCTAAGAAGGGATATTGTTCACCTGAGTTGACACAAAGCCCCCTGCACTGTTGCGCTGCAGAGTGAGCCACACCACGATGGGGTTGCTGTACTGGATGTCTCCAAGGTGCATCTGTGTCAGTAGTGCGTACGCCGTGGTCTCCACGGCGATGGCGCTGGGCTTGCGGGTGTACCAGTAGGGCTTCTGTGCGTCGGCAATGCTGGAGGCGTCGGCTTCCCAGTAACGGGAGTTTGTACCTGCAAGGAAGAACTTTTATTATCTATATTTCATTGTAGATACATGTACACTATCTTAAATCATGTATATGTTTATGTATAGAATCTGATGTATTTGCAATTTTAAATCGTATTCAATGATTGTATTTTAATAATTGTACTAATTGATACCTGTATGTATGTATTCATGTGTGGGCCACGACACCAGCATACCACTGCCTGTGTCCCACGTGTATTGTATCGTTTGCAATTTCAATAAATCGAATCAAATCATGTATATAAGAGTTCTCTCTTTATTTCTATCTTCTTTTGTACTTAGAATATTGTTATTGATAAGTATCCTGTCCTTGTCCGATTCCATTTGCATTGTCTAAGTGAGTTGTCTATGTTTTTGTCAACAGGACTAGCCCTTTGTAATAGCCACAGGCTAGCTGGGCAGTGCAGGCTGTGCGTGCTGAACGGAGACTAAATTTTGGAGAGGAAAAAAATTAATGATGTTTTTGTGGTGTTTTAAGTTTGCATTTTAAACAGTTTTGTAGTCAATTAGTAAAACAAAACACGTTTTGCCATCAAATCCTGACCATTGAAACAGAGAGAGGTCATAAGGCTCTTAAGACACTAAGATAGACAAAAAGACCCCAGTCCAGTTCAGTTTTCCTCCCAGAATGAGTTATAAGTATAACATAACCAAACTTGGTACAACATATCCCAACTCCTAATTAATCACCTTCATCATACTTGGCAATGCTTCTGAGCTTCTCGTTGGCGGCACCCTTGACAGGACTGTCGGCTAAGTGGAGAGCGTATGTTACTATGGCGATGACGTACGGACGCTGCAGTTGGTCCAGCTGCCTCTCTAGGAACCTGGTGGCCCTCTCTATGGCGATGCTGCGTTCCTGTACAGCATACACAAAAGAAAATTGTAACTCTGGACTGATTTCTCAGAAAAGCCTGTGAGTGCCCTCTAGTATAGATGGATGGAAAGAGAAATACTGGGAATCCATAGCTCCTTGACATTATTTTCGTCCCCTGGATTTGAATGGAAATCCTGTAGAAAGTGTGAAAGCCCAAAGGGGTCCAGGGCATGCTCCCCCAGCAAAATTCTGAAATCTAGACCCTCTGAAATGCTATGTCCTTTATTTTGTGGGGCAAACTTTGCTGGTAGACTCAGCTTGGTCAATGACATGTTGAGCTGTCAATAGTTGTCAATCAAATGTCAATTACTGTTGAAGGTATCAATCGTTTGTTAAAGCTGTCAGTTATAGTTGTTGAAGCTGATAAATAGGTGTTTAAGCTGTCAACTAGTTGTTGAAGCTGACAATCAGCTACTGGCTGTAGGTGTTGACATAATATTCAGCAAACCATACTCACCGCTATGGGGCATTCACAGTTTTCCAGCAGAGAAATGAGCACAAATGCCGTCATGGATGCATCTCCTTGTATTCCACCCTGCAATCAACAGTCATGGAAAACCATACTCATCAGACTTGTGGTAAAAACATGAATATTTCAGCCACTCATGGCAAGGTATACCCACAAAAGTACTAGTAAATCACAAAAATACATATACAATTATCCTGCTAACTAACCAATCAACAACAAAGACAAATACGCCAAAACACAGTTGTTACTTAAGCAACTGGATATGATTTCTGAAATGGTCAAACGTGTCAGACACCATCCAATGTCATAGCTATGAATTGATATGCAATAGAGATCTAGTTGGAGAACAGGCTTATCCTAAATATGAATTGATATTCAAAAAGGGGAGGAAGAGCATGATATTCTCCGCAGAGGCACAAGTATATATGTGAATGGTTTACCGTCATCTCCCTATGATGGACTTTGTAGACCTCCTTAAAAGCCCCATCCTCCCGTTGGGTGCTGAGGAGCCACTCCATGGCAGTACACACAGCCTCCTCATCTATACTGCTGACAAACTTCTTAGCCTGGCAGAACACTTTGTTCACAAAGGCTGTCAGCCTAGTCAACAAGTAAAACATGTGACAGTTGGTTAATGTCAGAAGTTATCAATCAGTTGTCAGTTATTGTTAAAGCTGTCAATTGGTTGTTGAAGCTGATAACTAATCAGTTGTTAAACCTGTTAATTAGTTGATGAAGCTGACAATCAGTTGTTTAAGTTGCCTTTTCTTGAAGGTGTCAGCTACTGGCTGACAAGTCATTACTACATCAACATTATCAATCGCTTGTTGATCTGTCAGTTATCTATTACAGAATAACACTCTAGGCTAGCTATTGCTACTACATTATGAACAAGATTAGGCAAGGATCAGAGAACTGATGAAAAAGCAGAGACAATGTCTAAAATCTCTAACATGAAATATTGAGCTGACTCTGTGTGTGCTTACCAAGTGCTGCAGGGATATCTGTTGTTCTGTCCCCACACAGAGAAACAGCCCTCAGGTCGCCTATGACCAAGTTGTCTGTTGTAGCCTTGAAAATAAGAATACATTGTGTTGTTTTTGTTTAACCTTGAGCCATTGAGAATGAGAATGATTTATTCTGTAAAAAATCTTTATCTACATGTAGGTTTTATTGGGCAAACAAATGTTAATGTAGGAGGGGTAGATGTACTTCCCTGGTTCTTTAGGAATACCACTAAGTACAGAAGGACAACAAGAAAACACGTCTGGACGCTTCTGATGCAAAGACTTTAGATTCTTTAGAATGTACAAACAGTTCAACTGCCACACCTGCAAATAGGTATTAACGTCGCTGTTTGACGTCAAAGGGCTGATCCGGTTTGTAGGTGCGGACGTCAAACAACCCCAATCTAAGAGCGCTACTCCACCCACAGTCTCTAAAATACAACAATGCCACGCAACGTCATCCATTCTCAGACTAGTACCATTCTTACACCTAGTCATCCAACTTTTCTCGACCTCACCTTGTCTGATGAAGTCGTAGGCCTTCTCCTCCACATCCTTGGTGATCTGGTTGGTGCAGTGCAGGTAGCTCAGGACGTACACGTTGGGCGCCAGCTTGATCATGGTCTGTTCTCCGCAGCCCGTGGGCAGACGGAGGAGCGTCCCCAGGCCACCGATGGTGGTGGTGATGGTGGGGCCCATGATGTCACCTGGTGATGGAGTAATTCTGTTGTTATCAGGGGTCTAGCCAGGGTTTTATTTTAGCGTAATGATAAGGGCATTTCGACCAATCTGCCCTTCCGCAGTGAGATTTTGAAAATGTAAGATGAGTAAAGAGTTGGCATTGTAAGGGCACTTGTGAGGTGACCTAACTCTATTAACATCACATGTAATTTGAAGGATTTTTTGTCCGTTTGTAGTGGCATATCATCATATTTCATATTTGGTTTGACATTGTTCAACAAGTAAATGTTGAGAATTAGCATAGTGTTCCTCACCTTAGCATGTTGGTTACAAATCATAGCGTAGAAGCCTGTTACGCTAAAAATGCACTAGCTAGAACCCTGGGTGGGCCGATTACCCTTTCTTTGCAGCCAGGGGCTGAATTGCAAAATATTGTGTTTTTCTACTCTAGTTTTATATTCAAGTTTTGAGTAGAAGGTTCATATAAGCACTATAATGTTTTTTGCCTGATACATTGTACTTTGAAAATATAATGTGCCTGAATAAATACATACAATTGCAAGGGATGCACAATTTGCAAGACTAAATCACAAGGGTCTGAGATGGCAACTTGGAAGTAGATATAGTGATCTCAATACGACATAAATTGACCAGTTGCAGCCTTTGGATTGTAAGGAAGCCATCAGAAATGCTGATGACACCAGGAATGACCCCTACTTTTTCAATAGGTATGACTTCGCTCACAAAGAAAAGAAGTCAATTCTCACTATTTGGTCTATACATTCTGGGTATTATTTGCAATCGAGGAGTGTCGTGCAGCCACGAAAATACATTGTAAGCAAAAACAAAAGACAGCCACGAAAATACATTGTAAGCAAAAACAAAAGACAGCACAAACCCATGACACTGATGGCACATTTCTCCGACCCTTCGATTGTCTCTGGAGGTAAGCGGACATCCACAACGTCAAACTGTAGTCCATTGTCAGGGTCAACATCATCTGTGGAAACAACGAACATCGCCCATGTAAGTGCTGTAGTCCTGTAGTTTGGTATCCATACGTTTAAAACTTGCCATTGGGAAGTACATTGTAGACACAAGTGGGATAGATTTCAGTAATAGTGGTCTTGCAATAGCTTTCAAAACAGTCCAAGCTAGCTAAGAAGGACCTGATAGATTGTATGTATGTATCAGGGGTCTAGCCAGCGTCCGTTTTTCCGTCAATTGACAGAAATTTGCTGCGTCTAACGGAAAAATTTTAAAACCAATCCGTCAACCTTTAGTTGCACGTTAGTCTAAGCTCATTAATATTTAACACTTGTCACACTCACGTTCGGTAGGAAGATCCACCTCCTCCTCGCCCTCCCGTTTCCTGTCTTGTGCTCGCCCCTTGGGATCCACAAAGATGGATCTCGTCAGCCTCCTCTCTACTCCCTCTGGCTGTAACACAAGAACAGTCAAACAAAGTTACAAATTTTATCAATACTTATGAGTCTGTTGCTGTCTATGAAATGTGCTAGTTTGTTATCATTTGTAATGCAAACCAACCATGGAAACTCAACACTTAGAAAGGTACAGTAACTGTTCTTATGCTAAGAGAAAAGAACCAAGGACTGAAGAATGTTTTCCTTTGAATACATCAGACAGACCTGTGACATTAGAGATTATAGATTAGGGTACACTATAAATATTTGAAATTTGAGATGATTATCTATGATTACATGTATAATTAAATTCCTAAAGAGAATTAACGACCAACAAATACATTTTAATAGATGCTGCACACTTTGTAATTTGTAGATGGTCTTTTTGGTGATGTCATTGTGAACAGTAAAAGTAGTCAGAGATCAAGGAAAAAGATCATATCATTTCAGAGCCCTTAACACTTACGATAACTTGTAGGGACTTTTCGATGATGTCACCTCCTGCAGCAGTGCTGAAGGCGAGAACGCGGATAGGGAACGTCCCGACCTCCAGGGGGATGATGGGAAATAGGACGGAGGCAGCGTCGTTGCCCTTGATGAAGAGTGTTTTCCGCTCGCTTCTCTCTCCTGCCCTCGCTCCTGAACATACACCCTCCACACCTTGCATGTACACATTCACCTGTAGGGGTGGGTACCGGTACAGAAAATTCAGGCATAGGTACGGTCCACGTCCAGAGGATCAGGTCCAGGTCCGGACCTGAGCCTGGACCTAGTTTTTTGTGAGTGGGCAATACTCAAAAAAATGGTCCATTACTCTACAAAGGAATCTGGTGGAATTCAGTGGAATTTGGTGGAATATTCTATCTTCATGCAAACAATGTTATTTGCCTGAGCTGTTAAGTTAGACCAGGTTTGACTGTAGAAACTTGTGTCACCTCATAGAGAAAGTGAACTGAACTCACCCTCAGGTCCTGTTGGTCATAGTTGAATATGGTTGCCCGGACGGCCACTTGCTCCCCCCTGATGATGGAGTATGGCAGCTGCAGGTGGATGAAGAACTTTTTGAAGGACTCCATGCGGAAGGGTTCGGCCACACACATGCCGTTTGCAGTAGAGATGCCCACAGCCTGAATGACCCAGGTGGTGATACTGCCTGGTACTGTCACAGGTACGACTGCCTGACCTCCGTCACTGGGGAGGGGAGAAGTCAAGGTCATTTTTTATACTTTGACAGTTACTGTTGTTCTAAAGTTAGTCTTGACACATTATGTGCAAGCATGGATGACCCAGCTGCAGGTGGTGATACTGCCCGGCACAGTCACAGGTACGACTGGACGACCTCCGGAGGGGACAGGTCAAGGTCATGATCATTTTTCATACTTAAACAGTTACTAACATTATGAAATTAGTCTTGAGACGTTATTTGCAAGCCTGGATGACCCAGGCGGTGATACTGCCGGGCACTGTCACAGGTACGACTGCCTGACCTCGTCACTGGGGAGGGGAACAAGACATGGTCATTTTTCAGTCATGACACATGCTGTTTGCAAGCATGGATAACCCAAGACAATGGTGATACTTTCTGACACCGTACAGCAAGCAAGGTAACCTCCTTTGTTATGCACTGGCACAACTATCACTTAGATCATTTGTAACATTTTAGCTGTTTTCATACGTTGAATTAGAGATTGAATTGTACTTGAATATTGTTTACCAGGATGTCAGTGAGGATGTCTAACCTTCATAAATGATACATACATGTAGTATACACAGTCAGGTACTTTAAAAGCTGTTTTCTATAGACAGTCATTAATTACAGAATCTAAAATTCTGTAGCCTGGTATCAAAATTCCACAATGACTGTCATTGTTGCTACTTACTCCACTTGGACATCCTCAAAGATCCAAGTTTCTGGGAATTCTGTACGCGCCACAAGCTGAGACTCGTCTTCATCAATAGGTATATCCAGCAGGCCGCCACCACCGCCCATCCGGCCGCGCCTGCGCCCCAGCCTCCGCAGGCTGCGTGCATGGTTACAGCACGTCAGGAAGGCAAAGTAACACTCGTCTTGGGATGTGGAGTTCAGCTTGGCACGCTGGAGGCACGACCGGCCAAGAGGATCCCACTTCTGGCCCTCCATGCAGCAAGGCTGGAGTTCCTCACTGTACTCCATTGCTGCAGATAAAAAAAACAAAAATATTTACGGGTCTTAGTGGCAAGTGTGCAGATGTTGACACATTGGCGCACCAAATCACAGATTAGCCGTGAGGCTTTGTGGGCATCACTCCACCATCATGGGGGCAGGGGCATGGCGAGTATCGAACTCAGAACCAACTGATTCCCATTCCAAAGCTCTAGCCATTGCGCCACACAGACATGCACCTGCTGCAGATAGCATTAAAAAAATCAGATTTTATTGCAAGGGAGTCAAAGACAGACAACAATGTACTACGTAATGTTTCTTTTAGTATAATTTTTTTAGGCTAGCAGCTTTGACTCATAATGTTACGCATTGAAAAGCATTACTCAAGCAACTGGATATGATTTTGGAAAATAAAATAATCCAGTTTCCAAAATCATATCCAGCTGCTTGAGTAACTACTTTTTGGCTTGTCTTATTACCTGGATGTTTGACCTTCATCAATGTATCATAATGTTATTATTTCATGAAAAATCATCCCTACTCAATCTAAGCAGTTGACATCTTTTAATTCACAGGTCCAATGTGAGGTCTCAGGCACAAACCATTCAAGAAGAAAATGATCAAGTTGTCATGGCCAAATCTTCTTTTTTCTGGACATCTAATATAATACACAATTATTAAAGTTATAACCATACAGACAAATAAAGAACCTTTTGCCTCCAGTGAGTTTTGCAGATCCCTTTTCCTGCGTGACTGGGTTCCGCAGCCTGCATTGCCGCGAATGGCAGGAGACAACTGGGTGTTGGTCAGCACAGTTACACCCGCATCCTGGGAAATACAACATGGGGGAATGTTACACTCACACTCACTCACTACAGTATAAATGCAATTACAATGCACCTGGTTGATAATACAGAAGTGAAACTCGTAGTCAAGGATAAATCTTTTAAAAAAGTCCTCTGATTTTGTTGGGCTGACATTGGTTATAATGACAAAAATCTTGTTTCAGTCATTTCTTACCTTGAAGACATTTGCGCTGTCCTGCCCACCTCCTGGGCCACACCCTTGATCATACTTAGCCATAGCCTGGAACATCTAACACATGAAAAGACAATATGCACACAGATTACGAATCTGTACTTTCCTTCACCATACAAAAATTCTTTACCTGGACTTTCCATCCAGAACCAGTACTGTTACTGTAAATATCTAAACATTTGTAGTGGTTTTATTTGCCAGGGTTTCACAGATCTCTCCTCCACAAATTTATGACACCACAAACATGTAGTTTCCAATGTATTGCTTTAGTTTATACTATACTACAGAACTGTTTCTACAGCAAACAAATAGATTTACATACTATAGAACTGTTTCAACAGCAAACAAATGGATTTACAGTAATCTTTATTGGACTAAGCACTGCTAAAACAAAATAGACAGGAAAAGGATTCTGCAGTAAGCCTGTATAATGTTAATAGCTTTTCATAATGACATCTTTTACATACGTTATTCAAGAGTAAAAAATACATCATCAAGAGAACATACTAGTAGTGCAAGCTGCAATTTTGTACTTTGATTTATCAACTTTACAGATTTGGATGAGATGTAGTGGTGAGAGTAAAGTTTAATTTCTAATCTTATAAAAAATAATGAAATCTATCCCTCTGAAAGTCACAAGATTTGACCTCACCTTCTGAGAGGTGAGTCTGTTGTAGTTATTGAGCAGGTAGACAGCTTGGTCCACAGCCAGGAGTCCCACCAGAGAGTTGGGGTCGGCTTCTACCTCAATGTTGGCCTGTTCCTGGGGTTCTACATTGTCAACTGAAGATACTGTAACCTACAGGGAAAATTCACATAATTGGACAAGTTCACTAGCCCTATTGTCCTGAGAGTGCATGACCTACCCAACTTGCCCGATTGGGCAAGATTTTTCCATTGAACGAGATTTTGATATATGTCACTTTTTAGTCATGACATCAAGCAAATCGGTCAACATAGAGGCAACAATAACAATTCCATTGAAGTAAAAATGCGTGTAAAAGTGACATTTGAATTTTGGGCAAGTATCTATTATGCCCCAAATCAAAGTTTGCCATTGAAAAAGAGTGTCCTCATTCATTTCACATTACTTTGTCCAACTCTTTTGTGTATCACTATAGTTTGGGCCAGTCTAAAAAAATTAAAAGAAAAAAAAGAGCAAGATAATCCTTACCTACCAACCCTAATGTCTTCTGGAAAGAAACAGGAAACACAACATTTTTTCCTCAGCCTTATCCATAATCCTCACCTTATTTCTGCAGACATTTTCGATCTCCAGTAGAGTGGAGTCCGCCACCACCTCCCCCTGGAGGTTGATGTAGTACACAATGAGACGCGAGATGGGCGCCATCACCGCAGAAGTACGGAACGTGATGGTCTTCAGCACGCCTCCTTGTCGTACGATCTTCCCCTGATGTGTCACCTGCCCACGGGTCACCACCTGCGAAAGAAGAAGTCGGCTTCCCGCTCAGTTTTTTCATTCTACTATTTGTCTCTTAGACTATTGTCTTAAAAGACAAATGGTGGTATCTTCAATTTGAGTACAAACAAGAAATAATAATGGTCTGTTGCATTTATTGAATTCAAAGACAAACATGTGAAGGAATATATTAGAAAGAACTGAAGATGACTGACAGAAAAAACAGTTAGAGACCAAAGGCGAAGTTATCCTGAACAAGCTATTCATGCAGGTAGTTTTCTTGTATTATTACGTTTTATAACTCATGGTATGATGCTCCTCTTAAGCAGAGGGAGGATGACCACTTCTCATGAGCAGGATACTTCCTAGAATCATTACACAGGATGGCCTCAAGACGAATCAGGAGTTTCAGAATGTTTTCCGTTTCTTACCATATAGTTGTAGCTTTGGATGTCGTTCTGCTTGGTGACGACGGCCTCTACGTCAATGGCCTCGTCCACGGGAATGGGCCCCCGCTGCAACACACGCACCAGCAGGTAGCTTGCAGACGGAGACTGGTACGGCGTGGCCTCGAAATCCTCCTGGGCTTGGTGCGCTGCAGGCAGCCCCACCTGCTCAGTCTGGGCCTGGAGTTTTCAGACATTAAAAGTGAGGCATACTGCAAAATCATTTGTTTTTGAGGATTCAATTTCATGTTTTGCTGCCTGGAGTTTTCAGACATTAAAAGTAAGACATATTAAAAAAGTTCATCCATTTTTCTGAGGATTCATTTTGTGTTTTGCTGTGTTTTAGGACTTTTACATTCACGTTCAAAACATTAGTGTAAAACAAGGGACAAATTTGTGGCGATGATAATTGAACCACTACAAGCATTTGAAGATTTACAGTCTATGTATTCAGTTTGAGAGAAATTTGACATCACTTCACCAAAGACCATCCTAACAGTCATATTTTTATCCTGAGGGAAGTTGTAGAGATGGTCGGTCACCGACCATTCAACATTTTGTTATTTCAGAAGAAAACTGAATCTGACATTTTATACAAGCAGTTGGTGATTAAATAGATTGCATACACCAGAATGAAAACATAATGTATTTTCTGAAAACAATACTGTAAGTTAATTACTGTATTACAAACTTAAGTTTTTATAAGATCATTTACATGTATTTCATTTTCTTCTCACCAAACACTACATGTATACCAGTAATACTTAACCCTATATAACTGTTTCTGAGCTCACCGTGACAGTTAAAGTCTGTGTTGCGGGTGGAACGTCGACTGTGAAGCTCGCTTGTCCGTATTGATTGGTTGTGTCACTGTTGTGCTCGTTGTTGCGACCCAGAATGACAATGGGATCCTGACCAGGAATAATGGCAGTGGCAGACACCCGAACTGGAATGTCCTCGGCTGGTTTGGTATTCGGATATGTCAGAGTTAGCTGGAAAAAAAAGAAGTGATATTTGAATAAGTTCATTCTCCTAAATGATGACAGTAGGCAAACTTTCTATGTCCCATTCTTTGATTTATCCCTGTTCACTAAAACTTCATTAACTAAAAACATTGACAAGATCTACCTTTCCCATATTGTTAACTACAGTTAGTAACATGAGTGTGGCACTCTGCAAAAAAGATTCCTCTCAGGTTATTACAGAACTGCAGTCATACTTCTGTTTGGGCCCTCTGACTATGAGATGATGACAAACAAATGTAATTACATATTGACAGACACATAAACAGCTGCTATATATGCAGACACATACACATCTGCTATTGCTGCGATCACATACCTTGACAAGAAATGGTAAGCCTGGCTTGAAATGCGTCGCTGTCAGATCATAGCCGATCTTAAACGGTGATGTCTCAAAACTGATGGAGGTGAGAACAGCTATTTCTCGCAGACCACCCGCTTCCTCGGTCACAGCTGCCTCTAAGTACAACCGACTACCTTCAGGGAACCACAGGTCCAGGTCTTTGATTCTTTGTGTTTGAATTTCATAGAAACCATATCCATCGTTAACCTAAAAGGACAAAGAAGAATCATTTAACCATCATAGGTTTTTGTAATGATATAGAAACCATTTTTTTTCTTTTTTTTGTACATTTCAACAGCAATAACTACTAGTACATCATAATGACTTCTAGTGCAAATCATACAACCTGTAGAACCCTTAACTAATTGGTCATACGTGTACATTATATTTTAAGATCATGTCATTCCATCCATATTCTCTCAAGTTATATTTGATAAAGGTGGAGTTGTAAATCAAACATAAAATTTCAAAACATTTACCTTCATGGGGTAATAAAAAAATTAACCAAAAAGAAATAAGTGCGTATACATGTAAGTTTTCTAACCTCTGTTTGCAGTTGTGCAAAAAGCTGTCTGTTGCCCTCCTGGTCAATTATACCCAACTTCAAATCCAGAAAACCGTCCACACCTTTTCCATAGGTATATCTGAGAAACATAAATGACAACATCTCCATGACATATTCGTTATCGTATACTTGCATGCAATTACACCCACATGTAGGCAATACAAAATGGCATTAGTGAGGAATCAGATTTGTATATTCTGAATAAATATACAAATTTGATATCTGAGAAGGTATTAAGATATTCTTACATTTGCTTTTTCAATCCTGTAATAGCAACTTTCAGGTAAGAAAAAACATTAAAACAACAAATCATACATGTGTGCAATGCAAAATTTACAAAAAAAGACAGTTCGCAGTGGTTTTAAGTTCGTGGTAGCACCATGCACTGTAGTCTCTTACTGCCATAGAAAAATCTTCGCGGTGGTTTTAAGTTCGCGCTGAATTGACAACGCGAAAACCATTAACTTAGTTTTGGCGCATTGTTGTAGAATACAAAAGTATGACTCACAGTGCCTCCACCTCCCCACTGATAACATCATCCTGTGGTAGGATGTACGGGTTGGATGGGATGATCTTCACACCATAGGTGGGCAAAACTGAAAGAGATTTTTGTTGTGATGAATGTTTATTTTGCTAATCAAAGCAGTATCTTTGTCTGTTTTTGAATTACTAAAATAAACTTGTTATGACGGACTACACTTGTTATGACGGACTTTTCAAAGGCATTTGATCGGATCGACCACAACATTGCTATTTCCAAATTGCTACAGCTCGGTGCACGACCATGTCTGATACCTTGGATAGCTAACTTCCTGCTCAACCGCCGTCAACGCGTCAGGTATCGAAACGAGCTCTCTATGTGGCAGACGCTGTCCTGTTCAGTTCCACAGGGAACACTTCTTGGGCCCCTCATATTCCTGGCTGTGTTTGATGACGCTGTTAGAGAGTCTCCCCTCAGTGAGTGGAAATTTGTCGACGACCTGTCGTTGGCAGAGACGCGACAACATGATGCGCCATCTATCATGCAGGAAGAGCTCAATGACTTTAATCAGTGGGCCAGTCAAAACCACATGCTGTTGAATGCAGACAAGTGCAAGGTTATGATTTTCTCGTTCATGAAGCTTCCGCCTGCCCCTCCAGTTCTCAAAATCAATGGCACCCCGCTGGAGATCGTGGTAGTCTCGTGTCTTTTAGGAATATGGTTACAGTCAAACTTAAAATGGGATACGCATGTATCAAAAATGATGACCAAAGCTAACGGAAGACTCTTCATGCTTAGAAGTCTGAAAAGGTTCAATGTTACGGTGAATGATTTGCTCCAAGTATTCATATCCTATGTCAGACCCGTGGTAGAATACTGCGTGCCTGTATGGCATCCCGGACTCACCAAGGAACACACTGCACGGTTGGAAAGAATTCAGAAGAGAGCTCTCCGTACTATCTTGGGTGGACAGTACACGTCCTATGAAGCGGCACTGGAGCGCACCGGCCTTCACACTCTGCAACAAAGACGCGAGATCTTGTGCAGAAAATTCGCAAAGAAACTGGGCCCAGACATGCTCCCACAGAAGACAGGTCAGCTTCATGGACGAAACACCAGAAACTCTAACAAACTCAGAGTGGTTAAATGTAGAACAAATAGATACAGGGACTCCCCTATACCCTACTTGGTTCGACTTCTCAACGATGATGTAAAGTAATTTCTACGGCTTCAAGAGCAATGTGTTTCTCCATTTTGTGTGATACGATACTTTTGCTACCAGGAAATGACGTCTATAGCTATAGCTAGTTGACAGATAGCAGAGATATGTTTTTAATCAATTCTATCTGTAACGACAGAATTTTAAAACTGTTACAGTAGTTTACTCGTATCCTCCGCATTTAGTACTGTAAGTTTAATCCGAAGTGTTTGTTTTTGAGATGTATAATGTATAATGTTAAATGATTGTTATTGTGATCCCTGTAAGAAGATACGCAATTCAGCCTTTGGCTGCCAGGTATCCTCGATTTTGAAATAAATAAACCAATCATCATCAAACTTAAGATTCTGTTTACAGACATCATGATACAGAATGATGTAGTTTACAATTCTAGGATTCTTTCATCTGTCAAGACCCTTGTCACCATAGTAGGGTATATTTTGACAGGGAGGGGTTGCTATAGCCCTTCCCCTTAAGTGTGCTCAGGGCACCTCTGCAAACAAGGGAGCCCCATTTCAAGTCACTTCTGAAAGACAGATGGAGCCCCAACCGAGATTACTTTCCTAACTGGAACAACCAAGTTTCAAGTTTCAAGTTTATTTATTTTACCAGGGAATACCTCAGATCCATTGATCTGATTTTCAGGTATCCCTGGACACACATTAAAAATTACATGACACAGTTTGAACCCAACAATATACAAATAACGTTGCAAACATTTACATGTACAAAACAGTCTCAGTATAGGCACCTCTGCAGTCATCTACAGTCCGTTTTTAAATGCTGACGTTGACGTGTGTTTCCGCTGATCAGCAGCGAGACTATTCCACAGGACAGGCCCTAGGTACTGCAGGCTGCCCTTGAAGGTTTCCACATGTGCTTTTGGAGTGTCCAGCATGTGAGGGTCAAAGTTGTAGAGCTGTTTCGTAGCAGTGCGAGTACGAACTCTAAGCACTGGGGGCGACAGCCATTTGAACATTTGTGTCATGTAGGCAGGTGCCTTGTGGCGAACTGCCTTGTGTACAGTCACTAACGTGTTCAATTTCACCCTTTCAACCAGGGGTACCATACCAGCCTCTGTAAGCAGGGTTTCTGTAGGTACACGATCTTTGAGTGATCGCCCAGTAATAATCCTGGCTGCCCGATTTAGCAGTTTAGTCAACTGTTGTGATCTTACTTTGTTACAATGAAAAAGTGACAGTAACCATGCAGTATCACAATAATCCAGGTGAGTATATAACAAGGTTCGACACATGACTAGCAGGATCTCCTTAGTAACATAAGGCTTAGCCCGGCTTAAGGCACTAAGGCCAGCAAGGAGCTTCTTTACCATCCTTTCTGTGTGTGCTGACCAGTTTAGAGAGGAGTCCATGGTGACACCTAGGTAAGTATACACTTTTACCTGCTCAAATGAGTTAAACCCATCAGTTACAGTGACAGTGTTTCCTGCGTGACGCAGTTTCTGAGGTGATCCAAATAACATGGCTTTAGTTTTGTCAGGGTGAAGTGATAGTCTATTTACAATAAACCAGTTAGCTACCAGTTTCATGTCCTCTGACACAGTTTCCTCACATTCCTTAGACAGGCTAGCCGAGCAATAAAGCACAGTGTCGTCTGCGTACATATGGATTTTACACTTACGCACAACCTGTGGTAGATCATTCACATATAAGCTGAATAACAAAGGACCTAACACGCTCCCTTGCGGGACACCACACGTGACACGTTTTTGCGTAGACTGCTGGTTCTGAATATCTACGTGCTGGAAACGGTCTGTGAGGTAAGATCTGAACCAATTTATCGCCCCGTTGTCAAAACCCATCTTCTGAAGTTTACCAAGGAGGATTTGGTGGTTGACAGTGTCGAACGCTTTCCTTAGGTCAAGGAACAGCGCGACAGTTACCTTCTTGTTGTTTTGTGCTGACTGGATGTCCTCCACCACCTTTGCACTGCTGTACCTGTGCTGTGGTGTTTTCTGAAACCACTTTGGTGGGCCGTGAGCTGGCCAGTACTGTTCACAAAGTGTGAGACCTGGTTGTGAACCATTTTCTCCATCACTTTGGAGGCCACATTTAGGACAGAGACAGGACGGTAGTTGGAAACACTGTCTTTGAACCACAATATGTTCATGTATTTGGAACCAAGAGCTCAACTGTGAGGCTGCTAACATATGAGCTACAGGGACATCCCATATCTGAGATTACATTAGAGCAATACTTCCAATGCACACTTCCTACTTACCGTATTCCCTGACTTCAAACTGAGTAGATACATTCAGCTGCATCTAAAAGCAAGAATATATCATGTCAAATTAAAGTCACTGAATCAGATTATTACAAATGAATATAATCATACTATTTTCATCTGTATTATTTCAATTCAAAACAAATGTCAACATTGCTACATATGTCAAACCATTAAAGAAACTGTTTTATTTTGATAATTCTGATTGCATCAAAGATCCCTTTAGGCCTAGAAAAAAGATATTGTGTTTCCCGATCAGTCCTGAAAAAATTAGGGTCAGTAGGTAGAGATTATCTTTTTTGGGGGATGGGGGTGGCCAAAACTCTGAATTAAACTGGAAGCTACGTGACTCCACTGCCCACCTAAAAAAGTCTAGGGTCGGCAGTTTTTTCTAGGGTAGGTAGGGATACATTTTTTGCCAGTGCGTAGCAAAGCGGTTAGTTCAACCATGGATGGATGCATGGATTGGTCAATTTAACAAAACTCTTCTTAAAGCCCTTCTGTACGCACGATTACGCAATCAGCTTGCGTGGCCAAGCGGTCTACGCGCTGGGTGGATATAGCGATTTGCTTGTGCAGCCGTGGATCGTGGGTTCGAACCCCACTTGTAACAATTTTTTTTCTTTGTTAGACAAATCTCATGTAATGTTTTTTAATAGAAGACAGACCAATTCAGTAATTGGATGTTTAAAAACTCTTTTTTCATGTGATTTTGTTCAACATCCAGGCTTTTTCCAAAATACGCACCGGTCAGCTTTTTTCAGAAGCTTTCTTGTTTCCTAGGCCTTAGATACATTTTCAGGAGAAGGCGGATATATGTGACCTGGTAGAGTTACGTTAGTAGATGTTAAGTACCTCAGGACCATAGTGAGCAATAGTTGTCCAGTTTCCAAACAAGGGGAATGCTGGGAAGTCAAAGGTTTCTGCGATGAATCCCGTTGCGGACCCCTGGAAGGTTTTCTGCTCCACAATGATCCCCTGGGGATTCTAAAACAAGAGACAAATCACAATATCAACTTGACAGCTCATCTGTGTTGGTAAAAGTCATTTCGGACCAAAATTGAACTGTAACGCCCTTAGTTCACAACTTTGGCAGTTTCACATTGCTATGTAGTCATTCAGTCTCAGTCTTTGGATAAAGTCAGAATGAAAGTATTTATTGAAGACAGACTTACCAAAATTTCTAGTTTCACCTGAAAAAAAAAAAGAGAGAAAACATTTGTTACCATGACCACTGTCAATTCCAGACTACATAAAGTGCTTAAGACATGTGACAAATTTTTCTTTGGAGCATGTCTTCAAGTGAACAAATTCTGACAGCAAGTATTATCTAAAAGAAATCTTGCTATTAGTCTCAGACTTTGGATTAAGTGAGGCTTAATCAGACTTTACTTGCTGCACCTCAAAATAGAGGATGAATAATGATGATGATGATGATCATCATCATCTAAATGGTTAGTTTTTTTTTACTGCATATAGGTCTCTCTGCCCACTATACTGAATGTAGAAAATTCAAATGAATGAGAAAGTCATTAAATTTTCCATTTGATTTTGAAGATTTTTGATGATACTCACTGGTTGGCTGGCTGGTGTCATGTCCTGATCCAAAGGCATTATCCTCATCTTCACTGTAATTGACAGCAAGAGAGAATGAGAGAGGAATAAAGTATCACAATATAGTATCAATTGGAGGCCATATATACACAACTACAGTATCTCTTTAACAGAAAAATGTCAGTCTTCAGACCACAAAATTTTCTTTAAAAAATCAACGAAGCAAAAAGTTGTTTTCCTTGAGTTTTAGGGAGCAGATTATCATTATCATTACCACTGCCTTCAAAGAAGAATTTAAACCCGATAATAGTATTCATTGTATCACTAGTTTTATGTACCACACTGATTACTTCTCTTAGTCCTTGTGCAATAAGCCTTCGGGCATGATTTTGCAAATAAACATTATATAATTGATGTTTACCTTTCTGGTTTGGAGTGTATATAGGCTTGTCAGTCTGCACAAAGACATAGCCCTGTTGGAAACTCAGGAGCACTTGTGCCTCCTTCTGGAACGTAAGCTGCGGATCGTCGGACTTGGCCACCACATAGACGTAGCGCTGGGTGGCCGTGCTCTCGGGCAGGTTGTCGGCATTCACGCGAACTGTCACAAGACCGGGCTCATCTTCGGGCAAACAAAAATTTATAACATGGTAATTTTAACTTCACATAATGATAAAGTTGTTTATGGCATGGATGGCAAAGTTTATTGCATCATTATGTTCAGCTGGAGCTGTAGTCAGATATCTAGAGAACAACAAGAAAACTAATGATATGACACTCTTTATCTATGAATGATTTATATGCTTCTTCTCTCTACATGTGTAAAAGAAGTTCTGCTATGCCATTTTTAAATGATGACATTATATAGTACATTCTTATGCAAACATTTCACCCTTCAACTCCCATGCAAAAAGTATACTTTAAAGTTTAAGGAATGTATACATTCAACTTCACTTCCGTACATCACAGTATCTAACACTAGATTACCCGGCCTTCAACACTATTAACTGTGCATGTGGAAGAATGTTACCTTGGTTGACATCAACCTCTGCCTCTGAAAAGGTGGATTTTCTGTCAGGGTAGTCCTGAAGGTAAACCTTCACCCGTACAGGGTTGGGAACGTTGAAGATGTTGACTGACACCGTCTCCTCTGTACCAACTTTCAGGAGGTTCGGAACAGAGATGAAATAAGCTGGCCTAAAAAAGAGAGAGACATATTTTCAACATGCAAAAAATCAATGCTTTTATACCTTTATATACCTTTATACCACATCCAGGATAGAAGGCTTCAGCCTGTAGTGTCCTGATCTTCTTCCTTCATATGGCATACTTTCGACACTCCCAGTGTTTGTCTAGTCTCGCCTTAAACTGATTGACACTATTGACAAATGAATCTGGGAGGAATAACATTCTTTCAGATTCAAAATTTGTAGCAAAAGTACCAAATTTTATGGTTAATAAATTTGGAGTTCCGAACTACCCTGGTAATACATGCGCTACATTGTTCCCAAGAAGGTTATGCTTTAGGTGCTGTTTGTGTGTGTGTCTGTAAATCGCATATTAAATGGGTTTAAGACATCAATGGATCCTTTAATAACATGATATTTGGTTGGTATGTTTGGGTCAGGAAAATGAATATCTGGTCCAATAACGGGTAACTTTTCAAGGTACTTTTATAAGTTAAAGATTATTCTTTTATAAGTTTATAAACTTTGACCATTGGCTACCCCTCTAATAGCGTTTGAAATGGAGTAGCCCTAAAGGTTAAAGGTTACCCAGATGTTTGGAAGTTTTGTATGATTTCAGATTTTATTGGAAATTTGGAAAGTTCACAAAAAGTGGCAATTGTGAATAACAGTCTATGGTGAATTATACTTTGATATGTATTTATCTGCCTTATGCTTCGTTTATAACAACCGCAGAAACAGGAGTTTGTGTTGAAATCTGTTAGTATTGTCAAGGACGTTATATCATCCTTGGTATTGTTAACGTCTTTAATATCATACTGCTTTCAATCTTGTAATATCTTCTGGTTTGGACGACTTATGACTTCACAACATCGGGGCCGCTTTGCAGATCTAGGAGTTCTACTGGGAAAGTCCCCGGACCCTCAAATCAAGTTAGTCATAACCGAGGACGGAGGAGGTTTAGATGACCTTAGATCCTCCCTGTCATTTACGGATCATAATCTTTAAATATGAAGGAGGTTTCGCCCTTCCGCCAAATTCATCGTCGCTCAGAAGACGACAGGAAGTTACTGTTACCTAGAAACCTCTTACCTGCCGATAATCAAGTCTTAGAACGTGACTTGAAGACGGTATTTGTGTGCCAAGGACGAGCTCCATGCTGTTTCCGAGAAGGGGCCAAGTCCTGAAGGGCAGTTCCATTGTATGGTGGGGGTGGGCGGGGTATGTTTCGCACAAAAACCAAAGTTTTATTTCTGCCGTCCAATCGGAGACACTTTAATGTCTTTAATAGATGGTTTTAGAGAGTTCAATGGGTAATGATTTGAAGACAAACACTTGCGATCTAATATTTAAGTCTTCATCGTGAAAATCGTAGTATGGAAGTTTGCTAACTTAAAAGCTCGGACTTAAGATGTAAAATAATGGACATAACTTTTTATGGAACGTTACATGGTCTTACATGGTGTTATGTAAAGTTGAAGAGAGGCATTACCGCAGGACACCCCTGAGTAAAATTGTGAATGTTTTCGGATAAGTCAAACAGGAGATAAGATATTGGTTTTAAAACCCTTATGTTATTAACGCATGTGTGTGATAAACGCGTGTTACGTTATATCCCGCCATACGGCTCAGGGTAATCTTCAAGGAGATGTAACAATGTTAACCAATGTCGTGACTGAAAATAGGAGTAGACACAAAACACCGACAAAGAATGAGCTGGTTCCCTACATGCCTACATCTGCTTGGATACACATGCTAGATCAGAGACAGTTCTTTTACTACGATCTCAATTCCCGGCAAATAGTTTCTTGACATTCTTACTGGAGATAGTTGGTTGAAGCTAGTGAGGTCCAACAGTATGGACCCAGTCACGTACTTCGCGCACGATCAGTGCCGCTGGACAAACTTAAGGCCGACGCCACGCACTACGTCACTACGTAACTAAATGTCATTCACCACATCATGAGATCACTGGGGATCAACAAAAAGAATAGCAACAAAAAGTATAACGACTGTCACATGTCCTTGCGATTGTGCTGCTAGGTCACCGCAAAATAGGAGTTCACCACATACACTCTAACACACCTGAACAGATGCTAAAATGTCCGAAGACAAATTCAAAATGTTTATTCGTGTCACATTATTATCACATGAGCGAAGCCTGAAACAAGTTATAGTACTGTAATTATTTTCGTGCAACTTGCAATTGCACGACTGGTAAAGGAAAACTCCGAACTATTCCCTGAAAATAGGCAATGAAATTTACAATTGCGCACCGTTCATGTCATAGTACAAAGACCACTTGAGACTGAACTTTGGAAACAAGGCCAGAACACTTGATAACGGTCAAAACATGGGGATTTAATAGATACATGTATGTGTATTCTGTTAAATAGCTCACAGAAAGTCTTTGTTGATATTCCTCAGTCCTCTATGATGAGTTTTAATACTTCTCTATTAAATGCGAACATATAAATCTGGACTTCGACTCTTATAATGTCGGCGGACGTTTTTACAACGAGAGTAACGTTGGTATTAGTACTTACCCTTGTTGAGCGAGCACAGCAGACGACAGGAGACACAAACACACCAAACCACGGATCATTGTGACTCCTTTCGGATACTTCTGGCAAATCGGACCGGGACAAGCACTAGGCGCCTGCTTCGCCTCCAAGTTTCTTGGCTGAAATGTTCAGGCGGAACTTTCCCCTGTGTGTTTTACCCACTCAGCAGTAAGTTAATGGTAAACAGGAAGCTGGGTGACCGTTGGTCTCTGATATTTGTGCTGACTTCGTCGGAACACGCCCGGCTGCGTGTGCTGCGTGTGCACTAGTGTACTACCAGGAAACTCCCCGGACCCTAGACACCTAAAGGGAGGACAGTAACCTCCAATCAGATACTGGGAGGAAAGAGAGCGTAACGTCTTCCAACTGTCATGTTTTGTGGACAGATATTTACCTTTGCCAAGAAGGTTATGTTGGGGTAGCGTTTGTATGTATGTTTGTATGTTTGTATGTTTATAGAAGACCAGCATAACTCAAGAACACCTGGATGTATTGTATTTATATTCGATATGTGGTAGGTCTTGATGAGATCTGAAAACGATTAGATTTTGGGTCTCCTAGCAGCCTGTTACGGTATTGCAGCGGAACTTACTGGTTTGATGTTTCGGTTTCTGGACATGCTACGTGGCTATTATTTTTTTAGTTGTAAATAGCGCTTGATGCCGAGAGTAAGTGGTATAGGTTTGGGCCTCCTAGCGGCTTGTTTTGGAACTGCATGGCAGGTTTAGTGGCAGACTTTGAAACGGAATAACTCAAGAAGGTGTTGACGGATTGTCATGATTTTTGGTATGTTGATAGCTCAAGTGATGCTTCATAGAATATCCATGCAAGTCGGAACCTAATTTGCATAATCAATGAGGAAATCGCCTAAACACGCTCTGTTCTATTACAGGACAATTGCAACATGTGACATTTGTAAAGTTACAGGGTACCTAATAAGTTTGTACCCTTCGACCTTGTATGGATTAAAATATAAATATTATGTCAAACTAGTACTGGTAGTTCAGCTGACATGTACATAGAAATGATGTCACATCATTTACGAAAGCCATTTTACTGGTTGTCACACTCTCGAATATGTAACTTCAAAACGCCTTTAGAGCTTTGGTTCAGTCTTTTGTAAAAACTGTACTCCGTGTCCATGTGATGCATCTTATCTTTAGCGATCGGCTTTTGTCTTATTCCATCATCTGGGTAGTAGTGGTAAGGGATGGGTCTCTTGTTCTCATCCTGACCAAACGGGAAGAAGCCGTACAGAAAGAGCCGGTCACAGAACGTGGTAGCTATGAGGACGGTCGCCATACCAGTGGATGGATGTTTCTTCATGTATCTCTTCCGGGCTATCTTAGAAGCGATCCTAGTTTTAAAGACAGAGAAATATCAAGACGTCAGTTACATCAACCCTTCGTATATTGCACATATATTATCCCATTCCATATATTGCAAATGTCTTATTACCTTTTGTAAACGTATTAAACGAAATAACTTCATGTTTGGGACAGCATTGTTAGCAGCGACACCTAGCTGCAGTGCAAAATGAACCAGTCTTTATTGCCACCGAAACTTCGGCTCTTGAAAAACTTGTTTTTGTGAATTAAGAACTTTGTCATTTTGTGATTCAATAACCTGATGAAATTATTCACGGAAGTTTTAAATAGATTTGTTCAAAATGCGCTTGACTAAATGCTATACCACTGGTAAACTCTGAGACAGTAAATACGGTTATGTGACTACAATATCGAACTACGTGCAATGACGGAAGTTTCGGGAAAAACACATTTGTGCTACAGAAACTGATCACTTACGGGTTGATTTTCTCTGCACTTGTAAAGCTTGATGCGCTGGTCAACAAGACGAAGGAAACATGATATCGCTGGAAAGCCTTCTTGAGATAAGGTTGGGATTCTCTATTTGCAAGTAGAACTGTACCGGCGATGCCCCTCAAGCGATGTTCGTACATATCCAGACTTCTGTTTTTCAAACGAGAAGATATTTCAAGCCGTTTTGGTGTGTCCATGTTTAAAACTGTCATGTTGGTTTTTCGGCCAACGTCATTTTCAAATCCTGCGACAGGTGGCAGATCTATTCGTATGACGTAATCTTTGGCATCGATGTCAGCACCGCAGTCGCTGCCCAATAGGATGCCGCTGTTTCCAACTACGGCGCATCTCCTGTAGTTTCCTATCTTGTGTTTAGATGGAGGGCAATGTTTCTTTGATTTTGTTTTCCCCGTTTTCCGAAGACAGGACACTGGCCACTTTCCCAGCCTAAATTTTCTGTCCGGATGAAGTTTCGATGCAGCATTTCTGTAAGAGAATAGACAACATGTACATGGTTGCTTCTATAGGTTGGTTCTCTTAGGTTATGTTGATTTCATTACATGGATGACATCTACGCGCGCATCAATTTTTGGCCACTTCCAAAGGAAAAAAAAAACTTTTATAACCATACAGTACATCGTACAGAGTGGCTGAAAAGTCGGAGATTGCACAAAAATATCGGGAAAAGTATACTAATTTCATAAAATGCCAATGGCAATTCCAAGATGCAGGGAACAAGATGTGAAAGCACTAAAACGAAAATTTATCATATCCCTTGCATTCAGTCATTTGTTTAACCTTCCTGACCACTTAGATTTCATAATGAAGGCAACTTTTATTTTTGTCCAACTTTTTTTATTCGCACGCTCGCATTAGTTTTGGAGTTCCACTGTCCAAGAGCATGTCATCCATATTATCAAATCAACATGGCCTTAGCAGAACTTAATATTCCCTGCACGCATATATAGATATAGAACACTGCACTTGGCATGATCCTTTCAGTAGGTATTCGGCGGTGTTGTTTTCTAGCTTAAGTTCCTGTCACAAATATCGCACAATTGGGATTAAGAGAACGAATTGAGGACATTCTTGGTGTACTCGTGGATGCAAAGTGTCGTACAAGCAATTCAGCTATCATGTGGTGAAATATGTTGTCGTAGACGTAACGCTTCGCTGAGAATTGTACTACGTATTGAGCATCGTATGGTGTATTTGACTGGCCCATGTAAAAGGAGCATGTCAAGATGAGCTTGACAAGCGGGGCACTCACCTTATCCGTCTCATCTCAACATCTTCAACACTGAATGGTGCCTCAGAGACTTCAGGGAAAACTGGACGCGAAGAATTCCCGTCCGTCGTATTTTTGTCTCGTCTGGCAAGCAGCATCAGATTTGTCAGGCCTCCCTGTCTAATTACATGTTAACAAACATGAGAGTTTAACACGTTACGTTACGTCGATGAAGGTTAGACATTCAGGTAATAAGATACGTGAAATACATGTAGCAATTACTCAAACAACTGGAGTAAAATGACCTTTTCCAAAATCCTATCCAGTCGCTTTAATACGTATATGAATTGGAGGACATTGTCGAAATAAGTGTCGTGGATTGTCATATACTAGTATATATAAATTTCAGTTGTCTACATATGACGGAACATGTCATCGTTTACCCCTCTCAATGGGCAGTTCCGTCCTATCTTCGCAGAAAATTGAATCATTGGCAGCTAGCTCTTTTCGTACAACGATGAAATGATCGAACGCTATGAAATGATAGAACGCATGATGTATAATCTTACCTTGACAGCCACAGTAGGGCATTAGTAATAACCGATAGACAAAGTAACGTTAAGAAAACAGCCAGACGTCTATGTCGTATTCCTCCTTCTTTGCGCTTGTCGGGAGACGTGTAGTTCTGTGGCCATACAGGTGCTGTTTCCGACGCCATTGTCTTGTCGCAAAGTGCACAATGTCAAAACTGGTTCGACCGGGGACGTACTGTAAATGCATTTAGGTTCGAGGGGATTTAATTTCGTGGTAGCGGGAAAATGGAATGTTCGCGGTGGTTTTTAAGTTCGCGGTAGCGCCATAGACTGCAGTCTCATACTATAATGGAAAAATGCTCGCGGCGGTTTTAAGAACGCGGTCAAGTGGTCATCCCGAACATAAAACCACCGCGAACATTTCTGCATTTACAGTACTTGGAACCCAATCACCTAGATACCGGAATACACATGGAGGGTGAAATCTACCGAAATACCATGTGCTTTTATGAGTAAACATGACGAGTACTATCTTTTGGCATAAAATAATGTGTATGTGATCTTCAGAGGAAGAAGAAATCAGCAGCAGAAAATACCGACGGCGACGGCGGCCATCATTTTGTTGTCATCGTTACAGATCTTACCTCATGTAACCCGTATTAAATGAACCGTAACAAACTTGTCTCTCAAGCCCTCGTCACAGTTGTTCAACCAGTCATTATCAATTACTAACAGTATTCTACACCAATGGGAAAACTCGTGCTTGGTGGTGAGACCGACCTACCTGTATAACGTTATAGTCGACCTGAACTCAAGGTCACGACGAACAAGACCTGAATGCCATTCAAGGTGTGACCTGAGGACCACTCCCATATTACACAGTACTCTCCAAGCAGAGGTTAGGCTCCGGCTGATTTTTTAGTCATTTTTATTGGGCTTTCTATTTTGCATTGTATCTTGTATTGTCAAAACCTAACTGGCTGGCGAACTTCAAGAAACAATACAAAATAGAAAGCCCAATAAAAACGACTAAAAAAAGTAGCCTAACTTCTGCTTGGAGAGTAACACAGGACTTGTAGGTCTGTGTGTGTGTGTTTGAGAACAACACAACTCCAGGCATCATAGATGGATCTTTGGACTTTATTATGTTTTACATACATATTGTTTTTGTGTGTTATTTTTATTTCTTCTTCTGCCTCTTTCATCGGAAACTAATCAGCGCTTAGAACTGCCGTGAACCAATCACAGCTCAACACTGCCATGAACCAGTCAGAGCTTAGAACTGCCCTGAACCAATCAGAGCTTAGAACTGCATCAGCATATTAGCTATTTTAATATGATCCTTTACAGTTTTGCAATAGCAGAACCTCTGCATCAGCATATTAGCTGTAAAAATATGAGCAATGACAGGTTTGCAATTGCAAAACCTGTGTGCATTTTTCTACTTGCACACAATACTTTAGGGCACGTCTAATGGTATAGTACAATTGTGTTAATGACCTGGTACAAAAACTAAGAAGATGTAGGTTTTTTTTCTACTCACACATAATACTATAGCCTATAGGGTGAGCCTATGGTATACTATTGTCTATGAGTAGCTTGACAAAAGGTTACAGGCAAAATATTCTGAATATTTACTAAAATGTTGCCTTTCTAGTGATATTTGTTATGTTGGTAAAATGAACCAAGGAGCTTTTATCAGGTTAAATTATGATCCCACAAGAAACAGCAACATTCTATTAATTTTTCTTTTTGCACTTGTTGAACCATTTTCAAAGATCTTAGTTCTTACACTTGTTATGCCATTGTCTGGTAGTTTAAATACAAAACTTATTTCCTAAGGTCATTTTACGAATCTTAAAGGCACTATGCTTTGAACCCTAAGTCCAAACCTATTACAGAATAGCATTTGAGTAACTGTCTCTCTGCCCACCCCCACCCCCCCGAAAATAATTTCATCAGTGAGTGAGTGAGGTTGGTAGAGTTTTCTTTCACAAGACCAGTTCATCTTTAAATACCTGTTTCGATGTTTCGATGCCTGTCAGACAACTTCCTCAGAGCTTATAACTGGAGTTCTACTTAGCCACATTTGGGATTGTGTTCTTGCCACAAAAATGCCATCCTACATTAGCTACAAATAGCGATAAGAAGCAGAATTCCAGTTAGAAGTTCTGAGGAAGATGTGTGATAAAAAAAAAACACATAAAAAGGTCAGCAGGTAAGATTTAACTGGTTGCGTAAAAGAAAACACGTCTCTCTGTCCATTCTAAAGTGTCATGTCTGCTTCTTTGTAGCCTTCTTGATTTTCTTGACTTTTGCGACTCCTGGAGGTGTCTTGAAAGATATCTCAGGGTCCGAGCTGTCCAGAAGAAGTGTGGCTGGCTCCTGTTTTGATGTCTTAACCTCTTCTTCTGACTTAGGAACCTTGGGGGTCACAATACTGGCTGCTTGGAGTTTGGCCTTTTTGGCCATGTCATCCTAAGCAAAGGAAGAACATGAAAATGCATATGAGATAATCACATTCACGAACAAAAGATCCGTAAATATATTGAGAAACAATATGAAAATTTCAGAATAGGCAGTACCATTTTTTTCCAATGGTTACTTCAAAATGGTGTTTTCTGAAAATCCTAATGGCTAATAGCTTTTGACATATTTGACAAATCTGGAGATAGCAAGACATTTTTACAATTCATGATGGAATCTTTACTTACATAACCGCTGAAGTCGTAGTTAAGACCCAAGGCTGCATACTTTCTCTTCCTGCCAAGATTTTTGGATGCAAGACGCATCGCTGACTGAAGGGTTGCAGCAGCATCCTAATGAAAACAAAGAAAACGTCTATAGTTAAAAAGATATGCAATAATAGCTTAGGGCAATAATGTGTGTAACCTTCTCTTACATGTACTATATAGTAGAGTGGACTCATTCCTCAGCTAACTGACATCTATTGCACCACAGTCATTCCTCATGGGGACATCTGGAGCCGCATAGTTCAACTTTCTGAACCTTTATTCAGCCTGTCGGCCAGTGTCTTGTTGTGTGTTGGTTCAAATTAAGTTCCTATAATATACTAGTACTATATGGGGAACGTGTGGCTCCAGCGTCTTTTCTGAAGAAGTGTGAACGGTTGGCTTGAGGTTGTCCTTCTCCAAATACTCAACTTCTCTTACATGTACATAAGCAGGCTCACATAAGACAAGTGACCTGTATTTCACAGTAGATACTGCAATTCATATACTTTTGTGGTGGCTTTCTTTTGCAGTAGGAAAAAATGAGTTTTTTCCTGTGTTTCATTTTACCTTGGGCTTGTTGTGTTTTCTTATGGCAGTTGAACGTCTGGTTGGTTTGAGAAACTTCCTGTTCGATCCATGAAACGTTTTGGGATGCAGTCTTTCAGTTGGAATGAACTCACCTGAAGAAGAAAATAAACAAACAAGTGCAATGTAAACAAGTAGAAAGACAGCATTTCCTCTCACTCATCACTTAGTATATAACATTGTAACAATGTTGGAGCAACAATTGCTGATACATTTCACTGAAGTCTGAGTGAAGAGCAAGTCTTCCACTGGTCGTGACAGAGAGGACATATGCTATGTACAGTATTTACAGGTTCATTGTACCTAGCTCTTTTCGACAAGCACGATGAACAGTGGACATTTAATGTCCAGTCATAAGGACTAACCACCTTTATGCAAGCATGCATGTCGGGTGAGCAACATAGCCGGAATCAAACTCACAGCTTCTAGTTCTAGAGGCAGTGCCGCTAACCACTGGAGTATGCTACTCTACAAGCAGAGGCTGAGTCGCGTACTAGATATAGTAGTAGTCGGAAAAATTACACCAACGTCGACGTTCCTCTTACTAAGAGAGACTACTACTATATCTATGCAACTCAACCTCTGCTTGGAGAGTAGACTACACTAGGTACCTAAAACTGAGGAAGGTCCAGAGGCTATGGGCGGAGATGTGCCACATGGGATTATGTATACAGAATCTTAATAAAAAATGGTACTCACATTTCAGCAGCTTCTCAAACATGAGGTAGTTGTTCATGGTCTCTGCCACCACCTTAGCGACCTCCTCACACTCAAACTCAATGTAGCCATAACCCTTGGGACCGCCTGTCTGAAATATCAACTCATCAGTTAGTGCTGGAAAGGCATATGTTGTATAGTCCTTTATTATAGTAACGTTATACACTGTACTAAAATAATATTTGAAAAGCTGTCAATGCCTTTTCAGCCATCTTGAGAGGCTAGGACCAAGTGTAACATTATGGAGGAGGATGTTCATTGAGTGCAACCAACCCCAAAGTTGGAAAGTTGGATAAAATGGCGGACAACATAACCCGCGGTGGGAAGTGCCCATATTTCCAGACGCCCTTACGGCACAACAAAGTCGTATCCATACATTTGGGAATATTACTGTGCAGTGTAATAAGGTAGATTTAACTTAAACTGTAAATAAAGTGACCAAATATGATGACTTTACTTTTACAACATATCTTTTAATAATAATCTAATGAAAAAAAAGAACATTTCACTGTAATACATTGTAAAAGCTACCAAACACCTGAATAACCAACATATTGCATCTAAAAGCAATATCATTATGAATACTAATCAGCAAAACCAACCTTTTTGCTCCTTGCCAGCCGTACTCTTGACACTGTGCCAAACTGAGAGAAGAACCTCTTGACTTGTGGTTCAAAGAAGCCATGAGGAATATGGCCAACAAACACTGCACCTGGACGCAGGACTTCAGCCTGAAACACAGAGTACCACAACTGATCACAGACTCTGTATTTGTAAACTACTGTAAATGCAGAAACGTTCGCGGTGGTTTTATGTTCGCGGTTTTTGTGGTGGCCACTTCACCGCGAACTTAAAACCACCCCGAACATTTTTCCATTATAGTATGAGACTACAGACTATGGCGCTACCATGACCACTCCATTTTCCCGCTACTGCAAAAGTAAATCCCATCGAACTTAAATGCATTTAACGCTAGTTCACCTTTATCTGCGGGGTAACCTATATCCTACATCAAGCCGATGGATGGTAGTTTTAGACTTCAATATACTGAAAATATTGCAATTTGAAAGCAATGTCCGTCGACGTGATATCCCCAAATACCCTTTTTTTTAAAGCAAAGGATATAGGTTACCCAACGGATAAAGGTGAACTAGCCTTACAGTATAAGCTTGATGAGAATAGCACCCCCCCTCCCCCATGCCCCAACACACAAAATATTTTATGACACCAAGCCAACCCACCCCCCACCCTGACACAACAACACAAAGTTGCTTCTATCATAGCGTCGCACATATAAAGACAAATCTCTGGGTCATGTTCGCACTCACAAACTAAACATTCAGTTGGCCACATGTAACTTGTAAGCATGTCCACATATAAAACGTGTTGTGTCCGAGCATGGTCTCTTGCAAGCCAGCTGTCATAAAAGCCACGTTGTATGAACAACAACTGCAAACTTCCAACTAAGAATACTTCAGAACATCCCCGAAGATCTCACCTGTTTTATTTTGCTAATCCTTGCTCGCAATTCCTTCGCTTTGTCTTTCTCCAGAGGCACCAAGTCCGCTTTCGTGTTCCATGTGCTCGTTTTGGACGCCATGATGATGATGATGGGATTTAATTCTGTCCAAGAGCTCGGCGGAGTTAATGAAGGTAGCCTCTTTTCTTCTTTTACATGTCAAACCGGTTCACATTGTATTTTGTTGGTGTTTTATAAGATTGAAGATGTATATCTTTGAGTGGAAATTTTTATTTTGATACAAATGACTTTATGTGGTTGATAAATTAAAGAAATCCGTTGCTCTAAATATCTTTGTTGTTGTTGTTGTTGTCCTCATTTAACGTCTATTATTTCGCTAGACGTGGTCTCTTGGTGCTGGGTAACACATGGTTCGCTTTTGAGTCAATAGTCTCTCTTGGTATTTAACTCTTGGTTCCTTGTGCTTGAGAGATGTTGGAGGAGTTTCTAGGAGAGTACGTCGAAACGGTGTGTACTCTCAATGTACTGGGAGAAGGCCATGTACATCTGTTTGTTGATTCCTTCTGACAGGTCTTCTCTCATTCCAGCCAGCGTGGTGATGTCGGTGTCTCTGCTGTCCCCTGCTGTGTTGTATGTCTCATAAATGTTCTCCACTTCTAGCAGCATGTGTTGTCTCTCCTTTTCATAGCGAGGGCAGTGGTACAGGAAGTGGTTGGTGGTCTCCACAGCACCGCAGTTTGTGCAGCTAGGTGAGATTTCAGGGTTCATCCAGTTTTGATAGGAGTTAAGTCTGGTGTGGCCGCTCACTAGCTGGTTGATGATGACTTGTGTATTTCTTCTTCCCAGTGTTTGTCCCTTCTTCTTCATGTTGGTGGCAATTTTCTGCATGTGTTCACTTCTTGTGTTCAGCTTGGTAAATATCCGCGGAGTTCTGCAGTGTCTGCCCTGAGTTCGAGAATGGGTGAAGTGTTCTGGGAACGAGTTACCTAGTAACCACAGTGTACACGGTGAACAAGATGGCGAAGTTTGTGATCGCAGGTATGAGTTAGTGCGGAAATAGTATTCATTTCTCTGCCCTACATGTTTATTATCTGTTATATGTACTTTTTCACAAAAGTCCATAGGAGGCTGGTCTCCTATATTCAAGTACCTATTGATTTCACTCATTTTCGAGTCGAAAATCGCTCCTTAATATAACGTTATGATTTTAACATGTCGAAAATAAAGTGCAGCTCTTTACTTCTTCTTCTTTTAATTTATCTATAAATCTCATTTTCCTTCTTTTAAAGGTATTGAGTTCGCGAACATAGAAGCAATACACCTGCTTTAGTTTGTCTTTAGTTTTGCATGAACTTGCAATAAAGTTATTATTATCATTATCGTTGATTGCAGGCCAGGCTGACTGCCCCTACTATGCCAAGGTGGAGTTGTTGGCTGACAGCCTACAGTCAAAGCTCCAAGACTTCCATGTACACAAGATAGTCAAGACTCCAGAGGAATGGAAGGTATGAGAAAAAAACTGTTTTCTGTGCTCTCAAAATGATGGCAATCTATGTTCTTACTACTATTTACAGCATACAGGCTCTTCTTTGATGTCATAATGATTAAACATTATGACTTTAATACATCAGCGACCATGTTGGTGGATTAAGCAATGGCATCTTTATGTGTTAACATGATATAATCCTGGAGTGGATGACGTGAAATGAAGAGCCTGTATATGAAGTGCAGTTTGTATAAATTAATTTTGAGCTTAATACTGTCTTTACTCATCCTGCACTACTGGTGCAATAAGCTAGGGGTAGAGTGTTTGCCTTGCCAGAGGGGTGAGGATTCAAAGCCTTGAAAAACATACTGCTTTCTCTTCGCATATGAGAAAGGGTAGGAAAATCCTACAGATTAATTTTGGACAAATATTGCAATTTGGACGAACACTTCTAACCCATTCACAGCTTATACTTTGTGAAAAGCTTCCATCCCATTGTACGGATGATGATGACCCCTGCGGGGGTGTAACGCGTCGTTGAAAATATAAGTATCTTGAGATTTAAAAACAAAATCTTCAGACTTTTGTAGATAGTAGTCAGTGTGGCCCAATACACAGAAAGGTGTGGGCAGGATTTTAACTTAAGCCTAACGACAGTGCTATTTCCCCAGCCCTGGCTACAACAGCTGTGTGCAGACAATGGCTGGACCCACGGCAGATCTCCCATCATTTGGAGAGAACTGGTGGACCGGGGAGGGAAGGGCCTCCTCATTGGTGGACACAACGACTTCATGGAGTATGCAAGGGTAAGAGCATGAAGACTCGTCTACATGATTATATATACTTGACCTTCAATGCGACAAGATGTGCAAGTAAAGTCTAATGTGCAATACAATGTAATTATTACCAAAACCTAGAAGTGCAATAGTCTATATGAAGTATGCACAAAATCAGCAACTATGTGGAATATCACATATATTGATATGCTAGCAGTTTGTGAATGCAGGATATAGCCACAGCAGACAAAACCTTCAGAAATAGGTAGGTTTTTTTCCCAACTAACTGATAACTTCACCTAAATGGACTTAAAAAAAGTATTTTGGTGGGCTTGCCTGTGTAGCTGTCCCTACAATGCAGTATTGTTACTCATTTTCAGTACTTCCTCCATATGACTGGGAGGGTTGCAAAGCAGCCTGGGTAAGGGGGCAAAGTCTGCTATCTCTGATATGTTTGTCTTATGTTAACTTCACAGTCCTACTATGGCATGACGTCGGGCATGCTGAGTGAGATGATGAAGAACATCGCAGCAGAGAACCTTGCCGTGACGCAGGAGCTACGAGAAGAGGAAGAAACCATCAGGAGACAGAGCAAACCGCTTCACGTCTGCGTCATCAACGCAGCACGATCTCCCGCCTACCACGTACTGCCGTCTCTCGTGAATGGCGAGATACTACGCGAGGAGGAAATAGCCTTGCACTTGCACGATTCAGAAGAGAACTTGGAGAAACTGAAAGGCTTGGAGATGGAGGTTTTTGATCTCTCCTTCCCATTCTTGAAAGAGATATCCGTAACAACCGACCTCCCCACGGCATTCCAGAACGGACACATCGCAATCGTACTGGATGATTTTGACCAAGGTGGAAAGGAAGATGCTATTGGCGATATGGAGACTAAAGTGTCATTCTACAAACGTGTTGCAGAAGCAATCAACCAAACCGCAAGCAAAGACATCCGAGTACTTGTAGCTGGTACAGGGCCCCTGAACTCCTTGGTCAGTATCCTTATTGACCACACCCCCTCCATCCCGAGACAGAACATTGCAGCTGTGGCGCAGGTGAAGGAGAGGCAAGCAAAGTCGCTGCTTGCAAAGCGGCTCACGGTTAATTCTGCAGGAGTTTGCGACGTCATCGTGTGGGGAAACGTCGGAGGCACCACGTACACAGATGTGTCGCGAGCAAGAGTGCATGGCTACGATGGAGCTATCTGGGGACCACCAAGGTAAGACTGGCTCATCAAAGTACTGTAAGTGCATATTCAGTGCTTCTATGTTTGCGAACTGAATACCTCTGCAAACTTTTGTTGTCTCACTGTTTCTAAGTGCTTCATGTATGTACTATGTTATTGTGTGGCATTATGGTGTGTTTGAGGCAACTGTTCAGTCTGTCTGTACTGTAGCAGCCTTTCTGAGTCACAAGTAGGTTCTGACTGGTTGTCCATGAAGGCGTCTGTGTTTCCATTACTTTAGCAGTATGTGACTATACATTAACAGAATGAAACAGGGATGCCATCTTTTGAGAGTATCGATCAAGTACCCTCAAGTACATGTACGTCTTGTGTTATTATCTTCATGATCAGAACAACTTTTACGGACAAGTTTCTTGTTCACTGTGTAAGTAGGATTGCTATCCAGAGAATAATTTGTAAAACTGTTCACACTTCACAGCTACTCCTGTTCAGTATCAGAGATGGTTCACGACAACAAGTGGCTGGAGGGAGAGTTCCTAGAGCAGCTGCAGAGTCGCTCCAACACCATCCAGGATTCCCTGCAGCACTCCGCAGACCTGTCCATGGCTGCTGCCATCTCCAGCACCCTCAGCTACTGGTGGAACGGATCTCCTGAGGGGCAGCTCTTCTCTCTGGCTGTGTGCTCCGAAGGTGAGCCGTCAAAATGTCCAAGAGCTACTTTTAGAGAAGATACTTATTTTAGATGGTGACGGAAAACCAGCAGAGTATGGGAGAGACATCATGTTTTGACATCTGTGATTGACAGATGTCAGTTTGAACTGTGGTTGACAGATATCTAATTTGAGCTGTGATTGACAAACTTCAAGTTTGATCTGTGACTGACAGACATCAAGTGAGATGTGTGATTGACAGATGTCAATTTTCAGCTGTGATTGACAAATTTTCAAGTTAAAGCTGTGACTGACAGATATCAAGTTTGAACTGTGATTGACAGATGTTCCTTATGATTGACAGGTTTCTATAACATCCCAGAGGGTGTGGTCTTCTCCTTTCCCGTCATGTTTCACAAAGGCTCATGGGAGGTGGTACAGGACATTGACATGAACGAGGACATGAGGGTCATGTTGTCCAGTATCACAGCACAGCTTGTGGAGGTGAGTTTTAGTTTTAATATCAGGAAAACCACATACTTCTACAAACTATTACCCGTACATAGTAATCATTCAAACAACTGTTGCACTTTACACTATAGGCCCATCTTACGACCTGCCTACCTCCGTCAAAACTCGGTAACATCCACTATCTTTGGTCAGATACAACTAAAACCCTTCAGTCACTGACAACAGTGGATGCCCTGACTGTTAACAAATTCTAACCAGTTACTTCAGTAACTTTTGCACTACGTAAAATATATCTACCGCTTGGATGTCTGACCTTCATTGACTCTTGATTTGTTCTATAGGAAAAGGATCTCCTCTTACACCCGACCAATGCTAACCATGAGAAGTTGCTTAAGGTGTTCGGCGTGACCACTGACATTTCAACGCCTTCCTCCATCAAACTAGATAAAATCATGGAGGAGACGGAAAAGTCTTCGTCTGAGGACACGCCTGAGGCTGCCGCTGCAGCTGTTAGTACTGGGGATGAGACCGTGCCGAGTTAATTCATATGTAAAGACTATGAAAACAATTCTTTTCTTGTAAAAATATCATGGATTGTGCTTTCTCAATGTAAATATGATTGTAGGGACATCAATGCAAGAGGGCATTTATTTGAACAGGAAATTGAAATAAGTTGCCCACATCTTACAGCAAAGGGGCAGACAACAAGGAAGCAAGAAGGTTATGTTTGAGAAATTTTGTAAATTGTATAAATGAAGACTGGTTAAGCACTTTGCAGCTGCAAGATCTATTTTTGAGTCAATGAGTGAAGTTACAGAGTGTTACATGTACATAATTGATGAAAATATTTCACATGTTCCATTGAGAACAACTTCAAGGCTACTTTTGTAGAATCTTGTATACCAGATCTAGTGGTACAAATGTGGTCATATTGGTACGCACCAACAATTCATCCAGCAATCTTTTTTGTGTGTGCCAGATTTTGTTCTTGAAATAAAATATCACCAAGCTTAACTTTAGTTTATGAAGTTTCCTGAAAACTCCTGAAGTTTGCAGAAAGAGTACTGCACAATGAATTGTTCTCTTGTCATACATGTTATGTAGTGGTAAAGACATACTTGTATTGCTATTGCATACTGTTGGACACAATGACATCAAAACATGACAACTATGTGTATATAAATATATCATAGCACCAGAAACATACAAAGAAACATAAGCCCGTCAGGCATTCTGATTGAAAAAAAAAGTTGAATCTCGACTTTAAAAGTTTGTTAGAGATTACAGATTTCTTGTATCTTGAGTTGATGTGGATTTTGTTAATTAGTAGAACTCAGAAAAAAATCCAAAAAGACAGCTTGGAATGTATCCTATTCTTGCTCCGGTTTGCTCCAACAAATGCTTCCACACATAATAGTACACTGAGATATTTGGCCCTTACCTCCTGTATTAGTTTTAAATAAAAACCATTTGCTGGCATTTCGGAGAAGAAATATTTCTCAGTAACAGTGTCACTTCAGACTTCAAATGTCTGTTGAAAGCCTTTTACCATTATACTGTTATGAGGACGATGTGACAGGGCAAACAGAGCTACAATATGATGGATAACAGGCTATCATCTTGCACCTACCCTGTTGGGTACATCACATAACAAAAAATACTCTGGCTTACTTCACGAAACATTTTACTACAGTACAAGTAACAAATACAGTAACAGCTAAGAGGGTACAGCACATGCACCACTGGAATGACACAGGAGTCATCTAATGACTTTAGGTTGTCTCAGGTTGCCCAGAACTTCAGCTGCACTCACGTAGGCTGTCGCTGGCAAGAGATCATCCCTGTGGTCTGCCAAGTACCTGTAGGCAAAATTCAAGAAGACATTGACACATTGGTTTTATTTAAGATTAAAAAAAAACCCTTAACTGGAAAAACATGATAATGAAGCCTGAGGACCAGGTTTGTGCTTTGGTGCACCAAGTTTTATGGTGTGAATACCCAGACAAATTTTCCTGTGGCATAAGATAGTATCATACATGTAAGCTTGGGAAGGAGTTTAGCCAGCAGAGGAGTTTCATTGGCCACAGCTTCGCTGCTAGCCAAACTCCTTCCCAAGCTTATGATACTATTTCATGCCACAGCAAGATCTGCTTGGAGATTAGTGAATACAGTCATATTCAACTTTTCCTCCCTCCCTCTAGCTTTATGATGTCCTCTTGCGATATTTCTACTTTCAAAAACCAAAGAACCAAGAAATTGAATTGGCATAGCCTAACTGAATGATACGTCATCTGATTTATGGACTCTTTCCAGATATGACAAAGCACATGAAATGTGGTGAAAACACACAAGTTGTTGAAGATAAAGTGCTCATCATCAAACTGAAATTTGCCAACACTTATATTGTAAAACATGAAACTCCAACTGATAAATGACACAAGCATAACATAACAAGGTATGTTTAATATCGAAGACAACTATGAGACTTACTTCAGGAACAGTTGCAAATGGTAACACAATATCTTAGACTTGACTTCAGGTAGGTGCATCTTGCCAAGTAACTCTGGAAGTTTCACTGAAATAAACACATGCACACGTGTCATGAATTAGTGTAACATGCAAACTTTTCAGGTCAACCATAACCCACAACCTCATCAAAAGTTAGTTAAAACCTTTTTGAGTATGTCAGTATATGGGGGCAGTACCCATTTCTTTTTCAATAGCCCATGGGCCACACAGGCCACTACATTAGGAGGCTAATCCACTGGCAGTGGGTGTGTCTAACTCCCATACTCTTTCTCATAAGCAGGCTTTCAGCTAGGATTTTATCATAGGGGTCCAAATTTCTTGTGAGTGGCAGTAAGTAATATAGGCGCGACAATTTTGGGGGGGTCAGGGGGCATCTACCTTCCATGGTGCAGGAGTTTTCAAGAATTTCGAGCTAAAATGTTGCATTCTAAGGTATCATGAGGGCCAAAATTACTGTCAGAGAGGTCAAAATAGAAGACTGTGACCACAAATGACCTAGTGGTATCCTCGGTCAGAGGATCTACTCCCCAGTGTAAGGGCATCTAGTGTGTCCAATTTCTTTCTATTTTAGGAAAAGTGCGTCCAGATGATGCAATGACGCATGCCTTGCTAAGAACCTGCTAATAGGTGCTAGGCAGAAAAGGCAGTAATGTACGTACCATTTTGAAGGTCTTTGGAAATTGAACCCCAGACCTTCCCAATGAGGTATTACAGCCATTGCACCTATAATTCTTGTTACTTACCAAACAACCTCAGGAGATGCTGTGCTCCATAGATTAGCGATGGAGGGTTCTGTCCATCCTGACTGAAATCATCCGGGAGGAGTTTACACATTGCTTCATCCAGCAAAGCCTTATGTTGTACTTTCACCTCTGCCGCGGCAGTGTCTACACTGGAAAGTTTGTCGGAGACGTCCATGGCCATTGCAGGCTCCCCAGGGGGTGGGGGAGGGGCGGGGATGAGGGGTGGCGGGGACGGAGTCTGAGTCTCGGCCTGTCTCACGGCCGCCGGCAGCGGTTGGGCGTGGCTGATGCTGGAATGACGACGCTTACGTTGCGTGGGAGGGAGAGACAAGGCGGGCTCCTGGTCCATGGAAAACCGGCGCGATCGCCGCAGACTCAGGCCGTCTGATTTGGAGGCCAATGCCTGACCTGGACTGAACTTCACGGCAGAATCTCGGAGCGGATACGGTTCGTGGGACTTCTGGGCCTCGTGACAGATGGGGGAACGGCTGGCTGACCGGGTCACTCGTATCTTGGGAGGTGGGGGGGTGGCAGCCTGGTCTGCTCTGTACAACAGCAAAAGACAATCAAGGGTGTTAGTGTTACTACGTACGTTTTTAGCATGGAGCACAATCCTATCCATGATATAAAAAATAAAGATGCGAGAATAGGCCACTGTCCCTGCAAGTTTAATAGCCTGAGGATCAAAATGCTAAGTCCCAATACAACAAATCCTTTTTGTAAGGTAAATCTTACCTGTCTATCATTGTGTGATGAAAAAATTAAGAGAGGTTTGAACATACTCGTAATCTTTAATGACATATATTGAGGGATGAGGTCAGTGTTAGTGTAAGATAGTAGAAAGCTGTATGTACGTACTCAGTCTGTCCCACTGGTGGTGTGAGAGGAATGAAGGTACTGGTGGCCATCTGTGTGTGCTGAACCTCCTCATCCTGGTACAGCAGTGTGAGTGGCAGGATAAAGTCGAACATGATGCGCACGCCGTCCACAACTTCTTTCACCAGATCCACACTGTAGTACAGCAAACACAAAACACACTCTTTATCATGCTTAAGGTAAACCCGCCTGTCACACATAGCCAACCATAGCCTCCCGCCCTTATCCAGAACATGGTTGGGAATTTATTTGTAATTTGAAAATACAAATCACCCCTTCCACATTTGTGGAAAGAGTGATGTGCTGGAACTACCTACTCTCAGATCTAATTCTGTAAATATCAATGCCATTCTGGCTGCCTTCCCTATATGTCTGCAACGTTGGTATATCAATAAATAATTGAAAAAATGGAATCGAAAGAATTGTGGTTTGAAGTTAGCTGGCGAGGTTGCCTTCTAGTCTAAAAGCCATCTGTGCCAGTTGACTATAAATTTACTCAGGACAGTAAATCTTCCTAACCATATCCATTATAATTTTGGACCAAAAGGTTCAACCTTAGCTAGGAGTAGGATAAACAGCAAGGGAGTTCCCTACTTGCGTTCTGGAGGCGGTACCCTGGTGGAGTGGACGTTGGAAGGCGTGGGAAACTTGGCCGCGAAGGGCTGGGCAGCTCTGGACAGCTGGTGGTGGAGTCTGTCCGACACGGACGTTCCCTTCGCAGCAAAGAACCGCAGATAGTTCTCCAGGATTGTGATCACGTTGGGCTGGCAGGGTAACTGGACCAACTACAGGAACATGAACAATTACACCACTATTGTGTGAATCTCATTATGCTAGATTATACATCCTCTCATGTAAGGCCCACTGCTTGTATATGTCAGTCAAGCAACAGCAATTTACATTTCAATTTCTTTTATTTTACCAGGTTAAAAACCACACTCAGACTCTGACATACTGGGCTGAAATCTGTCCTTCTAGCTCTATTTACACTGGCCAATTGTCACCAGCCAATCATGTCTCTACCTATGATCAAGAAGCGAGTTGATTGGCCAGTAACTTTCCCTGCAACAACTGGAGGGGGAATATATGATGGCCCCATGCAAAAGCAGCCAAAGGACTGATCATAGGATGTTACGCAAGGGCCCTTGCTTGACACTTGTAAATAAGTAACAGGCCTGGTGTGTGATAGGATGAGATTACAATAATAGCAAAACAGTTACAGCAAACGTACGTTACAACCCATACTTTTACATACATTGTATATTGTTTTTCTTTTCCTAAAATTTAGCTACCACAATTCATTTTTGAGAAATATTACATACTTGTACTAGTAATAGTAAGGATTTTACTAATAGACTTCAGGGCTAGTACAGCACTGTATCATTGTTGAATGGTGAAAAGACATCAATCAGAAAGTTTCAAAATATTCTAGTAACTGGAAGAAGTATAGTACCTTTCCTCTCTTGCATATCATGATGTGATCTTCCTCAAGCCTGTCCTTCAGCACAACAGGAATGTCCACAGGAATTTCTGTAGGCTCTTCCTCAGACTCTGCAGTGCTGGGCTACAGGAAGGGTAGAGATGTGAAATTCTTTCTTATTCTGTGCATTCCTTTTACAGTACTTGTTTTAAGTTCACAGTTGAATCAAGGAGATTTTATCAAAAAAGCTCCTTGGTTGAATCCATTCTGTAATGCTGTTACAATACTTCAGAAAGGCAAAGATCCCAGTGTCAGGAATTTAGGCAGGGTGAACAGCAAAAACCACAAGAGTAAAAACTCTACTCTGTGAACAGTTCAAGATTTCATTAGCATCATTTCAAGATATACAGTATCATACAAAACCATTTCTTACAAGCAATGTAGATATTCAGAATCTTCATAATCTTTCTTTCTATGAACTACATTTTACTACTCTTAAGCCAAAACTTTTCAATTCTACTGCTATAGTCACTTTTCAGTAAAACCCACCACTGACTTGGCCTTGTTTTATAGTAATGGTGATATAGGGTTGCATTCTTGGCCAGAGGAAACGAAGACAGAAATGAGAAGGACGTCTTACCCCTTCTACATCAGACAGATCCTTTTCTGAGGCTGTTGTGAAGGACTCTGATGTTGTACTGGTGTTGTCTGGAAGAACCTGGGAGGCTGAAACACAGAAGATCACACAGTCAAGCTGGAATCTATGCTTTCTTAACTGTGCAATAATCAATAGAATTTCATTTTATGAGACCAAAAATCAAAACTAATGAAATAGAGATGGGTTAAAATGACACAGAATAGGACATCTTCTCTTGATTTCTCTTCCTCACTTGTTCGAGATCACAGAATGTTTTTTTTCTTATCCAAAACACTGTGTTATGCTAAAACACATTTCCCACCCTGTTCCGGGCCGGGCTGTTTGCAAAACCAAAAAACTAAATTTAATAAAATGTTTATTTACATAGACTTTTACTCTTCAATTGCCAAAACTACCTGGCCAGGCCAGATTGGAAATGTTGGCAAAATCAGTTAGCATTAACATTTATGAGCAGTCCTAAAGTTTTCTTTTCCCCTCAACTCACAGCCAGCTGATCTCCTCTTTGCCTGACGGATCTTCTCTCTCCTCCTCTGCTCTTCTTCCTGCTCAATTTCCCGCAAAACTTCCGTCTCCACGCCTGGAAGACGGCAGCGCTTACCCTGCTTTGCTCTTTTTGCCTTCTTTCTGTAAGGAAGAAACGATACAAATGTATTTCAAGCTATGCAGGCAACAAGTCGGTAATAAATTCTACTAGTGGCAGTTTACTCTAAAATTACTTTGTATACAGTAATCTACCAATAAAATATACTATATGTTTGATGTCATGAAAATCACTGGTGGTCTATTAGTGAATTATCAGCACCCACTTAAAGCCCTTCTTTCATTGAAAAAAACATCTTTTTGGTTAGAATTAAATTAAGACTCTATCAACAAGCAAAGGCGTGATCCTGGAGAAGGCGACAGTGGTACATGTAGTTGAAAATTTGATCCATGTATCATCAACCTTTGTGTTGGAAGAAAGTATTCTACTATGATAACTACCAACAAAGATGAGCTTCAATGCTAAGCAAAGGCATGGTCATCCCTCATGACTCTGAAGAAGGTGATTGAGGAGAATGTTTGTCTACAGAATTATGAGTTTTGTTCTCTGTAATGCCTGATGGGGACTTGTTGAGAAACCTGCATCACTTTACAGAGGATGAACTGAACTGAACTTCATCAAGACATAAAACCCACACAGTGACACAGGCTTTTATGTGTATCAGACTCACATTTTTGCCAGCGCCTCCTTGGCAAGCTGCTTCTGTAGGACTCTGTTCTCTTCACTGTCCTTCACCACATGGTCTTCTGTGGCCCAGCGGTCCCAGCTAGTCAGCAAAAAAACACAAATGAAATATGGCAAGATGATAAGGACAATGACTATAATACTTCATAAATTGCCCGATAGGATAAGTGAATTTTAGAAAACCTATTATACCTACATCTAAATGGGTCAACCTGTATAAAACTATAAAGAAAGTGCTGGAGGTTGGTCTTAAGGACCACGACCTGCTGGCCGCCATGCAGGACAGAGATGTCTGGGACAGCATTATTTGTGTCACCTCGTACATGCGAGGATAAACTGAACTGAACTGGTTTGCAGTCTACACTGACCTGCTGTTCCAGCCCTTGAAGTGAATGAGGTACTCTGGAACCTTCCGATTTTTCTCATCTCTGGTTACATCAGCTTCAATGATCTGAAATTCAGGAACAGATGAAAAATAGCTACATAATAGTCAATTGACTTCTAAACATGTTCCAGAGGTACACTTCAGTGTTGCATGCAATAATGTATCCTCCAAATAAGCACAGACTTCACATGTCTATGGCCGATCGCCATTTAGTGTTTTTAATGGGACTTTCTTGTATGTATGACCAAATAGAGTATACGTCCAAGAGAAGCAGTGCTTGACAATCTCCCCTGGCATTAGAGAACCTGTCCCATGTTTAAAATTGTGAATCTGGAGTCTCCTCAGAAATACAGTACAAATGTATATGTCAGCATTCCTAGTACAGCATCTCAATCAAGTACCTATGAACAGACTGCATACACATTGTAGACCCCCCCCCCCCCAATCTTTTCGCAACAACACCCCCCCCCCCCCCCACCCTAGCTTTACATTCACTCACGTGGGAGCTATTTAAGAAATTCATATTTAAAATTATTCAGGCAAGTTTGGTCATTTTAAACAGAATAAAAAAGGCCCGATAGATACTAGGCAACACCCTATATACATCATAAGATGACTACGTCTATACGCATATGTACACTCAGAATATTATCAATGAAAATCTATGACTAATGTTAGAAATATTGTTTATCTTTCGATGATTGTTTGGTGAGTGGGAGTGTGGGGGAGGGGGGCAGGGAAACACAGACGCCTCACCTTCGCATCATACAGAACTCTGGCTTTTGTAGGATCTGGTTCAAAACACAAAATCCTCTCACCGACCCTGTAATTAAATGTTACACCGCCACGGGAGCCTGACATGGCTCTCCTTCTGTTGTTGTTTTGAGTCCAGGAACGCGCTTCTTTATTTGTGCAGAGAGAAACAGCTGCGATTCACTCACTCTTTGAAGTTTGATTGGGCTCACAGTAAAGCTAGCCGCGTTTTCAGGAAAACCATTCGCATCAAATTTGGGCTCCATTCCCGAAAGTATTTTGGACAAATACTACACTAACTGACTTATGTATTTCATATAAAATATAATAATATCTTTATGCATTGGAAATTAATGACAAATATGACTGTTAAAGAGCAAAAAGTCATTATAGAAACTCCGCGGATAATACTTCTTGGCTCTACAGAGTAAATGCAAATGGCCATCTGGAGATTGAGGAGAAGTACGCATGCGTGTGACGTCAACGTTCTAATAATAGTCACAGGAAACCGCTACAAGAAAGAAAGTGGCTGAAATCTGGCGCAAGTAGAGGCTCGGAACATGATGGTATGTCTCTTTTTAATACATTTTCACACATCATAACGTTTTTTCTTTCCCATCCCAAGGTTGACAAAGGCTTAGGTTGAAGAGATACCGAATTTTGCTGTCGATTTGAAATTTTGGGACGCCGAGATCTCGCTTAGCCGGCCGGCGGTTAGATTTCTGGGAGAGTGGGGAGGGCGATGATCGTGGAATCGGATCATACATCCGTACTTCAAACAACATCCTTCTGGGTGACTAAAAGGCTGGACGTGGTTCTATTCTCCATCTTCTTGACAAACTGTTATGTCTAACACTTTACGCTGGATCCATTCTGTGGGTTTGGAAGAGAACGTATAACCTGATCATTCGGACTGGAAAGCAAACAAAAGTGTAAACACAGCAAGAGGTCGCGCGCGATTGTGACTTATGCCATGTAAGTAACATTCTTTTACAATCTGTACCGTCTTGTACACAGAAGACAGTGATCTTTTCCGTTTGTTCTGGTACTCAATAAGCCCGTGGTGCGATATACTTTTCAGAGCTAACTGTAGCGTGTAGGGTTTCATTTGAAAAATTTGTAACGGACGTTATAAAGTGAAAGTGACTAGATGCAAATATGCATAGCGAGCCACACTGTTTGATTGTACATACTAGTAGTACTGCCTAGTCTGCTACGGGGGAGGGGGGCTTTTTTGCCCAAGTCTATCCATGACACAACTCCTAAAAGCTGGTTTTTAACAGCTTCAATTCTTGAACTGTCCTGGGAAAGAAATTGGCCAGTGTTTTGCACCTGTAAGGTGTTAAGATGTAGGGGGGTGTCCTGTGATGTGAGCGTGTGTAATTTTGTAATTACGGGGATAGGCCCATTTCCGAATGATGTCATTCCTCGCCTAGCTGGTTCCAAACCACCGTCTTTCCAATTTAGGTTCCTTTGGGCGTAAAATTGCCTCCGTCATTAAGAAACAGACTTTTATGCATTGTCCGTCTCTCACAAGTGATCATCCCCTTTTTGTATTACTGCCCGGTATCAGTTCTGTCCCAAGTTTTACATTCAACATTCTGGCTCAGGTTTTGTACCCCTTTGCCAACAACGTCATAGAGTTAATTGACTGTAATTAATGTGGGTTGACCCGGTCGTGTTCAGACAACAGGGTATTTAAATAGATAAAATTTTGTCAAAAAAAACGTGAACAAAATGGCTGCTATAATGAGAACAACTTGTGGAATACTATAGAATGATATCTTAAGTCTGAATTGATATAACAGTATAACCACAGTTCTAACATAACATACCAGCCTCGCAACATGATTTTTTTAAAGGAAATGGGAACTCGTTGGCGTTCTTGTACATGCTTATATCATAATCTATGAAAGACAGCTTGTTTAAATTAAGTTATACCCTACCGTAGTCAAGAACTAGTCATATCATAGTCATATCATGATGTATTCAGGTACAATTGAAATCTTAAACCTACTCACCGTGGTAGTTTGTAAATTGTATACTACAGTATAGGTACTGTAAATTATGAAGTGTTTCCAGTGGTTTCATTTTCATAGTTTTTGTGACAACCTCTACAAAGCAAATTCATGCCACTTAGTACAAATATATTTTTTTATATTGTTTCAACCACAAACTCAAAACACAGTCACTGAGTGTAAACCTCCTTTTGCCTTATACTGCAAAGTCAGGTCTCAGCAAAATTAGATGGATTTTCAGTAGCAAGGAGCAACACCAGATGAGCTTCTGTGTTGCGTGTTCTGTTTTCCAGACATCTGACCAAGTTGAACCCAACTGCCTTTATTCTGGGTCTAGTTTGCCTTCCTGTTGTTTGTTGGTATTGTCTCCTCTTTCTGCACTTAGTAGCAGGTCACTTGCATCTGTGTTTACTTCGGCTGGCTTCTTTGTAGTTCTCTTTTTCCTGTTCTTTGTACTGTTGCCCTTTTCACCTTTAACTAGTACCCTATTTGTGCCCACATGTCTCAACTTAATACATTTATATTGCTTAATGAAGACCTTAATCTCGGTAAACTGCATGCTGGTAGTCGAGGGCATCAGTGGTTAATACAGCCGCAACAGACAGACTTTGAACCACTGTTGTCAGTGAGACTGTGCTGCTCACGAATCCTGCACCTGTTGAGGTCAGAGTTAGAGGTCCCATACACAGTGTCACAGGAGGCCAGGGGAGGGTGCATTGTTTCAAGGGTCATATGATAGTGTGTGACAGGTTTGTTACCCACCCTTTATAAAAGCTATTGGCCAGAGAAGTGCAAAACTTTAACACTTTAACAAATTTGGTGTTATAATGAGTTATTGAGAAAATTCAATGTTCATGTTGGCCAAGTATAGGTACATTTTCTATTACTGATGAAAAACAGTGGATGCTGTTTGAAAAGTCTAATAAATTATATGCTTATTATATAACTTATATCCAGCAGTAAAGACTGATTTTAATACATACATTTGTATGTAGTATCATTCCTATTACAGAAAAACTGCTCCTCTAAAATTATCTAATTTACTAAAACACCATATTTTAGGGTTGTTCACTAGATTACCCTTAAATTTGGTTCTATCCACATGTGGTACCTATGATCTGGGTCTTCACAGACAATTCTTCAAAATTACCAGCTAAAATGCATGGCAACCTGCAATTTAGCAAGTAAGGGACCATTTTGTTGCCTTCTGGTATTTGATCGTTATTTTTGATGGATGGAGCAAAGTGAGTTTGCACACTGATGAAATCCAAAGGTTGTTTGCTTCAGACGTGAAGGTTAATCGATACAGGCATGCTATTTTTGTAGTGAGATCGTTACACCTTCAACCCAATTGTTAACAATATCTGTTTGCCTGTCTCATTGATTTTTAGTTTCTTATTAGGTCTGATATAAGGCAGAACTCAAAATTCAATATTTTGGAAATCTAAGTATGTAAGCAAAGCCATTTCCATTTCTTCATCATAGCTTAAATCTGATATTGTATAACTAACTTCAAAATTTCTTAACACGTAATACAACATAGGATATATAATTTTTTCTGATGCCGGTTTAAGTTACAGCACATACCTAAGCCTGCACAAATATCTACTAGTAGGTGCGCCTATAGTCTGAAGGCATTCAGCATAATTTACGCACCCAGTATTTCACATCCTGAAAAGAAGGGTCCGCAATTTTACTTGCAGTCAGGGTTCAGCAAGAACAGAAGGTTTGTTAATCCATATCTTATCAGCCAATGCAAATATTGACATGAGAAGCTACTGTTAGTGTGATAAGTGTTGATCAGAGTCCTAGAAACATGACAGTCTGTGGCTGGATTGCAAATACAACAGTGAGGTTTTCTGATGCTTCTTTAGTAACAGTTTATGTAAACCACAGGTATAACTGTATGATATTTCAAATTGATTTGAAACATTGAAATTGGAAGATACCAAATTTTTATCCACAAAGCTAACTGATGTGAAGTAGTGTCTGATTGTTTCATTACTGTACAATCTAGTTTGACCCTGTGTGTTTGAAGTGGGGTGTAGGAATTCTTCTGCCAAACAAGGCCTTTAGACTCATTGTATGGGGGCAAGTCTAGCCAAAGTGTCTTTTATGTAGTATATACAACAAGGGCTTCAAGTGCAATTTGCAGTATTAGGCAGGATGTCCAAATATGGGCATCTGATTACTCTCAAAGCAGAGGTTGTAGGGAGAGATCCTTAACTTGTTCTAATTGGTATTGTCAAGGGATGGGCTGTCCTCCTTTAAACTCTGCTTTGAGAGTTGATTCACAGATCATTAGTCAGGAACAGGTGCCAGGTAATAATCCCTCCAACATCTACATGGATAGTCTTGGGATTTATGTCAGAAAACTGGTCCTATTAGAAGAAGGTAACAATCTCTTCCTCTTACCTCTCATCTTAGTCTCTAGACTGACTATGCTGGCTTTTATAGGGAGAATAATTTACCAGGCAGGCCTCAAACTTAACGTTTTTCCCTACTGTCCCGCATTGTCCCAAAAATAAATTTCAACTGTCCCGAAGTGAGGATGGACTGTCCCAACCCTATTTTCAGAAATTATGTATTACAACAACTGTAAGTCAGAGTACGCACGCCTGACAACCGCGGGGCAGGCTTTTAGCTAGGAATTTTTTTAGGGTGTATATCTGTAATGTGTTGTACTTTCCGCACTGCGCGGCGCGAGCATTGTAGGGGGGTCCGGGGGTATCTTCCCCCGGAAAATTTTGAAATTTAAAGCCTCTGAAATGCTATTTCCTGCATTTTGAAGTAGAATATAGCAAAATTTTTGTCTTTGCTGCAAAACTACTTTTGTCCTGAGAATGGGAGGTATGTGTTCTTGATTTGAGGTGGGTATGGCTTAAAGAATACGTGAGGTAATTTTCAAGTAATATAACACTGATTCCTTACAATATAATGTTTCATGAGTTAATACATACAATCAGGGAGAGTAAATTAACATTACAGCTAAAGGTGAAACTTGACTGTTACATATATAACAACAGCAAGCTAAAGAAGTCTACAAGAAAATCTGCAAACCAACAGAGGAGAAAGTGTAGCCAGGACTGCCAGGTACATCTTATATTTCTTTTGTGTATCTACTCTGTTAAGAACATAGCTGAAAATAAATGCACTGAAAAGTTACTTGTAGCCTGTAACATCACCGTTGTAACTTGAAAAATGTGTACAAACATTTAATTCATTGAAAATATATAGCAGAAAAGATGTGTTCCAAGGGCAAATTAAGCGAAATTTTCTCAACAAACAACATCCATTTATCAATATTTTAAAAATAAAGACTGCAACAAAAGTAATATCTCAAGTTACCGTGAAAAAATCGCGACCTCCGTTCAACATTTTCTACGAATTCAGTGCCGACACCGCCCCCCTCCCCAGTATGTCATCGTCACATTAGCTGTTATTTTTCCCACATTCCGCCGACAAACAAGCAAAAAAAACCTCCAAAAAAATCCTATACATGTACTTATCACCAATGACTTCAGGCATTCGACGAGTTTTCGTAAACAAATCAAAGTTTTTACGCTTCCCTGCGTGATTTTTCCCGCGGTGATATCAGATATTCCACCAATAATGGCGCCTGGGCGCGCTACGTCACGCCGAAATGGCCAATGGGGTGTGACTCTCGCGATTCGCGAGATGTGAGTGAGTGCGAGATTGCGCGAGACTTGAGGTAGAATCACCCAAAATGGCGGCTCGGTGCGCCGGAATCGGCGAATTTGAACTTCGAGCGAAGTTTCCGGGGGAAAATAAGGGCGTACCAAAGGCGTATATCCAAAAAACAGGGCGTACATTTTGCGATTTTTTTAGCGAAGGCCGTACATTGTACGGCTGTACGCATTGCTAGCTAAAAGCCTGCCGCGGGGAGATCGGACATTCTGATGTTGATTCGTTTTCCTATTGTCCCAAAAGTGTCCCAAAAAGATTTTTCAGTTGTCCCGGCCTAAATTTTAGTGGTCTCGGGACATAGTTAACTTCGAGCCCTGCCAGGGGAGTTTTGCTACCAGAGGGTTTGGCCGGCCGCGAATGCTAACCTTAGCGCCGACTGACTCCCCTGACCTATTTCCCAATTTTTTTTCTGAATTCTACGATCTCCGTATCCCCGTAGGAAGGCCTGGTGGAGGCTATTCGCATCCTCCCATCTAATAATAATATATCATGAGGATGCACTGTCATGATTTGAGCAAACATTGACTCTTGTATACAATATAATGTGATAAGCATGTCATATTGTATTGTGCTGATTGCTGAAAACAGGGAATGAAAAATTTGGTTCAACTGGCTTCTAGAATTATGAAATCATCATGATTCTAAATTTCATATGCAGGCAGCAGTGCCAGAATCCCTGTTGGACTTATGAGCAGCAAATAGACAATGTTCATGATCTATTGACTGTCATGACAGGACCCATCACTCATCCAATTTGTCTGTAACATTAAAATTCACCTTCAGCTTTCCATATTATAAGCCTTATGTCCTGTAACAGAAGTGTATTTTCACCAAGGACATTTGAGTTCTGGCGTGCATTACCAAAGGGTGCTTCAATCCATCAATACCAGTGCAGTGATAATGTTACAGATATAAAAGTATGATACAATGTATCATTTAAGAAAGAGAACATGTTGTCCTTCACTGTGACCTTTATTTCAACCTCGAGTCTATAAATCGGAGTTAGAGATTTCGAAATCGTTGAAATTTGCTGGCAGGCTGAAAATTACTAAGCACTGGCAGTATCTGAAGCCGTGTCAGATGTTCTTGTATTGCCAGTACATCATGATAAAACAGGGTATCATGTGCTCGGTAAAGTGATTGCGTTTCAAGATGACTGATGACTGCAAGTGGCTACCACATGTAGCTCTCTTGCAACCTGAATTTTTTACCGGCGGGTTTCCCAGCATCAGTAGGATATTGCCACTACTGTAGTATTAAATCTCACAGTGATAGATGTTTAACCCTAGCCTGGTATCCAGTCGTAATATGTATAGCTCCCGAGTCTCTTCTCTCCTCTTCGCAATTATTATGTGATTGCGAAGAGGAGAGACTCAGGAGCTATATTATGGCTGGATACCAGGCTAGTTTAACCCACTCCCTTGAAATCTAAGTTTTTAACAGTCAAATCTGATATGTGAAAAAATATAATCCATATAGTGTATACCATGTGAAAAGTAATCGGGATTGTTGGCGCATCTGCACAGCTCTTAATAACAGGATTTGGGCGTAATTTTATGCCGATCCTCTACAGGTTTTCCCCAGGGAGCTATCACGCTGCCTTCTTCCAAATTGAAAAATTAGCCACATGGCCCTCACAGCTCTTCATATGACTCATGCGAGCAGTGACAACTGCATGGGCTGATTGTACCATATGCCAGTCTGTCATACAAAACCGGCCATTTTGAGTAGAGGTCAGGCATACTTACAGTATAGCTATATATCATGCATGCAGATTTACACTTTCTATATTCAAAATTATCAAGCTTTTCAGGTCAATTTTTGTTGTTTGTTTGAAAATACAATATTGTAACACTATTCTCTAACATGCAACTATCGTTCCCATTTTAGAAAATTGCTGGCAGACCCAGTTCTTGCAATTGCATGATGTTGATAGCTTGGGTTACTAGTCCAGTCTGCCCATGATTACAGTAATAAAGAGGCTGCATAATTCCACCTCTTACTGTTAATTTAGCCATTCTGTCTTTGTGTTCCCCTCTCTGGTGTATACTTGCAATCAGAACAGCGCGATACGTCAACCAGTGTTCCTCGGCCTGAATCGATATTCATTAATAAAACATTTTACTTGAGTCTGCTCCGGTGGTGGCTCCGACTGTTTCAAGCCGGCATTAGCATGCAAGGCACGGGCGCCATTATGCGAGATGAAATGGATTGTGGGCCCTTTGGGAGGATATGTCAGCTCCGTGGCACAGATAGAAGGCGAGCAAATGCAGGTAACATCGTTGAACCTCCAAGTCTTCCTGCCGATTCAAAAATCACTGATTTCGTTGCCCTTTTCATAGAAAAGTACAACGTTTGGCAAGAGCTTGAGCGTTCTTTCGTAACCGTCTACATGGCGCTGGCAAGCGATCCATCTTGGTGATCTTCGATGCAGCCATTACCCCAGCATAAATTTCATACGCAGGCACCGTCGGAGGCCCGGTTGGAAGGTATTTTGTTATTTGATCTTGCGTCAAATTGAACACCCTTATATCATATAGTGAAAATGGGGTGGTCTCAATCCTACCTGTCAGAAACATCTCTTTTGGAAATTAAGATTCCCTCTCCTATTTATTTGTTTGTTTCAGCGACAGACAAATAAAATGGGATTGTTGGTGTACCGCCCACCCTTGCCTGGGCCTAAGGGACTAGTTATTTTCCATAGTCGAGTTGTTTACACTAAAGAGGCGTGGCAGGGAGCGGGTTATGGTAAAATGTAGAATACAAATTTGGCTGGGAATATCGTTCTTGTTATGTCATCATAATTCATATTGTCATATTGTAACTGTAAGGAAGCCATATGCAGCCTGAAAAATTGTGCTATGACAACTTGATAAATTACTCACCATACCTGGATATTTGATATTCTTTCTCAGAATAATTACCAAAGTCATGATTTGTTTGAATAATAGATGACCTAATGACATTGCCCATGCCCTCAATGTATTATGACCACTGTGTGTTTCAACTGAGGTTGATCATGTGATAACTGCAATCCTTTGATATCCTTCTGTCCAAGGTACTGTGGTATATAAAATATGTTAACAAAGTGTTTGGGATAGGTTTATGTAGTAGTAAAAATTGATGTACCATAGTTAATACAATCAAATTTAGTCATCACTAATGAAATTTTGATGCTTTGTTGTTGCTTTTATTAAATGGGTCCAGGGGTGACCAGAAATGACAGTGGAGTAATTGAAAAAAATTAGTATAGAATTTCCCAGGAAAATTTTTGAAAACAACAACAAATGTTTCTTGTTTTTTTGTGTGTAAAAATGCCCTGCGAATCCTCCAGCCTAAAATTAAATCAACATTTTGTAGGAATTGCCCTCCCTTCTATTTCATACATGTACGTTTTGTAGTAGCAGGGTTTTAAGTAGGCGTTGGTATGCGATAGATATGTTTGCCTGGTACATTGTGCTCAATGATTGGCTTGTTTGTTTTTGGGCCTCCATCAACAAAGGAAGGACAAACACTGAACTTGGATCGCCTTGTGCAATGTAACAGTTTCCCATTGGTGCCCAGCAGCCCTGATATGTGCAGACAATTTTCTCAAGTTAAAGATTACTAGTAGCGCACCATTTTGAAGCTCAATTTCAATGTCTGCATTTCTAATTTTCTAGCAGGCAAGTGGTGTTAGCTTCTTCACAGTCATACGGATTATAATATTATTATTATCGAGATGTGGATTATAAGAAGATGAAATTCTAGTACTATGTTATAGGTTGTCTCCAGCTTGAATTTTTTTTGCTCTATTATTGTCCGGGAGGCCAATTTGTTCATATTTGTTGTTTAATCTGTCATTTTAAGCTTGAATTTAGTATAATAATATGATTTTCATCAATGGCAATTTTATGTCCTTTTTGGACGCTTGGGTAAATTATTTTCCATACCTTGCATGCAAAGAAAGCCTATAGATAGCCTTGTCCTTATGGCTTAATTTCATGATTCAGTGAGAGATTTTAATCATCCTTGTGCACCAGTATGTTGAAAAACAGTACATGCTTTTCCACTGGCTTGTTGTCTGTGAGGACTCTAAACCTGAGTTTAAATGTTTGCATGCTACAGGCAAGTAGAGTAGACAACCTACAAATTTTTAACATATTCACTGCTGCAATGCTGATTTAGCAAGCAGTATAGAGTCTGACTGGAGCCCTTGGCAGCCACATTTTAGTTGCAGGTTACATTCCGCCTTCATGGGGAGCCGCCAATGTCAGACCTCTACATGAAGAACCCATCTGATACTCATAGATAGTGAGATAAGAGTAGGGTTAACTGTATGCTACAGCCAGGAGGTCCTCTTTTCAACCTCCTTGGCTACAGAATTACTCAGTAAATTCATTTATTGGGTTGGGGGGGGGGAGGGGTGATCATGATGAAAGGGAAAAGCAGGTTTTTGTAATGTTTTAGCTTATGCGGTTGAAACAATTTTTTATAGTACAGTAGTAATACATTGGAGATTTGCGGTAGAAAGGTGACCACAAAAATAAAACCACTGCAAACATTTCAAGATCTCTAAAGACTCTAATTCATTCCTCCGTCAAGGGCTTTGGTCCTCAGAACCTGTATATGGTGGAGCCTCAGGCATAAAACCTACATGTATGCATTCTGATCATGAAAAACCTAACATACATTTACTCATAGATAAGAAAGGGGGAGATGCAGTAATACTAAATATGCTCGTGATGAAGCTGGGTGCAATATCACTACATTTTTACATTACCTTATCGACCTGAAGTCTGGATCAGGCTAGCACATATTTCCCTCCATAAAGCCCTGTCTGCTTTTTCTATGTTCTCAAAATCAATACCAGAGCCTCTGGTTAAAGATAAAATGTCACTACAGTATATACCTTATACTTGACCTCTGTGCTTTAATATAAGACTGGTGTGACTTAGAAGCTCTGTACGGATTGGGTGCTAGAGGATAGCACATTCTGCCAATCAGTCCTAGTGTATTGAACTTTTCCATATTCAATGCTTATTCTTGCTGTTCCCTAAATTAAAGAAATTGATCTACAACCATGCACAATAGTATTAACTTATTAAGGACAAAATGTTTTCCTTTTGTTAAAAATCCTTTGACATCTTAAATTTCGTTGGTATTGACATGAAATGAGAGGGCAAAAAAAGAGTGCACTGAATATGTAAAAGTGAGTAGGGTGTGTTTTCTAGACTGCAGGGATTTTTTATTAATCATAAATTTGTCCTTTCCACAGGGGAAGTGGAGATTATTGTGATTTGCAGTTGAGAAGACACCTTTGAAGTAGCAGCAGCGCAGTCGGGGTAAGTTGTTTAGCTGTCTTTATTTGGAGCCATTTTCTGTTTCAAAAAAGTCTAAAATCTTTGCTCATATTCATACCGTTTCACACATTTTAAAGATGTATTAAAGTGAAATGCGTTTTCTTTACATAAACAGACCTGTCTACCTTCCAGCAGAAAATCTACCTTTAGTGTTTTTTGCATAAAAGATATTCTCAAAATGTGAAATAAACATACATTTACATATGTATCACTTGCAATCTTACAGGTTTCAAGTGATTTTGACTGGTCAATGTGGGTTGTTTAATTACTGTGAATTGGTTAAGTTTGTAGGGACTTGATTTTGAGATGGGAAGCAAAGGGAGTTTTTTGATCATCGCAAAATCTGTGCAAGTAAAACCACCATGAATATTTACAGTATAGAACAGGTGACATTTCGACACAGTTGGAATGATGACAAATCACAAAGCTGCAGACTATATATATTTTGAGCGCAAGCTTGTTACGTCAATGGATAGGTCACTGCACTGCCAGGTATTGGAGATATTCACTGATCTGATAGCGCAGATGTATAGCTATACATGTACATGTGTATGCTGTACTTTAACTAAGCCCTGGGCATCCAAACCAGCAGGTATACAAATGTAATCCTGAATGTAGTTGAATATTGTATGTAACCTTGCAGTCATCAATTTCGTAACTTCCAGACCTACGTATGTGTGTTCTACCGTTTCTTATATGTGTCAAAGAAGGTTAGACATCCAGGTAATAAGATATGCCAAAAAGCAGTTACTCAAGCAACTGGATATGATTTTGGAAACGGTCAGACATTTTAACAAGCATCCATTAGCTTTAGAGTGTCACCGACGAAAACTAGACGGATGCTAGTTGAAACGTCTGACCGTTTTCAAAACCATATCCAGTTGCTTGAGTAACTGCTTTTTGGCATCCGTTTTTTATATGATTTCAGAATTAGATAGATCAAAGTAAAGTACTAGGCTGTACTGTAGAATAATAAGAGACTAAAAGTAATTTGAATGCATGAAAGAGCCTCGGGGCTCACGTAAAAAGAGCAATTGGGTCAAGATGTAGTCTAAATGCTCTTTCAGTCCAGACGTACTGGCCCAAATTGCCGTAATTTAGGCCAGTGTAAAAGGATTGAGTGAAGATGCAAATTGCAGGTTTAGGCCTCACCATCTAATTCCCTGGTTCTCGGACAATTTTCTATAATACTAGTAGTCTAGCAAGAGGGTGTTATGAAATAGGGGCTATGAGTGTGAGGAAAACTTGTATCTGATTCTGTTCACTTCCAGAAATTGTGCACACCAAGGTTCAAACTTCACCCTCCTCATATTGATTTCCAATGTAGCGCTATTTTTTGATATTGATCCAGAACCAAGAATTGGTGTGGCCTTACAAATTTTGTAAGCGTAATTTTAAGTTTTGAACTATTAAAGCCTTGATATTACAGGGTTCAAAAAGACGTTATCTACCCTAGATCTAGTATTGACTACTGAAAACTCTCTCTCATACTTAGTATTCTATGTTCAAAACAGGCATGTATCTAACTGGCAAGAAGCTTAATTGAGGTTTTGGTAGTTCCTGGCAAAGAACGTTACATATAAGAGTAATGAGGATGCATAATGTTAATTGGTTTTGTGTTCAGATGTCTGGAAAAAGCTTGTGTAGGATAAGTGACATCTCTGCATGGTGTAATACTGTCAGTTTGAAACAATTGTGACCTGAAAACTTACATTTCAAATCTGTTTTATTTCAATATTTCTGTGTAGACTAGGCTCCAGATGAGCCCGACTGCATTGGGCTGGAGAATAATGTTACGTTTATGAAGCTGAAATAGTTTATGTAGCTGAAATGTTTTTTTCCTACAAGACACTTATGACTACTAGAGATTTCTGTGAGTTTCAAACAATCTCTAGAAACAATAGATTGTGTCCTAATAACCAAAGAAAACTCACATTTCGAACCTGTTTTTATTCTTTTGCAGACTAATATCAAGATGGAGGAGCCTGCACCAAACCTACCCATGACTTCTCCAGGGCGGCCAACAGAATTCATTCAAACCACGCCCAGAAGATCGTCCAAAAGTCCCGACCGTATACGAAACATTAGCGTGAATTATAAAGAAATGCATACGATCGAGGCGGAGGACCTACCCCAAAATGTACGGAAAGCCTCCGAGGCTTACGAAAATAAAGTGGCTGATGAGTCTGGTAGATCAGCCAAAGAGTGCAAAGTTAAACCACTGCCACAGAACGCTTTTACAAAATTCTCTAATGACAGCCCCTCGTGTAGTCCACCTGCCATGAGGCGCTCTCGAAGCCCTGTCAAGATCTGGGAGTCAACTCTCCCCCCTTTCGATGCTCCGCTTTACGGAAGCGCAGGAACACGATCGAGGTCCCGCTCACGTAGCCCAACGTTTGGCCGCGTCATCGACCCAAACCAAAGCAGAGGAAACTCGAGGAAAACAAGCCTGTCCTCGTCTATAGCATCAGATGATGTTAGACTGATTCGTGTGGCCAGTCCAGAAACCCCCGTGGCAACAGGTGGGAATGAGCGCGGGCGATCAGTAAGAAAAGAGAGAGCTGTCTTAAAGGAAATCAAAGTGGAGAGAAGAAAGTTACTGATAGCTCAGGAGGCTGCGCGTATCCCTAGTTTGATTGCTCCTTATACCGGTAGCCCCGATTCTGCATCAGACGACCAGGGTAACTCCAAAAGTAACCAGTCCACACCCAACAATCATAGTAATACTACAAGTCCAGTGGCCCAACCGGTGGCTGCCACATCCCCACAGCCCAAAGATACTTCTGCTCCCGACCAGCAAAGACTCCCCAAAGACAAAGAGCAGACCAAACAGGAGCAGAATGTCCCTCCACCCAAAGTGGACCAACCACCTCCCCGTGAAACCTTGTTTCGACGAATGGTCAGATATCTTAGTCCTTGGAGAAGGTCGTCGGATAGACAGAACGGGTCCTCAAGACGTGCTTCTGACAAACAAAACACAAACTCTAACAATAGTAATACTGCTAAAGTTGGTGGAGATGCTTCCCAGGCTAACACACCTGCCAAGGATGGGAAAAAAGTTTCATCCCCTTCAAACCAGCAGGGATCGAAATCTAATGAGAAGGAGAATCTAAAGCAGCAGTCGTCGACGGGAAAAACGAGAGGCGGGTCTCAGGGCGGAAACACGGGGAAGTCGTCGCGGCAGAAGGGTAGCAGCTCGGACCGTTCCCAGTCCCGATCCCCCAGCCGAGGGAAGCAGGGCGATACGCCGTCTCGAACCAGACAGGTCAGCCCGCCCGGTGACCAGGTCAAAGTCCGCCGAGATCCGCCCGTGAAGTATAGAACAGATCCGCCCAGACACAGGAAGCAGGATGCAGCGATGGCCAGGAGGTCCGACCCGCACCGCTCGTCCTGCGAGCACAAGTCCCGAGACAGGCACCATGGGAAGCACGCGGTCAAGCCGCAGCCCCCGGAAGTGAACCAGGGCGATCTGGTAAACGGTAACGTCATAGTGGACAGGAAGCCGGAGAAGGAACGGTGGACGTGGATCCCAAAAATTCCCGACAGTCCCGCCCAGGATTGGGGTCCAGCTTTACCGAAGTCTTCACCGAGCCCAGACCTGGAGCATGAATGTGTGGGGAGGAGGGAGAATCTCATGGGCTCTTCCATGGAGAGCTTTAATTCCTCCATCAATGATGTACCCATGGATCCCACCTCGCGTTATCTGAACATCTGTGGTCTGTCAGAGTTCTGGCAGAAGACGGTCCTCGATCAAGAAGACAATTTAGCTCCTGGACAGTCAGTTTCTGCGCAGGATATTCATATGCGACACAAGGCAGTAGAAACCAGGGCACGCGCAGAGAGCGAGGAAAATGTGCGTTGTAAGAAAGGAAAGCTAAGACGATCGCCCCAACCGGAAGATCTTAAGAAAATGTCCCAGTCGGCACCCTCCTTGAATGAACTTAAGAAGAAAGCAGCCAAATACAAAGTAGAATTAACGCTGAGTCCGAATGCATCTGTTCAGGACTTGAACGAAAATGTTGTTCTAGAGACAGACACAGGGACAATCGAGTTGCCAAAAGAAACCGTGCTTGGCAGCCAAAAGGAAAACAGAACGGGGGAAATCAACGAAATGAGGAACCGACTCCTGGTTTCAGCCATCAGTGGAAAAGACAACCTCGCTGATGCAATGATGGAATTTCGCAATAGAACCAACAGCTATCTAATGGCAATAGAAAACTCACCTTTAGGCTCAGCTGGAATGGCCAACCGCGAAGTCTTCTTTCCTGCTGACAAATCTCCTAAGTCGGTCACACGACCGCAAACCATCAACAACCATTCCATACCTAGCATAGCAGAAAGCAACGAGGAGGAAACAATGACGCCAACGAAACCAAAAGCCCTTGATAACGTGAAAGAAGAAGAAACGATACCCGATAATGTCCCCGCAAGGGAGAATTCCGAAACCACGAATGTAACAAATACCAGGGTTCAGAAGCGACCAAGTCAGGATGAGGACAACCCCACGGCCGATCTTAAGAAGAGACTGGGTCATGTCGGAAAAGAGCAGTGCGAACAGCTGATCGTGGAGGGAATCGTGAAGAGATTGGACGAGAAGGATTGCGGGATCGAAGACGAGATCTCAGCTGGGGTCATCCAGCAGTTAGGAACAGAGGAGTTAGGGAAAGAGGAGGCTGAGAGCAGAGTGCAGAAGAGTGACCAGGAGAGCAGAGATGGGAAGTACTACCTGGGAGTGATGGACCTGGAGAAAGACAGGATAAGCAAGCTGTGTGGACAGGCTGAGAAGGACCAGGAAGGAGAGGTGTCAGAGGAAGGTCAGTACACTCAAGGTCAACCTTGCAGTAAAGGTCGCACAGCTGCTTTTTGTTTTTGAACTGTTGCACTGTTGGACCTGCCTTGAAATGAAACTAGTGTACTCCAAATGACTTATGTTTAAATCAGTTGTGGATAAGTTATGACAGTTTTGTTAGATATTCTTCAGTTTGTTACCTGGCTTTCTTTGTAAAGCGACATTCTTAAAACATTTTTAAAACTAGATCTGTAGATAGATTTGGGTAATATTGATGCACCTTGGATTACTTTCTTCTTGTCCTAATTTGCTTAAAAGTAAGAAAGCTAAAGCTGGATTGATAGAAATGACAAAATTTTTCACTTGACTTTGCAGCTGATGGCCTGTTGAGAGCTGCGGTGGGGAAGGCACAGCTTCTAGTGAACCAGAAGTTTAAACAGTTCGAGGGGCTTTGTCAACAGAACTTGGTAAGAAAACATATTTTTTTGTCATTACCAGACTCTATTAAATTGATAAATGTATTTCAGGATATGAATGTGCAGTCTTTCCCTAAATATACTCTATGAAGGATGTAGAATGTACGTATGGCCTTATATGGACTTGATATTATGTCCATTTATGGTCATAAAGATGTAGTCATGCCCTTATATGTACATGCAGGTGTAGTCATGCCCTTATGTGTATATCAGGGCTCGAAATACTTTTTTCTGCATGCGTGCACTGGTGCAGGTAACATTGAAAATTACCTGCACCAGACAAATTTCACCTACGCCACTCTGCATTTAGGAAGTATGGATCATACTAAAATTGTTCAGGAACCATTTGCTATATTTTCTTTTATATTTTGTAGGCGGTAACACTTACTAACAGTCAATGTAGCTAACAACAGTCCACATACACCTATATCATAGGACATTTATGTATAAAACCCAGTACATGGACTAGTGCAGGTTAGGTGCAGGTAGACACCAAAAATACCTGCACAGTTCCAATTTTACCTGCATTAACCTGCATATGCAGGTGGTATTTCGAGCCCTGTATGTGCAAGTGTACTTTTGACCTTATACAGAAGTGAAGAAGTTTAGTCATGCCCTTATATGTGCATGCAGTTGTAGTCATGCCAGGACTTGTCCCTCTGTCCCGGGAATCAGATTTACTTTTTGGGACGGACACAAATTCAACCCCATCCGTCCCCAAAATCAATGTTTTATGACAAAAAATATGATGTAGATATATTCTTATTAGCTTGTAGCAACAGATTTAACAACAAGAATCAACAATATATTCTCCCAAACAGTGAGTGGGATGAAAAGAAATATCATGCCCTTAAATGGACTTGAAATGATTCCCATGTTTCATCTTAATGACTTTTCAGAACCCAGTTGATGGAGAGGGTGATCAGTGTCTCACCACCTCGTCTGACCTGGCTGGCTTCTGGGACCTCGTCAATATACAGGTAGGAGTTCCTTCTGCATTTTCACTTCCAACTACATGTAGCTTACTTTGGAGGGTGTGTTGTTAGTATTTGGTCTCGTATTTGAACAGAACAGCACTTCTAGCATGCAAGTGAACCTGGTACATTCCTTCTAGATGCGGGTGCGGGTCTGTGTGCACTATCACTTCCTAATGTACATGTAGCCTTTACAATATCTAGTTAGAAGTGTGAAGAAAACTGATGTGTTAGTGTGTTTGACAGTCTATTGGTTGTGCTATTTACATGTATAAATATAGCTGATATATTTCATAGTTTTTATGTTGATGGTTGACATTGCCGTCCATTCTGACTGTTTCTAACAGATAGAAGATGTGAACAGCATGTTTGAGGAAATTGCACTGCTGAGACAGAACGAGTGGAAATTCCCGCCACCAACGTCCTCCAACGGTAAGGACGAGCTGAGTCCTTCCTCCTCCCGCGGAACGTCCACGCACTCCACCCCGGCAGCTTCCCCCAAACCTCGCAGAACGCGCCCCAAAACGGCCGGAGCCACGCGTAGCCCCAAAGCTGGGGCAAAGTCTGCCGCCCGAGACGACGCCAGGAAAAGGCTGCTTGAAGCTAAGAGAGCTGCGGCTGCAAAGAAGAAGGCAAACATGCAAGAAGACAACAATGTGGAAATCTTTCTTCCTGAAGCTTCAAACACTACACATACGTAAGTGCACGCTGTGTGACAGATGCGTGCTCAAGATTTACGCATTGCTGCAGCGTAAAACAGCACAACAGCACTAAGCAGTATTAGATTAACTGTTTCTGAAGTTTGCCTTGGAAAACGGGAAGACTGTCGAAATGGCAAGACTGTCAAGGCATCTACTTTTCCTTGTTGCACATGTTGGTAAGAGGCTTCAAAAGTTTTCCAGGACATTATTTGCAGTACCAGAAAAAGTCCCATGATCCTCCTTCTGATCTTGATATCAGGATGCATGCTGGGAAATGCTGCATCTTACTAGCCTCTTGGATTTCATTGCCAGTAACTAAACAGTATACAATACTTTTTTGTCACCAAGAACTTTTTGTTGCTCTTTTTGTAAAGAATGTTTATAGTGTTTTTATTTGGAAAAAAATCATAAAAAGACCTGTACTGTACATTACTTCACATTGTGCACCTTTTGAATGAAAATTTATGATAATGGTAAAAAAAGATTTCATGAGAACTGAATCATTAATAACACCTGAGCTGAGATTGTTCCAAACCCAGAATTATGTCAGACAGACTCTGGCTGGATACATGTATGTACAGACCCAGCCTTAGTTCAGTCCTCATAGTAAAGCTCTGGTCATAAACTAGAATCAAAGCTTACAACTACATGTACATGTAAGTTATAACAAGAGGTTGTACAAATCCTGGTTCGGATCATACTTACCCAGGCTGGGGTAATGCTTGAAATCCATTTGAGGTCTTAAAAAACCCAGTGAACCATTTCCCAACTTTTCTTATGAGTTATTCCCCATAATGTCAGCTGAAATGACTACATTGGTGTCTTCTCCATGGCAGTAGCCATTTGATCAATGACAGAGACATTTTATTTTTAACTTATTGTGATCTACCCTTTTTTTATTAATCCCCTTTCCCACTGTCATATGACAGTGATCACCAAGCTAGTCCAACCAGGTTCACAGACTTGTGTTCATCCCTGTTTTAAGAGCTTAAGCCAGAAATGTTCAGGATTTTCCTCTGAAAGACTGTATAGTGCGCATTTATGCAGTTCATGTGTATATTGGCCACTGCCGAGAATTGTATTGAGTGAGCTGTCGCTAGTGGAGATTGATGATTAGTGAAAAGATTGCATGGTGTAAAAAGAATTCAGAATCACTCAATAGTCTGTCTATACAGCTACAGTGCAGTATTATTACTCTATTCTCTACTTCTAATGTTAAGATATGCCAAAGCCAAAGTGTAGTACACAATTTCATTGTCAACTCAAAATGCAGAAAATTGTACAATCCATAGTTTGTCTTGCCCAGGAAAGTTACTTTATGTGGTAGCCTGTATATCAGGCTTTGTGGATGGACTCTTTTTTGGGGGCTTATCATGTGCTGTTTCCTGATTGTATATCAGTTGTCTGATCAGCTGTTAGAAGCCAGCTAATGAGACTACCCAGTAATGCTCTCAACATTCATTGAGGTTTGCCAAATCATACCTGTTTTACCTCAAGTTCATTTATTGTGTAATAGTATATTACTCTAGTGCATCATCATTATAATTAGCATATGCTTGATATCAGTAAAGCAATCATAGAACACCTGGGGTAGGTGCAAGGTAGTACCGGACTGGTTTAGTATAGTGACAAGAGTAGGGAAAATATTATGTGTTCCATGCTTCAAAATTTCAGATTTTGTCCAGTGTTCGTTTTGCTGCATTGAAACGTGCACACGTATGAAAGGGGTCATTTTGGGGTGAAACTGACAATACATTGAAGCATGTTAGCATCTATATCGTGTATGCCTCCTGGACTTAAGTCAAACCTGTCTAAAGTGACTACCCAACAGAATGGGTATATCTACAATTTGTTGGGTTCATGGCAAATATGCAAATATTTAACATGTTATCATTGCATTTATGTATTGATGATCACTCCAAGCAGTAAACCAGGGTTGTACATTTTAAAGAATTCTAGGCAGAAAGCCCTGTGGTTGTTTCAGCATATAGAGCACTGTTTCAGTCTTTTTTAAGTCAGTGAATGTGACAAATATTTTAAGATTCAAAAAAGCTCTTTCTCCTGATGTTGCAAAAGGAGGTATTGTTGCAAATGTCTGTACAGTACACTATGTACTTATCACTTTCAATGTGCAATTGTTTGTTATAATGTGAATTGTCATTTTCTGTAGTTTACCTCACTCTATAGGAGTTTTTTTACAAGCATTTTTTGTGTTTTTTTAGGTAGTAATTTATTGTGGAAAGTCTATTGCAGCAATTTTTTACATCCTAGTTTTGTAAGGTTTTGAAATGTGTGCGAAACTTGAACTAAATTATGACACAGTTTGTCAATGTAGAAAGACAATAATTGTAAATACTAGAAGACTCCAGTTTTGGAGCAGTGTGAAATAATAATGCAGACCCAGTGCAAGATGTTGGTCAAGCTCAATAGCCTATATATAGAATCTGTACAAGTGTGGTAACTGGGACCCAGTCATATAACTACAGAGCTAGCTGTTACTCAAACTCTTTGCTGACGTTGACAAAAGCCAGAATAACTTGAAAAAAATATTAAGTAAACTGAACCATACAAATATATGTAGGGACATTGAAAATGTACATCATACATTTTATTTGAACTACATATGGTCAAGTGCTCTGACAGTTTTCAGGGCCCCTTAGTCAAAGTTATCAAAAGAGGTGGCTTTCATAATACAACACATGCCTGTAATTGAGGCCAAATACAGATGACACTGAAGCAATTACAACAGCTTTCATGATCTTTTTTTGTGTGGCAAATTACTGCTAGGCACTGTGTTGTATCATGTATGCCACCTCTAGTGAATAAAATGGGGCCTGATTTTGAACATGAATTGTAGCTTTCCATTACCTCACATGACAAGAAATCGCATGAATTTTAGCAGATGAATTCTGAGTTGGAAGCTACAGCACACACATTATGGCTTGGATTTAATGTCTAACTGCACCAAACGTTGACTTACTTGGATGGCACTGTTGTCACCAGTGTCTACTACACTTGACAAGTTTTGCTGTGTAAATTTGCCATTTTACTAGATACCTTGCTTGAACTTGCTTGATGCTCCTTAACTAATAGAACTAAAAAGCTGCTTTTAAGTCCTGAAACAGATACATTATGTCTTACAAAATATTCTATTGCATATTGCTAAACGATACTGCTAACAATATGCAGTTCACAAATGAAAAGGTACAGTAATTCAATTCTGTGCAGGGTTTAAAATAAATGTGTTCTTGGGCTGATTGTGTGCTGTCTTGTCTTTCTGGGTTTCAGTCTCACATAGGAGTTAATTCTCAGTCTCACATAGGAGTTAATTCTCAGTCTCACATAGGAGTTGACAGTCAGTCTCCATATTAGAATACTCCCTTCTACTTCTATTACATCTTAAGCAGATATATTTAACATTTTTTTAAAATATTACTGCAAACTTTGATATGATGCATCACGGTATTGATGAGTTAAGGGTTGAGAGATGTACACATGTGTTGATTAAAGTATTTGACAGAAAATGCTATAGATTAAGTGTATGATACAAAACGTCATCAAACTTACATGTACATTACTGCAGTGTGCTGATTCAGTTCAGTTGTGAAGTTATTGATTAAAGTGGCTGATCATACTTGATCATGTCATCCTTAAAAAAACACGACTTTATATTTTCAGGGCAGACTAGGAATATTGAATGTCCTTGAAAGAGGGAGCTGACAAAATAAGGAATAAATTTTCATGCAAATACTACAGATAAAAAAAAAACTTTGTCCACTCCTATGGAATTATCTTTAATACATCTAGTTGCAATGGTTGAATAATTCGATCATTTTTCGCAATTCAAATGGTATGATTCCAGCACATGGCTTGCCGTGTCTGAGTCGAAGTTAAACCATGTAAGAGAGACCAGGTCGTCCGGTCTGCCCAGTCTGGCAGTCTTGTCTGACCACACAGGGAGGGCCTCCAGCTCCCAGCTGCAGTAGCACAGCAGAACCGCTAGGGTCGCTTTCATCAGGTAGAAAGCGATGTCCTGTCCGGGGCACTGGTGGCTGTCCAGGTCAGCGGCTTCCGTAAAGCTGGAAAATTTACATTTAACATCAACCATTTGTAACATTGACTGGCAAACAGGAAGTTACACAGAGAGGGAGAGCATGCCTTTGTTATGATTCTGTTATGTGCTGCATATTGGGGAAACATGTATATAATTGGATTGACGCTCTAATCATTTTACCTGTAGCGTATGTAATATGCTTGTAAAAGCATTTTGGCTGCCAGGAGTTTCAATTCAGTAAGCCATTCTATAACATTATGCCCAGTTGAAAACATTGAACCACTAAAAAGGTCCAAAAGATAAGAATGTCCCTGAGTCGTTTAAACTCGTTTCTTGTACCTTCCGTGGCCAAAGAGAAGGTGTCTTTTCTTTCCTCCGTACGCGTCCTGTTCGCTGTCCATAAACCGGTAACATCGGAAGACATTGGGACTGAGAAACACTTTTGCGTCACGCTGCGCCCAGAAGCAACTCCCCATCAACTGCTCCCCCTGGCGTACCTGTAGTCAACAGCAATACCTCTCACAACTGTGCCAACGCGCACGGAGCATCACTAATCCTGAGGATTACAAACTTTATATATCTTTAAATAACTATTTCTAGACGTTTTATGAGATAATCTTCTCAGCAGAACTAGCCAACGTTTTAACATTGCCGTTATTGTGGGTTACGCACAAATGTCTAAGATTTTTTTTAAAGTAGACCTCAGCGAGCAGAAATCAGTCTGTGATGCAGCTCTTCTTTCTGTTTTGAAGTGCTAATGTCTCCTAACATTAGCACATGTAATATAGCAATTAGTCTGTTTAGTGGGCTGACATGTAAATATACAAAACACCTTTGTTCGGTTTACCGATTGAGGGTGTGATAACACAGGCTGGTTTGACACTATTTAAAACTTCTGAAGAACTCCCCGATTACCTAAAAATATACCTGAAAATCAGGATTCGCTTACCGATCCGCTTAGCATGTGTTGTCTAACTGTGTGTGTGGTGTCGCATTCAATTTGTATTTTCGTATCCTTTAGTATCATTCAATCATTCACAAAGTAAATATCTGCTTGGCCTAGTGCTTTGCCAGAAACATAAAAATACGTTTAAGTTAGTTAAGTCAAAACTAATAACGAATAAATGTTACTTTATTACTGCGTACCTCAACATTTTTGTCGCCCCCCGTCGGAATCGTGAAGTCTCTTTTCGCCACACCAAAGAAGTTGAAGACTGGTGGATGAAGACGCAGAACCTCCAGGAGGAAGCTGTCCAGGACCTTCATGTCGCTAAGACTCTCCTCCGAGAGGCTTTCATGTTTCAGAAGAGCTTGCAGCGTTGTCTTAAGGAGTGTATTTTTATCGGATTCTGTGACGGTATGCAAACGAGTGATGAAAGTGACAATAACGGCCGATACTGCCGCGACAGCGTTAAAGACTATGACGAACAGGATATTGTCTATGGCGTCTTCTTCTTCAATGTCATAGAGGTAGCACAGTTGGATCAACTCTTCGTAGTTCGGTGATTCCTCGATGGATTTCAGTAGGACAGGGAGGGCCGACGCGGCAAGGTCTTGTCTTGCTTTGGCAGGAATGGGAATCCACGTCCGAACACTCGGCAGCCCCTGCAGCCAGTGTAGAGCCAGGCGGCCGTCCAGTTTCCTCCCGAACACCGTCTCCGTCAGGATGTCACTCATCAGGAAGAAAACCTTGTCTTCAAAATCCGCAAGCGCCTCGAGTCGGGACCACTCCTTGAAGTGAGCCATGATCTGTCTCGAGAGGACGGGTGGAAGCGTCTTTTGCCTTCCTCTGAAGACGTCTATCAAAAAAGCTTTCTTCCGCCGGTGTTCTTGGCCGTTTGCAAACATAGATGGACAGTGTCCCCTTAGAAGCTCGGAGCGCACGCCGACGTACCCCAGGCAGTACTGCTCCTTGTCTACCAGGTCCGTGTTGAAGACGTGATGGATGGTGTCTTGGTTCAGGAGTGCGACCACAGGGATCCCGACGTTCGTGCGGACGGCAGCTGGGTGCTCTCCGCGGGGCTTCAGGGCGCGAGGCCCCGCCTTCACGTGCCTCACGAGCCCCTTGGTGTTGCTCATGCTCACACCCATGTTCAAGACGTGTACTAGTTTTTGTAACAGTGGGGCTCAACCAACTGACCAGGCCAACTGACCATGAGCTTTTATCAGGCTCCTGATAAAAGCTCCTTGGTTTAACAATAGAACATTCGCCTCGGGTGTTAAAGGAACCTTCTTGTGGATGGGGCAACTCCTATTTCACATAATCAAGCCACGCCCATCTTCTATAAGCGGACCCGGGCTCGATTCCCTGGAGCCAGGGACTGCTATTACTCGCCTATCTTAAGTACCTTACTTGTTCTCTTATTAAGTGTTTTACTGCCGACCATCAACTAGCGTGATTTAAGTCACTACCGTCTTTTCCGGGCAGTGCCAGTGACACCGTTACATGATTGTGAATGAAGGTGCGGGAATCCGTGCAGAAAAGACGCATGCAAAGTGTACATTTCAAAGCTCTTTGCTCAACTCGTGGTATAGATTTATACATGTATTCTTTTTATTATGATGATAAACCCCTAAGGTGTAGGCAGCTCTGGTTATTTAAGGAGATCCAGGCAGATGTGTAATCAATTACTCCAATGGTCCTGTCAGACTAGTCTGACAACCTATGCGCACGCGAAGAAAATAAAGTTATCAAACTGACACTCAACGGACTTAACAACGCAAACCATTTAGTTACAAGGAAAACATTATTGCAAAATCAAAGTCTGGGAGCAATGAACAATGAATGAATGAAGACCTTCATTGCACATGTATGCCCCACTGGGATAAGTACAGGTCACACGGTAACAATCAAATATATGTAACAATGGGAACAATCCTACACATACATATATGCAGATGTGCATCTAGGACATTCGACTTCCTCTCGCTTCTTAGTAATTGCATAAAATGTACTTATAATATATCGATGCAATGTTTGCCTACAAACGTACTGGAAACTTCACATTCCCGGTAGGAAACTAGAGAATGTGGAGGTAAAAAAACTCGGTATATTGTTGGTTAAAGCACTAAGACATCCAACATCCTCGTCGTCATCACTCTTGTCAGTCTCCTTATCCTCATCTTCACTCCTTTGGCCTTGCCCCCGCCCGTTGATAACCACACGTCCAATGTTAAAAGAATTTGGATCCGCATCAGCGACTTCAAACCTTATGGTGGAAGGTTGCAACAGAACGGGGATTGTTACGTTGCTTTTGCTCTTGAGTTTCTCTTTCTTCCCATCGGTAGCTTGGACCTTGTTAAGCTCCTCCAGCTGATTTTGCGCGATTTTCCGTTCCCTGGCGATGTCCGCCATGTTGTGTTCCAGATTGTCATTCACCTCTCGGAGCAGAACATCTCTCCGATTGAGAAGCTTCTGACTCAAGAGCTCGTACTCATCGTTAATGCTTTGTTTAGTCTGAAGGTGGTTTTCTGTCACGGATTTTTCCACTGTCTCAAGATTCTTTAAGAAGTCTTCGGTTCTTTGTTTTGAGTCCACTTGTTTTGCATATTTCCCCTGCAGGCTTCCCCTCGATGCTAATGCTGTAGTTTCGTGGCCCTTGTGGGATTCATCCAGACACTTCGCGCATACAGTAGCCTTACACTGCCAACACTGCGATGTTAGCCGCTCCTGGGGATGCACCGTGCAGGTGATGCTTTTCCGGCGGGCCTGGACAAGACTGGGGCCGACAACTGCCTTCCCCGGCTGCGGAACGATGTACTCCATAGCCGGCTGCACCGTAGGTGACTCGCAGATCGGGCACATCAGTGGGGATTTCCTGAGCGCCAGGTCATCCAGACAGGCTCCGCAGAAGATATGTCGGCAGGGCAGCGTCCTGGGTGCCCGGAGATCCTGGCGACAGATCCCGCATATCCAATCGTTGTCGTAGTATGAAGAATCGGCCTCCTCGGTTTCAGGGTATGGCCACATTTTTTTTTCACGAAAGAGCTCAACCGCTGCAACACCGTACACTGAAATTCTGAATGGAAGGATCCGGGGGCAGAATTAGAAGTAATGGTACCGGTTGGGCAACTCTGTCAAACCTGCTTCAGCTGATTATGTGGGGCATATCTGAATTGTAGTCTTAAGGGAGATGGACTCCAGCATCTTAAAAATTGTATCTTTTGTAGGCCAGAAGTTTGTGTACATGTTTTTGATTTGTTTTATTAATTACGGCATCCATACAAGATGTTCCTAATCGAGTTATTGACCATCTGTTTTACTCTTAATTAGTGCCTAATGTAATAAAACTTAACTAGTGATGTATTTTAATGAAAACTTTCTTGCTTGGTTGAATTATTGTTTGTTTTACAGTTCAGATATGAGCATGAGGTTTACACCTAGTGAAGGATCTTGAGAAATCCATTTATATTACTTGATCGTCCTTAAAATCGCCGTCTAGTACATCCGCTAGGTGGGGCGCATACCGCCAGATAGCTACCACAGATTTGTTGCCCACATTCAGACAAGTGGCCCTCTTTCGCTCTTTCGACACGATTAAAGACTGTGATTTAAATGGCGACTAAATCGACGAAGGGTTACGACGTTGGTTGACTGGTAAAACTGTGGTTAAAACATCTCCAGAATTGGATTGTTGACCAAGTTTGCACATGTCTTGACATGATCTAGGTTTATAATTCCTGTCATGAATATATCTAGCTTGTCCTTTCAACAGTCAATTAACGCGCAAACGTTATTAACCTTTTGCATTCATCAAGAAGGTTATGTTTTCGTCAGCATTCTTTCATGATTTGAGACCTGTAGGTAACTTTGATGAAGACTAGTACTAACGTAACTATATGTAAAATATGCAAATTATGAGTTGATTTGCATAATACAAGGGGGAAATTTACTTTCTTTGTGCAATTCTGCCAACAGATGTTGACTTCAAACTACACCTTGAATCTCGTATCATATTGTACCAGTTAAAGATGTGTTTTTTTTTTAAATTTTATAACAGTTTCCATGAGCATAGCACTTCGAAAACTTGACCCGCAATAGGGAACTTTACCGGAGAATATGTCAATTCGGAAGTAAAGCGATCTTCTTTCTCTATTCGTAGTACGTACAAGTCTGCCTGAGGTCAGTTTTAAAATTGATACATTTGCCAAAGGTGGCTTAGATGCCCCAAGGTTGATACTTTAAGAAGCGCTTATTAGCTCATGAAGATATATGTGTCACGGTTGCACATTTGATTAAGGTTAAATGCATGTAAACGGAGACAGGGTGCTCTCTTCACCGGGTAATCTAGGGCCTTCACGACTTGATTAACCCGCACGGAATTCTTCAAAGGCCTGGCGACCAGCGGGGTCACAGCACGAGGGAGTATTAGCTGAAATTAAATCCCGGTGATTCTCAGTCGCGCTGCCGAAATCCGCCGTAAATAGTGTCACGCCCGGGACACATGTTCGTAGAGAAGGGGCAGGTGAGACAGGCGGGAAGGAGGGTCATCTAGGGGATTTTGAGATACTGATGTTCGTGGGTGACATGCTATTTACAAAGTTTAAAATTTTCAACACAGGAAACTGCGAGTTCTCCAATGTGCGTACAGTCTCCTATGGTTGGCTGAAACAAGTGCTTTCAGGCCATTTAACCTTCTCCTGCCTTACCTCATGACAAGTACAAATCTGGTGCCATACGGCTACTGTAGTAGGCTGACTTCATCTCCGAGCAGATCCTACGGTAGCATAAGATAGTAACAAAAGCTGCCAGAGGAGTGAAGCTGGCCTAGGAGTGTGTTTGGCTACCGGGCAATTGTACACCTCCTTGGCCAGTTTAGTACTATCTTATGCCATCGTAGGAGACTACACTTGACTCTGATAATGGGCTAAAAGTGCCGAGCTGGTAGACAAGAAACAGTACTACCTGGGGTACGTCGGCGTGCGCTCCGAGCTTCTGATGGGACACTGTCCATCTACATGTATGTTTGAAGTTTCCTGTAATTAGATTGAGCTTTTGAAGTCGATTGCAAAATTTACTATTAGATATAACAACAAAAAAATGACAATAATTCAAGAATTGTAATGATGAGCTCCAATTATAGAGGATGCCAGCGTATACAGTCAAGGACTCCAGGAGTCCGTCCCGATCTTTCATCGTATATCTGGCAGCACATTGTCGACAACTCTGGCCCAAAAACATGTTTGGTGCACTATCTACCGTGGAACCTAGCTCTGTCCGTCATCGCCGTTTCTCTAAACTACTTCTCCAACATCCTACCAAAACACGGTGAAGGTCTCAGTGTTGACGCCTTTTCCTGAATGTCATCATCAACTAAAAGGATGTTTATGGCTGGGGCAAGTTCCCTGCAGACAATCAACGTTTGGTAAGGATTAGCCGGGAAACTGGACAAGACTGACTTTTGGCTTACAAAACTGGTTACTTCACGAATTTTCCAGAAGGAATACTTAGTACAGATGTAGCCAGCTAATCGCACAACGGGAAACCGCACACTTCTGTTAATAGCACGGAATCCCAAAGTCCCAAACCGGTACCGGTGCGGTCCAGCTGGATAAGTTCGCATTATTGCACCATCAGGATAATTGCACGAAATACGCTGACAAATGGGGTGTGCTATCAAATGGCTTCTGCTGTGTACATGAAAGAAAGTTCCAAAACATATTTGCGTTTTGGAATCACCATACATACAGAAACACTTTTCTATGTCTAGTGAAATCACTTACAAGTGAAAATACAGTTTAGAGGAAATATTTTTATACACGTCAGTTTACCTGCGTTAGCACAGTTGTACGTGGGCCAGTCGAAGTCTCTCACACACTGATCGAGTAACGGTTTCTCAGTGGCGACGAGGATTGGAATTGAAGTACTTCTTTCACATTTCTTTTACTTAGTCTTCTTGTTTTCTGTAAGAAAGAACCCTCCTTTGATTGCTACTTAAGAAAGCAGTTTTCAGGGATGTAATTGGCTTGTGGCTAGTTAAGCCTTCTTAAGAGGTCACTAATAAGATGCCACCCACCCCGGGACTACATGTTTATGATGAGTCTTCTGGGACTAAGTAGGTCACAGAGGCTCTGGTGTATGCGTCTGTACAATGCTGCAGGGGTGGGGGTGGGGGCAAAAATAAGTACAGTAGAAGCCAGTTAATTGCACAACGGATAATTGCACACTTCTGTTAATTGCAGGAAATCACCAAATCCCATGGTCACGGGTTCGGTCCAGCTTAATAACTTCGCTTTGTTGCACAATTCGGATAATTGCACGAAATGCACTGGCAAAAGGGGCTTCTACTGTGCTGATATTTTCACAAAAAAGTAGCCTGAGTACCATCCTCCGTAGTGACTGCCAGCTCAATACTTTCGCCTGCTCGCTTGTGGTTAGCACGCGAAAGTATTGAACCAGCGGTCACTATGGAGGATGGTACTCAGGCTAACAAACAGACAAACATAGAGAAACATACACAGGCAAACATACAAACATAGGGCCTATGACACACGTACTCACTCTTCGCCTCCAAATGGTACAACTTTATTTGATAGAAAGAATCAAATGAAGACGACAATCATATATAAACAGGTCTAAGCTTACAAGTTACATGAATATTGTCCTAAAATTATCAATACGATAACTATACGTACAATGTACATCTAGCTGTTGGGTTGCCTTGGTCTCTCTCTCTCTCTCCTTGTAACACATAGAATTTAAGACAGAAACCCCGCCCCCACCTTAAATGACACTGACGCCTGCATTGGATGTCGAGATGGGGTATACCGCTAATACTGAAAAGTCCTAGCAGCACCCTTCAGAACCCTCGCTGAGCCCAGCCGTACTACAGAAGCCGTCACCACGCACGCCGCAACCCACCCGCTCGGAGCAGCGACCAACATTTTTTCCTGACGCAGACAAATCACACTCCGGTGTTTTGTTGAGCCAGGGTACTTGGGTGTTCTCCAGCGATCAAACCTGTAAAAACAGAAGCAGGTTTGTTTTATACCGGAGGGATTCGGCAGCAGGTCCCCACAAGGGCGTCGTTCCAGAGGCGAACTTCAGAAGCAGAAGTTTGGAAACGTGCCACAGGTTTGGGTTACCCGCGCGAGGCAGGATCCAGCCTTTATAACCGGGTGTCCGTCCGGGCTGGAAAAGAGATCGGGGATCGTGTGAGGCTGGTTGAAACTGCATCGGTCTCCCCACTGAGACCTCTCCTCAGTCAAGGCCAGCTCTGTAACGTTACCTCGTGTTCGGCACACTTGCTGGGAGCTGTCCTCACTAAGGTAAGGTTCTCTCTTTTCTTAAGATCTATTGAGACGTTTGAAGTTTTCAAACCTGTCGTTTTCTTTTGATAAGTGCAAATAGATGGCGACGAAGAAATGATTGATGAAATGATAAAGATTGCGATTGAAGGATGAAGATTAATGGTGGTACGAATATTTATATTGTCTTCCACTATCCCCCCGCCGTCGTTTGCTTTTCCTAATCTTTTTTTCCTCTTTTGAGCTTATCCAAATAAGGGACTTTCCTTTGTGCCCGCTTTTCTCACAATTGGTCGTTTCAGTGGGCTTTGTGAAGTGCAAAGTGGTGTTTTCTTTGGTGAGAAAAGTCGAGCTATGTTTTTCCTGGAACATCTGTAAAATATAACATCCAAGCGATTGAAGGTTAGACTTCCAAGTTCTGGGTACCAAAGGTTCAGGGTTCTATTCCCCTTGCGAGATGACTAGACCTTGAATGAAATGTCACTTTTCTATTCATTTTTACTCTAAGTTACTGGAAGGGACTGGCCACTTATACTGTTGAAGGGAGGCAACGTTATGTAGGCTCCTGTACGTCTATCCCGTTTATTGATTAATGTATTTTCCCAACATCAGAAGCTTGCCTCTTTAGCGAGTCCTGTCCGTCTTGAATTGGAATTAAGTAAAACTTCAATCATTCAAATCGGTTTTGCGAAGATCATTAAGATTACGAATAACTAGTGTTGTCTATGTCGACCGTCGTTGAACAAGAAATTATGTATAATAATGTATTTTCCCAACATCAGAAGCTTGCCTCTTTAGCGAGTCCTGTCCGTCTTGAATTGGAATTAAGTAAAACTTCAATCATTCAAATCGGTTTTGCGAAGATCATTAAGATTACGAATAACTAGTGTTGTCTATGTCGACCGTCGTTGAACAAGAAATTATTTCCTAACAAAAACATACTGCATAACAGACGAAAGCATGCTTTAAAGCATACCTTGCATGAAAGTAAACCTTGCTTTTCCAAAGCGCCTTTGCCGCGGGTAGCGCGCTTTCAACTTTGGATTAAAATATTCCGTGTTAGGAAAAACGCCTTATCTTAAAACCACACTGTTACCGCCGATCACTTTTATGTCAAGTTTGATCTTAAATCAGCCATATTCAGCAAAACAGCCTGTCTTGAAAGGTTGGAGATGTCTCGACATTAACCGTGAAGTCTCCAAGGTCATGGCCAAGGTCAAGTGTGGACCTTTCGCTCCTTTGAAGTCGATTTGATGATCTGTTGAACCGAAACACCTCTTTAAGTAAAACATTTATTGGTTTGTTAGTACAAGCGATTATTCTGACCACAAATCTTTAAGAAGACACGAAGTACAGCTAATTAAAGAGGAGAAGAAAGAAAATACCTCTGTCACGGTAGCGTCATTTTCGAGCCCTTCAGAAGGTCAAAGGTGAGATTACAGAAGCACTGGTGGCTGCTGGGGCATTTGCTGGGTCACGTCCTCTCTAAGGCCACTCAGAATGCATTTGTTAGGGATGGCTTAGCCTTTTCGGGGCCCAATGATGTTAACCCGTTTAACCGAGTATGGGTCAAGAAATTTCCATCTTTTATAAAGATAGTGGACACGAATGGATCCAATGATGGTGCTGGTGGGGTGATGAGGGGGATGGGGTTGAAAGAACACAAAAAATACTGCAAGAAATTAAAGTTGGCAGGAAAAATGTAGACGGTAGAAGAGTCAGAAGACACTTTTTTGAGAATGCAGCTACTGTTTCACGCATGCATGCACGTACTCCACCAACCCCACACTGGTCCGTCTTCGCGCATTCCAACTGTTAAACCTGACAGGAGACGCAACAAACAGTACCCAACCTACATGTTTGGTCTAAGATCGGATACTACCTCCTCCGAAAAAGGTCATGCTTTCATCCGCGCTGGAAATATAGCCTCAAATGCAGCCCTCTGGCACAGACAGAACCAGGTCCCCGAAACCCGGGAGCTATTATCAGAAAACTGCGGGTAGTGAATGAAAACAGAAACGCCGGGCGAAGGGCTGCAAGGGAGGCTAGTAGTCTGATTCTAGGTTTTCGAAAAAAAGTTGTAATTTTCAAGATAGTTTTGTCAGCCTTTATGTGGTAAATTAGTTGTGACAATTTTGTGACACACCTAGATTTATATTCGTATTACTAGATTACGTTTCCCTATGGATACATGATGTAGATGCGTTGACATGGACACGTAGACATGCATGCTCTTGGCAATGATGGAAAGTTTTGACTAGTGGTACCAAAGCAGGTCAGACCGTGGGCATAAGGCGTTCCTCAGAGACTGATTAACATGACGAACGGGTAGATATATGGAATGTTGTCATAAAAGTATACGTAGTCGTACTATGTGAAGCGGTCTCCACTGAGAAGACGAAGTGATCACATAAAATGATACGACCAGATTCGTGAAATAAATAAGTAGAATCGCTTGGTAACTCTGCGTTACGAGACAGAGCCGATAGATTGGACTGTAGACATCTTTACAGAGGTGTTAGGGCATTAAAAATGCTGTACATCAGGGCCGGGACGGGGGCAATGCAGACTTACATTTCCAAGTCACGTGATTGTCTAAGCACTCGTCGCTGAGATAGCGGGTAAACTGACCTAATTAAGGATCATTAAGGCTACTTCACAGACGAAAGCTCGAGCTTGCTTCCTACAGTACGTTCGTCTTGACTTGGGTATCACGTTTTTAGAGTAGTAGTTTGTTTCTACCAGGTACTTGCATTTAGTTTTCGGTCATGAACTTGCAAATAAGCTTTCTTGTATTGCTTTTAGAACAATCTCGCAACAAGTTTGACGTTCCCAGATAATGTTATCCATTGTGTGGCCTTAAATTGTCCCCAAAATGCCTTTCCGCCTTGTTCGGTGGCAAGTGGCCCATGGTAACAAGAACTCAAACCGGACGCGGAGAGCCATGTATTACAGCCGTGACTTTTGGCTGTACCAATTTGTCAGCGGCCTCGCCTCCAAGCATGTGGGATTGTTCGAAACGCCGGCGGCATGTTGAGTCTATTACCCCTGGAGATGCCCAGGAAATGGACGAACGGACCAGCTGCTTTGGTCTATAGCTACAGCAGGGGCATTTTGAATCCTGGGTTTGCCGTGTTTTTGCTTTGGGTTGGTTGGTTGGTTAGTCTGTCTGTCTGTCGGCCTGTCTGTCTGTCTGTCTGTCTGTCTGTCTGTCTGTCTGTCTGTCTGCCTACAGCAGGGGCATTCTGGATCCTGGGTTTGCTGTGTTCTTACTTTGGCTTGGTTGGTTAGTCGGTCTGTCTGTGTCTGTCTGCCTGTCTGTCGGTCGGCCTGTCGGTCGGTCGGTTGGTCGATCGGTCCGTCTGTCTGTCTGTCGGTTGGTCGGCCTGTCTATCGGTCGGTCTGTCGGTCTGTCTGTTGGTCAGTCGGTCTGTCTCTTTTTGCTGAATTTAATACTTCTAATCATTGTACCTTGATTTTGATTGGAACCTAATGGCTACCGGGAACTGGCATTCTACTCCAACTTTGCCCTAATTCGCCATTTGGCGCAGGCCATTGCGTTACACGTTAGACACAACCGGTCCTACAGGGGGTCATTTTTGTGCTGGCTGAGGACAATAATCGTGTGCGGTAGCGTATTCCCCGCTACACAACCCTGTTTTGTTTAAGGCCCAGTCTTTGATGTTATCTGTTCCCAATAACTGGTGTATTCTCGTGCGCTGACGTGAAAGAAATCCCACTTGTGGGCGCGACACCTGCAATATGCACTTCGTTAGGCGGGATCAAGGAAGTTCACATGCCCTTTCTTTGTCGTCAGATTTGTGCCGACAGCCTTGGTGCAGGGTGCTGGACAAGGGGAATCGTTTTCTGCTGTTCTGGAACACATGATACCGCATGAATCACTGCATGATGACAATCCACAATATCGATTTCCTTAATTAAAAAAAGAATATCTGGTATCAGCTATCAACTCTTTCTCTTAATGTTATTTGTAAAATCTTTGATCGTGCAACCGCAACCTGTATTTTTGCCACCCATCCTATCTTATTTCTGATAGGCTGGGCCGGCAACGTTTTCACGGAAAAAAGCCCTCCCACTTTCTCGTGAATGATACGGATAACGTGTTATCATTGATAAATGATGTAGTATTGATTATCCGATAGATGTTCTCTGACAACTTCACCGGACGGGTTATCCATTGTATCTTGATATATGGTCGATGTCGGCACGTACGGTAGGGTAAGAGTCACTGAGTCAGACACAAACTCTCATACCCAAGTAGATGCCGCAGTAGAATTCTTTCCTCGTGAAACTCTTCTCCTGTTTGCCTGAAATCTCACGGACGAGTGAGATCTAGACCCACTCATTAGAGGACCTAATTAATTGCCTGGAACCTTTGGTGTTACCCTGTACACGTTTGTGATAGTTCGCGCAAGGGGATGGTGGATCTTTCAGGAGTTGGGAGTAAATTTAGATGGTGAGCGTGCGGTTCTTAAGAAATACATTATCAACTTCAAAGTGGAACAAACGTGCTATACCGTTACCATTCAAGAGTATCGAGATAATGGCTTACAGTTAGTTTGAGGGTCGCCATGTTGCTGTGTATGAATGTCCCTGTAGATCAACTGGTAGCAGCCTCTCAGATGAGATCTTGGTTCCAATTGGTTGGTAACTGGGAGAGCCCGGTTCAATCCTGGGTAGGGCATCTCGGTTGGGGCTGTACCTGTCTTTTTCGGAATGGACGTAAAAATGTGGGCCCGTGTTCGAGGAGGTGCCTCAGCACATTAAAGGGCTCACAATCTCTCTTTAAGGACTCTTTAAGAATATACCCTGCTACTGAGACAGCAAGGAAACTTGATGCTCTATGTGCCACTGTGCCCTTCTAGGAACTGAGTGAAGATGTTGGTTTGTAAGACTCGTGCTGTAAAGTCATTTCGGTAGAAATGTTCTGAACAGTCGATTTCACCACCTCAACGGCCCTTGATATGCTTTTTGGCTCTTCATCTTTACAGAGCATTAGACCATTAGCCTAGCTGGCATCTGTCCTATTCTCGCCATGGTTCCCCCCCCCCCCCCCCTCCCCCTCGTATCACTACACTGGCAGGATATTGATATTTTAGGAAAAAGCGATCAGAGAAGCGAACCGTAGCGAGAATAGGGTGGGTGGCCAGGCTACAGGACCATTTCTAGCTACTGTCAAAATTCCTTATTAGTCTCTACCAGACTCCCGCCTGGCCAAATACATGTAGTACTAGTAATAGCTAGCCTCCACAGCAGGCTCTCTATGGGCTTTTTTGGCACTTTTGCTGGCCATTTCTTTTTGTACTGGGTCGCTGATTGCTGGCCTCTCTGATAGCCGCCCATTTAAAATGGGCGGCTATCAGAGAGGCCAGCAATCAGCGACCCAGTAAAAAAAGAAATGGCCAGCAAAAGTGCCAAAAAAGCCCATAGAGAGCCTGCTATGGAGGCTAAGTAATAGCCAAGTTAGGAATAAAAGCCTAGTAGGATTGAATGGGCCTAGGAGTGGACTGACCGTCGGGATAGACTGCAAAAGACTGACTGAGACCCCATAGCAACTTATTTGTCCCTATTTGGCCAAATTCTTCTCTTTTTTCATCCAGCTGACATGTCTGCTTGGAGACTAGAAATTCCTCGTTTCTATTTCTGAAAATGAAAACATTTACATTCCACGAACCAAATTCTGAAACGAAAAAAAACGTTCCACATAGCTTGGCCGTGTCCTGTTTAGTAAACATCATTAGGGGAGGAGTAGAAATACAAGTCTTTTCCATTTCCCCAATCCCCTCTGCTGTAGGCCACACATTCTCGACTTTATGGATAGCATCCGAATGTGTATTGGTTTTGGCCTGATTCCATGAATGAAATGCTCATAGGACGATATAACAGGTTGTCTAAAAGCGAAAGGCGTCTCTAAACTCCTTCGTCCTTCTTGCAATTCTGCACAGTACCATCAACTATTTCCATCTTCGTTTCATTCGTAACGTTTTTCCAAGGTCTCAGCGCATTGTTAATGAGACTAAGTAGTGATTTTGTTTATTTTTCACATTCTATTCGTGAATTTGTGGTTTCCAGAGGATGTCATTTTTACCTTTCTACTTGATAAAAGAGTCACGACCAAATAGTACTAGTCTTCTTGGTATTGGTATCGATATCCGGATGGACGATGGTACAGAATTTGTGAGAAGATGAAAAAAAAATTGAGAAGAAGTAAACTTGAACTAAGTTGAACATCTCTACAACAAATGAAGTAAAATTGAAATGAGGTATAAACATTACTTCTGCACATTGGCAATGCGTGATGACGATTGCTGTTTCTTCGCTTACGGAGATGAGTGGGAAAATTGTCTTCCTTTGCAGGCTCTCATGTGGCTGCGTGGACCAATCCTAGGCCTGCACGTCCAATGCACACATACAATATATCGCTCCTTAGGTGAGGAAGCAAAATTGTGGAACTCTATCCCGTCCCCTGACATCAGTTTTTGTATTTTTCCAGATTTTCTTCCTTCGCAGGGCTCTCATGTGCCTGTGTGGACCAATCCTCGACCTGTACGTCAAATACACACATACAATATATCGCTCCCTAGGTGAGGAAGCAAAATTGTGGAACTCTATCCCGTCCAAGGACATCAGTTTTTGTATTTTTTCAGATTTTCTTCCTTCGCAGACGCAGGCTCTCATGTGGCTGTGTGGACCAATCCTCGACCTGCACGTCCAATACATACATACAATATATCGCTCCTTAGGGGAGGAAGCAAAAGTTTGAAACTCTATCCCGTCCCCTGACATCAGTTTTTGTATTTTTCCAGATTTACTAATCCCCTCTCTACTAAAGGCCCACTCCCACGTACTGTTCAGGGCGTGCTGTAACAGTACTTAAGTTCAAGGCTACTTTGATCCAGTAAAGCCAAGTTTATCCATTTGCCGCTTAAAATCGCATATCGGTAACTGTATGGTTCACATTAACATGCCAGGTTGCCAAAGCGAAGCTATATTTGGAACGGTTTGTGGTTTCAATAAAAATTCTGTATCATTCATTGAATGTACGGAACGAAAACACCTGCTCGTGTTACAGGTGGGACCTGCCCGAATTGACCCAGATGATATACTATATAGAGGTCGGATACATTAAGACTCTGGTTTCCATCTGTACCCTTCTGAAGACTACTCTATCAGTACACAAGTACCATGCCTACACCAAGTAGATGTTAGACCTCTTTCCACGGGTTTCCACGGAAAATTCAAAGCGCTCACCGAATGTATACGGAACGAGAACATGTGCTACTGCTAGTCTTGCAGGTGGGACTTGCTGCATGTTGGACCAAAATGGTAGTACTTAATACAGATCGGACACATTAAGGACTGTAGTTTCCTTCTGTTTCCTCCTAAAGCGATATCTCACTGATTGCGCTAAACTGCGACAACTTTGCGCCCACTTTCTTTTGCGGTTAATCCGAGGCGCGACGCATGGGTAAAATACGTGCCCTCTCCAAATAAAATGAATGACGCATTCTCATTTTCGGCTCAAACAAAAAAGTTTATTGGAAATCATACTATTGCTACTGAACTAAACATCAGTACAATATACAATGATCAGAAATTCCCCTAACAGAGATTTGCTGTGGTTGCGCGATTTGTGCCTTGTACTCTTTGCGCTGTTTTGGGATTTGCGAATTTCTTTAACATTCCAAAAAGCAATTTTATGCGACAAATGCACAGGTTATATCCCTGTCACATTATCCACGATCTTCGGGCGTATCGATGGAAGATCGGCTAAATTTAAGATTGGCAGAGGGCTGCGCGTATTTTTCACCTAAAAACCGTCCCTGTCACATATAAGCCATACTTTGTACCTTGTACAATTGTTGTACAATAAAGTTATTATTATAAGCAAGGCTCGGGCGATTGCCGCAGAATCGTCGTCCGATCGGTTTTCGCCAAATGTGACGGGGGTATTAGTACCACCTTGCGAATGCCTTGTGTATTTTAACGCAGTTCAGTAAGATGCACACTAGCACTTTAATACCAGTCTGTCAGCACAGGAAGAACTATCATGGTTACAGAAAGTAGATCAAAAACAGCAGGGGAGCCTTCAGAAGATAGATTGGTATTAGATAAAGCTTAAAGATATACAGCGCTTAGGTGAAACAAGGATACCAGTTATGACTGTGAACCTACGACCTAAACGTCAGGCGTTATTCTAATCAAAACTTAACTTTAAGCACCATTTCCTCCTAAAAGTAAACACTAAATACAGCCTCGATAATGCAAGGATTTGATATGACAGATCTGACGTTCTTCCTTACGTAACTACCCTTTGATGTTTTAATTCCATTGAGATTATGAAATATTAGATGTCTGTTATGGTTGAAGCACCTACAACACATGGCAATTGTTATCGTTACCAACTGTTTGAGTCAGAGTGAGTCATAGTAGGGGAAGCGTTAGTACCAACCCAGTTGTCCGTAAGAGGTGACATCTAAGGAGGGACAGAAAGACATTTGCATTTAGAGTATTGTGAAAATAAATTAAGATAAACAAAGACGTCTTAAACTACAACAGACATTAATCGAACTGCTTTATGTAAAAGAGCGTTCAAACTTACTTTTACCATCATCTAAAATTTGGACTGACGTTGTGAAAGGATGTTCCTAAAATAGAAAGCTAAAAGCTGGAAATGAGAACTGATGTCACTTTTGCTCACATTTGGCTCGGTTTTCATATACAATGTCGTCGCTCGACTTTGTACTTCTTGTTTTCGCCAAAAGTTTAGAAATTTTACCCTTTTGTCACCAATCCAGAATTCAACCAAGGCCGATTGACTACTGCTGAAAGAAACGTTGACTTGAAATCAATGATTGTATTTGACGTTTGCCCTAACACATGGTAGTGGTTACTTTGTTATGACACTTGCTGCTTTTTTGGAGGAAGCTCTTTGTATGAGTGTGACCCTGGCTTTGGAATTATGGTTCCGGTGAATAATTCTAATTTTTTTTATGAGGATTTTATCGTTTATGCTTATGCTCCTCGTACAGAGTTATTTTTCATCAAAAGTAGCAAAAAAAAGATCATTGCTTTACAATTCGAGATCGGAAAAGTGCTCACCAGAACCTTTATTGATATGTACATCTGTACCTATTCTGAATATGGAGATACATGTACTTTAAAATCGTCACACAATCAGAACCTTCCCACGACTTTGGTCCCGAATACTCACCAACCAACTTGTAAGGTTGGCGCTTGGTCGGGAGTGGTGTGGAATTAGTCTTGCTCTAGATTGATGGCCATCTCGCTACTTTGGACTTGTCTGAGAAGAAGATGACTTTACTTGATGTTTTTAAAAGTCATTTATTCGGCTGTCGGCTTTTAGAGACTAGTGGGCAACCTAACCGACCAACTCCCGAACACAAATGACCTGGCTTACGACTAGCTCCATGGTCTTTAGAGAGTTTGGAGTTCATGGTCGGCTGTGTGTGATAAGAGGTGTGGTGACTGATAAACTGACTTTTGACAGCATTTGGACCTTGATTTTATGTCAGCATTTAAACGCCTTGCGACACCTGTTTTGCATGTAACAAGGGCGCCCATACCTTTGTCAATTAGGACAGCTAATAACGCAAATCTAAAACATCTAATCTAGAATCTAAACTTTGACCAGACCAATGCCTTGATCCCTTGCTTGTATAATTGATCGGCTTCATTGACCTTTTTTCTCACTTGGCCCTTCCTTTTGTGTCCTTCTTTAAACGCCGACAAGTGTCTTTTGTAACGTGTGCTTCACATGAAACAAGAAGGTTCATGCCTTTCTCATTAGAACACCAAAGCTTTCTTATGACCTTGACGAAATCGTCTTAGAGTTCAAGGTAGGATTTGTAACGTGTTGTGTCCTTTGTAAGGGTAAATACTTCAAGAAGGTGCAGCAACTATCAGTACTTTGAGACTCCGTGATGTGACTACATTTCTTACATGTGCTTCACAAAATGTTCTAATTCTTCTATTTTAATTGATTTTGCAGGAATCAACTCAACATTTCGAACAAGATGGCGGCATCAGCAGGTGCAGTGTTCTTACTTCTAGTGTACACGTCATCAGTTCATGGGTATCCAAGACAAAGATTTCGAGTCTACCTTGACAGTGATGCTTCTGCCGTTGCCGACTGTGCGTTTGAAGGCAACAGCCTGTGTTCCTGGACCCAGGGACAGGACGACACCATGGACTGGTCTGTCCTACAGGGATGGGACGCTACAGGCGACACCTACTGGACGACGTTGCCAAGCACGGACCACACCCTAGCAACAAGTAAGTTACACTATACACTGCCATACAAACTTCATATTGTGAATGGCATCCGTTCAAGACACTGAAGGAAACCTAGAAACAAACAGGATTATTTAGTAAGACTAAATGCTTAGCTTTTGTAAATAAAGAAATGTTTTAGGAGGATGAAAAGATGCTTTAGGAAATTCACTGTCCCAAGAAAAAGGCCACCAATGACACATTGAATATGCTGTCGCTTCGTGCAACTGTTATGACCGGGCGCCGACACCGACTTCTCGTTTCTGCTTGCTTAATTTGTAGAAAAAGGCATGTCCCAACTTTAGTGCTATTTTACATATGAGTTTCATTCGGAGGCTTTTTTTCCTTCGACGTTAAATCGTCAGTGCACTGTAAGCTGATACGTGAAGTATTCTTTCGTGTAATCCCCCCGACTTGGAGCCCTGCGCTAAGTCTCGGTGTGTTAGTTTGGATAGTACTGATTGGGTGACGGAATTTGGGACAGAACTCAGCGGGGGCAGGTGGCAATACAGTTGTTCTAGTCTTTCATCCACACCGCTGTAATAAGGTACGGTCTGTAATCAAACCAATATGTCTTATTCATTGTGCACAAAGAACATGGCAAATGTCAACAATCAGGAGTGTAAATACAGAAAGAATTCGAAATTACTGCAGTTGTTAAATTGGTTCTAAGCTTACAGAAATCTGCCTATAACGTGCCATTTGCCTAATGTGCGCGAAGTTAAATGTTTTCTTGCTAAGAGGTAAAAGAGAAGGAAAGAAAATACTGTAAGAGAGGAGTGTTGCAATCGTGTAAAGCTTTACGGAGAGGGGGGTACAACCTTGTCACAGGGGACACAACCAAACATGGAACTACATTATTGGAAAGACATCAAAGAGAAACCATCACTAGAGTTATGTGATCTTATGTGGGTATACATTTTTTGGCGTTTGCGGTTTGCAATGTAGAACACGAAGGCCATGATGCAAACAACACCACTTTCTTTTCGTAATGATGCTGATAAGATCGTACCACACGCAGGTCTAATTCGAAAGCACGACTCGATGTAGGTGTATTCCTGTACACTGTCAAAAATGACGTCAGTCTCATGAAGAGGTTGATTGAGCGGATTACCCAGACTAAATAAGACAAGGATCATGTTCTATCTCCGGGATAGAAGTCCCTTACCGGGAGGCACGGACAGGCGTGCGGAGACGAAGGGTATTAATAGTGTTATGACTTCGTGCTGCGGCAATGGTGGTTAGGATAACTGATCTATAACTAGGACCATCCTGGAGGGACCTGCTGGTCACATGTGTACTGTTAAAAGCGAGGATTTCGTGGCTCCGGGAGAAATAGTATACCACTACATTGTGTAATTTATAGAGAGTGTATCTTAACTTTAATCATGTTATAGGCTGTACAACATTCTCGTAGACTTTGACGGAAATGACCTCGACCACGCTTCAAAATGAAGTATAGGAAGGCGCCAAGTGACATCACTGCAGGATGGCAGAGATTTGAACCGAAATCGAGAGTCTACATCAGATTAGAAACAAACCATATATTTCCGTTGCTGTTCAATGTCTTATTGCATTGAAAGGTGCATCCCCGTTTCAAACACTGTGACTTTGACAGGTGGAATGATAAATGAAAACTGTCTCTAATTTTGCCCGTGCCCAGTTATGCATCGTTTGCAGGTGTGTACATACATAAGCCCATGCTAATGTTATGTTGAACCTTGCAGGTGATGGCTGGTACGTAGCCGTAGAATCTCCCGCCACAGCCACAACCGGTCGGCCACTCGCACGCCTGCAGTCCCCAGTAATTCCGCATGGTGAAAAGGCCGAGCAGTGTTTGACGTTTCATTACCACATGACCGAGGACTACCCCGCTGATCTGGGCTTCGATGTAAGTCTATGCTTAGATGATAGACCAGGAACTGGACAATAACAGTGTAGCGTTCTATTGCTCTCGGATTGGATAGGGACCGACCAACCGCAGGGCACAAAATGTATTTTAATGGCCTTGGCCGATCTACTGTTCTCCGATTGGTTAGGAACTGGCCAACCGCAAGGCGTCATTTCTTGGTCAACCCCGGTGACTTATTTTCTCCCTTTCGTTAAAACTTCCCTGATTAACTTTGTGTATACCTTTCAGCTCCTTTTCTAAATCATATCTATCATGTTAAAAGTTAAGACGTTGACTAAGACTTCCGGATAAGTATAGAGTTACGAAATATCAAGGATTTGTCAATATCTGTCTACTGTAGGCAAAGAACTTGCTGAATGTGTACCTTCTATCGGAGGGTGAGTTGAAGGGACCGATTTGGACTATGGGAGAACTGCTCTATGGCTACTGGAACCAGGCAGAACTTTCTTTCACCACATATAAGGACTTTCAGGTAGGCATTTTGTTTGTAATCATAATTCATACATATTCATATGACATTTACCTTAGGTCCATAGCAATCATCAAAACAGAAAAACATAACAAAAAGGTCGGATACGATTTTATTATGAAGATTGCACAGACAGTGGATGTAGAATTTATTTCTGGGCAATATGTACACCTCCTGACTAGATTGTACAGAGAGTGGATGTAGAATCTATTTCTGAACAGTACATCTCCCCGACTAGATTGTACAGAGAGTAGATGTAGAATCTATTTCTGAGCAATCTGTATATCTCCCGACCAGATCGTGCTGGAGGCGGTGGTAGAGTCCCAGAATAGCGGTGACATCGCTCTTGATGACATCAAACTCAGAAATCGACCGTGTGCAGGTAGACTTAGACTTCACAGTTCCCTGCGTGGATTTTGTTAATATATATTCTACTTTGAGAAATTATATGCTTAAAACGTAATCCTATTGTAGCTATCAATTCCACAAGTATGACAGTGGTATGCTGGAGCTCCCTGATTGGCTAGTAATTGACCAATCACACGAAAAAATGCAGATCACAAGCGTTCAAGTTCTACACTGAGCAAGTTCTCACGTGCTGCTTTAGAGGAGGATGGGCCATGTACTCAGTGCATGGGATTTATCTCCAAGCAGATCCCATGGTACCATACGATAGTATCAAAACTGGCCAAGGAGTATAGCCGGCCATGCGCCAAAGGGAGTCGAACTGGCACAGGAGCGTAACACTAGACTCTACCAGGCTTCGTGGATCGGTGGTCTAATTGTAGAAATTGGACAAATAGAATCTATAGTACGCTAGGGGAGTTAGCCGGCCAGAAGAGTACGTTTCCTCACCACGAATGATTCTACCGATCCACGGAGCCTGGTAGAGGCTAGCGTAACACTCCTATGCCGGCTTCACTCCTCTGCCAGCTTTTGATACTATCTGATGCTATCGTAGGATCTGCTTGGAGATTACACGGAATTCCATGTTTGCACCCTGCAGGTTGTAATCACATCCTGACGGACCGCACGGGCACGTTCACCAGCCCGCGCTACCCGGACCCCTACCCGCAGAACACGGACTGCACCTGGACCATCAAGGCGCCCGACGACAAGAGGATCCGCCTGGCCTTCGACCTCATCGACATCGTGGAGGACGAGAACTGCGAGATCGACTACGTCGCCGTGAGCGGGTCGGAGAACGGGGACGGCATCAGGTAAGGCCTTCGTCACATTTACAAGGAATAATTAAAGTTTATGCCAATAAATATGCACAAGGCTTGCGTTGAATTATTTTGGTCCGTGTTTTTTTTTGTCTTTTATATCGTACTTTACGTCCCCAAAAACAGCCCGGCCGGGCCCCATGTAAGAAATGTGACGTCAGCCTAACTGTGACGTCAGCCGAACTCGTATCATCTTCCCATGCCAGGCCAGTCAGTCAATACAATCAGCCAATCAGATACTCCCTTTTCTGTTTTCTGAGGAAAAGTTACCAGCCAATCACGTTGCCTCTTGACCTTCAGAGGCGACGCGATTGGTTGGTGACAGCTGACCAACGCAAACGCAGCGAAAGGGACGGTACGCCAGGGCTTGTTTGGCATGAGAGGACCAGGGATGACTGTTAGGTCTCTCTTTCTGTCGTTCAGCTCATGCCTTCGTGCTTCTTTTAGATATAAATTTTTCGTGTATACTTAATTCTGTATTTATTGAATGAAGCGCACATTATTAAGTGGTTTTTGGTCGCACTGAATTGTGTGTATTTCCTTTGAATTGCTCCAGGCATTGCGGCAGCATCGCGCCCGAAGTCTACACCAGTCGTGCCAGTGAGATCAAACTCCAGGTGAAGTTCAGAACGACGTGGGAGAGTGGATATACCGGCTTCTCAGCAAGATACGCTATCGTACCAGGTGAGGATATATCAATTGATAGGGGAATCATTCCCTTCAAAGTTTTGCCTTGTGGAGTTAGTTTAGGAATCCTTTAAGAATATGCATGGTTGCCATCAGCTGAAATTATTTGTTAATAGATCAAATGACGTCTACATTTTTGACGCTTGCTTTCTGCAGACAGAAGGTTTGTCAAAGGCAATCGCCATCTGCACAAGATCATCAGACCCCTTCTTCACCTGAAACTTCAAAGTCCCAGGGCTATCTTCGTCTTCCCATGACTCTACTGAAATCACGTCTCCCTCTAGCGCCTCTTTCTGGTACAGCACGGAAACTTCCCGTATCTTGTATTTTGCAATGTCTCCACTGACCGTGGAATACACCCCCTTGCGTGATCCCAAAGCAGCGCAGTCAAAGCAGTAGTTAACGTAATAGTTTTGACCGACGTGGTTAAGCCAGTTAATATGACTTGGAGGAATGCGTACCGAGTAAATGAACGGAGTAGTAAAGGCCGGCCTTTCGAAGACTTGGGCCGTTGTTGGGCGTGGCCGTGACGTCAGATGGCCAAAACGCTCCTTTACCCAATCAGGAAACGATTTAGGTCGACGTGTATCCATGCCAACGTTAATATATTGAGCGACGTTCCTCACCAAGACCTCTGTAGTGGACGTGTCAGAGATTTCGGTTTCAATAGTAAAAGACGTCCTACCGACATTCAGCATTTTGATCGTCACTGTCAAGATGCTTTCTACTCCAAAGCTTTTATAGTAGGGTGGGAATATTCCCCAGTTTTGAGAGCGAATGACGTACGCATCAGTGGAAGGATGGCCATGTGATGGTGGCTTGAAGAAAGTGTTAACCTTCGCCTGGTATGTTAGGCCTACGATGTGAAGTGTCAAGGTCCACATCGACACTGTTCCTGTGGTGCAGAAGAAAGAAAAGTTTAACTATGATTACAAGCTTAAACATTGGGCACGATAATGTAATGTGTAGCCTTTCCCACTGTCTTAATCTGGGTGACTAACCGAACTATTTTGGATACATTGGATTCTGGTAATATTGTTTCTTCTGGTGTTTCTGTATGTCATCAGATTAGGTAAGTAACGTTATGAATGAAAAATTAGCAAATGTTTAAATAGCATTCTGACTATGGGACTCGTTACAATACGACTTATACGTGTAATTTGGGGAGAGAATACCTTCAATGGCGATTACCGTACTTTAATTAGAACTTAATTTGCATGAATGATGAAGTACAGTAAAAGAAAACACACACACGCACACACACACACACACGCGCGCGCGAGCGCGTAAGAAAGACGAACACCAACATGTTCAAACTGTAATGATTTTCTCTAACTTCTTACCTGCTCTGTCAAACTCCCATGGGTGAAACTTGTGCTGTACCACCACTTTGTCGTATTTGCTTGCGGTTCCTTGCTCCATGTTTGATTTGGATGTTTCTTAAAAGGAAAGAAAACAGCAGTGGCAACGTGATTTTTGAAGATTTTCATGACTATTTCATGTGTGTTTCTTGCTAGCATGCACCTGGTTCCATCAAATCGTGACTTGGCTTATTCTAGTAACGTTAAGTGCCACGTCTCGTCAACTTAACTTATTCTAATACTGGGCCGTCGACGGTGTGACGCATGGCTTAACATGGTATGTGTTTTACTATTGAATAAAACCCTACCTCACACAACCGACAGCAGTGCGACAGACGCTAAACCCACTCTGGCTGAAAATGGCGTCATGTACAAAGGGCGGACAAGTTCAAAGGTTTTTGGAAGGTCCCAGTGGCGCACGGGGGCTAAGAAAGTTTACATTTTTATGATATTGGGAACGGTTGCTGTTGGCAAAATCTGAGAACACAAGATTTCAAACATTTCTTTGTTCTTAGATCGAAGGCTGTAATTTGCAAGTAGCTAAAGCGAGGATGGCAACTCTATATCCTGTCACGTTGTGATGATCTGTGATGTGTTTGAAGACCTGTCGCCTGTTCTACCTGGTATACAGAATTCTGATGTGTACCTATATACAAATTACCTTTCTGATTATCATATCTATAATCACAAATGAAAATCTTGTTAAAATTGCGATCCTTGAATAAACAAATGCTTCGTGTAACAATGTACGTTACACGAATGCTAGCGTTTGGAGAGAAAAATCATCACGGTCGGTCATTTGCTTCTTTAAACAAATCACACGCAAAGTACATGTAGCGAAAACTTTATATGAAAGGTTTAAACAAGCTCCCACATACACGCGCGCGCGCACACGCACTCACACACACACACACACACACACACACACACACACACACACACACACAGACAACAAAAGACACGAATCATTTTCAAATGAACGTTGGTAGAAATTAACAAATGCTTTATAAAAAGAATGAATTAATTTAGATCCCGGATGTAAAATCAATAGCCATGTACTCCGATAATTTAAATATGATTTTTCACCAAACACATATTTTTCAAATATTTATGTCTCATATCTAACACTCAACTCAAAACAATAATATTTACCAGGCTTTACTAGTAAGAAATGTTTGGTATGAAAGTTTTTAAGTTCAAACAGAGTTATGATCAAATAATTAGTTATAGTTGTAATCTCTTAGATTTAACATAAAAAAATCCAATTTATTAGATCTATCAGTGAGGAAAGAGATTTCACAATATCTAAATGATGTATCAACAACAAAAAGAGTTATATCCTAGTAACAGTATTCAGTAAATGGTAGATTCTTTGCATGGTCTTGCATGACGCTAAAATTCACTTAAAAGAAAACCTTGTTGCCAAACTTTGCTCACTTCTTTTAAGTAAAAAATCAGTTACATGGGAATCATTCCGTTCAAAGTTTTGCCTTCTCCATGTCAGGGACACTGGGGATACGAAAGCGCATTTTACACTGCAGGATATTGTCGTCGCCTCGCTTCACTTGAAACTTCAAGGTATCCGGTTCCCTGGCGTCTTCCCAGGACTCCACGCGCAGGGAATCGCCCTCTCGCGACTCCTTCTGGTACAGCAGGTCAATACCCATGACGTCGTAGTCCAGAAGATCGCCACTGATGATGGAATATGCCCCACTCTTTGCCCCCGTTGCCGCGCAGTTGAAACAGTAGCGGGCATACTGAGACTGGTTTGTGTGCATGTTCAGGTCGATGTCGCTAGGTGCCACTGTCACCGGATAGACGAAGGCTGGTTCGGTATCGGACAGGTCGAACGGTTGTACCGTTGCTGGGCGTGGCAGTGACGTCAGGTGCGAGTACCTCTCCGTTGCCCAATCAGGAAGCGGCTTTGGCCTGCGTGTCTTCTTGTCGATGTTGACGGTTTGGATACGCCGGGTGGCCAGTTCCCTCTCGGTGGTCTGATCAAAAAGTTTCGTCTCATACATCCACGAGGTTTTCCCGACGAAGATGATTTTGGCCTCAACGCGGATAGCTCTTCCTGGGAATTCCAGCAGCTCATAAAAGGCGGGTTTGAATTGCACGCTTTGGCCCCGGACAAAGCGCATCCCGTACGCGTATGGCGTACGGTGTGGTTGGCTGTCGCGAGCACTTTCGCGCTTAAAAAAATGTTGTGATAGGCCGAGAAATTCAAGACGGTGTAGGAGACTCCAGACTGGTAGCTTTCCTATTATGAAAAAGCAAGATGAATATTTTCAAGATTTAAGATTCAAGATGGACTTACATGATTGGCGCAGTTAAAAAAAATGAATAAAAACCAAGGCTTAATATGGACATTTTACACAAATGATCTAAAAATACACAATGTCTTTGATATATTTTTGGAAATGGTAATTGTGGTCCGACATCTTTCGTTTATTATTATTGTTGAGGTTACCCATGTAACGTTATGTCAACTACTTTTGTTGCATGCATATTCTTTGTATTGTCATTTTCTTTTATACAATAAGGAATGATAAATGGTACGAAAACACAAACACACAAACAGATATTCTAAAAACTCCTGTGCGGACATGACTTACCCTTCCTGTCAAACTCCCATGGATAGATCCTACCAGTGGAAACTGTCACAGCCATGTCTTCCACAGTTGACGTCATGATGATAACGAGATCTCCTACATGAAAAAAAGGGGAAAAAATCATAGTAGATGTGTTTTATCATAGTCATCTGACAAACAGGTAGGTAGACAAAAAAAGGACCTCCTTGAGTAAAGATTAAGTTATCATTAGTCACATGAAACGTTACTGAAACATTACTGTCATGTACCTAAGGGGCGGTATTGCCGCAGTGCGGGTAAGGCAAAATGGTGACGACACAAGCCAGATAGTAGCGAGTAAGCAATCGATAAATGAGTATGCCATTGAAGAGGTTTATAGGACTTAGGTGCAATTGTCTCAAGTAGACGCAAGGTTAACCCCCCGAATGTTCCAATTGTTTGTGAATGTGCCCGTGAGGTCATTAACCCCAAGAATTTTGAGCTCCTACCCGTCAGGTCATTGGCCCAAAATGATTGAAGGTGACAAAAGGTCAGTACACATACTGCTCATATAGTCTCAGGCACTCTTTTTATGATAAAACACTTGTCTGTAATCATGGCAAAACATCCCTCATTTTCTAAATCGTCATCATGAATTTTGCAAAATTATCCATCAAAATTTCTCCGCCCTTAGAGTTAGTAAGATTTTGTATGCACTTTCTGTCATTTCTACTGAAAACACTACGTTTATATATATCGTATGGTACAAATGTATCCCAAACTTTGGTTTGAGCTCCATGCAAACTGATACCCTTTATCCTTTAGTGAAAAAAGTCATCCCTTTCCAAATGTCTTAATGGAACCGTCCTCCTGATTTATGCTGTCGTGCCATACAACGCGCCATATGACGTATGGTATTTGACCGAAAGGTCATTCGTGGAATCGTGCTCCGGATATGTTACGATGTTACGTAAGCTACATGACCGAGAGGTCATTCTGATGACCTGGACATAGAATAGCAGCACGTATCATATAGACAGCACAGACCATAATTTCTTTGTACTAAGTTCCAGTAGTTTCAAATTTTCATCGGAATTGCCCTGGCTTTACGATATTAATAAATTGGAATCCATACGACTTCGCTTGTGCTGTGTATGCTTCTTCTTTGCCCTTTGGCTTTGTAAACTCGGCCCAGTCAACTCAGCCGAACACCCTGGTCAACTCGACCCAACACCATGGTTAGGGTTGTGGTTAGGGTAAGGGTTAGTTTACTGCGCTTTGACCAGATTGTTGGTCCGCGTTGGTCTGATTGGCCATAGTCCGAACCGTCTATAACGTTAGCGACGTCGGAAAAACTGAAACGCAGGAAACACAGTCAACTGGTCTGAGGGACTAGAAAAACAGCAACATCTAGTGTGTAACGGTTAACCTATACTTCCAAACCCGGGAAAAAAGGAATGTGTGCTTACCGTTATGCTTTACCGTGCTGTCTGTCAAGATCGCCAAGCGCTCACTACCGCGTACTACCGGCAGCAGGTGTATTTCTGAACTTTGAAACCGGCCATACCATTCGTACAGGGGTGCCACATTTCTACAGTCACATTTCATGGACTCATTCGTATAAATATTTCATATTTAATCCACATTATTGTTTACCTATGTTTACAAACAACTATTTACGTAGCTTTATAGCTTTCGTTTTATCAGATGATACATGTAATACATATACCAATATTACCCTGAGAAAAAGTGGATTGCTCCACAGGAGTCAAAGTTGAACGACCTCCAACAACCTCCTTGCAGTAGTGTTAGCGCTTGCCGTCAAGAGGCACAGACCAGTCAGACAACATAACTTTCCGCCACTGAGAGTGACAGTTTAGAAGGCCTTTTTAAAGCATACAATACGAAAACCTATATATATCAACGGGCTTTGCAATTGGTACATCGTATTGCGTTGCGCTGCAACAATGTAATTTACATTGTAAATGATGCTTTCGGAACTCCAAAGTATGATGATATGATGAAAGGATGATAAAATATGATTAACGATAACAAGTTCTTATCTTTTCAGCCTGGTGACGGCTCAGTAAAAGTAAGATGCATTTTATTTATATCGTCGCAGATTTCCGGAAGGGTTCGGTAAACATCGGGACGTCCGTCGAGCCGGTTCGTATGGTGAGCGTGTCTTTCCCGGGGCCGTTCTTCTCAGCCGTTCCGAAGCTAAAGGCAAAGGTAATTTCAGTCTAATATTCCATATCTAGTAACCTGCTAATCTCCAACCAGATCCACGGTGCGTAATGTAAAGTATCAAACTTACGGTGCCCGATTGACTCCCTTAGCCGGCTATACTCCCTGGCCAACTTTTATACTATCTTATGGCACCGTAGGATCTGCTTGGAGATTAGTAGCCTGCTACGTTCAATGCCACTACTGGAAATAGTTTCACCAAGCTGGTAAATCAATTTAGTATGGCTTTTTGGGCACATAACGTTTACTTACTTCTGGCTTTAGTCTTCATCAGTGATAAAAACACCGACGAAGACAGTAACGTTATACAGATTTTCGAAATGTTTAAAGGGAAAAAGTAAGACTACGTATCTAAAAAAGCTATGTCGAATTCAGTCTCTCTTGCTCTGAATTGACAACATCACCTTGTGTAGTAACCTTGGTTGCGGTACTTTTTTTATGAGATAAACATATAGGTCTAATGTTCTCACAATATCCCCGAGTTTTCACCCGTACGATTACCATTCAGGCAAATGTTGGCTGTTTGCAAATTAAGATTGTCAAAACTCAAGACAACATAGGGTGATTTGGATGTAATTGACTTGTTCAAATCTCATCTTGAAGGTCAACAAGGAGGAAGGTCAAGTCGGAAGGTTCTCAGTCTTCGTGGACGAGGTGACCCCGGGTAAGTTCGTGGCCGCCGTGAGGAGGACCGACCAGGAGGAGGGGTGGCGGACCAACCCTACCTTAACTTGGGTAGCAGAGACGGACAGAGGTTGGTCTGTTCTGTTTGCTTAAAAGCTTGTTTGTATGTTCTAACTACATCGTAGAAAAATGACCGTTCTTCTTAGTACATACTGGCCTAACGACAATTATCCATTGAGGGAATAAATTCCTTGTACAATTATACCATCTCCGTAAAATATAACAATAGATTTAAAAGAGACTCAAACTCAAACTTTTTGTTCTGTGTCGTACTGTATTTGTGATAGTCAATCGTTATGTATGCATGACTACCCTAAGTAGTACATACAACATAGTAGCTTCGTAAGCACATTTAGAAATATATGTTGTATCTCATGGCTCAATATCACGCCCAGTTAGAGGGGGTGGAGTTAGTCAGGACAAGACGCCCAACATAATGACGATAATTTATGGCTCTAAAATGATCCTATGAAAGAGTAAGTTCATTCTAACCTCAATCCTGGCTTGATAACACTAAACCCTGTACGTCGTCGCGATTGTTTCTTATTTTTTGTCTAAGCTTTTTTGAACACCTTTCCCCTGCAGTGTCGGATGTGTGCACGGAGACAGAGTTCCGCTGTGCCGACCTGACCTGCATCCCCGGGGAGTGGCGCTGCGATGGCGAGCCGGACTGTCCCGACAGCTCCGACGAGTCTCCCGAAGAATGCCGTAAGTCATCATGATTTCTGAAGGTTGTAAAGACTAAAGGCTTTTTCTGTATTATAATTTATGATTGACAATAAAAAAATAGACGAACTTAGGCAGTCTTTGTATGGCAGCTGTGTTGATCGCATAGAAGAGGATAAGAGTTTACATTTGCCATCAATTGAACCTTGAACGTGGAAATCAGAGATGACATCACGGGTCAAAATGGATTCTTCGTCTCCACTTAGCCTTGGTCGCCAGAGAACAGCGTTCGCGGCTACGGTTCTTTCCCGGGCCGCTAGCAACATAGCCCCGTAAACCGACTTTAGCCGGCCCGGGGCGATACGCCGCCGCGCAGTGAAGGCGTAACTCCCTTAGCCGGCTAAGTTGTACTCTGATATCCAGGGTAATTAAAAGAAACCTGCGACAAAACGATTTTTTTTAAACCCAAGGTGAATATGCTATCATGTGATCATAGTCACGTGATTAGACGACGTGATGGGTCATTTGTCCTGACGAACGCTGACATCGCCATAATCTAGCAATTTTCCATTCCTCAAGTGGATTGGCAGTTTGAGCATGCAGTTGATCACCGGCATTTTTTCCTTGAAGGCTGTCCGTTTGGCTATGGACGTTTTGAGGATTCCTGCTTCAAGGTGTCCAGGCTCCCGGCAGACTTCGCAGGGGCGGAGGAGGAATGCTTGAACGATGGGGCACGCCTAGCCGCGATCAAGGACCAAGCAACACACGAGTATGTTACACTGGCAAGAATACGATTCAGAGATTGAGTTGATATTGTTTTACCTTGGATGTATGTAATGTATACTGCCTAATCACACCGGTGTATTGTTGATAAATGCAGTAATTACACTATAGTTCTTTGAATTTAGTACATTTCAATTACAATGATACAAGTGACTTATTAAGCTTAGAGTTAGATACACGTTATACAGGAACATGAAAAACTCAGGGTTGACTTATCTTGTTTCCATTAGGTACATCTTGAGTCAGGTGGCACCGGTCGCAAACCTGTACGTTTTGTGGATTGGACTAGAGGACAGAGAAAATGAGGGTTCTTTTGTCTTCAGCGACGGCACTACCCTATCAGGTCTGTGAGTTCGTCCTTCATTTTTGGCGAGGCCTCAGAGGCGGAGACATTTTACAATGCTGGGGTCGCTTTGAGAATATTATAAGAATTGCAAGAACGCATTCATTCTACCCTTTGATCTGCGTACTGTACTGATGTAGGTGGTTCAACGATGCTTTAAACTCTGAGAGGAAATTATCAACACAAGATTTGTTGGTTTAATTTCGACTATAGATGACTCTTGGCAAAACTTCTACTACCCGGGAGCTTCTGCCCAGGAAGACGAGGACTGTGTTGAGATGTACTTCGGTAGTGAAAGGGACGCCGCCTACTGGAATGATCAATATTGCACCCTTCCTCGCCGCTTCATCTGCCAAATAGGTAATCCCATAGAGTTCATTCGTTCGTTTGGACCCTTGTAGTGCCTAGTGGCACATGGAATTTTCCTTGCTGTTTCGGTTACAGTTATCAACGATTTGGAAACTGCTAACAGTTGAGTACAGAGACATCCCCATTGTAATGTGTGGAGACTTCAAGTAAATACATGCACAGATGCCATTGCTAACGTCAAACAAATTACGATGATACTAGTATTCATTTTTCATGTTTTTGGCATATAATCTTTTTGTTGTACCGGGATACATTATGTAATGCTTAAAATACCAGTGTCACATCAAGTCAGAAAAAAACATCTTTAGATGAAGACCTTTAACATTTTCCTTACTACCTAACACTATGACCACTTGAAATCTGGAAGAAAGCTAATCTTACGTCTGCCCTCAGCTGCTTCTCCTTCCCCGGATGTGGAGATGACCATGCCTCCCGTCCCAGAGGTCCCGGATGAAGAAGAAGATGACTTCCCGGCAGCGGCATCGATACAAGATCCTTTGTCACCGGAGGTTGCTGGCCTCCTCAGCGAGATTCTACCTGGCGGCATGTTTTCTGGACGCTCGGAAGATGTCCAGCAAACAACAGTGGCCCCCATGAACAACGGAGGTAAGAAATTTTACAAGCCTTTACCTCCCGAATACAATCTACAAGCCTTCTAAGGTTACAGGTTGTTTCGCAACAATGTTGGTTCGCAACCGTCAGTTCGCAACAAGGCAAATCTTTTCGCAACAAGGTACAAGTCTTTTCGTAACAAGGAACAAGTCTTTTCGTAACAAGGAACAAGTCTTTTCGCAACAAGGTACAAGTCGTTTTGCAACATTTGAATGTTATTAATCTTACCTCACATTTCCAAACCGGGGCCCGGCTGGGTTGTTCGTGAAAAACGATACATAGACATATACGTAAAATATACACAAATAATGCACATGACTATTCTCTTTTCGTCTTGTATAATTTGGTGTCTTTTGTATCATACTATTCGTTCTCGAAAGCTGCCCGACTGGGCCCCGGTTTGGACATGTGACGTAAGTATTGATTAATGTTCGCCGTCATCTCCTATCATTATCACCTATATCTCCCACCAACTTGGTTCAGTGCCCAGAGGTGGTCTTCAGTCCTTGCATGGGGAATTGATCCGATACTCGTTAGAATTGTTAAAAAATAGCACAACAACTTCGTTTCTCCCAAGTCAAAAAGATAAATTCTGTTCCTGACGACATGGAGCAAGAAACATTTAGAAACCCTGACGTGTAACATAATTCTTTTCGATGACTTGTACGAAATCATCTCTTACCATTCTCGTTTGATCAATTCGTAAAATCTATCATCAAACCACAGAAAAAGCAGCGACGGAGAGGCCAACGCAGGCAGAACCCGCCGTTGCCGAGGAGGAGATGCCCGGGGAGGATACAACACCGTTACCCGATAGAGCACCAGTAGCAGCAGCGCCGGTAGAGAAGACAGGCACAGACCTGCAGGAGGTACCGCAGATGCCCGATCAAACAGAAGACGAAGTTGTAGGGGAAACAGAAGACGATATAGAAGTAGAAGTTACACAAATGCCACCAGTTGTTGAAGCCACCGATGAAGTTTTTGAGACCACAGAAGAGCTCGAAAAGGATTCGGAAGCAGAAGATGATGAATTGTTGAGAGCAACGGAGGTACCGTCCTTAGAGGAAGATGATGGAGAGGTAGAAGAGGAAGACAAATGGGAAGAAGAAGAGGACATGGCAGTAGAGGAAGACGGTACAGAAACGACTGATGTGGTAGATATCATTAATGAAGTACTCGGAGGGGAGGATGAAGAAGGCAAAGAAGAAGAAAAGGATATGAAGGGAGTGGAAGACGGTACAGAAATGACTGATGTGGTAGATATCATTAATGAAGTACTCGGAGGGGAGGATGAAGATGCCAGCACCGAAATGCCGGAGGTAGAAGAGGAAACAGACGAATCAGCAAAGGAACCAGACACATCTGAATCCGAAACGGAGGAGACACAGAAAGAAGAGAAGGAAGAAGAGATGGATACTACAGACGAAATGGAAACGGAGGAAGAGGATGAAACTACAGAAGAGGCGGAAATGGAGAAAGAGGACGAGACTACAGAAGAAGAGATAGCAGGAGAGACAGCAGAAGAGACAGAGGGCACAGATGGGGAAGACACGAAGGAGGAAACGGGTGATCATAAGGCAAGTGAGGAGGCGGAGGAGGAGCCTGACATGGGTGAAGTAGAAGAGGAGGAGGAAGCAGAAGATGAAAGTACCGATGCTGAAGGTGAGCAAGAGGAAGATGAACCCGTGCAGGAGGAAGAACGACCAGAAGGAAGTGAAGAATCTGAAGAGGAGACTAACGTCATAGCTGAGGTGATCCAGCCTCCTGAGATGGAGGAAGAATCTGCTGAAGTCCAGCCGATAGCGCGGATGGACACCGAAGTAGATTCAGACGGTAAGCAATTTGTGATCACTCACTCAAATACTTTTGCATTCATCATAACCATGTATTACGTAGGCGTGATTACATTATATATATATATATATATATATATATATATATATATATATATATATATATGTGTGTGTGTGTTCAGATATTGACATAAAAGCTTCCACTAACACATTACATCATGATAGCTGAGTAACGATCGTTACAACGGTAACAAATTTCACGTCTTCTATACACAGGGTCGGAGACGCAAACGGGAGAGGAAGAATTTGGCACTGAAATGTCCCCATTGCAAGACACAAAAGAACAAACACAAGACGCAAAGGAGGACACGGTAGAGCCAACTGGAGCTTCTGAGGTGGAGGACGTAGTGGAACCGACTACTGAAGCCGCAGATATGGAGGAGGAGACGAAAGAAGTGACGGATGAAAAGACAGGAGAGACTACAGTAGAGGTAGAGGAAGAGGCTACAGGTGAAGTAGAAATGGAGACAGAGGAGACTGCAGATGAGGCGGAAATTGAGGAAGAGACAACAGATGAAGTGGAAATGGAAAAAGAGGAGACAACCGAGGAAGTGGAAATGGAAAAAGAGGAGACAACACAGGAAGTGGAAATGGAAAAAGAGGAGACAACCGAGGAAGTGGAAATAGAAAAAGAGGAGACAACAGAGGAAGTGGAAAAAGAGGAGGAAACAACAGAAGAAACAGAAATAGAGAAAGAGGAGGAGACAACAGAGGAAGTGGAAATGGAAAAAGAGGAAACAAGACAGGAAGCGGAAATGGAAAAAGAGGAGACAACAGAGGAAGTGGAAAAAGAGGAGACAACAGAAGAAGTGGAAATGGAGGAGACAACAGAAGAAGTGGAAATGGGGGAGAAAGAGGAGGAGGCTACAGAAGAAGCGGAAATAGAAACACAGGAGGAGGCTACAGAAGAAGAGATAGCAGGAGAGACAGCAGAAGAGACAGAGGAAACGGATGATCAGAAGGCCAGTGAGGAGGCTGACGAGGAACCTGACATGGGTGAAGTAGAAGAGGAGGAGGAAGCAGAAGATGAAAGTACTGATGCTGAAGGTGGGCAAGAAGAAGATGGACCTATGCAGGAGGAAGAACGACCAGAAGGAAGTGAAGAATCTGAAGAGGAGACTAACGTCATAGCTGAGGTGGTCCAGCCTCCTGAGATGGAGGAAGAATCTGCAGAAGTCCAGCCGATAGCACGGATGGACACCGAAGTAGATTCAGACGGTAAGCAATTTGTGATCACTGACTCAGATAATTTTGCTCAGTAAATTAATTATGAGCAAGGCTTACAGAGACTATATGATAAGGTAATGACAGAAAAGCTTCCAAACAGCTCAGCAAAGTTTTGTGTCAATAGGTATAACAATTTTCATGTTTTGCATACACAGAAAAACAGGAGAAGACTACAGAGGAAGCGGAAATGGCGGAAACTACAGATGAAGTGGAAATGGAGGCAGAGGAGGAGGCAACAGAAGAAGTGGAAATAGAAAAAGACGAGGAGACAACGGAAGAAGTGGAAATAGAAAAAGAAGAGGAGACAACAGAAGAAGTGGAAATGGAAAAACAGGAGGAGACTACAGATGAAGAGACAACAGGAGAAATCGATGCGGAAAAAGAGGAGGAGACAACAGAAGCCGACATGGACAAAGAGGAGACAGCAGAAGCTGACACAGAGGAAGAGGAGACAACAGAACAAGTCGAAACGGAGGAAGCCGATGACGAGGAGACAACTGAAGTCGACATGGAGAAAGAGGAGGCTGCTACAGAAGAAGCTGATATGGAGATAGAAGATGTGGAGACTACAGAAGAAGTGGACACAGTGATGAAAGAGGATGTGGAGACAACAGAAGTCGACACAGACAAAGAGGAGTCTACAGAACAGGTAGTCCCGGAGGACGACACTACAGAAGTGGCTGATACGGAGGAAGAGGCGACGACGGAGCTGGCTCCTGTCGATGACGCTCAAACAGACGATGCATTAGATGAAGTAACAGAGCAGCCAGAGGAGGAGGGCCTCCCAGAGATAGTAGAGGACAGTGTGCCAGAAGAAGAGGAGACGACAGAAATCGTGCCTGTGGTTGACGTTTCGGTGGATGTGGCAGAGAGTGAGACAGAGCCTGAAGAGGCAGAGCTAGAGCCAACGATGCTGCCCGACGAAGTCAGGGAGACCGAGGATCTAGAGGTTTGGTCGATGCTTAGACCCTACTCCTTTCCTACAAACAAACATGCTGAATTGATTTGTAATATGTACTAAACATCACTGTCATCGCGGTGCTATCAAATCGAGTCTTGAAATATATAGAAACCACCGCCATACATTTTATCAAACGATGATAATGTCATGTATGTTTACAGCCTCAGGAAATAGTGCCGGAGGTTGAAACTGAGGAGGGGGAAACTGACGAGCAGACACGCCAGGAAGCGAGCGAGGAGGAGACCAACGTGATAGGAGTGGCAGAGTTACGTCGACTCAGCACAGAAGTAGATCCAACTGAAGATGCAGGTCATTTCATCATGTTATGCTCTAACTTGATTGATGCTTGACCCTTGTCCTGCTGAGCCCTAGTTTCCAACGTAGGCATCAAGTACATTTGTACTTAGAAATCTTGACCACCACTGGACTAGGTTTCTTTGATAATCCTTCTCAATATCAATTATGCATTACTTTACTTCTACTGGTGAGAACTTCTAGTTTGTCTTTCCTACAAATGCATTCCATTGTCTCTTCCCCTGCAGATGCTGAGAAAGGGGAGCCAATCGTTGTCTTTGAGTCCAAACCAGTTGAGCCAGCTTCAGTTGAAGAGATAGTGCCAGAGTCAGAGGAGGAAGAAGGTAACTTTGTTGGTAAAGCTGTATACTAGTCTTTAAGCCTCTCATGCTGTCCATGTGCAATAAGCCAATGGTTAGCAGTCTCCTGGACCACAAGGTTGGGGTTCGTATCCCAAAAATGCTTGAACCCCAATTTGAGCGTCCACACTTTTCGTTCACAAAATCGCTACCCCCCAAAATAAATGCTGCAGCCCCAGAATCTGTGAAAAAGATTAGATGTGTCACCATCTTCTACACCAAGTCCATCCTTGACATTTGTGTAGAAGATTCTCAGAGCCTCTACTGCTTTTCGTACAGACCTCGGCTGTGCGCCATTTGTTGCAGAGGAGTTCAGCACCTGTTATGCAAGGTACCAACAGCAGGCATACAAGATTCGGAGAAGCGGGAAACTATCGCATAGAGCTTTCTGTCTGTGAGTATCGAGTTTTTCCTTGTTTGTAGGGACAATAGAAAAGTGAAATACATGCATAAAAGATGCGCAGATGGAGTATATGTTAAATCGTCTCTTCCAATTCTTCAAGGCAAATACAGGGAGTATTAAAAAGTGTCTAATAAACATCTTACCTGGTAAACTAAATACATGTACACAAAATATAGCCTTCAGGTAATAAATTAAATACAGCAATTGATTCAGAAAAGACACATTATATGCTAGATGCATGATCTTTTACCATTATTAATTACATGTACACCTTGTTATTCAGATTGAACTGCATGCATATCTAATAGTAATGTGTGAGCCAAAGACTACATTCAGGAGAACTACGTAGTTCCAAAAGCACCTATCTAACCAATTCTATACATCCTGTTTTATAACTCCAGGGCCCACTACGAGTTGTACGGGTGCTACACCACTGCCTTAGCAGAGTGCATTGAGCACGCCTACACCAGATTCAGAACCGTATTGGAGGCAGAGGGTAAACTTATTCTTTCCAGGTGTGTACCTGCAGGCAACGGTGCCCTACCTTGAGGAGTATCCTCAAACTTATCACCTTCTGTTTGTTTCCAAGGCCAGTTTGTTTTCATGAAGTATAAGCATTTTACAATCTTCATGTGGCCAAATAAGAAGAATGCTTTGACAAATGAGTTGATCAGTGTTACATGTTGGCTTTCTGGGCTATCAAAATGTAACTTTTTGTCTGGGGAATTCCTCTGGCAAATCATTTCCTTCTGATCCAATGTTTACCTTGTAAAGAACCCAAGCAGTTTGGTAGAGACTGTTGTGAAGGTAGGTTTGGTGTTACCTTCAAAAACCAGTTAGCAAAGGTAAGGATTCTGTAAAAGAGCTGGAGACTCAATACTAAGCTCAATTTTCCCAATGTATTGACAATTCAAGGACCTATGTAAAGTTAGGGAAACTTAGAAATGTGTTAAGTATAAGCTGTTGTGTGTTTAAGGTTAAGAATTCATGTGGCTCTTGGTGTGGAATTGCTTCATCATGAGTATGTGTTATGTGATTAAGTCTGCCATTCGCAATATATGGACCAACTAAGTAGTTTTAAATCAAAAAGGTTCTCATGCTCATAGATTGTAGTACAGGCACAATCATTCTGCCATGATTATGTAGTGTAATTTCTCTTCTGTGATATAGGCCGCTATTGGCACTATTTTCAATGTGCTGATGAATCATATTTACAGTCTTAGTGTTAAATCAAAATGCTTTCAAGTCAGGGTTTGACAAGTTTTCTAAACAACTTGTCCAACCGGGCAACTACATAAAGAATTTACTTGCCCGAACCAACTTTTCACTTGCCCAAAATTTAAATGAACTCTATGTAGTAATGGAACTCTTTTATAATTGGCCTTAAGTTTCTGTGTTGACTGATGCTTGATGTCATGACTGGAAAGTTTCATTCAAGTATATCAAACTCTCAAAAATGGGCAAGTGAGGTAGGACATGCACTTGCACGGTACAATCAGGCCAGTAGACTTGTCAAACCCTGTCAAGGTGTTAATAATTGTAGCATGTTGTAGTACTGGCATGATTATTTGTTAACAAATAATAATTTCAACATTAATGACTAGCTAGTGCTTAAGATATGATTTTATGAATCCACTGTACACTGCAAGAATGTAAGACTGTAATAAGTAAATAATTCAGAACTTACATTCACTTGTAAAAAAAATACACCAAGCCACAAAGATGGTATCAAAGCATTTTTTCCTTCATCATTCCAATACATTTCACATCTAACCCAAAAGCTCATTTTAAACAGCCTTAAAATCACCAAAACGAAACTGCTCATTCAAAGCTTTCAACATCATCATCACCATGTACAGAAAAGAGCAATGACCAGTACGTGTACCTTACCCAGAAATACTCATCGCTGACAGCACCTTATACAATGTACACACTTGCAAGTCATCACTACAAAATCCATATCAACAAACTAACAATGAATTTGGGATGGACCAAAAAGAACAGTAACAGGAAACCGCTGCAAACTCAATCAATGCAGCCTTGAATCCATCTAGTTCTGCTTTGCTCCTATGATTGTTCTATGCAAAATAGTCTGTGCCCCTTCCCAATCTATATCATGTTTGGTTCTTACACATTTTTGTACTTCCTGCATAATTTCAGGAATCAAAAATTTATCAGCTGCCTTGAACTCCAGGGCCATATGGCTCAGAGCCAAACTCTAGCCTATATTTTAGGACGAATGTTCAAGTACAGAATGTACCAATAGTTTCTCTATCAATGCGCACCAGCCTATTTTGCAGAAAAGCCACAAAAGAAGCAAAAGAACTAGAATAGGATAGATACCAGGCTAACTGAATAGGAAGTCTGCAGACTGAATCTATGTATACATAGATACATGTAGGTACGGTTTACACTCAAGACATACTGCACTCTTGGTTCCATACATAAATACTGAAATTCTGATGACATTCAAAACTCAAGACTAAAAACTACAAATCATCACCAGTTTGTTTCAAAATGACAGCTAGACGTACATCTTTTTAAGGTGAATATCATTCTAAAATTTCCTCTGCAATTTTCATAATTGGCTTTGATTTTAACTAACATGTTCATAAAATTTCTCTTTAACGTTGAACATGAGAATGTTTTGCTGTTAGACTAAGTAGTAGCCTTAAGACTTTTACCTGCGATTTTTATAAATAATGACAAACGTTTAGTATCAGTTAGCCAAAAATATACATATTTCATGAACAGAAAGTTTCCAGACTCTGAAATCTTACAGCTTAGCTGGCAGACAAGCTCATAGAAAACATTATATCATTCACAGTCATATAGTGATCTCCTTTTCCTCCTTGACAATACAATCTGTTGACAATAAAAACTAACTTCCTGTAGTTTTCTGCCTTTGTATTCATTCTCATAAAACCAAATAATACAATCTCTACAAGTAAACCGTCTTTTCAAAACTGTGTTGAATGTCTTCACGTATATCCTGCCGACTTCATCTGTTTGCTTCACAAAAGTCCTCTATCATTTCACTACACCTAAACCACTTTAGTTAGTTATTCTATAGAAATACTGGCCATTGATAGGCAAGTGTCAGCTTACATGTACAGCTTTCAAGCAACTACCAACATTTTGAGACAGAGAAGTGAAATTATACAGGTTGACATGCAAACAAACTACTTTTCAACTTAAGGTTTTCTTGTACATGTAATTTTTTTAGCAATGTCTCTCCAGGGTTGAAGAGAATAAATGAGTAACTACAGTGTAATGTTTCACTGGTCTGAATCTTTATAGCTGCTTTTCAGCATGACAAACAAAATTGTTTGCCACTTCTCTCTACGATGGCAATGACTGATATGTTCCATTTGAAGTGTTACTGTCTACAGCAAAGTCAGTTAAAGCAGAATATATCATCTCTAGAATTGTCTCATTTTTGTCTTATGGATTGTTTTACAAAGTTACTCAATGGGTGCATTCATGGAATACAGCGTTGCAACATTTTTGTTTAGCAAAGGCAGTGTCAGTTTGACCATGTTTGATATTGACTTATCCCTGAGAAAAAACAAAGAAGCATTTCTTTCTTTACCTTGTAGTTAGTTTGATAGTTTGCAGTTTATAGTGTGTATACAGGGCATTGAAAGTGTTTCCAATTCAGAAGAAGAATAGATTTCTCTTATCTACATGCAATCAAGCATCCCTTAAGCCGGCTTCGAACAGCAGAAAAATAGCTCACCGTGAGAGGCAGTGAGCTCTTAATGATATTTTCCGCAGCAACACAGCCATCTCCTCTCAACCACTGTGCAATTTTCAGACTGGCCAATGGTTACAGGTCACAGAACCTCATCCATTGTGATAGGGTTGATTTTCAGGCAAAACTCTGCAGATTTTGAAACTCAGTCACCTTCTAGATATCAACAATCTGACCGGAGGTTGTTGGCAGGGTGAGTTAATGGCTTATATAGTAGATTTCGCAATGATTCTGTATCTTTTTTTCATATCTCTACTTCTTGGAAGCAGTTTTATAGCGATTTCTTTAAGATATCAACAGCAGTTTCCTTTCATCCTTTGACAAAACTCCTTAGAAGACATGTATCTAAAACTAATCGGACTTGTCCTGGTTACTACTTGAAGACCACATGGTATCTGGTCTCGTCATTCTCCGCTGTAAAGAGAGAAAATAGATATATCACCAACTTATTTATGTGGCCAACAAAGTTTACTAAACAGCACTTGATAAGATCTTACAAGGAACTGGGCAATCTACAAATACAATTATAAAAAGTGACATTCATTAAAAGATGTATTACCTTTGACCATGGACAGGGCAAAACAAGTCTCATCGTTGAGATTTTGCACCATCTGCAAAAGTAATACAAAAGTTAGTAAAAATGTTGGTTAATCTGTAAGTGATGCAACAGTCTAGGAAAAGACTGCCACAAATGCTCTTCAATAGCCAGTTTTACCATAGGATCACGGGAAATCCTATCATGAAAAACAAATACAATCAAGGAACTGCGATTGGGCTGTGTACCTAAACACAACCATGGATGCAAGTACTGGTACATTGTACAAGTAGGGGAAGGGCTATAGCTAGCAACCTATCCCTGTCAAAATATAACCTGTTACTTAAGCAGCATAGAGACTTGCTGCCATAGGTGCCACTAGATATTACAAGGTTCTTAACAACAACAGGTACCAGTTAGTACAGAGGTTTAGATATGTGAACTTGTACCTGTATCTGGACCATTTGACAAAGTAACTTGTGGTCTTTGATGCTAACAGAAACATGAATCGGCAGTAAACAGAATCTTGTGTAGCAAACCCATTCTTTTGAGAGAACTAATATTAAAGATTGTACCGACTTTAATGCTCTTTTCAATGTGTTGAATTTTTGTCTTTGTGGTAGGAATATCACAATTTTTGGTAACAAAATAATAGAAAAAAAATCGCATGTTACCTGATCAGTGATGATGACATGGATCCCAGTGGGCCCTTGTCTGTAGAGATCAGCTAACTGTGAAGGAGAGGCGTTGAACAGCTGGGCTATCTTCAGCTTCAGCTCCTCCACACACAGGTTCTCCAGGAAGATCGCATGATAGACTGGGGAAACAGAGCAAGCCATTGTCAGAAATTTAGTAGCATAGTCTTTGAAATTTTCCTGATTAGGATATCTATTAAGTGATTCAAAGTATTATGACTGGTAGATTAAAGAAGATGCAGGTGTCCTGAAGAGAGTTGACTTTTTTTTGTGTAATTCTTCAGTTTTAAAACTGATAAGCTCTGTCATTTATGCAAGGACATGCCATGATATGTTTAGATGAAAACCCAACAGGGCAATCACTCTCAAATTGAGGTGCTCTATTACCCCGGACTCAGTCAAATCAACTGTGAGCTCACAGGTCTGCATCTTGTTACAAGAACAGTAGAGTAGAGATCCCCCCCCCCCCCCATACACACACTCAAATACAAGGCGACATAGGTGTACTTACCATGTTGTGACTCTAGACAAACGTACATGGTCAGTCTTGGTCTAATTGCTCTGAAGAGATAAAAGACAAGCACAGGTAAGAACGAGACATAGCAAAAGACTTCCAATGCCTGTACTTTCTTCAGGTCAACAAAGACAATGTCATAGTTAAATGGCCATGAAGTCACATCCATCTATAGACAAGTGTAATCCTATGGCACATTACAGAGGTTGTAGTTGTCATGGTCACAGTTGCCATGGTTACCTGGCTTGAAGGGCATTGAAAAGTCTGATGCCATCAGCTGGGCCACAAATCTGCACCAAGTCTTCTCTGGTTAGTCTCAACAAGTCAGCTCCTGAACAAAACAAAGGAACAATGCTACTGTAAATTTATCTAATTGCAAAAGAGACCTCATTTTGCTATAGAAACGGAAAAGGTTTTCTGTAGTGTATTAAGTTCCTGGATGAAATAATTCAATGCAGAACAGTACCAATACAAAAAGTATTTGCCGAGTTACAAATTAGCTGTGGAGAGGTCACTGTGAAGGACACAAAGCTAAAAGTAAAACCACGGCAAATATTTTACGGTCTACAGTAGGTAAGTAAAGATTACAGAATGTGTGAACCCACCTGCAAAGTTATTAAATGTTCTGACATAGTTCCCAAATCTGTTGTGCACCAGCCAGTTCTGTGTCTCTTGAATGCTGGCACCTGGAGAGAGAGGCTGAAAACATACGAAACATTATGAGTACACATGTTGTACATTTAAAACCAATATGTTTATTTAGGCTTCACTTGGAGATTAGCCTTCAAGTATCTATCACAAAAATCTCAGTTTTGATATCCACAATTAGTAGTTCAACCAATGTTTGTAAGGCAATCAGCAGTTTGACCAAGGAAGGACTGGCTGCATTTCAGTCGAAAATTTGTCTCTCTACATTTGAAGAAATCGTGGGCAGAGCTACATTTGTCTGAGAACTGCCCAGAACCGGCCATGGATGGATACCAAGTCACATTTCCAAACCGGGGCCCGGCAGGATGTTTAAAAAAACGAGAAATCAAAATGTATACCTAGAAATATGCACAAATTACGCCCATGAATCTTATGTGACATTTTGTGTATTTTGGCGTCTTTCATATAATTCTTTAACTTTATGCTCCCCAATGCTGCCCGGTCAGGCCATGGTTTGGAAATGTGACCTAAGCCTAAAAGTAATGATGCATACAACATCACTGTGGTGTAAATGCTAAGAGGAGACTTATATGATTACGATGCTGAGTACCTCAGATGGCAGGATGAGGGACTGCCATCAAGATCACAATGGTATCATAGAAAGCAGAGAGAAAGGCAACATATTAAGTAAAACATTTATAATGAATGCTTGACATTTCAGAATCCAAAACAAGGGGCACATGTCTGAGGGCAAATTTGGATTCTTTGCACTGAGCTGGGCAGTATTTTAATTGATTTTGGTCAATTTATTTTGAGATGAATGACGAGAAAAACTACCAGACATGTCCTATATCAGAAATAATGTTGCATGTATGATTTTGTGATGTAATCAATTGCTTTGATATATCAAGGACCAAGACAAAACATTTTGTGTGGTCTTATAGTTGGATTCCATGTATATTCTATACTTTTATTGAGATATGTTTCCCTCACTTTTTCAGTAATACTGTTTTGTCATTTCTGTTTTAAAAACATTTTACCCAGTGCAGTGTAGTTTTATTTTCTGACATAAAATCACAATTTAAAGCTTTTCAGTTTTGCCAGTTGCACTGTTAGCATTAGTTCTGTTTTAAAAACATTTTACCCTACAATGTATGTAGTACATATGTCATCTTATTTTCTGACCCTTATAAACACTTGTTGGCTTTTAGCCAGGCATGTGTCATGGCATCATTTGGACTCCCCTTTGTTAAAATAACAAGAAATTGGATGCACTAGATGCCTTTACACTGGGGAGCACATCCTCTGACGAGCATGAAATTCTGATTGACCAGGTCATAGTCTTCTTCTGTGACCTCTCTGACAGTAATTTTGCCCCTCAAGATAAATAGAATGCACCATTCTAATTTAAAATTCTTGAAAACTCTGCACCATGGAAGGTGGATGTCCCCTGACTCCCCTACAATTATAGTGGCGCCTATATCACTTACCGTGACTCATCAAGAAATTTTGACCTCTCTATAATAGAATCCTAGCTAAAAGTCTGGCCTTGATACACATATATCATTAACATTAAAGACAACTTCACATAGATGACAAGAATGTTTCTCACCTCGGTGGCTCCAGCCTTATCGTCCCCATCCTCAGTGGGGGGAGGATGGGGAGTAGAGTTGGTGGGGCTCTGCAGACTTCTGTGGGGGAATCAAACAAAGGTAAGTAACAGACTGGATGTCATCCATTAATCAAATCAACATGGCCTTATCAAATGTGGGTACTGCAGAAGGCATTTACAGGACTGGCTATTTGGAATCTAGTCTTGCTAGCTTCAGTCTGCTTCCAATAGACACCAATTCCTTAGAAAAAAAACTGTGTTTCCCTCTCTATACCCTAGAAAAACATGTCGACCGTAGACTTTTTTTTGGGTGGGCAGTGGAGTGACATAGTTTTCAATGTTGTAGTGTTAGATCTTTTATTCAGCCTGCTTCCTATTAGATTAAAAACTGCTTATCCTATCTAAATGAAGGATAAATGTATTCAACAGATTTGTAACCATTAAAGTTTGACACTGAAAACATAAGTGTCCTCATGCATTTCAGTTTTGCCTTGTTAAAATGTATATATTGTATCACTACAGTTTTGGGCCAAAGTCTACAAAAAGAAACCCTACCTACCGACCCTATTTTTTTCAAGACTGAAACAGAAAACCCAATATCCTTTCCCTAGGCCTAACCTGCCAATCTCAATACTTAAGCTGACAAGCCTACTTCCCTAGCTGATCATGGCTTGGGGTAGGCTATACTGGAAAGAAGTTTATGGGCAGCCATGGTGGTTTCAGTAGTGGGTGAAGGCCAACATTTGAATTATGCAAGCAAGCATTGGTCTTGTTCCTTTATCACTCCCTGTATACCCTATATAAGAGTCTGGTTTAGAAAATTATTGGGCCCGAAAAGGTTTGCCTAAGTCAATCATTAATTCCCTTTCATTGACCCTACCTGACACAAAACGTATTTGAGATAAAAGCTTGTCAATTACTTGGCAAGATTAGTCAGTTAGTGTTGGCATCCAAGTAATAGGTTAGATATGTACTAGTACTAGGCTTTCTTGAGTATCCTGAACATGATCAGGCCCTTTTTTTGAAAGTGGCTAAATGCAGTTATAAATGCTATAAATTTTTATACATGAAACATTGATTCATGATTCAGGATACTGTGACAGTCTTAATCATTGGTCTATGAATGAGACAGTGTTCTAGCCAGTCTGAATTTTTCTTCGTCCGCTGGATTTTGAACTTGGAAATTCTATCGAGCGCTGAAGGCACGACGATCCTAGGGGGTCCTGGGAGCATGTTCCCCCAGGAAAATTTTGAAATCTAGACTCTCTGAAATTACTTTTTCCAGCATTCTGAGGGGTAAATTCTACTTGTATACACTACTTGGTTGAATCAATGGCATCTGTTTTAATATCCTTACATGCCGGTTTTTGTCCATCATAGAGGATGGAATGGGTAAAATTTACGTCCCTCCCTAGCAGCAAAGTTCCCTCAAAGGACGGAGGGACAGATAATGGCTAAAATCATGGAGACAATAGGCATGAAGCGCTAACTGAACATAATTTTGCCGGAGCACCAACTAGTAAAAAGACTCACAGTTGCAAGTAAAAGCAGTGAAAGAAATTCTAAGGAGGTTACCATCCTTCCTTTCTGTTATGGGGGTGAAGTTTACTTAAAGCATGATAATGTCAATATTAATGACTTCTATGAGGCCATAATCAAAAGCTGTGCTGCCTGCATGACAAGCCATGATAAGAAAAGCAAAGGGCCAGAGCCTGACCTAATGCTTAGACAGGCAGGCAATGAACAGTGGACCATGGCTTTACCTCCTATCCAGAGTGTCAGGCACAGCTGGGATTCAAACTCACAACCTTCTAGCCAAGACAGAGAGACAGCAGAGATTTCCAGTCTGTTAATATCAAAACAGCACTACAATGGGGGGTCTGCATTCCTTTTTTTCCATGATGCATAGTCAGTCGTTTTGAGTTGATATAAGTCATAACAGGACCAATTTTAGCCATATGAACCGTATTCAGTGGGTAGTTGTATCTAATGCAATGCACTGGAGATATGTCTGAATTCAATGTAATGCAAATTTTATGAGAATGCACTGCCAACCCGACCCCCTTCAATTCAATTTCAGAGAAAATACACTTTTTGCTCAGATAAAAATTCAACTGGTGGATGAAAAACACTGCATACATGCATAACTTTTTCCCAAAGCAAACACTTCTCCCTAATATAATAAACTTCCAATTTACAGTGACACTTCCCTCTAATGTAACACACTCCAAAATTTACCGCAACGCATCTGACTGAGTGTCGACAATTTTGTGCACCATTAATTTCTTATGCAGACCCCCTTCAATTACAGACAAAATACAGACAATTCCCGATCTGATACAAATTCGACTAGCAGAAAAAACATTGAACACACAAAGCACATTTTCAAAGCAAACATCAGGACCTACTTCTCTGCTATCTGAAGAAAGCTGAAAGGCTTGATGACCTCATACACACAGTCACAGTTCCCAGCTGGATCGTGGGTTAATCCAAACATCCCACTAGCAAATTTGCCTTGAAAAACCATGGGGAAAATTTTTCTCTCCAACAAAATATTGCACAAGACACTGTAACAACAGTACAGGAAACAAGCGACAGCCTTTTTCTGCTATGCCTGAGACGGCTCTTTCTGCAGGTCTGATGATAATACAGGCCAGGCAGGTTTGCGTGGGTTTCAACTGGCTCCCGCCAGAAAGCCTCATTTGCATACCTGTGCGTGCTTGCTGATAACAAGGTCATCTATTACATTGGTATTCATACGAGCATTGGAGGGACAAACCAAAAAGGCTTGGAGTGGACTCTGTTTTGGAGTAGGGTTTAGGAAATGGTAGAATAGTTTTACATCAGGAAAATAGAGGAACATATAATCCTTTGAAGAAGAATATAAATAGAAAAATGGAAAGAAGTTACCACACAGACTAGGGCATACACTTGTAGTACAGTAATTGTAAACAAAAATATAGATCTAGCCCAGCCTGAGCCCAGGTCCCAAAAACAATTCAGAAGTTTTATTCAAAACATTAACATACCCAGGCTCTTTCAGGTCTGACTATACAAAGAAGTCAGAATTGTCACATTTAAGATTTCCTCTGACAGTTCTGATGTTTTTTTTTAATAAAACACACACACACAGAGAAACATACATGTACGTAGACAGACAAGTTTCAAAACAACAAGCAGGTACACAAGATACAAATGTCATGCAAAATGCTTACAAGCTGACAATAGACCAATGGGTACATAATGACCTGGTACCTCTGAACGTTGCTTTGTCCCTTCCATTCCACCATTATCAGGTTACTCACTCACATAAAAGAATGTTTGCACAGCAGCACACAAGAAGGGAAACACATAAGCCATATGACACCCCTCTGAGCTGACATGGTATAGTCCCAACACAACTGGCTGCTACTGGCTCTGAGTCAATGGCTACAATGACTTGTGCGATGATATCAGCTCATTTTAAGGACTGCAACAACTCAAAGCCAGAAAAATAATGCTGTGGATTATAACAGCTATGCTTTTAAAGCTGTAACAAACAAATTTTAATTTATACCTTTATAAATTCATAACATTTTGGACTGTCAATTGTAGTAGGCAGAGTGTACAAATTTTACATACAGATTTCAAATCTTAAAATCAATTGGGACATCTGAAAATACATGTAAAATGTTGTTAGAGCAACTGATATTTGAAAACATTGTCTGTAGGCTGGTTAAAAGCAGCTTGGTCTAATCTCCAGATTGTGTCATGTAAATATTGTTTCAATCCACAGCGGATTGGAGGTTTGCCAATAGCCCAAGGCCATACAAACTTGTGTAATTGCTACACCAGGGGGACACAAACTTTAAGCAGATGAAAGAATGCAAAATAGAAACATTTCTCAACCTGCAGATTACACAGAGCAGTGAGCCTTTTTACATCTGCTTGGGGATAGGATCGAACTTGCAAACTACTGGATGTAAGCAGAACACTCCACTAGCTACAGGACCTGGTAATTGCACAATCATACCAAAAATGTATAATACTTAGTAGTAGGGGTCGAGGGAATAAACTCTAAACTGATGCGCTTAGTTCTGGTTCTGACTGGCTCATTCAAATGACATCAAAGGGCCCTCTAGATGATAAATGATTCCTCCTATTATAGAAGGTCTAAATAACAGCATAAAAAGACAGTCTACCACTTTTAGTCAAACTCCATAAAATAGAGGGTCTGTATGGGGGGGTCCTGATAACGATTTACGCTAAATTCGGGATAGCTGACAACACTTTACGTTAAATTCACGCAGGCTACCAACGCTTTACGCTTCATCCCACTACGAATTACGTAGAATAAAATAGCTTCCCTACGAATTACGGGAAATTAAAAAAGGCCTGCCTACTGCCTTACGGAAGAGAGCATGCAGACCTTCAAAATACATATTGTATCCTCTGTTGTTTACTAAGTCTAATCTGAACAGTCTTTCCATAATTTGTGAAAAGATTTTCATTCCAAATAAGTTGAAATAACCAAGTTCTACTTCTAGTCAACACACCATGCACCAATTCTAAATCATAGGATTGACATATTGGAACAAAGATATTACAATCCTCTGTCTGTTGTTAACTAGGCCTGAATCAAAACAGTCTTTCCTCATCTTGTGAAAGATTTCCACTTCATATAAACAAGTTTTGGTCAATACAACACACCACCTTACTTAGAGGCCTCACTCTGCATGATGTACCAATTCTAGATTATACTTTTTTATCTATAGGATTGGCATGTTGGAATAAAGATACTAAACATGAATAAGGGATATCTCAAAAGGAGGAAAATGTCCCTGAATGTGGTTATTTTAAAACCTTACTACAGATCTTATTAGCAATTGTATTTTAATGTTAAATACTTCAGTTTTAGAGTTTGAGTTTATTAGGATGCCCAAAATGAAGCTAATCTTCCAGGGCTCACAACAATAAAAAAAGCATATACAAAATACATGAACAGATAAAACAACATAAAAATACAGATACAGATCAGAATTACATACAAATACATGCTTTAAGTCTAAAATTACGAAGTGAGGTCAGAGGGCATACTAAGATATAAACAAAACACAGTAAAATTTGTCTATTATTAGTCTTGGAATATTTGCGGTTTTATTTTCTAACTTTTCAGAATCTTTTTGTAACATTTTGTGCTACAGTATTGTTATGAGCATAAAATAAAAACATTGTCTTTTCACTCTTACTGTAAAATAACATATCGCAAAAATAAAATAATCTATAGTATTCCCACCCTTAGACTTGTGCTAGAGGCAACCATGGTCCCCGACCCTCTTGATGAAGATGGGACTAGGTGAGGGCTCTAGTCATCTCAAATTTTTTCTGTCAGCCAATTCCTATTGTCGCGAAAACCGCGAAAATTTACTTATCAAAGTTCGTAGAATGCTTGGTAAGAATGCATCCAGGAGTGAACTGAGACCTTGAAAAACAGGTTTTCAATGAGATTATCGTATGCAAAAGGGCGCCAATACACATTGTCAACAATCATAACAATAGGAAAACAACCAGAGTGTGGCTTTTACGGCCGTGGACGGCATCCCCAAGCCGCCTGTAGCTTCCATCAAGGAATTTTGTCAGTCAAGGTTGACGGATAGGTTTTAAAATTTTTCTATCATACGTAGCAAATTTCCGTCCATTGACGGAAAAACGGACGCTGGCTAGAGCCCTGGTTAGAGGCAACCATGGTCCCCGACCCTCTTGATGAGGATGGGACAAGGTGATCAGAGGTGAGGTGAGAACATTAAGGTTTTTACTGACCTATTTATGTCAGGTGGGCTCTGAAAACTGCTGTTGTAGCTGCTGCTGGCAGGAGAATTGAAGGACGCATCAGGTGGAGTACACTGTAAACATATACACAACATTGTGTCAACTGTACAACCAATCTGACCAAAATTGGAAAGGTGAAAAAATCAAAATAGGCAGAAACAATGAACACGAAACACGTTGCTAAGGTGTTAGAAGTTAGTGTAGACCTACAAAACAAGTTGGTTGTGTGTAAGATTTTGTCACTGGTCACTTTAATTTGGGAAGTCTTTTAGAATAGAATTTCTGTAGGAAATTACACTGAACCTCAGGCCATTGTGATTGGATTATATGTATTGGAGGTCATCTGCACATGTATCAATTTTCATCCATTTTGAGGTTTAGCCGTTGAGTTAAAAGTCGTATTTGCTTCCCAAATCTAAAGTAACAAGCGCGTTTAAAGTGATTGAATGAACCTATTGCTGAAAGAGTGGTCAAAGTTGACGCACCAGAACTAATGTGCTGATGAATATTGAAAACTAATGGTGAAAACAACCAAGCTGTTTTATGTTGACTGCACCCAATGTTTTAAAACCCTTACAACGTTGTGCTGTGGTGATGTTCCGGACTGATACACGTTTTCCTGAGCCCAAGGTTGTACATGGAAACAAGGACAAAACAGAATGAACAGCATCCAATTTTATAATACCGATCAGATCAAACAAGGAATACTTTCGAAAAAGATGACAGTGCGCAATGGCAATTTGAAGCATTTCATACAAAGCTATATACATGTACAGTTTCTAGGGCTTTTCCCATATGCTTAGAGCAGTACAACAAGTGCCTCCTAGTGACATAGTTCTAAATTGCACATAACACTAACAGCACTACATTACAAAGTTACAACAAGGACATCTGGATATGATAAATATAGAATTCTAACACATCTGAATTTTCTGAATTAACCTTTGGCATCAATTTTTTTATTGATTACAGGGTTAGGTAGCAGGAAGAAGATTAAACTTTTGCTCACTAAAAACCTTTCCTTCCTTTCTGATACAAAGTACATTATATTCACCATACACACAGACTCAAGAGGAATTCCCTACTCTACTCATCAAGTGCAATGAACAATAGACCACAGCTAAACTTTCAATCCAAAGACTTGCATCTCTTTGCAGTTGGGAAGTGGCAACAGTTGGGACTTGAACTCCCAACCTCCCAGTTGGCAGTTAGAATGAGGTTACTGACTAAATGTTCTATATTTTCTCCTTGTACATGTATTATATGTAACAGTCATCAACCTTTACTCATCAAGTGACCTGATAAAACAGGATAAAACTTTTTTTGTGTGTAAAGAAGTATATCATATCTTCTGTTTAAGATAATTAGTCAAGGCGTCCACATGCCTATCATCAAGCTATCAAAGTAGATGTCTATAATACTGCAATTCACTTACTTTTGCAATTGTTTTTTGCTGTGTTCTTAATTTGTGGTTGAAGCAGCAGTAATACATTAGAGATGTTTATTTGCGGTGTCATGACTTTCTGGTCTGGTGGACAGATCACCAAGAAGATAAAACCACCACAATATTTCCAAGATTCACAGTACTATAATTTTTGGACGAGATGCCCACAGGTCACCAAATGTGTAACAGTTAACGGTTGCTAGTTTCTACATGTGTGTATATTCACCTGCTGTGTACATGTATCATGTAGGGGCATGATACAGACCTCTGTGAGGATGGTGTACTCGTAGGATGGCTGGTACTTGTCCTTGTCTGGCTTCTTCTCCATCTTCTCCCTGTCAGTTTTTATTTTACGATCAGCACCCTTTGGCTGAAACAGATAGAAATGTTGCGTCAATTAAGATTGAATATCCAGATAATAAGATATGCTTCAAGCCACATTACATTACATCAATAATTGCAATAAAAGTTGTATCATTAAATTCATGTATTCTGTATTGTACCTTTATCTCCTTTTCTCACTTACTCACTCAATCACTATTTTGCAAAAGCTCTTTTTGTGCAGCATGTCCTTACATTACTCATTTACTGTAAATATATCTATTTTGGCTTAATTTTGCAATAGAACAGAAATGAAGATATTGGTGATTTTCATGTATACAGTTGAAAGCCCTGTACTGCTGTTACTGTAGATATAAATTGGAAACATCTGTGCACTGTTTAAAGGTACAGTGTGAAAGATGCAAAGATAAAACTGCTGTAAACATTTCAATACTTACAGCATACAGCACAACTATAGTTGTTTGTCTGCTATGAAAAGTAGAACTATCTGCGTACCTTGAAGACCTTAATCTGGCATGATGCAGAGTGGAGATGTTCTTCCTCTATGGAGTAGGAGTCCACCTGTATACGGAAGGGGATGCCCTTCTCCCCTCCATGCCGATGTGCTGTGAACTCCGTACTGATGCAGTGGACCTGGGATGGAGAAACAAACAACAATATTAACATGACAGAAAAGATCTCTTTTAGTTGTCTTCTGCAATGTGTTATCATAGTGAACACTGAACAGCCAACTTCAGTTAGTACTAAAATAGGCTATAAAGCTACACACTACCCTACATCAAGGCCTATCACAGATGACAAGTTGTAGTTTTTCAACTTATGACATGACATGAAAAGTGTGTGGAAATTCCACTAGCCCTTTTCAACAAGTGAGAAATAACAAAATATACTACATTACATAAACATAAATTATATAACATTACAATAACAGTAATGATCAGTATATATTGAACAATAAGTGGCTTTTGCTGCATGTGCTTTTGTATATCTATTATTATAAAAGACCTTCCAAAAGTTCTTGTACATTTGTTCAGTAAATCAAGTTCTTCTATGAGACATAAGCAGCTGCCACTATGTGCCTGCAAAGCTGGTGTGTTATGGAAGGACGCTTACACCAAATAGTACAGGTACAGACTTATATTGCGTACACCGAAAGAAATGTTTTTTTAATACCTGTATTGCCACAGAGGTATCTTTGTTGGGATCCCATTGGAACTCAACTTTGTTGACGGCAGTAGGGTCCTTTCTGATGTCATAAATATTCACTGACAGGGGGATATCTGGGGAGAAGCAGAAGTTGTTCAAATATCTATTTGCAAGAATTCTGAGAAAAATAAACACAAGCTACACAACTGACTGTAAATCTAGAAATTTAAGGTGTGTTTTGAAGTTTGCCGCGTCCCTGATGACCTCTGTCTTGTATGTAACTAGTGTTTGAGTCTCAAGAACAAGAAACTACAAACTTTTGCCTGTTTTGGTTTGCAATGTGCCACAAAGATTGAAGGCCTGATACAAATTACCATGACATTTTAGAAATTTCACAACTTGTTCTTTCACTTGCTCTTTCAAGGCTCCAGTTCATGCAGCTATGAAATACAATATGCAAGATAAATTCGTTTCATTTTGTGATGTATACAAACAAATTTTTCATACCGTTATCAACTAATACTGACAATTACGATGACAACGCAAGAGATAGTTTGTACATTCTAGTTACCAAAATTAAGTAATATTTGTACTCCATTACTTTGAACAATGGACTAGCTACCAAGTAAGACTGCAACTTTCTGTTAGCTTTCAATAAAGTCAGGGCTCGAAATCATTTTTTCTGCATACCTGCACTAGTGCAGGTAACATTGAAAATTACCTGCACCAGACAAATTTTACCTGCACCTCTCTGCATTTAGGAAGTATGGATCATACTAAATTTCTTCAGGAACCATTGCTATTTTTTTCTTTTATAATGTATAGGTGGTAACAGTCAATGCAGCTGAAAACAATCCATATACATCTACATTATAGGATTTCTATCCATAAAACCCAGTACATGGACCAGTGCAGGTTAGGTGCAGGTAGACACCAGAAATACCTGCATGGCTCCAATTTCACCTGCACTAACCTGCATCTGCAGGTGGTACTTCGAGCCCTGATGAAAGTGTATAAAAAAACTTTGATAAATACCGATATCAAGCAGTCTCTCATTGGGCCTAATGGACCTCCACTGGGCCAGCTGTTCATACTCTGTGTACTGCAACCTTCTGTCGTGGAACACCACACGCACAACACTCTGGGTGGGAGGGGGGTGGACAAACAGTAGTAAGAATGTTTCAAGGTGACTTTGACCACTTTGATACATGTATCTCCTGTTACCTGTGATTTATAGCCAAATTGCATGTTTAACTACAAGCCAACAATAAATCTTTTATTAATAAAGGCACTACAGGTTAGCCTGGGTATCATGCTATCTGGGGTTCCTTATACTCGCATTTTTAGGGTTGTGAGTGATGGAGCCCCAGTAGAAATAGGGTCGTACCCAGGCTACTACATGTGGCCTGACAGAATCTGACACACCTCACAGTTGGAAAATGAACACTGTTTTGGTTCAGTTTTACACTGAGGAAGACTATTCTTCTTCACTATTTTATGTCAGCAGCAGTAATATCATCAGATGTGATCAGACATCACGGTCCTTACCTTAAGTAACTCTCCTCCTTGAAAACTGCTATTGTCTCCCAGGCGCTTTAATCTCAGCTCATATGACTGACCTGTGTGGAAGATGCGTAAATGTACGTGATGTTGATGTCTGTAAAACATCGCCTCTTCATTACCTTTTCTAAGAAGCTTATGTTTTAGGTGTGCTTTCTCTGTGGAAGTCTACTTTGTCATTGTCAATCATCTCACAAATCATATCATATTCTGTTTTGAATTCAACCTGGGCTGTGGTTGAATTCAAAACAGAATATGATATTTGAAATGGGTATTCAGTACCAGCCTGTATTTCATGGTATCCCATGGGCTTGTATCACACGAGATTCCATTGAATTATCCGAAAGTACTTCACGTGTACAATATACCAGACACCGACATTGTGAAAAACGTATATTCTCATCATTCTTTGTTTGAGTCATGTGGGTATGATTTAAAAAGAATACAGTATGCTGTGTTATGCATCACCAGCTTGGTCCCAGCCCTCTCACTGTTGTCGCCCCCTGCCATTTTGGTCATCAGCCCGTGGGAGGGCTTGCACCTAGGATGATACAGAATTCACCTTGCAGTATTCTGTATTTACTATATGTCAATATGTAAGAAACAGTAGCAGAGTTGTAGACTTACGTTGGTTGAGATAAGTCACAGTTTCTTCATTGATTTTGGAGGCTGGAGATGTTGCTGCACACAAGATATACTGGAAACTGGGAAGAACACAACAGTGAAACTTACTTCTACAAATCAATGGCTGTCATACATAGACAAAAACAATCTGACTGTGTGACTAAAAATTCAATTCAAAATTGGAGTGTGTCAAATTTGGGGAAAACAATGTTGCAAATCTAGCTATCATTCTGGAATTTTCGGGTGACACAGGAAATATTTTTTTGTTTTGAAACGAAAATCTGAAAGGTATGAAAAAAAGAACAACGACCTTCAAGTACTACAGTTATAAATCCAGAATGTATCATTCTTTTTTCCTCCAACTATCACCAACTATTAATCATGGTAGGGCGAGACTTATTGCCACCAAGTACTAGCAGGTGCAACCACCTTGCTTAGTTTTAACAATTCTTGCATGTAGGTGCGCAAAGATTGGGTGTGACAGGTCATTTGGTGTCATATACGTTAGTAACAATATGCTGCCATGCTAGGTGTGGGCATTGGGCAACTATTCCGCCAATGGGTGAGTACACAGATACAGAAACCTACATGTACCTGTTCTCAAGTCCCTCCTGCTTGAAGATGGGTAGAGCCAAGACCTCGCTGAAAGGGAAAAGAAGATTGGCTGACTTAGATGTCGTTTCTCCATAGCGTACTGGTCTGTGACCTCTGCTGCTCGCAAAGCTTATACAGACCCCAAGGTCACTGTCAGGGGTTCAAGTCCCAGACAGGAATACCTTAAAATTATACATCTGCTAGTGAGGTCATTTCGAGTCATTGACCTTTGCCCCTGTCAATCTACTAACGTTAGAAAACTTAAATATTATTCTATGATGATCTTATGGTAATATAAACATCGCCAGGTTCTAATCATGGAAGTAAGTTTTACATCTCAACAAACTGAAGGCCACTCAAGAGCACTATCTACACCATTCTTCGTCATGTCATAGACTTTTGACAACAACAAATTTAATTTCACACCTCATGTTGTATGCGGTGGACCCCAGTTCGTGCCCCAGTCCCGAAAGACTGGCGTCGAAGTCCGCGGTCAGGCCGTCGGCGGCATCGGCAGCTGCATCGAGGGAGTCTGACGTCCGTGCCCAGGCCATGGCTGAGTCTGTAAGGTTTTAAACTAAGCTAACCAACCAAGAAAATAAACCAGAAAAGAAAACGCCAAACGGATCTTCAAAGCAGCTCAGAAATCAGCAAGTAAATTTATCGCCAGGCCACCACTTTCAGGACTCAAAACACCGAATTAAATGAATCCTCCGTACTCCAGAGTTCAGTATTTTACCTGAGGTATCTTCGCAGAGTCGACTTCACATATGAGCTGAACCAACGCAAAAATAAAACTGATTTTCTTCGTTCTTCAAGCCAAAAAAACACCAAGTGTTTTGCGAGGAAGCTACAAAGTTCCTCACTGCGCAGGCGTGGGCATCCTCGCGGAGGATCATGGTCAGTGAACTTCGGCCTTGACCTGTAATGACGCAAGGAGGGCGACAAAATTTTGTTCAAATTATATCTATAAAGAAATGGCTATATCTATGCCATTAGTTTCCATGATTCTGTTACGATTAGATATACTATGACTTATGTTCCGAGCATGAGCCCAAATTAAATCGGAACATGCTACATTCAGTATTTCTCGGACTACATTTCTCCGCCTCTTTCTGATAGCGCGACCTTTGAAATTTGACCCACTTTTTTTATGGACGTTAAAGTTAACGTTATGGTAAAATTAGAAGCGTAGCGTAGCGTAAAGATTTACAGCTTGGAGCACTTCCTATTTGGTTCAGCAGGTCAGTGATTGGTGGGTGTAAAATAGCAGATGAAAAACATGTGTTCTTTTTAATACCAAGGACTGAAGGATCTCTTTTGTTTTATCTGCCACTGATGTAAATAATACGTATGTTTGTGGTTGTTGGGCTTGTCGGGGGGGGGGGGGGGGGGGGTCAGTGTTTATTTGGACAGTTGATAGAAACAGTCCAACCATCAATAAAAGAGTTGGTGGGGGATGGGAGATTTCAGATTTGTCCACTGTTCGTTGAAAGTGAAAGTGGTTGCAAATGATTTACTCTATGGCTAGCTAACTCCTATTGTTCAAATTATTTGGCCAATCTATATATAACATAGGGGTTCAAGTACTGCCAAACAACCATGCCAAACAGCTGTCAGCCTTTTCAATTTGTAGCCCAGTGCCTTGCATTGCTAGCCTCCATAGCAGGCTCTCTGGGGTGTTTTTTTTTGGCTCATAATACACTTTTGCTGGCCATTTCTATTTGTACTGGTCGCTGATTGCTAGCCTTTTCTGACTGCCAACCCTTGGGGGTTGGCAGTCAGAAAAGGCCAGCAATCAGCGACCAGTACAAATAGAAATGGCCAGCAAAAGCGTATTATGAGGCAAAAAAAAAACACAGAGAGCCTGCTATGGAGGCTATTGCATTGCTGGGTTGTGATCTGGCGGCCCGGATTCGGCGCGGGTTCAAATCCTGGGAGTCAGGGTATTGTTTCCTTCTGTTTCTACTCCTTTTTTACATAACATATATACATTTTTTCAGCAACCCAAGGAGTCTGGTAGAGATGTCAACCATGAACTGAAGTTTGTGCCCTGGGTGCCCTGGTCTTTGCCTACAAGATGGAAGCTGTTCAGAAGCAGAGACTGTCAGCCGTGTTGAGGCAGCTGGTACCGCTAAGGGAGGGAGAGGACAACCAGCTCCACAGGGCAGCAGAGACGGGAGATCTGGACAGCTTGAGACAGCTGATAGAAGGTGACATGAAGGGGTAAGTGGTCAGCCCAGCCTCCAAGCAGGCCTGCATTCTTCACAGTGTAATATTTGATGGTGGGACAAGTAAGCACTCCATGTTTAAGAACTGGGGCCAAAAAAGGAATGGGCAGGGGTAATGGTAAGGCCCCTTGGAACTAAAGACAGGGGTCAGAGATGATCCTTCATCCAGCAATAAGGACAGGGAAAGTCCTTCAGCACTAAGGGCAGGGGACAGGGAAGGTCCTTCAGTACTCAGGGCAGGGGAAATGGAATGTCCTTCAGTACTAAGGACAACAGACAGGGAAGGTCCTTCAGTACAAAGGACAGGGACGGCCCTTCAGCACTAAGGGCAGGGACGGCCCTTCAGCACTAAGGACAGGGACAGTCCTTCAGCACTAAGGACAGGGACAGCCCTTCAGCAATAAGGACATGGATGGCCTTTCAGCAATAAGGACAGGGACAGCCCTTCAGCACTAAGGACAGGGATGGCCCTTCAGCAATAAGGAAGGGACAAGGAAGGTCCTTCAGCACACTAAGTTCAGGAGACAGGGAAGGGTTCTAATGGTAGGGCGAAGTAGAACGGATAAGTAATTGAAACAGATTAGGATTGTGTTTTGAGGTAATTTGCAAGGGTCAAATTAGATTAGACAACAAGACTTTTTCAAGCTACAAAGATGTGTTGTTGTGGCATTATTTACTTATAACGTTAGTACATGTACATATCATTGAATGTGATCCCAGGCAGATCGACAGTAAGAATCATCTGGGCTGCACACCATTGAGGTTAGCAGCAGCAAAGGGTCATGTGGACTGTGTGCAGTACCTGGTCTCACATGGTGCGGGGCTGGAGGTGGCAGACATTAAGGTACGGTGTTAGCCAAAGACATGCAGACTCAGTGAAAAGAGAAAAATGATTTACTCAACTACAGAATGATATGCCATGGCTGCTTTCGGTTCTTCTGTTACACTGTTTTGCAGTATTTGTAGAATGTACATGTACAAATGACGTACAGAGAACTTACTGATTTTTTTCTCAGTCACAGACTCCCCTGTATGCAGCAGTGCGGAGGAAACACTCGGACTGTGCAGAGGTGCTGTTAAAGGCCGGTGCTGTCCCTAACGGTGACCCAAACAACCTCGCCACGCCTCTCTTTAGAGCAGCTCAAGATGGCTGCCTCCAGTGCATGAAAGTGCTGATTAAATATGGAGCAGAACTTAACTTCTCGAAACCTATCATGGAGATGGGTGCTCTCTGCAGCACCGTACTGTACATCACTTTGATCTATAAACATTTTGAATGCTGTAAGTTACTGCTCTGCTCCGGTGCTGACCCAGATTTCCACATCAGAAGGCAGTTGAATCTAACAAACTTGTCAAAAGATGAGTCCCTTCTGCAAGTTGTAGTGAGACATGATCTACCTGTTGAGTTTGCCCAACTACTTATAGAGTTTGGAATCAACAGGTTCCAAAGGAACTCCAGTGGAAGGACAGCAGACAGTGACTCAAGAAATGAGAGTGCCAGATTCATTCGATCGAGTCTAGGTAATCTTTGGTGACCTTTTCTGTGAGATTACTGGCTAGCATTGTGAGATTATATCAGTTGATACCAGTTTATGTTTAAGTGTACTGTGAAGTTAAGTACTGTGAATCATGAAATATTTGTGGTGGTTTAATTTTTGCAGTTTTTGTGTTGCCTGTGTAACAGTGGGGTTCAAGTACCCAGTGTTTCACCTGTGTACCATAAAACCATGACACAGCGAATAATTATGTGTTTTTATGTTACAGTATGGTTTCAACAGGTAACTTAATACACTGCAAATTCGTTTTCCACGCCTACCACAAAATGAAATCCTTACAAAGACATTTTTTCTAAATTGGTTCTGTTTTATTTGTGTTTTTCTACAGTGTCTCCACTTCTCCTGCAGTCACAGTGCCGAATTGGAATCAGACGATGTCTTGGACCACACAGACTCCAAGAGATTCCGGCACTTCCACTACCAACCAAACTCACCAACTTTCTACTATTTGCAATGTGATAGAGACATATAAATTGAATCACCAATACCACTACAATTACCAATAAGGAATGCATTAAGTTCCCTTTGCAAGGGACGTATTAATATTTTGACAATGTCTTTAATAGGCAGTTGTGCATGAAACTTTCCAAAGTCATCTTGTCAAGCACCAGCCTGTGGAATCGACTTATCAGCCATCCTTATCTTTTTGGAACAGAGGAAATGGACCAAAAAACAATGTTTCCCTCCCATGAAACTGTACTGAGGGAAAAATCAGAGTGAATACAGATAACTTGCAGTTATTATTATATTCAATCTATTTACTTTTTTATTATAAATCTTTAAAGACGGATAAAGAAGAGTCGTTACTCCAATAAACTACAATCTTTGTGTGATATTGATTAAACATTTGGACGCACAAACCATGAACCAGTCAAGAGGCTGAGATTGGTAGAATAATCACTGTTCTCCATTTTTAGCAGGGCTGATTTATCAGGCATGTTGCTATACAAGGTCATGTTAAGGAGGTTAAGTGGTCATATCTTTCTTGAAGTCATGCTAGCCTATAGGCACGTGCAGTTCATAGAAATATTGCAAGGTGTCACTTTTGCAAAGGATGGCTGCCACCATGGTTACTGGTTAAGTAATAGACTCCCTGTGGTGTTGTATTGCATTATGTAGCAAGCGTCAGGGCAAAACTGGGGAGCTGGTCATCATATAACATTACATGTACTTTGTAGATGAATATGTTTTTAAAGAATATAAAAAGTTAACAAAGTCTCTAAATGTCAATCAAAAGTGGAAGCAGAGGTGTGGGGAACTTGAACTACTGGTTCATGGAGTAGAGTGAGAGATGATGAGCAGAAAATGAAAATTAGCTAAGCTAGGCCTCAACTCACACTTTTTAGTAAGTCTGGCAAGAAGGAAGAATAAAAGAATGGCAAAGGTCTTAAGAGATGGCCTCTATCAAATCTCATGAGAAGTGAGAGGAGAAAAGACATATCGTAACAAATATTCTGCATTCGTACTTCACTTAAACCTGAATTGCGAAAATTGGAAGAGATTTAAGGTTAAGATATCTAGCAGGTGGAAACAGGTGAATGTCCAGGTGGGGGCAGCTGTGGGCAGGTGGAGGTCTCGTCTTGAGGTCTCGTCCCGTCTCGCGCGAATTGCCACGAGACTTGGACCTGTCAACATGGCGGACAAGTTTGCCCGCTACAACGAGTCTCGCGACTTCGAGGTACGTTTGTCAGCTTGTCCTTCGCCTTGACAACTCCTTCTTTTATTGAGTTGCTCTTAATGATAGTCCTAATAAGTGTGCAAAGTTTTGCTGCCGTGCGACCAAGAGATGTAGAGATACAAAGGTTTAAAGGATCCATATAGCGTTGTCCGAGGTTTATTTTACGTCTGCCTGCGTAGCCAAATATGAAATTATTTTCCCCGTACGGTGTGCGTATCGATCAGCTTTGCTCCTCAAAAGACTTGGATCTTATAGTCTAAACAGTCGTAATTTTTCATCAGGCAAGCGGGCCTTTGTTTCAAACGCTGCATCACTTGCTCCATCAGCGTAGTCTTTGATGTCAGAGTTTGCATGTCGCCGGAATTCGCTCTGCAAATTACAGATCTAACGTTTCATCCCGACCCGTGTGAAGATAAGATCGGATTTGGTTCTCTCCAAATTGGATTGAAATTGTCCTTAATGCTTCTGCCCACTTTATCACCGTTTGTGAATTAAGCTTATCTAGGGCATGCAAAAAAACGCAAAACGTCACTCCACTCCACTGCATTACATAATACAACATATATGAAGCGAGTACTTTTTGTAAACAAATCGGTGTAACGTTAATGGTTCCCTTGATGATGAGCCCATGTAGAGAGTAGAATAGACATCTTTAGCGTGCCTGCTAGAAATGGTTGGATATTGTTGGCAACCTATTATCCACTTGACATGAAAAATGCCGATACTCTTCCATCGCAAATGATATAGGATTTCAATTCGCTTGGGGAATTGCACAGTATGGGCCATGAGTTCATCTGTCAATGACAGTGGCAATGGAAATGGAAATAAAGCCACAGGTGAAGGTAAATGTACATTGTAGTCTCAGTGAAATTCAAGTTTGATTATCCTTGCTTTTTTTAGTAAGTATTAACTAGTATTACTTAGGATTATTTTAATGGACATCACAAGCATTCTTTACTTTCGTCCTCATGTATCTTCAGGTATGAAAATTGATATGGAAATGGTTTTGGTAATAATTATGAATAACTTCACATTTTAAGGGCCATGGTATTTCACTATTAAGAAGCGCAACAGCTTGACTAGAGTTACTGTAGTAAAATAGAACTCTTCCCTATTGAAAAAATAAGGATGTCATTGGATAACTTAACAAAACTCTGATGTTATGTGTGATCAAGACAAGTGTGATCAAGTCATCAAGATATATTACATGCATATCACAGTGCATAGTATGCATACAATATGAATCATGATACTAGTAATACAATGAATACTACAATCATTGGCTCGATGCCATAATGTTGGTGTGTTATGACAAAGGGAATTTAGACCGGCTGACCTATTCAGAATCAGATACAGATGGGTTCAATCAGGCAAACCTAAAACTAGTAAAAGGAAGGTACATCACTATTATTACAAATACAATGTACTTCTGTGGGTAATATATATACAAAAAGCTCTGTGTAAACTTCTCTAAGAAAAACATCCTTATGCATTTTGAAAAAAATAAACATCAATATATCAAAAGTTCATTCTACCTATGGCTCATCAAGTTATGTTGAAAATAAAAACACAGAGACATTCTAGTAATATGGAATGTAATATGTGGTCCATGTTATAAACCAGTCCTATAGTAATAAGGATGCAATTGAGGTTGTCCCATACCTGTATGGTCTTTGCACAGTGCATAAAACCATTAAAAAGACCATTATTTATACAAACAGTACCCACAACACAGTAGCGTCACCTACTTTCTCGTTCCTACTTTCTAGTTGTGTATCTTGTGTTGCTGATAGGTTTGCTAATGACCTGACTGGCTCAAGGCTTGAGTATTGATTGTAGTTGAATGTAGCTGCACTGTATTTCATTGTGCGTCTGTTGTTTGCCATCCGAGTCTTGCTTTTAGCAAAGCTTCTCCATGTTGTCATACTGCTTGAGCCGGAATCTGAAAAACATTTGAACATTGTTTACTTACAATTTGTTTTGAAACTACAGAATTAGAAAAAATAGATAATAATTTCAAAACCTGTTCACAGTACTTGAAATCCTTTTTTCAGTCAGACAGCAACATGAGTCAAAAGCCAGGTTGCACCATCAACATTTTTAAATTGCCCCACTTCCAAGTTACTAGACACATTTATCACTTTCTTCAAATTAACTACTTAACTATTATCTTTTCTTCCAGTTACATGTAACTGCTACTATCAAGAAATAAATATAAAAGCTATATGGACATAGGTGGGGGTAAAGCGGTGTTCCTACTGCAAAATTTTATAGAATTTAAGGTTGCGCACTGCGCTACCTGGGTTAAAAATTATCTTGTGCCAAGCAAAATGTGATTGCATTTGTAAGTATGCAAGTGGGTATTTTGAGTATAGTGTACATATCTGTAACACCATATACCAGAATATTTGGAGGGTCTACAAAATAAAGGGGGTATCGTACTGAAGCATTACTGTAGCCAAGCAATTTGATATCGCTCAACAAATTTCATTTTAAAAAATACAATTTTTTTACGCTCTTTAGTTTGTTGTCTTTTAGTCATGCTTGTACGTTTTGCATGATAATCAGATAACAAACTCAAGCGTAATACAAAATTAATTCAATTTAGAATGCAGTGACACTACCAATATACTGAAGACCAGTGAGATACCCCTTAAGAGGACATACATAGAAATCTTGAAAGCTGTAGTCAGCTATGGAGATATGCATCCTTGTAGGAAAAATTCACTCCCATGGAAAATTTCATCCATGGAATGATAAGACATCTATATATATCTTGAGGATGTAGAAAATTGCATAGCTAGCTGCACATGTAAGAGTCTGCTACAATCTAGACAGGAGATATTAGGATGCCTTCATAGCTTTATTAACTGCTGCATGTCCATGCATAAAATTGGCTTCCACAGTTCTAGAGATGCTGGTAAAGTTTCCATAGATCACAGAGGATTTTAGAGCTAACACAATCCCATCTCCATGAAGAAATACTCAGCCTAGCGCTGGTTTTGAAACGATGCCAGCGCTGAAGAAGGTAATTTTATGGCCATCATTGGCTGGCACCAGCAGTGCTTAGAAGTCAAAAGTGCTCTTGGTCCCAAGGTCAGCCCTCTTGTACCCAGGGGAGCGGGCTAATTTTAGAATAACAGATAATTATCTCCGAGGAGTTGCTGTGCCTTCCTTACACGTAGCTGCACATTCGCAGCATGATTCGACTGTATTGTATATGTCTTACACTGCTGAGGGAGAATTTAGGGCTTGAATTGAAACCAAATTAGGAGTTCAAATTGCGGGCAATTCAGCGCAGCAAATGTCTATTAAACCACTTCGTAGGCAATAAGTTTCATGGGGGAGGCTTTCAGGAAGAAGATTGTGAATGGAAACTGATTTCTGATAGCTATTTGTATAACTGATATTTGAATTCTGTTAAGTTGAGTGCTGCTAACATGTTTCTATAAGGCAAATGTTACACTTGATAAGTTCAAATGTACTTACTGATAGTTTCTATTTGATAGAAGGCAGTCTGTTTTTTTTTCACTGCATTCATTGTACTTGTGTACATGTACAGGTAGAGATTGTAGTCTGGGAGAAACTGGTCATTTCTACTTTTTATTTCAACTTTGATTTAATGGTATGTCATTTCAAACCAACGAATTGACTTGAACTACATAGGATTTATAAATGGGGGACCACCCAAACATTTTCCTAGGATTCTTATTGGAGTTTCTGATCAGACATTCGGAGTCTTTACCTTTTTGGATTCGGGGATTCAGCCACATTATAATCTCTGCCCTGACACACATATATGGAGGGCACATAGCCTGATTAAATCTCGCTTATAGTTACAGCAGCCTCAGCAGGCATCGGCCAGTTACATCCCTGGACAGCAGAGTTTGTGTTACACAGACTAATATGTAAATAGTTTCAAGATTCTGTGCAATGTTTTTTCCTAAGCTCTCCAGTGACTTTGTTTGTACTGTTGAGTTTATATGTAATAGATAAATCTAAAAGAGATAATTTGACAAGCGCTCCTGTTGTGAAACCTCATCTCCTATTTACTTAGTCACCAAAGCTGCTGGGAATGTTTTGAGTATCAGTGTTACCACATGTAGTCAGGGGATCTAGATGGAGGAAGCTCTAAGGGATTTTGTATGGGATTTTATTACACTGTGTATACACACCAGGCATAGGGATGTGAACCATTACCAGTACCCATACTGATACAGTAACCGTGAAAATCATTTACGGTAGGTACACGTCCAAAATAGCAGAACATCAATTAATGTGCCCGTAATGTACCTAAATAGAGTACTCTCATTCAAATGTGCAACCTTTTTATTTATTTTGTTTATACGTAAATAAATATATGTTGTTCCTGCCACAGAGATGGAAATTTTGCAATCACTGTGGAAAGAGATGAGCATACAATATCCATCAAATCTAATCCTTTCCTGCCTGATATACTAAGTATGTAGCTGGGAAAATAATGGATTCTGCATTTATCAACTCCCAACGCAGCACCAATCTTGGTTACGTCAAAGTCCTGGATGTGTGACAGAGGCTTTAGCCAGCACTCTTGCACTATGAGTACCAAAGCACTTTTGATTTGATTTATTTGTTGACCTTCTAAAGACTTCCGTAATTATCATGATAAAAAATAAAAGCTCCTTGTTTGAATGTACATGTATTTACTTAGATGTGTAACCTTTATCTACATATACGTGTAGCATACATTGATTCTGATATACTCTACATGTGACATGCCGCACAATAGTACATGTAGCTTCATAGAGCCAATTCTATAATGCATGCAGTTTAAAGGACACAGCCAAATAGAGTTACTTTTGTTTGGAAAGCACTGAAGAATTGCATTTGCACAATAGGCCAGCTTATTGGATTCATACATTGTTTGTTTTGCTGTTGTAATTCTTATCATGGTGGCTTATATTATAATGAAGTGAATTTCTCAGTTGGCATCTAGTATTTTACCACTCATGTAAACTGAAGGGACAATACTTAAAAGCTTAAGGACCATCCTTAAGAGCTAGAACTATCCTTAAGAGCTTGGACCATACTTAAGAGCTAGGACCATCGTTAAGAGCTAGGACTATCCTTAAGAGCTTAGACCATACTTAAGAGCTTAGACCATACTTAAGAGCTAGGACCATCCTTAAGAGCTAGGACCCGACCATCCTTAAGAGCTTGGACCATCCTTAAGAGCTAGGAGTATCCTTAAGAGCTAGGACTATACTTAAGAGCTTGGACCATACTTGAGAGCTAGGACCATACTTGAGAGCTAGGACCATCCTTAAGAGTTAGGACCCGACCATCCTTAAGAGCTAGCTATAAGACCTTCCTTAAGAGCTAGGACTATCCTTAACAGCTTGGACCATACTCAAGAGCTAGGATTATCCTTAAGAGCTTGGACCATACTCAAGAGCTAGGACCATCCTTAAGAGCTAGGACCATCCTTAAGAGATAGGACCCTACTTAAGAGCTAGGACCATCCTTAAGATCCAAAAACAAACCTGGTAAGGTGATGACCCCCCAAAGTGGCCACTTGTAGCCACCTTCCTTTTCTTGCAAATTAGGCCCCAATAAACCCCAATTAACAGTTCTATCAATCTTTTCAAATTCCAAAGCTCATAACAAATTCTGGTTGTAATTTGTGGATATAAGCCTTTGACAGGTTTTTATCTAAATCCAAGCTTTGAGCATCTTAATTATTAACCATGCGAAATGATTTGTATTCATAACAGGTGCAAAACTAAGGATAACAACTTTTGGCACACATGCAATTTATTTCACATACTTTTTTATTAGGCAAGATATATAAATTTTGAAGGATACATTTCAGTGGGTCTTAGATAGTTAGAAAGATACCTTGGTCCGAAAAATACAATACTAAAAAAGTTATACACTGTTGCAATAAATGATAGGCATAACATACAATGTGCATGATAGAATGAGCAGAATACATCTTCTTGGAGGTCCGAGAATAAAAATCAAGTTTGCATGGTCTCCGAGGAAATTTTGAACTTCTTAAACCCACAAAATGCTGTCTGCTGTATTTAGACTTAAGCTAATTTCAAAAAGCTTCATGGTCTCAGTGTTGACATCCTGATGAAAATGTCATAAGTGTCTGATTTTAGATTGTCAAGAGAGTTGGAACCATTGAAATACTTGTTTGTAGTTTAGGGCTAAAACCCTATCCGGTGACAGAAGCATGGATGCTCTAGAAAGCCCTGGCAAGGATCAAAGATGGTGTGAAATAGAAGGTGACTTCATCATCACGAACATAGGTAATCATAAAGTGTTAGTACACAAACTTTATAACAAGTAAATACTGTGAAGTTTTTTCGATCATTAGATTGAAGACAAGGCAGTAATACTAATATCTCACTGCCTATGTGCAGTAACAGGAACAGTCCTTGAGCTATCCTTGTCTACAAACTATGAAACAGAACAAAATCATCCAGAAATCCCACATTTTACTTGTGAAAATTTTGGGGGTGTTACAGAATTCTCCATCCGTCGAATCCTCATATCATACCAAATTTCACGGCATGTGGCCTTGAAATGAAGCAAGAAGGAGAAAGCAGCCAGAAAAGCCAGGAAGCTCAGTAGGGGAGGGAAATATTAATAACTTTGGAAAGCTGTCGTTTTCCCTGCTATGTGATTGATTGTTGAGCATACGCCTCTCTGAACCCCATCCAGAAAACAATAGTCTCTATCCATCATACAGATACTCCTGCGAACAACTGATCTCAGTGGATGTTCCCATTTTGGAACATCAGATTATTGTGGATTCCTCTAATCACACCCATTTCCACATGATACTGCAGTTTCAAGGCCATTCTCTGATGTTGTTGACGAAGTGTTCAGTGTTGTACCTGAACATATTGTAAGGAAGGAGGGAGTATGGACAACAGAATAGCCTGAAGCTGAGGCTGATCTAAAAACTGACACCTATCCCCATCGGGGTAATATACTAAAATTACGTATCATTTTAAATTTACCAATGATAAATTTAAAGAATTCTTTTCCCAGATCAATTAATGATATAGTAAGCTTTGTCTACCAATGATAAATTGACATATGGGCACGCCACCAACTTTTAAAACTATACAAGACAGTTAAGTAGCTGTAAAAAGTGATCAGTAATTCATTCATTCATTCAATCAATTTCATTACATGTTAGCTATTTTACTATTGAAACTATAGAAATCATTCAGATTTTTCAGTTTATACAATTCTAACCCTTCTGCTAAGGTAGTCTTTTGGCACCGTTGTGTTATTGGATAATTTTTTACCTTCAATTTTCACAGTAGATGGGGAAGAGGGTTTTGGGATTGTTTCGAGTTGGCAGGTGAAATAATTCTATAGTGCAGTAGCAATACATGTACAGTAGAAAATTTTATTAGACAGGCATTTTGGCTGTGTCACGAATTCACGGTTGAGAGATCATTGCAAAGACAAAAAATATGAAAACCGCTGTGAACATTTTAAGACAACTTATATAACGGGGGCCGCCCTAAGATGCTTCCTTCCCTAAGATGCCACAGATTTTTGCTGATCTTATTATGCATAAGTACGCCGTGTTTGTTGCCACTGACTATAAAATTATTCATTGATCAAAACTTGACCACTCTTTGGCAACTAGTGATGGAGCGCCGTGAGTTCGAGCGCGTAAAAAAGCGAGCATCTTAGGGCGGCCCCCGTTAGGTCAGCAAAAAAGTGACATGTAAGTTGTGAATCTTGTGAATATTTTCTGCACAATTTTTTGCATTTTTGACGGTGTCACTTCTCCACTGCAATATCGTCACATCACAGACTCTGTGGCTTGCCAACACTTCAAGCTAGTGTGTTATGCTGACGGGTGGTTATACCGGCTATATAGATACAGATACAGAACACTATCTTCTCCCCGACAGTAAAATCCCCTTGAACTCGAATATGAATTTGCAGTTGAAATTCACAGTGAGCAGTTATTGTTACTGTGAACTGTAATATGTATCTATCCTGACAGATGAGTGATGTAGCAGCTATGGGCTAAGCACATGGGCTCAGATGGAATGTTTCATACAGGGGCACCCACAGATCACTACCTGGCACAAAATCACTGGGCTATTGAACTCCAAGCTGGGATTAAGATTAAATGAACTATTGATTTTATTCCACTGAACAGAAATAATGGATACCTCTGACGAAATTTGCAGTCAATGTGGAACCACGCTGAAAAAATGAAACAAAGTAGTTGCCTGGTGGAATGTAGAGAAGTAAAAGTAAAAGAAGTTTCTGCAAGGCTGATAAAAAAAGGCCTTGGTTTCTGCAAGGAGGTTTAAATCTTCTATCTAAATCTTCTACTTTTTTGTATTTGAACCTCCTTGGTTTCTGCAAGTTTTTCGGCGACAGAATTCCCAACATTACATCCCCTTTTGTTTTGTGAAATAATGTAGTATCTGTGATTGTAACGATTTGAGAGTCTAAAAATAAATCTCCATTTTGAGTGCCAAAAGCAAGGAGTAGGAGGTAATACTAGTTCACCTTTATCCGCGGGGTAACATTTATCCTTCGTATCGATCTAAGATTATTTATTTATTATTTATTATTATTACTAGTAAGTATTTAGGGATATCAACTCAACAGATGATGTTTCAGACTGGAATGCTATGAAAACATTGCAATTTGAAACCAACGTCCATTGACTAGATATTTTTCAATACCTCGTTTTTAAAAACAATGGCTATAGTTTAACATGTGGATAAAGGTGAACTAACATGATATGGGGTCTGGGGACATGTTCCCCCTGGCAAGTCTTTAAATACAGACCCTCTGAAACTCTAGTTCCTGCATTTTTAATTTTAGGGGCAAATTTTGCTTGTAGACTCTGCTTGGTTCAATGGCATCTGTTTTGATATCTTTACATGTCGATTTTTGTCCATCATAGAGGATGGAATGGGCAAAATTTGTGTCCGTCCCCAGCAGCAAAATTCCGTCAAAGGACGGAAGGACGGGCGCCGGCTAGGACCCCGAGGAGGACAGGAAAAAGCACTTCACACTCCGTAATGACAACTGACAGCAGTAGATGTGCTAGCATCACCATGAAATATGAATTATTCAGTTTACTGTTTAGCCATTAGGCCAAGCAGAAAATTGAATCTGAACGTCATATGGACTCGATCAATAGGAGTTTCATCATCCTAAGTATACCGTTCAATTTTGCTAAGAGGCTTGGGAGAAGTTTAATTTGGAAATGGTGTGTATTTGAAATAAGTGCTTGATTATCAATAGATGACTACTGAATGTAAGCTGCACCCCCCCCCCTTATTTTTATTTCCTTTATTGATTCACAACATAACAGACATACACATTGTGGTAGCCTGAATGGCGTTGGAATGTACAACAAACATATGGCCTGCTCCGTCCGCATATATACATAAGAACAATATAAAATTACACAAAAAAGTATACAACTCTAACAATGTTAAACCCCTTAACAAATTTTCACTTTTTCGAGAGCGAAGGCACGAGCTATTGATATCGCAAGGTAGTTCTGGGAAAATCTGGACCTTGACTGAAACACGACCTCCTGCATTCTGAGGGCCAAACTTTGCTAGTAGACTTTGCTAGATTTAATGACATTTTTGACAGAGAAAAAGATTTTTTTCTCTGAAGGGGCCAGAGGTGCAAGCCATCGTAAGGGACGTCCAGAGAAAAATTTGAAATCTTGACCATCTGAAACTTCATTTCCTGCAATCAATTGGCCCATTTTGCTTGTAAACTAAGACCCCTAAGGCCACCTTTTTTTTTATGGCCCTCCTCCCAGCTGCAAAAATTTTTCTATGACGCTGACCCCAGGCCGAAAAAATTTTCAATGGCCCTTCCCCATGTCCCAAAAGAATTACTGATAAAATTGTTGAAGGCTGAGTAGATAACATTGTTTGAGAGGCAGGCAGATACAGTATAAGCAATGCTGCTTGATCAAGGAAGGTGTCGACTTTGAGATTGTATGATTTGGATTGTGAACGTTGTCCATTTCGTGTATATGTGCGCCCCATGACACAATTCAGAGTTTTGGCATACAAGCTGGTATTAATCCTGACGTTTGTATTAGTTGCTGACAAAAGACTGTAGATTGCTGTAAACATCTGACTGTTTCCAAATCATATCCAGTTGCATAACTGTTATTTGGCATGGCGGGCACTCCTTAATTAGTTAATATGCAAAATTAGATGGACAGGCACAATTTAATCATTGATTGGAAAAAGCAAGATTTTTTGGAAATGCAAGAAAATCAATGAAAATGAGAAGGAGCAGTTGTCACTGATAAAAACTGTATTTTGCTCCTTCTAAGTCTTGGTTTGTCATGTTGGGATGTCCATATGGGCAAGGGAAACTGTGCCCTCTGGCACCTGACTCAGAAATTGCAGGTCCATCATTGGATGCCATATACATGAAGCACTGTACATGTGTACTGATGTAGATGTTTTAATGGTTGCAGTTTTGTATGAAGACAGTAGAGGGCCCTCTTGCTTGGTGTGATGCATTTTTTACCCCTAATGCTAATGCAGTTGATTTAGTGGTTATTCCCCAGAATTACAGTGCAGTAACAACTTCCAGTTCTAGGGGGAGCTTCATACATAGGCATGTGCCAAAGAAAAGATAAATGCTACTGGTTTTACCACTTGGAGAAGAGGGCATGTCTGCAATGAGTCCGATGAATTGTTGAGTGAAATGTTTTAAGAAATTGCATTAATGGCTAACAGTTGAGCATATCATTTGCTATTTGTATTAGAATCCCTTGATTTTAGAAAAATGGCAACAAGTAAACAAAGTCTTCCAAGCCCCCACCCCCACCCCTCAAAATACATGTAATGAGTCTTTGAATAGCAAATCAATCAAATACAATCTACCACAATGTATGATTTATTGATCCCCCTGTATTTATGAATAGGACAACATCTGGATTAATCGGGTAAATTTTGTATTACCGTAGTCATCACAAAAATGCTTGAATGTTTTTCACCATTTGCCAAGAACCAAGTAGAAGAATCTATATGGCCTAATAGGCATAAAGGTCTTAGGCACTTTATCTATAGGTACACAAAGACCTCATCTAGGGCCACAATACCTTTGTATCCATCGGTCCTTAATCCATGCATTTAATCCCTAAGACTAGCCTGACCCTAGCAGCCTAGAGCACTCATTTGGAATATTAGATCTCTTATCAATAATGGAGGACAGGAGAACAGAGCAACCTGAACAGCAGATGGGACTTCTGTGCACGAGAACACCCCGAGGATCATTACTTAACGTCAGCGTCACCCAACCTGACAGCTTTATGAATCTGGTCTCGCTCTGCCCCGCCGGGCGTCGTAAAAAAATCCCGCGGCGTTAATGCGTTTTAAGCCTCGCGCCTGTCGGGGTGCGATAAAACAGCTGAGAAGAAAGGCGTAAAGATGTCGTCAGGGGTGCATGAGTAAGAAGATAGTGATGTTCCTTGGACCAGAAATGCTTTTACAGTTAAAGACAGATGGGATTTTAGACTTTAGAGTTTATCTTTCTGCATGTAGATGTAGGGTGTTACAAAGTATGAAAGGTGCTGTGATTAACAAATCTGCTTTTAGCCCTTAAGGTCAAGAGTGGGAATCTTGGCTGTTGTGTAAGCTACTGGAAAAAGCTGCATTTGTCATTATGGGACAGTATGCCCAGTGTAAAATTGCACTTGATCAACTACATTAACTGCACTTGATCAACAGTTCAACTACATCTGATAGTACATAAATGAAAATGGTCCCAGTTCATTACACTTACAAGTATTTAAATTTTGCAGGACTGTATTATGTAGCATTTGTCCTCTTTTTTACAACCAGTGAAAGAATATGTTTTCAGAAAGTTTGACTGGATCAAGATACTTTTTAAATTGAGAGTCTTCATGAAAGAAAGATATCTAGAAGTAGTTCCTCCCTAAAAAGTAGTAAAAGATGACTATCAGAATCCAGATGGCTTTTAAATTTGTCTCCATACAGGACTTCTTTTTCTCATAACACCAACAAATGTTTGCATCATGAATCTTCATGCTGACCTGCCCTCTGTCTTTAAATTCTGAGTGAAAGAAAGAAGAGGAGATCACGTAACTATGTTCTGCTGTGGTAGAGGTAACCACTTTTACCCCATAGCCTTTACATAATCCATTGGTTTCCAATTCAGAGACTCATATGATGATTTGCTTCTTGTATGCAAATCGTATGGGAGGGAGCTAGCGCTGATTTCATTAGCTCCTCTGAAGTTAGAATATACCTTATACCTAGAAGATCATAACAGGCATGGGTTCACTAGACACTGTGGATGCTGCACCTTTAATGATGAAAGAAGTTCGCAGCGAGCAAAAAGAAACAAATTATATCTCAGAATATACATGTAGAGCCTACTAATGTGTGATTCTCTTGACAAGTTTTCCCTTGAGATTCACCCATGTCCTTCGATGTTGCACTTACTTTTCTTCAGGAGCCAAGGTGTCTGTCATTTCTTACAATATATTACATCTCAAGGAGAAGAGGGTTATAAGATGTATGCTGCGTCTCTTCTTAGATTGATTGGCTCAGCTTTCATTACATTACTGATGTGTGAAAAGCCATGAATCTTCACTATGTGTCCCCCAGAGTATGCTTGTATCTCCAACAGATTGGTTCTGGACAAGTTGCTCGTCCTAACATATCGGAAGCCTGTTATGAGTTAGGAAAATAAATGACTCTTGCAAAAGTTTGGAACAACATCATTGTATGTGTAGACAGAGAGATAACTTGATTCCTTATTGAATTGACTTAATTTCATGGTGGGGGTGGGGGGTGGGGAAGAATCTTGTTGTATTGTCGTAAGTTAGTGGTTGAAACAACACTGTAGCAGAAAACCATGTTATTGCGTCATCATAATTTTGTGGTGGAGAGGCACTGTGAGAATCGTGAAAATAAAATCTATAAACAGCCCTAGATTCACTTTAAATCTAATACATCATCAGTATGTAGATAACCTAAGTGATGCCTTACATAAGGAATAACTAATTATGTAAATCAACAGCTAATTTGCATAAATAACGAGGAAAGTCAATAGATGCATGTCTTAATTATGCAGATGATGACCTCATTTGCATAGTTAATGAGAAAATGTAATAATTCCATAGCACTTAATGATGGGAATTTCATACTTACAACACTATGAAGCTTAGTGATGGTGAACATTGTTAGACATAAATCATGCAAATTAGTTTCATGCTTATATGATTAATCAGCAAACACTAAATGGCCTTCTCTGTTACGATAAGACTTTTATACTGTGGATTTGTGCCTCTTGGATAGAGAGGATGATCAACCAAGACATGTTATGCAAATGAGGACCTTATAATCAAATGGAAAGAGTATAAATACTTCACTCGAGACGATGCAAACCATTTGGCGAAGGTATGAGGTCGTGGATCTCCAGTTTGAAGAATTTTGTTTAGAGTATACATTTGTGGCATTTTTGCATTTGTTAATTCATATGGTAGATCAGAAATGCCCCATGTTATGTTGCAATACAGATGACTACGTTAACACAATATTTGAACTTGCAACAACTTGTTCAAAAGCAGGGTCTCAAATTTCAGTCAAAAGTCTAACACTTATTTTTCAAAGAATTTGAAAATTGTGCCCTAGAATAATGGCATTCTTTAATTATCAAAAATAAGACAATTCAATGCAAACTATAAGCCCATAGATTCTTAATGCTAACTTATTTTACTTAATATTATATGCTGAGAAAAAGATATCAGCAAATTTCCTAGCAGGCATATAAATCACGTCTGTGCATTTAGCCATCACGTATTCCCCGAGTGCCACTTTACTGCATGCCTATATTCTGTAGCAATCAAGACGTAATAGCAATATTAATCAGGGGATGAGTGCTTTTTCAAACTATCATTCAGTATGCGGTATTGTGAGCCATTTACCGGCTTAGGTTGGCTCCAGTATACATAAAATATGACGGGGGCATCGGTAAAGTCTGATGTTGTGCGGCTTCTTCATGCGTTCATTTCATGATTCAACAGTAATTAATCTTTTCCTCACATATAGAAAGATATGTCTCCTTCGTCAACAATAAGATTTAGGTGAAATTTGTCTTAAAAAGGATTTAAAAGATCAATAATCAGAAGCTGAATCTTGTCTAGACGACTCACCATGGTAACGTATCGAGGCAAATTGCTTTAATGAGGCCACTGCAATTTTGGAGCCTGAAATGGTTGCGTGGCTTTATCTAATGACATCCAAAAGGTTGAGATTTGTCAGGATCAGCGTGGTATGGTTCCACATCCATAACTATTCTGCACTCTCCTCAGCACCATATGTCACTCTACTGTACAATGTTTTCAAAGAAGCTGGAGTTTTGAATGCCAAATGAATGTTTCTGTCCACACAGGCTTGATTTTATGAAGAAATACATAGTAGACTTGACTATGCAAGAAGTAAAAGAAATCATTGGATATTATTTCATTTGGTCATGCTGATCTTTGCTAACTTTCCTCTGCACCATATGTCATTCTACAATGTTTTCAAAGAAGTTGGAGTTTTGAATGCCAATGTTTCTGTCCGCACAAACTTGATTTTATGAATAAAGAAATACATTGTAGACTGTGATACATTGCTATGCAAGAAGTAAAAGAAATCAATGCATATCATTTTATTTCGTCTTGCTGTTTTTGTATAATGGTTTGATGGCCATTTAATGACTATGACAATTCTGTGATTTAATGATGGCGTTACAGATGGCAATTCAGGACAACGTGTTATGTGTTTTCAACTTAGATTGATGTCGAACTGTTAATTACCATGCTATGACATTCCAGCTTCATTTTTTTCTTAGATAGTAAAGAAACAAAAAATTCCATTGGTTAGGCTGAAACCTTAAGGCTTTCATTCCCATAATCTGTCTTAGAAACCTCTGGGAATCATACTCATTATAATTATTGTGGCTACAAGCTATAGCGATCAATTTGAAGCAGCCATTACTAGTATTAGTGCTGTCCAGTAAAATTACTTTGGTCCATTACACAGGGAAATGTGCAATTTCTTTTCTTTGTTATTACTAGTACCTAACATAGCTTACTTAATTTATTGTTAATTTTGTGCATATTATAGTGTATTTCATTTATTTATGTATTTATCAAACTTCTTTAGCTGTTATCAACTGATTTGAAAGGACCCATGTTATATATTTTCACATTTTATATTTTACAAGACCTAAAACTAGTAAAAGCCAGAATAACTACATTGTTTATTGAACCACAGTATACTTTATAGAATAACACGTACAGAATACTGTAATAATGCCCAGGTCGAAGCCGTATTGATTTGGTAAATGTGATTTAGTAATAGGAATTAATTACAGATCACATCAGTTTCTGGGTTGCATTGTAATGATCCCACGAGGAAGACCCGCTGTGATTTCCAATGACTGTATTATGGGCTCGCCAGGCTCTGATTATTGTAGGGTCCATGTGTTTAATGGCTAGCTTGCACTTTGAAAAGAAAGTTTCCTAGGCTCAAAATATCCAGAAAGTAACATAAATTATCTTGTAGAGGTCATTTATTATAATATTTTTTCTGGTAGCTGGTCATTACAAAAGACCATGTGTGTACCACAAAAATGTCTATCAATGAGGAGAGAAAAAATTTCAAAATTAATTTATCTTCTAATACTGATATTAGTAACATAAATAAGAAGACTTGTATGTTGATAGTCAATTAATTCAGTTACTAACTTATTTACAAACTAATCAACTGACATCCAAAAGCACCCAAGGAACTTAAATCTATCTTAAACATCTTCATTGTGCATCTACATCTACTTGCACATGTACAATCTGTGGAAAATATGGTTTTCAGAATTTGTGCCCTGACAAGGATTTGTGACCAATGTTCCAGTATAAGTCCAAAATTATTAGCATACATGTAGTATTGTTTTTAATGTACATGCACAGGCATCCCAGCAGCTTTTAGTTTTACCTCCCCCCAGTGTTACAGACTCAATTTTCCTTACCTCTGGGCTTGTTACCCTCTTGCACTCAGTGAGATTCACTTCTGTCCTGATGAACAGGGTCAGAATGACAAGTGAGAAGACTTACATGTGGGAAGCTGTTCCCTCTAGCTGTCTGCTCCATTAGTTGTTAGGCACATAGGGCTTAATGCACTCTCTCTGCTCTCCTGATGCACGTCTCTTTCTGACACAATCTACATCCAGGAGAACTATGATACATATTCATGGTGGAAGAGGACAACATCTAGCTGAAGGCTCGACCATTTGCGTATACTATGTTCAGTTTTTCGAGCCTGGCTAACACATTCTGTTGGGTCATAGACCCAATTTCTCTGCGCTGGTTTTATTTGTGATTGCATACGTCCCCAATGTACCATCTACATGTATCTGATCATGCTGCAGGGAACGCATGAGCAATAAAGGCATGCTGGCAGTTCTATCAGACCAGGGGGGAAATAAAGGTGTCCCTGTATATCAATTGCCACTGTGCTTATTAGTGGCTTTTGCAGTAAAACATCTTGTGGAATGCTTCCAGCTTTTTCATTGTAATGAATTCGAAGTGTCATGTATGTATAAATCCAGGGAAAGCGCAAAATGCAGTGTGATTCCATCTATCCTGAATGAAGCTTTTTGACTGTTGTTGAGGGTGGCTCAATCAATGCATGTATCCCAGACAGCCTGAAATGGTCATTCAGTTTACAATAGACCACTGTTGAGTTTAGATTTGGTTTATTTACTTAGTTTGGTTAGTCTGTTCATCACCATTTGGGGGACTTACAGTAAGTATGCACAGAGCAAAACTTTCCAACTATGAATTTTGAGAGGTTAATCAACAAGTCTAGAATATCCCCTCCATTAAACTTGTCAACTCGAGTAAGTGCCTGGTCCCATTCACAAGACAGCTTTATGACAGCCAGTATTGAGGGAATTCTTGTAATGGACATGTATGTGGCATATACATGTACAATTCAGCTGTCTTGTGATGGGAACAATTGATGTAGTTCCGTGTTGAAGGTCAGTTCTGTCCTCAGTCACTCACTCGCTCGCTCGCTCATTCACTCACTCACTCGCTCACTCACTCACTCACGGTTCTATCATGTAGCCTTTTTGAATATCCTGTGACAAAAACATGTATGATAACTGTGACCAGGCCTTACTGCATCTTCATCTACTTTCACGGTCACCGTAGTTTAATTTAATGGTACTTTCTTAGTGATTTTAGTTTGCGGTCAAAACAATTCTATAGTACAGTAGCCGTACAGTGGTCATACAAAAAAGACATACAGTATTTGTATCCGTGAATAGTTTTGTAGTGTGATGAATTTACATTGGAGAGTTTATTGCAACAACTGCAAAAATAAAACCACTGCAAAAGTTTAAAGATTTACGGTAAGAAAAATTGCTGGAATGTTGTCAATGTGTCTCTTAGAATGAAGAACACATTGCAGCTTAGAAGGTGCTTTCCTTTCCACTATGTCATCTTAACGTGAGCACATTTGAGGAGAGAGCGTTCTTTCTCCTCCAATATATCAGTTTGACTCAAAAGCACATTAGGATCAAAATATCTCTCTCTTCCAATATGAAGTTGAATAAAGAATGCATTAGTGTTGAAAATACCGTTTCTTTTGCATTATCTTGAATGAAATATGTATTGATGTCTTGAATATCTCTCTCTTTCGATTTCTCAACCTGAATAAACCACAGATTGTGGTTTAGAATGTCTTTCTTTTCCAATGCATCAAGGTGAATAAGGCACCGGAGTCGGGAATTCCTCTTTGCCAGTATGGCACATTGGATAAGCATTATACAATGCTCTGATATAGTCAGCTGTTACCATGTATCATTAACAAAAGCTGTGCCAAACTAACTCTGAAATAGTACAAAGTGTATCTTCAATGAATGAATGAAGACCTTTATTGTACGTTTTTGCTTTCTAACAAGCTAAGTACAGGTCAAGGTGAATAATATACATCTAGCGATTCTAAGTACAATTTGTGTAGGGTGTGATACTGTACATGACTGAGACTACAAAGTCTAAAGTGTACTAGTACTAGTATGCACATGCAAGTAATGGCATACAAGTTGTAGAGACATTGGATGATTAGGAACCAAAGGTATACAATTGCATTAATCATCTCTCACTTACATGTGGAAGTTGTAATCTCTTTTTATAATTAGGGTAATATTTTTAAGCAAGATGTTGAAATAAATAACATTTGTCGTCCAACTGTTTGTCATATATTTTCCTTTCTGTCTTCCATGTTGTAGCAAATATCAGTGGAGCACAGAAGATAGTTTGAAACAAAGTATGACACCATTACTGCAATGGATATAAAAGTTGACCTAAGAAGTATTGTTGGGGGGTTGGGATTTGGGAAATTACTTTCTCTCTCCAGCTGAGAACAAAACTGTGTAATTACAATTTGGGAAGTCCCTTTCAAATTAACACACAAAAAAAAGACAGGGCTAGAAAGCCATCTTCAAAATTACATGTACAGGGCTTGAAGTACCACCTGCATATGCAGGTTTGTGCAGGTAAAATTGGAGCTGTGCAGGTATTTCTGGTGTCTATCTGCAGCTAACCTGCACTGGTCCAAGTACTGGGTTTTATACATAAATGTCCTATGATGAAGGTGTATGTGGATTGTTATTACCTGCATTGACTGTTACTCCCTACAAACTATAGAAGAAAAAATAGCAATGGTTCCAGACCAGTTTGAGTATGATCCATACTTCATAAATTCAGAGATGTGCAGGTAAAATTCGTCTGTTGCAGGTAATTTTCAATGTTACCTGCACCAGTGCAGGTATGCAGAAAAATGTATTTCGAGCCTTTGTAGCTTTTAGCTTGGTAACTTTTGATGTGTGTGACAGATGGAACGACTGACCTCTAGGATTGATCCTTAGGAAATCAAAGCACTCTGATCTGTTTGTACTCATTTTAATACTGTAGAAATCAATGTTCCATAGCACTTAATTGCTGTCATCCACAGGAACAGAAACCATAGAATCTCTTTCAAATCTGGAGACAGTTGTAACGCTAGTTCACCTTTATTTGCAGGGTAACCTATATCTGTTGTACCTAAAAACAGGATATTTAGGGATATCACGTTGATGGACGGTGGTGTCAAATTGTTTTTTTTTTTTTTTCAAAATAATGCAGTTTGTGCAGTTGTGTTAAATACAAGTGATAAAGGTTACCCCGTGAATAAAGGTGAACAAACGTTACATGTAGCTACATGTGTAAACATGTTAACATGAAACATATGATTCATAGGCTGTGTCTTTCTTTCTCCCTTTCTCTCTCACTCTGAGAACTTAACTGTGTAAGTAGAGTTGGGAAATTATTTTCAAATTAATTCTAAACCTTTAAAATGACCAGTAGTACTGTGCTGTAAATTTGGAGAACACATCCCGACAGCTTATTTGTTCATCTATTGAGATTACCACATTTGTGGAAGGATTGACATACTGTGTTGACTGGCACCTTTTTTTAGAAGACCAAACTGTAAGGTTTGATCCACTCACAATTGAAATCACCCCTTACTACTATTTTCTATAGTAGCTGCATGAACATGTGTCCCATGTGTATTGCCTTCTTGCAGTCTCAATACTTACTTTATTTATCAAATCATAAGTGTTTAACTTTTGGTTTCTTTAATGTTACATAACATGCTCACAGTGTGACTCTCCTCAAACATGGCCAACAGCTTATGTCCCATCTGAGAATGTGTCACAAAAACAAGATGCATTGTTACTGTACATTCTCATTTTTACTAATTGAGCCTTTATTGAGGAAATAGAGAGCCTTTCCAAAGGACACAACATTTTCGATTTGAACCCAAAACTTTGGGATTTCAAGAACATGCTTTATACATTATATACTACTTTTACATTTGCAAGTTGTGATTCACTTAGGCCATGGATTGATCCTGATAGTCAATCCTGGTCTGAACGGTTGGTTTCTGGCTCTGAGGTGGGGGTTAGTCTTGATCTGCTTGAAATTCACTTTAGGAAGTGGATTTGGCTGATAGAATCGAGATCAATGCTCATTCACTAATCCTGGTATACACGGGTAAATGGGGTATTAGTCAACTAACGTCAGAGCAAACTACTTTGCCGTCAGCTTATACCCAGTCTAGAAATTTCAATGCAAGACTTGTGGTCGGGAGTCCTGCCTATGGTTTGATTACCTCTACATTATAAAGTCCCTTTATCGGAAAGTCAATTCTGCCATATGGCCTCCATTACTGTGGATGGGGAAAGTGCATGGTCGCGCATTCTCTACTGTTTATAAGGTTTGCAAACCCACACAGCTACACTTTCACCTTTGCTTTGTTGGCACAACTGACATCAATCATTGGATGGCATTGTGATCTTTAATGTCAACAAGGCAGGACATATGGGTTATGATACTATGCACATGAATGTATACTGGATGGTTTTAATTTTTCATATTTGTAGTCATTAGTAGTTTTGTTATGTTTTGTTAATTAATAATTGAAAAATGCTGATTGAAGGTGATATGTATCCCCCTTGTTAAATAGATTAACAAACGGTTGCACAGATGAAATGAAGGTTTTCATAGCTGTATTTTGGAAAAAAATCATTGGCTTAGAAGGCAGACTTAGCTTTGAAGCGAAGGCAAGTGGATGTCATTGAAACATATTCTTGTATGCTGTTAGATGTATTCAATGACACCATTTTGAAACAGGTCTGCAATTTGTAAGGTTCACCCCTACTTTGCTAGAGCCCTGATAAACTTTAACTAGGAAGGCATCCAGGCCTTATGCTCAATAGAAATTTTTAAATGCAATCTTTTGTGAATTTCTAACTAACAAAATCTGTGTGTTTTTTTCATGTGCCTGCTGACCCTGTTCCCGGTTCTCTGCCTTGTTCTGCCATCCAATGTTTTACATCACTTTGTGGAAACAGGTAGGTTATTATAATGTTACAATACTTTCAATGTAGTTATTCAAGCAATAGCTGTACATACTTTTTCTCCTATGTGTCCAATTTTCAGAATAATTAACGGTAATTTATTTACTAATTTACTAATGGAAACATTTCAATGTTACAAAATATTTTTGCCAGATGGCTTATAAGTTATAGGCAGTTTTTGCAATGCGTTTACACATGTACATGTGGTTGGCATAATTTTATGTTATGTTTGAAAACTTAGTCCCTTTAATATAGTGTATCGTTGTGTTTTTGAAAGTCTTTTGTATAATTTTGTATGAAAGAAAGAGTCTGATGCATTACCTTCAATTGACTCAAAATAAAATAAGAACAAGAGCAACGGACTGATAAGAAAACTGTTATACCCAACTCTGAATTTCTAGTGTAAACTAAGTTAATAGTTGTACATTGAATATTAATTTTTTGAGGATTATGCACAGAATCCAAGTCTAGTTTATGATTCAGGACTAATAACTATCATTACTTATCTCTCATAGTCTCTGCTTGGTGGTTTGTGAAGATAGATATGAATGATGAATGAGTGTTTCACCATCTGTGTGGTTTGTAATTACCTTTGCCACCAGGGTGGAACCAGGGTGGAACCTGTCTTCTGGTTTTAATATCTCCCATTCTGAACATGCTACAGTGATGATTTTATAGTGGTATATACAATGTAGTCTTGGGGCAGAAAATGGTGTAGGTTTTGGCCCCCCTACCAATAATTACCCAGAATTGACTTAATTGAGAAAAAAAAATCAAATGTACACAAAATTTATTGAGGCCGAGGGAAAAAAATTACAGGGAAAAAAAGATAACCCTTACCTACCGACCCTAATATTTTCAGGACTGAAACAGGAAGCACAACATTTTCTTTCCCATGTATCTGAGAAACATGACATTGAATTGGTATGGCCTTATGTCAGGATTTTAGGATTGTTTTTTTATTCCATGCACGTGAATAATAAGGAAGTCTTTAGAAGATAATGTTTGAAAGGAATTACTCAACATCGTATCCATTTTAATTGCCTCGGAATTTTACGACAATCAGTAATGTTGGTGCATCCATATATATGTGGAGAGTGTCCATCATAGTTGAATTCATATAGTTTATTCTTTATATCATCCATATATTTTTCATAGGTACAATGTACCTTGTAAACTGTTTGCGTGATTACGTACAGAAATTAATGGCTTTTATAATTCCCAGCAAAGTGCATGATAACATCTGTAGGATATTGCCACGTAATTGGTATTGCTCATAGCAATTTTATCAGTTTCATCAGTCATTTCCAACAAAGCAGCTGCTGTAGATGGAAATTGGAATTCCTTTCTGCTATTAGCAGTGTAAAATTCTAATAACCAGATAGTAAATTTTGTCTTTGATGTGAAATCTTGGGGTTATAGATAAAATGTAAGGCCTGCTTTTGGGCTTATGACCAAATGACTTGCTCTGCTTGCGTGGGCAACCTTGATCTTGTGAAGATAAAGCTGTACAACTATCGCCAAAAAGCCCTCAAGCAACTGGATATGATTTTGGAAACGGTCATATGTTTCAGACAACCTAGATACTTACTACTACTTACTTCTTTCATCAGTATAAGAAAAGCATGTTGAATTGGACAAAGGTACTGATAGTAATACTTGAAATCTAAGCTTGTTTAGTTTAATCAAACTATATTGATAGATATCAACACTATTGTACTAGAATTATGATTATCATCATAGCTGTTTTCAATGTTAGTGCTGTCCTCGGTGCTGAAAATTCAGTTGTGTCCACATTTGACATTCTGCTAGAAAGCTTACTGGATTGATCACAATGAAATGATTTGAACTAATTCCATAATATCTTCAGCATGCACGCATATGCAATGGCACGCACAGGCACATACGTGGGCCCATACACGCACCCACCTACCCACCCACCCACATAATACGTCACATAAATGGCAACACAAGCAGGCATGCACGCACACACATACACATAGTGCTATCATGGTTCAGTCGCATTCCTAAATCTGTCATGGTACCTTTGGCATTGAAATGCGAAGTAGAATAATAGTATGCATATTTATTTTTCATGTATTGAATGATTACAAAAGAAACAGGTGGCAGCAGACTTTACGACATCTATATTTGAATAACAAGAACGTTATCCATATCATTCTTCTAGCATATTGATTTAAGATATAGTCCTCAAGCAACAACTGTTCTAACAGATGGCACAGTTCAATGACCTGCGTTGAATATATGAAGATATATATACAGTATATATATTCCCAGTTTGCAACAGTCATATATCATTTATACTAACCTCGCACCTCCTGTCCCCTTTGACATATATCAGAGCTTCCCTTGGGCTTGTTAGAAGTAGCAAGATTTAATGATATTTGTTTTGTGCAGCTATGAGAACTGAAAGGGGAAATAATTTTCCCTCTTTTTTTGCATCCTGATTGGATCATATATTAATATAAGAAGAAGGAAGAGGCAGTCAGAGAGTAGACCCTGTAATTCGTGTTATGATATGAAAATTTTGAATATTTGATTTATATACTTTCGCAGTTGACACCAAAACACTCAGAAATTTGTTCTTTCATTCTGAAAGGTCCCTAAAAGCAATATCTCAACCTTCTCCCATCTGGTTAATTTAGTTAACAATACAAATTTGGTGCTGAATGGCAAACGTAGCTAGAGTTAATTACCTCCATGAAATGTCATGGAGGTTATATTTTACCCCGCGTTTGTCTGTCTGTGTGTCTGTCTGTGTGTGTGTAAACAAGATAACTCAAGAACGGCTGGGTGGATTGGTTTGATACTTGGTGTGTTGGTAGGGTGTGATGAAAGCTGGAAATGATTAGATTTTGGGCCCCCTAGCGGCTCCCCTTGGTACTGCAGCGCAACTTCCGGTTTTGCTATCTTGGTGTTCTGAACATGCTATGGTCAAGATTTTTGAGTATTAGATAGCTCTTGTGCTCAGGAAGAAGTGACATAAGTTTGGGCCCCCTAGCATCTAGTTTTGGGATAGCAGGGGCATTTTTGTCAAAAACTTCTGACGAGGATAACTCAAGAAGGAAACAGCGGATTTTCATGATTTTTGGTATGTAGGTACCTCGGACAATGTTGTACAAGATAAAATACCAATTATGCAAAATAGGAGCAAATTTGCATAATTAATGACAACATTCAATCATAGCAGTTTTTTCTATGTATCTCTTGTCTTGGACGTGATATGATCTTGAAATTTGGGTGGTAGATAGCTTTCAGTGTCATAACAAAGTGGAGTAAGTTTCAGCCCCCTAACATTTAATTTAGGAACTGCAGGGGCGTTTTTGTCATGACATTCTAAAGAGAATAACTGCAGAAAGGATTGACGGATTGGCATCATATTACGCATGCGGGTACCTTAGGCAAAGATGTTCATAAAGATATACATGTTATGCAAATGAGGACTTCATTTGCATAATTAATGAGGAAATTGTATAATTTCATTGTTTTCAATAACTGGACTTCAATAAATGTAACACATGTTAATTATGATAGGTGGAATATAAGCAGATACTAATTATGGTAATGAGGAACTTATTTGCATAATTTATGTAAAAATTGCAAAACCGCTTTATGATTAATAATGGGAATTTTATAATTGTGACATGTGTACGTTTGTCAATGATGAACAACACCATGCATAAATTATGTTAATGTCTTAGTCATTTGCATGAAATTTACAAAAGCTCTAAATTTTCATGGAGGTATGAGGTCGCCGAACTCTAGTTTAATAGTCTAATCTAATTGTCTAATTTTCTCATTCTTGTGAGCTGCTAGCTTGCAGACTTGATGGTCAACAAAATATACTAATAAGGTCTTCAGCATGAAAAACATCCACTAAATCAAGACTGGCCCATTGAAATTTGCTGCTCAAAATACAGAAAATACAAATGTAGCACTTTGGAGGGTTACGAAGTTCAACATTTCCTAGGGAGCATGCCCCAAACTCCCCCACATTACTCTTGCCTTCAGCACTCGTTGAGGTGATATACTCCATCAAATATGACCGCTCTTGAGCTGGGTAGAGCCCTGTGGTATCCCCTTCTCTACATGAGGTCTTTGTGTCACACACAATGAAGTCCCAGTCCTAGCTCATCATCTACACATGACCAGAGGAGTCATGCTCCACTTATCCATTAAGGCTCAAAGTTCTTTTTTTTCTAAGAACTCTAGCCCCCAAAATCTATTGAGCACAGGGAAAAGATTTGGGTGCACAACATAGAGTAGAAGTATCAGCAAAATATAGCTACAAACTACACTGCTTGTCTCCAGAGCTGAATACAAACTTCAAATCCTTAAACAAGTAATCCTGTGCAAGTTTTGGTCATTTTTTTCTGACTCTTAAATGTCCAAAATATTCATAACTTTACACAAATATTTAGGTGCTCTGGTGCACCCACAGTCAAATTTTAGGTGCACGATTCATTTTCAAATGCACCCAGCATTTTGATCCCTGTTATGGTTTAAGGTTGCTACCCTCTATAGCAGGCTCTCTGGGGCCCTTTTCCATCTTTTTTTTTAGCTGGTTATACACTTCTGCTGGCCATTTCTTTTTGTACTGGGTTACTTGATTGTTAACCCTGTAATGGCCAGCAAATGTGTATTATGAGCCAAAAAAAGATGGAAAAAGGCCCTAGAGAGCCTGCTATGGAGGCTATAAGGTTGCTTCAAACAGTAAGAAACCAATATTGTCACTTCTATCCAGTGTAAGCCATGACCGCGGGTCAGACAAATGAACCTGTTTACCTGTGCGGACAGTGACACAACTGCGCAGTTGTGCCTCAGTAGTTAAGAAGAATGCCTGCCTCCGTCCGTTTCAATGGACCGATCCCTCACGCCGCACATCCTACTCCTCTAGGAAACAATCTTCCCCTTCTAAATGCGGAAGCCGTCCGTCGTGAATTGTGATCGCTCCCCCAATGGCGCATTAGCGGAGAAAGCGCTTCCATTATAATCCATCAATGGATTATGCAGATTAGCCGTATCCTAATCTCCGAAAACATTATCATTTATTTCAGATCTCACGGTTAAGATGTCAGTATAGCAAAACGGCTTTGAAAAGCCTTAATCGCTAGCGGCAGTTCTTTTCTTTAATGGTGTATCTTGTAATTTTTGTGCTAATGTTGGTGTCAAGTGTCTTGTTCTCAGATATCCTAATCTTCAAAGTTTGATATAGTTTGTAGATAGTGTTGATACTTTTGAGTCCACAGTGCTTTAATTCTGCAGTAAAGAGAAAATGTGTTTGCATTTTTTTTAGTTTGCAATGGTGCTTTGATAATACAAGTTCCTGATGGAGGGACACTGGAAAACTGTGAATATAAACCACTGCAAAAATTCAAAGAATTGGAGTAGTCTTGCACAACTTCAATTCGTCAACAGAGTTGTTTATGTCATAAAGTCAACTATATTGTAAAGATATCAATTGTAGGTACAACCTTAATTTTGTATATATTTCACACCCTTTTTTAGAAAACAAAACACTAGAAATTCCACCCCTTTTTGACGTTCAACTTTGATGCGTTATGACTTGAAGTTTCTTGAGCACAAATGTGTATATCAATATTTTCAAGCCCATTGTCTGGAACAATGCTTCAACAAATTATTACAGATGCAAACGATTTTATTTGCACCTCCGGTAGCAGGGGTCACAGCTTTTCTGTACGTAACGTATTGCCCTGTCAGTTGTAAAGGATATCAGATTTGAAAGTGTTAGATGATCTGAAAAATGAATACATGGATCACTGATTGTAAGGCCAGATTAATGTTGTTTTTAGTGTGACAGATTTTCAGGCAGCTGAAAGTTGCTTGAAAGTTATAAAAAGTTGAACAATCGTTAGGTACCCTTTGTATAATAGTGTCTCATTACTTAAAGAAATGGCCATGTAGCCTAGCCTAGTATGCAGTCCCAAGTTTCCGATACCCTCAGCAAAATGCAAACAATAGAAGACAGAAGAGACTCCGGAGCTATGGTATGTCTGGATACCAGACTATACATTGTATGTAAGCATCAACTGAACTGAACTGAACTGAAGCATCAATGAGCAAAAGGGAATCAGTAGAAAAATGTTTCATGGTCTAAAAACAATTTTGAGGATGAAAATAAGACGTCTGGTGGTCTTCTTGCACTTTCGTATCCATGCTATGTTGCTGTCAATTTTGCAATATTTGCAGTGTTTTTGTTTTCACTTTTTTCACATTGTCCATAAAGTTTGCAAATGCAATTTCCTGACACTGAGTATATATGCATATCCAATGTATTACCACTGTGTTTCCAAATTGTTTCAACCATGAACGTAAAACACCAATGAAACTTCTCTCCTACTGCTACAAAACTAAGTCCTCATTAAACGACTGAAGTTACACAGCAGAGCCTGTAATCACCAAGACAATGCTGTGCATTACTGGTTTCTCAGAACACTGGTGTCCCTTTTGTGTGATTTGTGTGTTTCGAGTGAAAGGGAATGCAAACAGGGCTAGCTCTAGTCACGTCACGGGGCTAATTGGAGATGTGTCCTTGAGGCAGAATCCTCCGACTTTGCCCAGGACCCAGTTTCTTGGTCTCTCGTTTTTCAACACAAGCTGGCAGTCCCGTTGACAATTCCTTAAAGGCGATTCACACAAACACAAATCTCCAATCCACCTCCCATAGAAAAAAGAGCACAGGTCTTTTCATTGTTTTGCTTGGAGAATCACAATTGAGGGAAAGAGCATTTTGTATGAATGAATGAATGAATGAATTTTATTGCTCAACAATCACACAGGGAACAATGTATGGCAACCAATAACAACTAATAGTTATGTGTAAGTGAAGAAACCAAGAGTTACTGGTAGTAAGTACTTTCCACATCAGATGGTGCATCAGACAGCACCCATCTCCTTTTCTGTAGCCAGTGGGCCACACAGTTCTGTGAAATCATTACAGCAGGTGGCTAGTCCATGATTTTGTTTAGCTACATGCGCATGTACAAGTTCTATGCAGATAAAGAAGCATGTACCATTTTTTAAGCCTTTGGTATGACTCAGTCGGGGACGGAAGTCACAACCTACTGAGAGCAAGGTGAAGGACAGAGAGGATGGAAATAAATTAATAATTGGAAAGGAATCCTGCCTGTACACTGTAAGTCTAGATGCGCCTATCACTATCGGTCAATTCGGCCACCGGAAGCAGTTTCAGAATTACCATGGCAGATGAAACTTTGGTCCTGTTCTACAGAGAGTCAAAGTATTATTACTCCTGCATGGATTGTAGATTGATCAGGTTGGTTGAAATTCTAGGGGACCAGTTTTAATTATGTATCAGTGCTCTACAGCAATGCCTCTTCGGTCGAGTTGGAATTTGATACTGGTACCACGGGTCCACTTATCACTTGGAAGTGCCACACTTTAATAAAACATGCTTGCTTGGAACTTGCTGTGGGCTACTTATACATCATAAAGCTACCTTCCGACCAACATAAGGATGTCATAAGGCTACTTTATGCCTGCAGTTAAGATTTTAATCATCCCCAGTGGACAAAGGGAGCAATCTTGGTGAGATGCAGGGCTGACCTTAATGTGTAAATACTGCAGGGGAAGGCACATATGTATCATTGGCATCTCTTGGCACTCAAGTATGGTTGGGATGGGTCATTTATTGTGATGTTAAACAAATATGCCTGGGAAGAAAAAGCCAGAGTTGTGATGAGAGCTGTGTGAATAATCTTCTCAGTGCACCTTATGCAATGAAATAGGTGAGGACTGTATCAAAACTACCCCTCTAGTATTCAAACCATAAGGAACTACAAATGTAGTTATGCATGCTGCTTTATTTCAGGTGAGGCTCATGCTATCTAAATCCTTTTCAATCTCTACACTCCAACTTGTTATCGGATGTGCAGTAAAGTTAACTGCTACTTGAAATGGCTTGCTTTTCCTATGGTGACTATGATGTTATGGTGACTTAATTTCCGCCAGAAATGTTTCGTTCTAGTAAAAATATTTGAATTTTGAATGTTTGGATTTTCAAGTGATTTTTCCAGTGTTTTTTGGGGGCTGTCCTTCAGTGTTTTGACCTTGGGAGAACATGCATCATTTGGGCAAGAGAAAAATTTGAAACATGAGAAGGGTTTTGATTGGGTGATGATGTCAAAGGCTGGTTGTGTCCATTGGTTGCCTAGCAACATAGTCAGGATGACTGACACGTAATGCAGACAGCATGGCTAATGTTTGGGAACAGGTGAAGGCTGTCCCAAGGAGAACGTTGGTTCACCAAAACAGTCGGGAATTTACTAGTACTGTTTGTTTCAGAGGCGAAGGACTGTAGAACGGCAGGGGAAAATGAGATAAATTCTTATCTGCATAAGGAAGATGACCAGCCAAAAATGGAGAAAATGGCAGTTGACAAATTTCATGATAGTTATCATAATGATGTACAGTGGAATTTCCAGTGTATATTCCACCTGTGGTTGGGGATGTCACTGTGGTTCAACTGGTAGCAACCTCACCGTTGAGCAACCTCACCGTGAGCTCCTGGTTCCAATTAGTTGGTAACTGGGAGACCCCAGTTCAATCTGGGTGCGGCATTTCGGTTGGGGCTGCACCTTTCTTTTGGAAGGGACCTAAAATTTGGACTCCCGTGTTTCAGGGGGTGCCTCAAGCACGTTAAAGGGGAAGGTCTGGCAACCCCATCCTCTGGAAAAATACCCTTCTATACATTTACTGAAACAGCATGGAAACCTAGTAGTCCTACATGTACAAATGTATGTCCACGACAAGGGTCAGGAACGAACCAAAGACCTAGATCAAGATACAGTCCCCTTTTCCTTGCTAATCCTCCAGACCCAACCCTGGGATAATAGGAAGGATTTCTCCACCATGTAGCTGAGTGTGTGTTTTCAGGAGTGATGACACCACACACCGTGTAGCTATTGATTTTCCTGGCCCGTTACCTCCGACACAGACACATCCATAACAAGTCAGCATCACAGACTGTCCCAATCCAATTGACATTGGGTTTCTGCCAGACAGGGTGCAGAAAGCAGTCCACACCGTTTCTCCATGTAGATTGTAACGCCAACTTGGGGTCTCAAAATTGAATCTCTGCTTGACAAGTCACAAATCATGGACATATCATGCTTGCTACAGACGGTGTAAAGAATAGCAGTTCTTATGAAAGTTGTTAGGGGGACAAAAGTTGGTTATCTCTTGCATCAAGTCCTACCCACTGCCAACATATTACATATTAATATCGATCTCTCTACCCCATACTTTTTGCAAAAAAGTTTTTTTTTCATTTTTTTTCGACCTGCCAGTACTATTTTTTTCTGAACATCCGAGAAGCAATAAATTTAATTGGTATGGCCTTAGCTTTGAAACTAATATGTAAGATATAAAAATTGTATGTGCATAGATTACATGTAATTTCCCGTTTGAATGGCACATTTAAAGATCTCACATAAGACTAACATTTTGTTTTCCACTTATATCTTTATCATCATGCCCCCTTATACTTCATTCTCCTTGATTAATCCCCTTTGCCTTTTTAGTATAAAGCACTTACATGTATTTCTCATTTTCCCCTACCTGTGAAAATTGGAACAGCCCTTTGATGGCATTCAGAAGCATACATCATCATCAATTTTTCAGCGTGACATTAAAAGGAAACCATTAAGATTTAGGGATATACATGCTTCAGCTTTCTGGGATTGATTTGTCTGATTGAAAAGAAGATGGGAAGAAACGAAATGACAGGATTACCTTGGAGACAACTAATGGTCCAACAGTCTGCTGATAGACTTCATATTCAAATTCATCTTGCAGTGGAGTGATTCTTAGAATGAGTTAGATGCAGGTAGTGAAAAGACCTACTGCACTTTGCAAATATTGATGGAATGCAGTTTCATTCAAATTCTATATGTGAATCACATAGAATCAAATGTACTAGTACATGTACAGTACGCTATTTTTACACCTTACAGTTTGTAAGAGGTATTGAATAAGTGAAATTACTATTCTTATTTTCCCACAATGCTAACATGCAATAACTGTTTCCATTGCACTCTAAATGTTATTTGTGACTTGCATGTAACAAATCATAGCAATCACCAGAAACTACCATAAATACATGTAGTATGATAGCACTTACACACATACCTGTACAACCATTTGTAACTAAAGCATGGTTCCATGCATTTTTCATGATTATGTGTGTGGAACAATCACTGTGGTGGATGTTTTACCTCCTTTATAATATGTCTTTGATGATGAGAGGACCGTTACATGTATACCTCAAGACTGAATGTAAATAAAACATCATCATTAATGTCATTATTATACATTATTCACAAAGATGTACATGAAACGGGTGTTTACCTTCTTTCTGCTTGTAAAGTTTTCTATAGTAAAGGGTAGGACAGTGAAATTTAAAGTGCGAAGTACATTCACCTGTCCCTTATACTTTTATAGTGGTATTAAACATATTTATGATGATGGAAGAGCCTGGTATTTTTTTCTTCAGAATTATATGGTACTAATATTCTTATTCTTTTTACGTGTAATGTAGTTCTATACTTGGTTTTGAAATAAACTCTGGTTCAATGTCATTGCCGTTACTATCTATGACCTTGGTATGGTAATTGATATACAGATATGCTTTCCATAAATATGGGATTGACATGATACAACAGTTCCCATTATTTTTGCCTGTGATGTTTTGGAGCAGTGATGGTATGGATATTTAGATATAAGCATGCCATGTACCACTCTGGTTCAATATCAGACATGATTAATGACCCAGAAATTTCCTGACAAACGAGGGAACCTTTCGACAGGAGGATCTGGCGTCGGAGCCTCTTTTTTATGGCCCGGCTGAGCGTGATTTCCTCAGATCACCTGGTCTCTGATTATTACCCGCGTTTCCGCGATGATGCCAGTCGACGGAGTGTGCGCTAGCCGGCGGATGTGATATTCAGGGGAGTGCTGTAGCAGGGGGGAATCTGACTCTAGTGGAACTAACGACGTTAGAACCAGGGCTGTGGCTGGGTCCTCTGTGGAGTAACGTTGTCGGGAGCGTCCTGATTTCTGAGATGACAGGGAAAGAAGGGAAGGCTTTACCTGGACAGGGGAGGACTAGGGGTGGTGGCAAGACCCGTAAGGTTGGTGTGCAGCTCCAGAAACAATTTCCTGCTCGTCACACTTTAAAGACTTTGTACATTCTCCTTTCACAAATTTGCACATTACTACAGAAATTCCCTCACATTTCAGCTGACATTTCTATGCAGGCAGTGAATGAAGGCTTTGATTTGATTTTTGAAGAAACTGTTATCTATTTTCATTTCTGTTGCTAATCTAGAACAAGCAAAATAGGAAATTTTGTACTTTTGTACAAAAATGTTGATTTTTTTTCATAGAGGGGTGCATTATTATTGCAGATAGACATGTATGTGTACGTAAGTGTTATTCGGTGAAGCCTATCCATACAAGCTGGGTTAATGGATGTCACACATGATTCCATAGGAAATCATTCTGAAAAATGGCTTAATTGATTTATTGGTGCTGAGGAAATTAGGGCCGCCATATGCTAGACATGCGAGGGCACTTTCCTCCTGTTTTCTGTGTCTAGGGAATTTAAGCTGGTGCTCTGATGTTTATGTATCTTAAGAGACTTTATTTTGCTGAAAACATATTTGGGAAACAGCCACTTCTACATTTTGAACCAGGCTAGATGTACTGAAGTTTCAACTTTGGCTTATTTTGGAAACAGCCACGTCTTTGTTTTACACAGCTTTTATTTCTGACATATGGTGTTAACATGAATATTTTATGGATTGGATTTTTAAAAATTCTCTTATGTTTTGATATTACAAAATAACTATCTGACAATGTAACATCTGCACCATGGCATTCAAAAACGAGGGAGTGCAAAATGTAAATGACATTATTTTTGGCCATGATAGCAGTAGTATTTTTGAAGCTGTCAATTTCAGTGTGGTAGTCATCTTTTTATTTCTATCAGTTCCAGCAAAAATTGGAATAAGATTGATGGTTCCTTAGAAGACCTTTTGCCCAATGTGATAAATCATCATACCGGGATCTTATTTTAACGAGGAAAATCTTTTATCACTTATTGGAAGCACCATGAATCATTAAATGATTTATTTCTCATCATACTTTTGAATATAAATTGTAAATACGAAGGAGTCATGAATATAGTGCATGTGCATTAAAGTACAATTCATTGCGCACTATGAATATATATGTGTACTCCTTTGGTTCAAACTAAGGATTCAAATTAGGTGAAAGAACACAAGCTTCTTGCAAGTTGTGCCAAATTTTAGCACTGTTATTGTTGCCTAAGTTAACGTAATTTTATACAATTGTGACTTACATATTAAGATCTGATGTAAGGATGAAGAAAATAACTTGCGTGCAATGGATGTTTGACGCTGGATGATATATTACAATATAATAATACATATATTACAATTACATTGAAGTAGATGCGCAGTGCATTTACACACTCTAAAATTAATAAATACAGAAAATAGATTGCCATTTGGGCAAATGATTCGTACGTGCAAGCATTGTTTATGTAGCATTGTCTTATCATGTACTGTAACACTTACTAACAGTTACTGTACTTGTAAATCAAAGCATTTATGTTTTTGGCCATAAAGTAATATTATATTGCTTTATAGCAGGCTCTTACGGATGCATGCATCAGCCACTCTCTACCAACCAACTTTATCATGATTCATCATTAATAACGGAAACCACAATGGTGACAAATGATGATGAATGCTAATTTTGCCAAGGAGGCAGTACAGTATTCTTCGTCATACCATGAATACATCACAATGTTTGTTACTGCACTATCATACGTGTAGGTGTATTTGTCATTTTCATAGTATCATTTATGTACTTGTGTTTATTATTGTTTTAGTACATATTTTGTAAAGTGAAGTTACAAGCAGAGCAGCTGCAACTTTAAAGATAAAGGCATCCAAGTCTATCGGAGAAGTAATAACTAAGAGGATTTATACAGCGTTTCACATACCAGAGCTATGACAGGACACATTATGGTAAATGATGTACTGGGAAGCTATAAACTATGACATGATGTACTGTTACGGCAGGACAGCCTTACGTTGCAAAATTTGTCTCATCTGTCCAGTTGCCTTGTAGCAGCCTTCCTTCTCTGTCTCGCGCAAGTCACTTTGTATCTCGTAGGTAATTCTCCAAATTTCAAGGGGTACCGTCTTGAAATACCATTTGAAAGAGCACGTACCCATCTGTCTCACGGTAAGTTTATTTCCGTCACAGATGATGCGCAGTTATGAAGATAGCTGACTTTGAGAAACGGTCACAAATGTTCTCAATTTCCAGTGGCTTTCAGAACGTCAGGTGACCGGTGTATGTTGTCTGATGTTCACTTGTCCGCGGACGATTGACGGCTTTGTGAGGGTGATATGTTGGACACGTTATACCACATGACCCGAGAAGCCCGGAATGTGCAATTGATGTGTTAATTATACATACGCGGCGTTCCCTCGGGTGGCAAGGAACATAATTCTGGGCTCCCGTTGGTCATTAATTGAGAGGGTGTAAAACGGGTTTTGTGTCCCCCTAGTGGGACATAAATTGTTTGCGGATATGGAACACCAGCTGCACATTGAGTTAGGGTATTACCAGTATCAAAATACATGGAGCGTTGTACGACGCTGTTAGGTATATTAATGTTTACATACCTCTTGATGAACAGTTTTATTGCTTTTTCTTTATTCAAAGCAGTGAGCACCGTATTATATTTTACTCCGTTTTGATCTTGCATTTATTTTAATATTCTGATGCGTGATATTGCATTTGGTTTAGATTATTAAGTAACTGCTTTATATTTTCTTGTTGCAATGGAAAGGGGTGTCTGAAGTCTGTACAATATGTGTTCCATTTTTCCCTTGCTTTGCTAATTTCTTTTTTTGTGACAAAGGCCATCTTGATTCAATTGTATAGATGACATCCAGTGGGAACCCAAAACTGATGCAAGCGTGCCAAAAAAAAGTTATTCTGAACTATAGATTCTTCAGTTTTGTTCTTCCACACCTTGTTCTTTGACGTTGGAATTAACTTTGACATTCTACAACAATAGCGTATATTTTGCATTACTTTTTTTGGCAATCTACGGCATATAGTAACTGTTGCTCATTTTGTGGCTTCTTTGTATTATTTACAGTATAGTGGTAAATGGTGTTCAAAATGGACAAAAAGTGATGTGCGGGCGGATGTCATCCATATAATCAAATCAAATGGCCTGAAGGCAATACCTTAAGATATAAAATAAGTGTTCTTATAATGGCTGCAAGACATGTATGTTTTTTCATGGCTGATACAATTTTACTTGGTGCTTTTACTTTAGAATTATTTTTCTTCAATTTGAAAGCTCCTATCCTGGTACTTTTTGATACATTCTTTATTCAAAAATGGACAGGTGGCTTCCAGAGTAGGATTGACAATGAATGTAGTGAAAAGTCCTACTCACCAGTTCTTTAAACATTTACAAAATAGTTTAGGCCCAGACCTTAGCATCACAATTTATAGCTTAAGCCTCAGCTATGGCCAAGACTGGTAGGTTTGGATACACATAGTATTCTCAATCTCTTATTGATCAGTGCATAAAAGTGATCTTCTTTGAAAATAAAAGTTGTTCCTTGCGACAGATGGTTGCTAATCTGTAAATAGATTCTGCAAATCCAGATCTTAAGTACTTGAATCTATAATTTATTAGAGTTTGTGAACCCTTTGCAAAGTTAGAACACGTTCACAGAACATATTGTATAAGGTCATCTTTGCCTTTTAAGGATATACTCTCTATACATGTAGTTTCCCATTTTTCTGCCAGAAAAGATATTGTATACAAACTTTTGATGTAACATTTACCAAACTTCCAATAGAAACAGTGATGGATATTGTGGTAACTATGATTATTAGACAGCAACTCCTGTACATATCTGATAGCACATTGCCAGTCGAGGGTTGAAAGCAGTCTTTGTAATTGTTGACAGTTGACTTTTGCCACTGATCATTAATGAAAAGGAACAATTCACCATGATTGCCCAGAGCCCACATACATTTTGAAACTTTTCACACCTTTGCAGCATATCTTGTGTCCCCAGAGGATGCCATCCTTTGACTCTGATAGAAACGTGCAAGCTTGTGTGGAATTTCAAGTAGATTGAATGGAACATACACATACATATATTAAGGAATCCTATCAGCCATGCCTTTCAACCTTTGAAAATAGACTAGCGGAGGATGGGTTCACCCATTACTGGGTCGTGTGATATGAAGCAAGTTCTGGTGCGGTGCTTTTAGAGTGGTCCGTCGGGACAAGGCAGCGTGATGGTGGCTTGACATGATATCTGCAGAATTGCACCTGTGGGGAGACTGCGTCTTAATGGACCGACCTGTCCGACAGACAGGGTCGGGCAGAAGCAAATCATGTCTAGGGCTGTAGTTCCTAAAGTAAGAAAAGACAAATGTGAATCTTCGTAAACTGTATGTTACTGGAAGTATGGAAATGTTCGTGGTGGTTTTCTTACTGAGGTTTTCCTACTTACCTCACCACTGTGAATGTGCGTTTTCAGTGTACAGTTACGGTATTAAACACATGTACTACAGTAGTGTTTCAACACCAAACTCAAAACACCATGAAAACTTCCTTTCCTTTCCCTTTACAAAACTTACGTTCCCACAAAAAATTAACTTTAATTTCCATTTTCCATTAAATAGATACATTTGGAGCCAAAACAAAGACATAATGTTTTGTTGTGAAAGGGTTTCTACAATTAAACCACATTTTAAATTGAACCGTGAGAATCCAGTCTGGTGTTAAGATGTATAAACTCTCAGACTGGATGTATATATTTATGAAAACCTGACAGGTAGATATGAGCATTGTTGTAGATATCATAAGGGGCAACATTTGTAGAAGCAGTATCGTTGTTGGGGTTCCAGTCGAGGATTTAAAGAACGCTATGGGGGACAGAGTTGTCTGGAGGGAGACAGTGGACCTGGTCAGGGCAACCTGCCCATATTGATGATGACGATCATCATCCATCAGACTAAGGTGTTCTAAAGCTCCCTTTGCAGGAAAAATGATTTTTGTACTACCCACAACCCATAAGACTGACATACACTGCCCAAGTTTGCACAACCCGTAAGACTGGCATACATCGCCCGAGGCACCCAGTGTACCTGAGTAATAGCTCTTGGTATAGGTACTTTGTGCCACTCTGCAATAATCTCCAATTCATCACTAGTCAAAGCCATGAGTCTTTATTTCCTGAAAATGATTTCAGTGGGGCCCATTACGAGTGCGTCAACTCTAACGGCATTTCTGCACTGACAGCAATCAAGGTGTGTGTGCAGCCTTGGGTCACATGTGACAACCTCGTTCTAGTTGACGGTGACATTGACAAGAACCAAGCTGTCTGATCTTTCCAAGTGTTCCAATCTGCAACAGGGCATAACCAGACTGTTACTTCTACAGGATTATACACATTATTTACTTTCACAACATTTTTGTGCTGTTATAGCTGTCATGATCATTGTTTATCCTGCCTTAGATTGCTTGTAGAGTTATGATTAGTGTATTATCTGAATAATGAAATGCAATTGGGACAAGTGTACTATCATAAGCAGTCTCTCACAGTCGCCCACATTCCAGTTTATCAATGGTTGTTTCCCAAAGGTTATGCGAGGCTTGCACAGAGATGTCATGGATAGATGGACTATCACTGCAGGTGCCTCTGGATAACACTATGTAGGTTGAGGAGGTGACAGTCTCACCACATGTTGTCAATACATGTACCATGGTCATTGTGAAAGCCATTCTGGGTCTCTCCTCTTCATCCACTCTCTGAAGGTGGCCATACCATTGTATACTGCAGCCAGTTGAATTTCATGTTATCCTTTGTTTCCCATTGGAACTAAAATTGTCTTCAACTTGACTTTGTCTTACCATGTTTCCTATATCTGTCTTCAGCTCTTTTCCATTCATAGTTAGGGTCCAAAAGACCAGTTTCTCCCAGATCACTTCATGTCACTGACTAAAGATGGTGGATGCCATCTGAAACGTCTGACCATTTCCAAAATCATATCCAGTTGCGTGAGTTACTGCTTTTGGGCGTACTGTAAATGAAATGTCGTATTTGCCAAAAACTACCATGAATTTAGCAATAAGTAAATTTAGATGACTACATGTATAATTGTAAGAACTACATGTATAATTGTAAGAATGCATTGTGTAAAAGCATCTAATAGTATTTTACACCCCACTTTCAGATCAGACTTGTGTTTTCCGTTCATCAGATTAAACTTGGGTGCTCTCCTATCAGGTAGAACTGATTCCGGCTACAGTTTCCATTTAAGTTTAACATGTCAGTGACCTGTAAGTGGCCGCATGCCGCTATGCATGTACATTGTGTACTGTGTGTTTTGTGTCTAGAGGTAAAGGTCTCTGGAAAAATGGTAAGGAGTGAGCAGAATGCAATTCAGACTTTTAGTCTGTGTTTATGTGACAAAGTCATGAGCAATTTAGTATAGGACATTTCCATATCACCTACATGTATAGTCATAGTATGCAGAAACATGTACATGTTAACTTGCCTGCTTTTTTATGTGGTAGGTAGTGCTATATTAGGTTCACCTACATGCCACATTTCATCACTGTGAATAGTACCATGTTCCCATGTAGGCCAGATGAGAGTATAATGTTCATGTACATATACATATACGTGCATGCTCTAAGGTGGCAGCTAGTCATTATCTTTTAACTGGTATGTTGTACAAAATTTCTAACTCTACTTACAATCTTGAACGTAACATTATTTGACTGTTCTCTGTGGGAGAATTTTGAAATGTAGAATATTCCTTATGGCTTGCAATTAGTGAGAATAATACCTGTCTTGATTTTCGGGATTTTATGATGGTGATATGAAGTTATAATCCAACCCCCTCTTCCAAATATTATCCCTGCCCAACTCCTTAAATTGCAATATCATGTCAGTGTTGCTCTAAAATTCCATCAGGCAGTATTGCAGACGAATGATACAGATGACGTGGTTTTGGCCATCTGTTAGTCTGTGCTGTAGCGATCATTTCGCTGCACAAATCTTGAAGCCATCTTCTGCATGAGCAGCCATTAAGGTCTTCCATCAGCGAGTGGTCAGCCCAGACCAAATAGGGAGATAGTTGGCTCCATTTCGGCAAAAGCCTTCAGGCCGAATAGTCAGCAAAAGTCAAAGTCAATCACATACAATCTGCTGGGCAGCATTAGTGGAGGAGAAGCAATTTTGTGGTAATAGCATTGCTAATCCTTAGATAAACCACTAACCTATAGAAGTGTCCTCTTATGCCAATGGCATAGAAAAACTGACTGATGCAGTGCGGTAAGGCCGGAACAATATCAGTCGTTGGTTCTCAGACTTAAGAAAAGTAGTGCTGAAATGGAATATTGACAAACTGGAGTCTGAGAGAGAAGTACATGTGTATGCACGTTTGTACACAGTTTAAGTATTAAACATTTTGTAAGATGGAGGTTTCCTGCCAGCCATCTATTTGTAGCTTGTCCTGTTGCTAATATTTTGCTTGCTAAATGTCAGAACTAACCTCATTGGTTCTTCAGACATTTTTTAGATGTTTTAGAACCCATGACATAAACACATGTAGGTGTTGCCTATTGCCCCAGTGTGTGTGTAACAAAATCAGTAGTTTCTCTGACAAAATAACAGTTAATATCCAGTATTTGCTTATACTGCTACGGGGGTCCCTGACATGGGTAGGCAGCAGTTAGCTTGTCTTCACACTAATCTTTAAGCAGCTCTAGCCTTTTAATGGCAAAGTTATGCTGGATATGTGAAAAAATGAATTGCTGCATGCACCTTGTTCAAATGATTTTTCTTCCCCACCACTATTGATAACTGGTGCAATGGTGAAGTAAAATGTAGGTGAAGTCCATATCATGAAGTTGCAGTCCATAGGTTGTGAGTTTGATCCCTGCCTGAGTCTTTTGAAAGACTCAACAAACTGTACTTGCTGCTTTTTCTCCTTAGCATTCAGCATGTGGCAAAGTGTATGGTTGTTGAACATGCCACTGCCAGTAGGCTAGCACCCTGCTGTAGTGATTGCACAAAGCTGTCTGGCCCAGAGCTACAGAAACGGAGATGGATGCCTGCTGATGCACCATTCGGTGCAGGAAGGACTTTAACTCTTTTTTCAAAAACCTCTATTGATAACTGAGGTTTATCATAATAATACATAATTCAGAACTTCCTTGAATCCATAATCCCTAATATGGAGACGTAAGACTTATCTCTGTCCACAGTCCGTCCTGTTGGATTCTGTCAGGATTGAGTACAGCAGATGGTGTAGCTACCTTAACAGCTACCTGGGAATTCCAAATCTTCTAAGTAAACTCTTAAGGAAAGTTTACCTGTCCAAGGTGTAAATCAAGAGATTGTAATGCTCCGGGGGAGGACGGTACAGGATAAAAGTGAATCTCATGGACTGGAAAGGAGTTACGTTTCACGGTTTTGCTGATGATTGGATTATGCATTTTGCAATCTTTATGTTTTCAGCTGTGTTTTTTTGATAAGGTAATCCCATTAGGATGTACACATTCAGTGGAAAGTATTTAGGTTAATGTCAAAATAACCATAACTGCAAGTTTCAGTATAATATGATGATGTATAAGTACAAAATGTAATCTATAGGTAAAACTGAGAACTTGATGTTAACATTTTAGTGACATTGGTGTTTGTCAAAATTAAGCTTTGCAGATAGTGGTTATGCATGCAGAGCCTACAAAATAATTCTTAGTGTCTTAGATTTAATCTCAGAATTCCCATTAGCAGTATTTGATATGTTGATGTCTGGAGGATGTCAGAAATTTTGAATGCTTATATCATTGTGTAGTCCTGAATATTCCTTTATTCTTAGTTTGGCCCAGTCAACAGTTTAATATGCATCTCACTTTAAAAAGTGGCACTGTTATGTGATACAATGTAGTTTGACCTGCATTGTGAATGTAAGCATATTCATCACTGTCAAGAAGTGGACAGATATTCACACTGCAGGGGGTTGGGAAAAGGAACCATAAATCATTTTATCTCTGTCAGCTGACGTTTGGCCTAGTATTGTGATAGCTACATGTAGGGGTGGTATACAGGTTGTGTGAAGGTGTTAGATTGCAAGTGTGCTGTCAGCTATACATTTGTACATTTTAAATTCTGATGATACCAGTTGTGGGGAGTCTAGCTCTGTTCACTTAAAGACAACTTTCATGAACACCAGCTGTTTTGAAATATTTGTAAAATAGAAAAATCACTGTCAGAACACTAAAACCTGAGTTCATAGTTATCTCTAGCCCTTAAGTCAATCTATGACCCTTGCAGGATAGAGAACAACCTTAGTTGATGTAACAGTTATTGCAGGATGTTGTTATACAAGTGTTTGTGGCATCAAAATGAAATAATTTATTGAAGAGATAATGATTTCTGATAACTATTGATTTTCCTGAAGAAGTATTTAGACATTTCATAGCCATACCTTAATTTGTGCATCTTTTTTGTACATGTCATGTTGTTTGCCTTGCTTCAATACTTCATTAAAGAGGTAAGAGAAACAACCAACTGAAATGGGTTTACCCTAGGCCTGTACTGTAGCCAACTACTAGTTTGTTGGAATTTCATCACTAAATTGCAACGCCTAAATTTTGTCTTGTGTTATAATAATAGCCTGATGATGGTTTGATTGTATGTTTGTCCCATTCAGGTCAAACGCACATCTCCATGATAAAGTGATGGCATGGCTAAATTGTCACAAATTGCATGCATTCAACTTGAGGTTTTCCCTCCTGTAGTTGCACTCTAACTCTCAATGGGTATGAATGGGCTGTCATCAGGCCAGATCAGAGCAATGCCTTGTTTCTCAGACTTTTGTCAATGGTAGTGGGAGAGGAGGAAAACTTTTGTACTAAGTATATTCAGATCTTTTCCAAACGTTGATAGCTTCTTCATTGTAACAAGGTCTGCTAACAAAAAGGAAAATTTCTTAGGTTATACATTTAGTACTGTAAGTGCATTTAAATTTGCGGTAGCGGGAAAAAGGACTGTTTGCGGTGGTTTTAAGTTTGCAGTAGCACCATGCACTTTAGTTTCTTACAGCCATGGAAAAATATAAGCGGTGCATGGTTTTAAGTTCCCAGTAAATTTGCAACGCAAAAACCGCGAACATAAAACCACCACAAAAATTGCTGCATTTACAGTGATATAAACGTAAAACAATAAGTTATACATAGTATCTAAACGTGAAACAATTCATGAAGGTTAGACATTTGATATTTCAATCGTGAAACAAGAACGTCCTGGCAGAGGTAATGATTTATTTAGGGGATGAATCTAGATGACCTTCAGTTGGAGACAAAAAAGGCATGATGCCAACTTTCCTTTCAAAGTGCATAAGTTGAAATGTCAAATGATATGATCATGAATATGACATTACTTTAGCAGGGGTAAAATCTGAACCATGACCAAAGGGAGGGCGGTACCATTCATCAAGGAACAAGTTAGTCAATAATTCAGTCTCCATGGAGGAGTACTCGATAAGTTTAGTCTCCCCAGAGAACATGCAGTCTACCCCTGTAATCAGAGCCCTTAGACTATGTGTGTGTGTGGAGGTCATACAGGGCTGTCTCCACGACCCAAAGGACTAAAATTTGCTTCTGGGGATGGACAAAAGTTTTCAACCCATCCGTCAAAATAATCTGAACTTCATGACATAAAATAGATGAAACATTTCTTTATATGCTTGAAATTACAAATCTAAGAATAAGATTTAACAACATGGCTTCCAAAACAATGAGTTAACAAAACTGGAGACCGCTCTGAGGTCATAATTCAAATTTAATACATTGTACTGTATTGCAGCATGAGTTGAAATAGTGTCAATATAGACAGCTACATGACATTGTGTTTCAGGAAAGGAAAATGTGTAATAATAATATACAATTCGCAAAATTCTGCAAAGTTGCATTCCTTCAATCAAGGCCTACACTTGTGTGTATCTTAAAAGTTTGTAGCTTTCAAATCATCTTCACAAACAAACAAACTCAAGCAAGAAGCCCATACTGAGATAGTATAGCCTTTTGGATAGGGGTAAAATTTACAACCTGACAGCCGTCTTTGATCTTGTCAGAACACTTATCTAGATAAGCTCAAGGTCATGAATTTATGACAAATCCCCAAGTCCCAAACACAAGCGAATCCCAATCATGCAGCACTTAACCCTATCAACCGTCAGCCCCTGGGGCAAAGGCACTAAGAGTGCAAGGTTATAAAATGGGCAGGTCCACATGGTTGTAAAATGGTTGCTGAATGCAGTGGTAGTCAATGTGTATTGGAGTAGTTAACCTTCAGGACCTGGAATGCATTTTTTGTACTTCTTTTTACCTGTAATACTACAAGCTATCAGCCTTCGGCTGATTAAAAAACTATGGGACTGACTGACTGACTGACTACAAGTTATCAGAAATTTAGCATGCAATTTAAAGAGTTTTTCTGTACAACCAGATATCATTGTTTCTGCTCAACGGTCTAGATTTGAGTCTCTAAAAACCTAATCCCAATCCAACACAAATTTACTGCCCAAGACCTGCAGCAGTCTGTTCTCCTATTGATAGAGTGTCTAGAGCTATACATGAATAGGGGGGCAATACAATGTTAACACTACAGAGACCATAGCCTAGACTGACCCGAGATGCCCCAAACCTCACGTTCAGGCCATTCCCAAGTACAGTTTACAAGTACATGTAATTGAAGTGTGGTTAGTTCGTGTACTACAAGCATGCGTCCCTCCCCTCCCCATTACCCTGCACAGCCCGATGCTTTATCTGGCCCGCAGGATGTCGGAAGCTTGATTGCAAACCGTCCATTTTCAAGCTGGTCAACGAGCCCGCAAAAAGCCAGGACAAAAATTGCCTATCAAGTGGTTGCTGTTCTAATTTTAGCAGCATTCAGTACTAACATGAACCTGATATCAATTCTAGAAGTGTAGCATATATACATGTACATATATATGGACTAGAGGGTATCTATAGAATCACATAAAGGGTAAACCACAACATAACATGCCAGGACAGTATGTTGCTTTACACTTGGCATGTAAAGCAGTTTGATGTTTACTTTTAGTCAGTACCATATTTTCTCGAATAAAAAGTAAGCACCCCAATTAAAATATATGCCCCCATGATTTGGGGCAAGCTACTTTGGTAAATGACATGTATGTTTTGAAACCTTCCTAGAAGTGTATCTCCACCTTGCTTTATTTTTGGCTCTTTTAGTAGTAGTAAGTTTTACCATGTATCTGATCCTTACCAGTACCTCCCTGGTGCAGGTAGACACCGGAAATACCTTCACTACTCCAATTTCACCTGCACAAACCTGCATATGCAGGTGGTATTTTGAGCCCTTATGTTGGATATGTGCCATGTACAGCAAATCTCAAAATCCAGGGAAATGGAGATGGATAGCACACTAAGACCCAGAATGGCCCCTTATGTGCTGTTGACAAATGTCACACTGTAATAATGTGAAAAGATTGACCTATATTGAATATGGTCCACTGCCCAGTGGAAGATTTGTTGACACAAGGCAGGGATATTTGTCTTGTCACACCATGGAATTTCATGACTGAGCAATCCAGAGGTTGGACTCTGCCCAAATGGAATTTTTTTCTGTAATCGCAATTTAAGCTGCAATTTCCTTTCTTTAACTATTGGATGTAATTTGATTTAATCTCAATCTTTTTCATTCAACATTGTTATCATATGTAAATATGTTTATTGCAAGTTCATGGCCGAGGGCTAATTGCAGGTACAAACAACACATATAATAAGGAAAGTACAAAGGTGCTAAGAACTACACTATGACTATGCTGTGCTACTTTAGTGTACATTACATTATACTTGATTTCAGAGCTTGTCACAAGCAAAAAAACAGAAACGAAGAGAATCAACATTTTGACAATAACCTCCCATGAAACTTCCTAGCCTGCCCCTTTATACACAATTTGATATCTCTCATTTTGTAATCTGGTCCTGGAATATTGCTATGTACGATCAAAACACATAGTAAAACACACCATGTATGTATCACATAAATAACTGTTACTGCAGCTGCACAATAAATACGACATGATTGCAATGTTAAGGTAGTGTTATTGCTCACGAGAGAAATTACTTCAATGTCTCTTTCAGTGATAAAATTTATGGAGGCACATTTATGATGTGTTGCTATGCAACATATCCAAAATAGCAGTTGGGAAGGCACTTCTGAAATTGAAAAATGAGCCAGATGTCTTTTTGCTAAGGAGTACATGTTGGACTATAACTTATATGTACATACTCATGCAGCACAGTATTTTTCCTTAGCTAGGAATAACACATTTGATGATGTTGTTGCCAGTGTTGCTTTTTGTGAGTACATGTAGTGAGTGCCGGGATGTGTGCATGTTATCCATATGATCAGATCAACATGGCCTTACAAAGAAAACAATGAACTGTAAAGTGAACATGATACATGTACATGACCGAAACAACACAGCTAGTGGATAAATCACAGCAGCAGCATGTAGGATATATGGCATGTTACAAATCATAGAAACAGCCACACGAACAACATACACCATCAGACGCAAAGACATAAAAGACACTCCCTTGGGGTAGATTCAAAATATGCTCGTGCTGTAAGACCGCCAAACCGCATTCCTGTATTTAGTACCCAGTTCCTACTAAGTGCAACCGTAAATCCTTCTGCACAACAGATCCTACTGTCCTCCTTTACTTGACGTAGATAAGGATATTATATGCAGGGAGGCTTCTGTACTCTCCCTGCAGGCATAGATCAGAAGATTGCTGTAATCATCTCAGCTGCGATGGTGAGACAAAGTTGGGGAGCAGCAAGGGAGCACCATGCCAGAAGCGCTGTGGATAAAATCTGCATATTTTTCAATAATGGCAGTCAAGGTTCCACTGAGTCTACACAAAAGAGACTGTACGTCTATCAGTTGACCTCTTCGATGATCTCATAGGAAGTTGTTGAGCCACAATGGTGTGATAAATCTTCCAGTTTTTCAACCGTTCACCCTATGTCATTCCCCAGATTATCAGCTTGGTCTGCCCTTGGTGCTGAAACTTTTGTGTTGTTCAACTTTTCCATAAATGACTCAAAATCTAAGTGATACCGCTTATTCCACATATCTCACATTACAATTACTAGCATTAGTTTCTGTAGGATACATATGTGTAATACAGGACACCAGAAATTAGATTGAAGAATGTGAAATGTTTTGAAATATTTATTGATTTATATGGACTTCAATCATATAATCTGTATCTTTGTTATATTTTATATGATACTTAAAACTACCTCCTCCCTCATATCTGTAATAAAAAGTGGCCTAGTTTTGTCCTGTTGTATAAATAGAGCTTCAAGCAAACAAACCAACAAAGACACTTATGTAAATAGATTAATCAAGTTAGTACATCACTGAGTAAAGAGACACTTTTTTCCACAACCATTGCCTTATTTTCACCAACATTTCGGTGACTGTCTGTCACCTTCTTCAGGGCAATTCTGACTGGTTCACATTGTACTGCAGGACAGGTGTTGCTGTTCACAGAATAAAGCACTGGTTGTGTAAAAAGAGTCTCTTTATTCAACAAAAATACTTAAATCACTGTTACATGTAACAGTCTAGACAACATAGATTCTTACCTAGGTTGCCAGGGTTGCAGCCATGGTTGGAAAAGTATTTCGATTTCTGCTATAATTTCAGAGTGTATCAAGTTACGTGGTACATGCACCGGGTCCTCATTAAGAGGGTACAAGGCTAATTTCTTCTCTCTCATCAACTTCGATTTTAGGATCAGGTTGAATCAATGTTTCTGGTAATTACAGCTGAAAGGCAATAGCATCCCCCTTACATTGCTAAGGCAATGGTAAAAGATGTATAAAAACTTGATACTGTAAATGCATTCAAGTTTGCAGAGATTTAATTTTGCAGTAGCGGGAAAATGACTGTTCGTGGTGGTATAAAGTTCGTGGTAGCACCATGCACTGTAGTCTCTTACTGCCATGGAAAAATGTTTGTGGTGATTTTACTTTGCGGTGGCCACTGCAGACCTAAAACCACCTCGAACATTTCTGCATTTACAGTACTACATTAACATAGACATCATAGTATCTATGTGATATATGCATTTTTGCCAGAGCGTGTATTACCAGTAGCATTACTGGCATGTTTCTTCCATTGTAAATACGCCAGCCATTGATCAGTCTCAGTAATCAGGAGTGATTATAGGATTCTACTGAAGCTTCAAAGCCTGGCATCTATTGGTGCCATCAGGACAAAAGCAGAGCTGCTGGAACAAATCAATGAAGAAGTGCGTTGATCTAATTTCCAGTACTGAATTTTGACGTGCCGTGATCTAATGATTGTTGTCATATCAAGAAAGGCAGATTTTGTTGCGTTTTCATGACTTTATTCATGTTATATACTAGAATGCAACTGTGGTCATATGATGGAAAGTCTATATAGATTCATGGTATGATTTATATGATACGTATATCAACGAAGGAGCTACAAATACCTATATCTTTCTAATCTCATGGTCTATCAGTGGTATTGCTAACCACTACATCACCGCATACTTCTTTAACTGCCATTACAGTTCAGCCGTGTGATTGGTTTAAATGTCAGATACTTAAAAAGAAGTCCTCTGATATTCTGGATGAATAAGATTGGGATAGTTCTGGGGATAAGACATTTCCACATTCGAGGACTCAAATTGCTTGACATTTTTTTCTCGATCAAGACCTTTCTTTTGTCCTATACCAGGAAATGTCAGTTCTCTTTGAATTTGTCTTTAAATTTTGTGAAATGAAATGACCCCATATACTCAAATACCAATGCATCTCCCAACAGCAGCACTTCTGTATCCTCTGGAGTAGGTAACCTTTCTTTTGATCAGTTTTAGGAAGACTGAAAACCATTTAGTCCGTTACAGGGACGGTTTGATAGTATGAGTGAATCATTTTGATTTGTAAAATCCCAAAATGGAACTAGTATGATGTTGAGGAAATGTTCAAGTTGAAGTTTTGTAAATGACCCAACACTTTTGTAGGTGTTATAAACTTTTTTATTCCAAGGATTGTACCAAGAAAAGTTCAATTTTGGGTTAGGGTGGGAGTTGGAATTGTACGATTTTTGTATGCAGAAAGTTAACTTTTCTTTCAGCTTGTGTTTTCTACTGAAGTATCCTTCACAGTATTCTGATTCTTCTAATAACTGCATCTGCCGAAGAAAGCATCAATAAATTGATGAAATTTATACCTTGAGCTGTGACTGCAGGGAAAAGTGAAATGAACTGTTGTGAAAATTAGTGCCATTAGCAACTGATTTACAGCAGTTGATTTGCCCATCCATCACTTAAGTACAGAGTAAAAATCAATTCTCAATTAGGTCAGTGGTGAAAGAACCATGCATCATTTGATAAAGTCAGAAACCCCACAGGCATGCTAAAAAGCACTGGGTCGTTTGTATGGCATCCCTTTGTCCTTAAGTTTGCTCCTCCTTAGCTCACTTGTTGCTGAAGCTTGTCAAAATGGTAACAAAGGCTATAACTCTTGTTTCAATTTATTTCCATGTTGGGGAATACATATTGTTTTTGCTTGGGTGTTCTTCTTTTTTCTCAATTTTCTGCCAGGACAAATCTGAGCCTAGATCTACCATGGACCAATCAGAGCTAAGAACTGGGTTAGGATATTATCTGTATATTGTGAACATTTTTCTAGTACACTAAACTTTTGGACAAGCCTAATGGTATAGTATAATTATCCCAATGACCTGTTCTCCAAACCAAGTAAAGTTTCTTTTGTTCACTCGCAATACTATAGGAACCTAGTGGTACAGTATTGTGTGTGAGTAGCTTGCCAAGCGCTACAATGAAAACATTCTGCATTTTTGCAAAAAAGTTGCCTTTCTAGTTTGAATGTTTATTTTCTTTCATGCATATTTTGTAAAGTGTATATGGGAAATTTCATACTGCCAGTAGCTTTATATTATTGGGTTCTATCTTTTACATGTATTGAGTGTTAGTATATATAACGTAATTATCATAATTAAATTCTTACCAAATATTTCCTATTGATTGTAATATCAGCTTATGCATGGCATTTTCTGATACCAATAACCATTTCTGTCTTGTTTCTCTGAAATGCTTATCATAAGATGTTGATATGTTTTTTCTTTATTTCCATAAAACTCGTAACAAACTTTCCTCATTAGTTTAGACCAACTGTTCTGTGGTGTTTGTTCATGGCAAGCCTATAATTGCCCCAGCATCAAAGGTGTAGTGATTTATGGGACTGTCACAGGAACACGAGGTTGGTCCTTCCAGGTTACATCAGGTGGGGATGGTTAAAAGCCTGTTGTTATCACTTTGTGAGGAGCCCCTGAGGCTTGCTGGAGCCGTGGTAATTTGCTGCTGAAGTCTGGAGACTTTGGATGTAAAGTGGTTACAAACACACCGTTGGGATCATGTGAAGTCGTGCCATAGCAATGTGAAATGCTCTGTGCCACCATATTGTGTATTAAGTAATGAATCAGATGTTCGTTTAATACACTAAATTATGTAGATAGTTTGTGATACATGTTAATGGTACATGTTGTTTGCCATACATTGTACCTGTTGCAATCATTGTGCAATAAACTTGACTTCACTCTGTCATCATCATCATCATCATCACTACCCCCAGATAACCCCGCGAGTGGTGACGTGGGGGGGGAGTTGATGTCCCGGGTTGTGATAACTTGCCCAGCGTACAACAATGATGCTCAAAATACTTTTTGTTGGTTTCATGCGAAATTACATGTTTTGCGTACAAGTTTGAAAATCCGTACAATGTATGTTTGGATCATCATCTATACCAGCATCTGAACTCACCTCTGGACCTGTGTCTGGACACATGTATATGTCCATAGTATTTTCTACATGCAAAATTGCACGTTCAGAATGTTTTTACATGCAAATCTTGAAAACAGTGTGTGAATTGCAAGTTGCATACTTCTCTTTTGAGCTTTAAAGCAAGGAGAAGGTGGCAATGGTATCTGTTTAGCCTTGAGACGTTTACAGAAAAGTTAAAGACTATCAAGGTTTCAGCACCAAGGACAGGACCAGGAAAGGCTGTTTTTACAGTGTGGAAATATCTTAGTAATGGTAATGCCAGAGTCACATAGGCAAACAGACAGCCAGGTATGATATAAAAGATAACTTTTGACTCAAAATCTAAAGAAAAACAGTCCTGAGCATAATGTGTATATTTCTTGATAGACTATTTCATTTTTTGTTCTCACAATCAGGTTTGGAAGTGTGACCCTGCCAAAAGATCACACATTTTTAGTTATATCACTGTTACGATTCAACTTTCCAGAACAGTCGCCTATCTTGCCATTTTCTCCAATGAGCAGAAACAAAGTTAATGCTTATGTTTTCCACTCAGAATATTTTGATATTCAAACTTAAGGTTTTTTCTCCCTGAAGCCGCATCCAAACTTCTCCAGGCTAAGATGAAAAGACCATCATGCAGTGCTTTGATGTCAGTAGGTGTTTTGAGAAACTTCTTTGGCCAACAAGAACAAAGGATCAAATCAAGCCCCTGTGGCCTTGATCTCTTTAGTTCTTGTGTTAGATTTATCCTCTCAGAGATCGTACCTAGTGATACACCCACGGTGTTCCCCACGAGAATATTTCTGTGAGTCGTTGTCCCTGGGTTGGCTGTGAGGTTTAAGTTTGATACATTCCCAAAGTTAACACCCCTCCTCATCCTCTCAAAGATTCTCTGGACGCTTGCCGAAAAGTAATTACGCACTGTCGATCGTAAACTCATCCAACAGACACAGTTTAATCTCGCCGTCCCTGCGGTGGGTCCTACTGGAGTGGTGATAGATGACCTGATATAACCCGACTTGTCAGACACAAAGAAGAGCGTAGCCTGCTGCAAATTGCCCCGGATTTGCGCTGAGAAGCTCTTAGTTACTGAAAGTATCTGTTGGATCAATGGGATAAGTCTGACGGGTGTTATGTACATGCCAACAGGGAGGCGCGATCGGTGGGAGGTATCCGCTGGGTCACCCGCAGGTGTCAGAGGTGGAGAATGGAGGGGCTTCTGTTTTCTTGTTATCAAAGATAATCTGTTGGGAACAACGGAGGAAAGGATGGGAAGGGTTAACCTCTCCTCGTTCATCAAAGGCTTGGAGAGAATAGCTATTATTGGATGACAGAGTCTACAGATCTAGCTTTGCCTGATTTCAGTGATGCCAAGGATCAATCTGGTTTTTGAAATTTCGACGTGTGATTGTTTTTCTTTCAAATTCAACTTGTCAAATTTTGTTCTTAAGATGATTGTATTGAAGTCCTTGAGCTAAAAAAAATGGCATAATTTATTCTACTAGCAAGCTGCAAATTGATTGGTGGAATTGATTCTTTCGGCACCAATTTCCTGTTTTTGTTGTCTTTAATTATCATCGTAATTACAACTGATGGTACGCTGTATTTCCATTCAAATTCTGAAAGCTAGCCAAACCAAATCTCTTCTGCAGTTTCCTTAATTTTTTTGGCAGTGTAAGTCATCCGTATCTCAAGCCTTCCGGGTAGAAAAGTTGTTGACGTTGCCAAAATGTCATCCATGATTAATTGCGGACCAGAAAATTACAGTCTCTCTTTTCTCTCCTTGGCCCTAGAGCATCTGTCAGCATCTGACAAACGAGCTCTGCCGGTAACAAATTAATGTCATTTTTTATACCCACATCAAGTAGTCATTTTCTAGGGGTAATATAATGTCTAAGTGAAGCAGGTGGTGCAGAATATTTCTTGTTCATTAACTTTCTAAATCTAAATTTCTAACTTGTAGTGTACAGAAAATTTCAGAATATCAGAGGAAGAAGGGCAATAAATATGATACATAATTTTGTTGTTTTGTTACAAGAAGAATTCTTACTTACATACATGTTGTATACGCATGTATTTGCATACTGGTACTCTTAAAGTTTAACAAGGAGATATTTCGAGATTTTAGATCAATTCTGACAAAAATAGCATCATCATAAGAACAGTTACTGGAAAGCAATCCCTCTCCCTCATACTAGTATGACTAAGCAGCAAAATTTTTATCATAACCCCACTTTTAAATTTACCAGTTATATTTTTCACGAGGAAAACTCTACAGTACTGAACTATTTTTAATTAGTCCTTATACAAGAGAAAGTTTGCAGCAATCATTTCCAGGTTCTTGTTTTGCCTGAAGTTGTTACCCCTGATGTATTGATCTCAGTCAGCTCCGACTTAGTCTGGGCCCCTCCGAGAATACCGGATATTAAGGCTTCAGGCTAAAGGAGTTCAATTTATCTTATGGCTTATCCACAATCTGCCTAGTCCTTGTGTGGGGGGTATAACCTCAGTAAGGTAAAGTAATCATGGATTAAATTTTAACAGTATGAGTAGAAGGACATGAGGCAATCTGTACAATGTTCTTGTATTGTGTGTACATTTTGTATTTAAACTCTGTCAGTTTGATGAAAGTTTTTGTTTTTACAGGTGACGATGATTGCATTTGTTGTATGTTCATTCATCGTTAACACAGTTAATTGTTCTGCCATGGTCCAAAACATGCACCTGTTATAAGCTGTAACTTGCAGAAAATATTTGATATGTCAGTTTGTCAAGCTAAAAGAATCCTGGCTCTGTATTTTAAATACAGATATTTTGCTTGGCAGAAGTTAAGTATTTGAGTGGTATAGGATACATACATTGTACATGTTAAGCTACAGAAACTGCAAGTCAGAATTTGGAACAATGACTTAGTATGTCCGTTAATAGTTTCATCAGGTTGGTAGATCAATTGAACACAGTCTTCTTCTTCACAAAACCTTCCTTAATTCTTCAGTAAATGTTTTGTTTTGACGACCATCTGTCGCTTTCATCAGTACAAAATAAATTATTTCATATAGCGCGAAGCCTGATTAAGGCGACAGATCGTCATCAAAACGTTTACTGAAGAATTCAAGAAGGTTGTGTAACGAAGAAGACTTCGCTGAAACAACTTGTCTGGGCTTCAAATTCTCAGCCAATTGTCTTTCAGAAGTTAGAGCCGTCTGACAATTTGGGCATATTGTTACAATGCAGTTTTGAATGGTGTGGTGTGTGCATTTTTTTCAACTCATTGTTATAAATCATAACCTTACCCATACATAGGTTGCCGTCACCACACGCAATCAGGGTGGTTCTGAAATATTAACATGGGATTGAAGATGCATGAAATATTAACAAACTTATCAATGGGAGCCATCTCTTCAATATTGCACCAAAGACTATGATGGGAAACAGACTGTAAGGCCATACCAGTTTATTTCTTTGGTTCATAGTCAATAGAAAGTTTGTAGGACATGTACAAACTCAGGAAGTAAGAAATACACTAAAAGAGAAAACTCAGCAAACAGTGATATTTCAAGGATTTGGTGAAGGTTTGTGGAAACTGCAAAGCACACAACTGTCTCCAGGGGGAGCTGTTATTGTTGTGTTGAAGGTATGGCAAACCAAGGACATCACTGTAATTCTTGTGACCTAAATTCGAGCGATTTTGACAGTCACTATTCAACTGCTTATATTTTATCATATTTTGACTGCAGTCATCTGATCACTAGTGAGAACATTTTTCCCCACGCCTGGTCTTAAAGATTAAATGCCTTAAACTGTTCCCTTTATTTTGAAAGGCTAAAATCACTGACTGCGATATTAAAATTTACAGTGTCCTGTAAGCAAGCATAAACCGACCACCTGGCCAATGTTTTCGTTTGCTTTGCCTCGGATCAATATGTCATAAAACCTAGTTTGCTAGAACTTTTATTGCAGGACTGATGCTATCGTAAGGCGTAAAAATCAGTTAAAACGTAATGTCGGAAATGCAAGAAGAGTAGATAAGATTAAACTAGTTATGGGGACAGTAAACAGGCCAGAGATGACATGTAAAGTGCTGAGTAAAATTTACTGTCTTTCCATTTCCCTGGTAAAGTGTAAATTTCATGAGGGGAACTACAATGCAATACATTGTTGCTTATGTCAGGTTTTGTCTTAAATGTAGAGAAGAGTGTTTTAGTGTTAGCTAAAATGTATTGACCTTATCCTTGCTGCATACATGTATATATGTATATATATGTACATTGTATGCACATATATATGTGTAAATATATGTTTATGTTTGTTATTATATATGTGTGTGAGTGTATGTGTGTGTGCTGGTCATTTACACAACATCATGCCTGTGTTTTGTACCCTGCAGTTCATTTCAGTATCATCAGGAGGCACTGCTACTTGATTTCACTGTAGTGCGGAGTGTTTCAGTTACATGATTGAACACCTTAGCTATACATGTACATTGGTTTGTTAGTACTATAGTAGTATGGGTTTAAACGTTGTTCATTTCCCTAAAGATATATATCCCTTGAAATATTCATGAAGTTATTTGATTACAATTACTTCAGTTAATAAGTCCAGCAATCTAGGGTTCAGTCTACACATGTACATAGAAATTGAGATGTTTCAGACTACCAAATTTCTTACCATCATTTGGTGTCGATTTTTAACTTCATCTTTATGCTTCGTGTAGTTTCCATGAAAATCACAAGGTGGCATTGTTTCAGTGAGTTTCTCCCAGCAATTCCTGTACACTTAGATTAATAAATCATTTTGAATAGCATACCACTACCAATGAATGGGAAACTACAAAAGAGATCACAATTGTATAAGTAAGCATTGCTGTCTTCCTACATGTACATTGTAGACTCACTGCAATTTTCACTCCCATTTTTCCCAGTAATGGCCACAATTTCTTTAGTAGCCAAATAGTTAGTGACCCTGCCTCTGGTCAAGAAGCTGAGTTTTGATTCTGGCTGTTGTCTTTCACCCCACATGCAAGCTACAGCTTGGAGAATTCCCCTGATACAGTAAACTTGTACATACTGCACACATATTCTATATTGTCACGACCAGTGGACGATTAGCTCTTCAGAAGTTCAGTGAACTTAACTGGTTCAGAATCATTTTCATCTTTTCCTGTAGTATGATGGCATGCCATGTGTGGCTTTGCTGTTCCTATCCTTTACGTTCTTTGGGTGACAGGTCTTTTTGTTTTCCCTTCCAAAGTCTAGTGTTGCACATTCTTCTATTTGCAGTACTGTCTATCATAACATGTTCGGAAATAAAAGACCATGTCTGGAATCTGTTTCTATGATCAGTTAAGTAAGAACTAATTTCTCTGTATCGTAATCTTAACGACATCATCAAAGCTGGATTCATCCAACTACTTCCATGTCCTCCTAGTATTACCTAATACTCTTAGCTTTATCTTCACAGAAAAGTAATACTCTGTACACTGAAGCTAATACCAGATCATCTCACGTCTACTCTGTGCACAATTATGTTGTATGCTCATTAAAATTTCATGGGTCTAGTATTGCTATTAGCTTTGGTAAGTAACTCCGTGATGGTTGCAGATGAGGACTGGGTAATCCCCATATAGGTCACAGGAGAAACTTAATCCTGTTTTATGATGTAAAACACAACTCCACTGGGAGGTTACATGTTTTAGAAGATGGAACATTAGTGTATCGCTATGGGGTTTACTTCAAGGTCATCATCTACTGGTTTTGGCAAGGGCAGATGCTGGACATGTATATGTATGAAGAGTATATACACTGCCAGTTATATATTGACCTAACTGCCAGACCTGGTAGTCAGGTAAAGAACAACATGTAGATTATCTGTGAAGTTGAGTTGCATAGCAGGAAAATAGTTAGCTCCATGAGTCTGCGAGCTCGAAAGGATGTTCACAGGTTACAGAGCCCTATCCAAAACTGTAGCAGGTGCCAACACTGGTGATTTTAGAATTTGATGACCTTCTGGTAATGGGAGTATACTAAAGAAGGTTTCCAAAAAATGCAGTAACCTCAACAAAAGAGGGGCCAAACAAAGAATGGTCAAAAGATATGAAACAAATTTTGCTTTGAAAGTACAATGTATGACTTTGTTCATTCAGACCCTTGTAGAGTCTCGTGGCACATGCACGTGTACATGTAGGGCAGCAAATTTCCTCTATTTTAGTAACAGGGCCTTTTTTTACAGGGAGAGCCCTTTCCCTTTAACATGCACAAGGCACCTCCTTGAACATGGGACACACATTTTACGGCCTTTCCAAACAACAGGTGCAATTGCAACCCAAACTGAGTTTTGAATCAGACTGTCTTTGAGTTACCAACTAAATGTAGGAGGAACCAGGAGCTGAACAGTCCTTGTTTAAATTTGTACATGATATAAATCCTACTAACATCCAAAAAGTTACCTCGGGTTAAAGGAGTTTAATGTGTATCAGTACAATAAAGATTATACTACTGCAGTGTAGATGTTACTGGCAATCTCTACCAGAAGCGGACATCAAGAAACTTTTTATCAAAGTGTTCAACTTTTTATACATGTACAGACTGTCCATCATGAAGACCTCAGTTGCAGGTCTCTCATAAAATCTCCCAGCACCGCAGAACTGCAGATTTGGGATAAAGCTTTTACATCCCCTCCAGGAAGCACGATCATTCCGTATGAAACGCACACGGGCGGTTAATCCTACGACGCACGGATTTTATTACCTGACGTGTCATTGGTAGAGGGGGAAGGATCAAAGACTTAGTCATCTGGGATCCGCTGCTTAGAAGCAGAAAGGAAGATAGCCATATTCCCCCAAACTGATATGCTGTTATTGCTGTACGGGTGATCATTTAATCTCCTCCAAACGACCGAGTGTGCTGTAGTCAGCAAATATTCTTGCGGACAGAGTTGGGCAGTAAAAACTTGAAGGGCAAGAAATGGCCCTGCAGATTTTGATAACAGTGTACAACTCTGGAGAATGTCAGGAACATAGTACATGCAAACGTATTTGATAAGAAATTGTAGAGTTTTTTATTTGATAAGAAAAAATACAGAGATTTGTTAAAAGCTATTTCCAAATTTTCAGCAGTTAAGTGCTTACCAACAAGCTTTATTATAATGTCAATAACTGTTACAGATGAACATTCATTCAAATGTTATAAATGATTCAAAATGATCTTCTTGATGATGGAAAGATCAAAGATTTTTCCTGACCCATTTTTTTGTCTGTTGCATCTATGACTGACTGACTGCATCTATTTGAATGGCCCATCAAATTATAGTACCGCTACAACAAAGATATCTATAACACATCACATGCCAACAAAGTTTATTAGCATAACTTCAAACGTGCAGGATGGAAAGAAATCCTCCAGGCTTCACCGCTGCCACGACCTGACCTTGACATGACCTTCATACAAAGGTCGTTGTCTGTTTCCCATTGAGGCCATTCTGGTGGTGTCAATTGTAGCAGTTGTACTGGCCAGTTTATTACCCTGGAACTGCTGACATGTGCTCTGTGTTAATGAAAGATACAGTCAGCAGCTGCTCTTCTAGATTGAGTTAAAATCTTGATGTTCAACAATAAATCAGGTCATGATTAGTATTTTTCATCTTTTGAAGTTAAGTTATGGATGAATGTCTTTTAGCATTGACTAATAAGAATGTAGTTAAGTAAGTTATAAAAAAAGTAAAGATAGTGCTTAGTGGAAATGAAGAGTTGATTGATAGAACTAAGGCCCAATTTAACTTTTTAAAGAAAAGACATATTTGGAAATTAACATAATTAAGTTCATCTCTATGCACACTTATTTGTATCAGGTCATTGGCAGCAAATGTAATTGGTGCCATGCAATTCTTAGAAACAACTTGTATTATTCAGTACTTGATGCCCATGTACATGTGTAATGTCCATTACAGGCATGCACCAACACACACTTCCTAAAGCACTTTTACGAGTAAACTTTGATACCATCACCAAAGACTCTTGTACAAAGTAGTTTTCCGCTCAGTATTCCCTCATAGCTTCCTCTTACATCAGAATTCCAAGAGTGGTCAGAGAAATCAAAGAGAAAGCCATTTCTCCTGCGACAAGGTAGTCAGTGCTTATGAGTACATGCTGGGAGGAATTACAACCACTAAGTGTGGGCCGGCACCGAACGTGTGAGCCGAGATGTAATCCCTCGTAGGAGTCAATTTTATTGCATGCGATTGCCTCCGGGGGGAGAAATGCCCGCTAGGCGCTCTGAAGCGATGGGTTCATGACACTTTGTGCGAGTACACGCAAAAACTAATTTCCAAATTTAGAGCGGAAAAGTTGTGAGGCTTGGAGAAGATTGTTCCTTTGGGAGGTTATCTTTATTTAGTATGGAGATAATGAAAAACATGTACACGGTAGAATATGCAAGCCACAAAGCAGCTTGTGGCAATTTTATTTTACTAATTCAAGAAAGAAAAATGATGTATAATTCATGTCACTGACTTGCAAAGTTACGAATACAGCAAAGCAATTTTGTTATGTAACTATTAGTAACTATTGACTCAAAATATATGAAATACATGGTATCTAAAAATAGACAATATTCATGTCCAATACATTTTAATGTCTACTGCATTTTAGATGCTTCTAAAATGTCCTTGTTAGGAACTTCGAAACGAACATGTAGAAGTCACTTGTTCCTGCTACCACATGTGTAGTACAATCTACACGACGTATAGGCTTTCATTTCCTTCTGCTTCTTAATTTAAATGTTTGACTATAAGGTTGAATATAGAATCAAATGTAAATATGTCTTGCATTTTGAATGTCATTGTACATCCTGTTTACACCAGTGATATACAATACGTACTATTATTAGTACAGTTTTTCCAGTTTGATATGTCATTCATGGCAGACACTAAAGTACATGTACATGTAATTCCTGACAGTCCAATGTTTCTTTCTTTTATTGTCTTTAACGTTATGTTTGGTTGACCAACTTGAACCTACATCTTCTATGTTACAGTTGGTAATAACATACATGTATGATTGTACAAAATGCTCACAGTGTTTGCTTGTATTGTTGCTACAGGGCGGGAACAGTTTCGACCAGTATGAAGAGGGACAGTATGATGTGGAACAGGCCTCCATCTTCCAGCCTATACCTGAGGTAACATTCCATGGAATCTGCTCTGTTCTTTCCCTGAAAAATTCTTCATAATCACTCTATTCTACATAATTAAGGTTTAACTTCACATTATAGGCTCCAGATTCTAAATATTTCTTCCACCTGCTTTGCTCCATTGCTCTCTTTGACCAAAGGGTGTGGGTATACAAACAATGTAGCTGACATCTAATTACATGTACTACACATTTTTGAATTACATTTTGTGATTGTACTTTGATGTGTAATACATGCGATGTGTAGACATTTAAAGTGATGATTTTGTATGTAAGAAATAACTTTTTTCCAGCAAGATATGGAGTGTGAGGTACCTTGGTTTCTTTGTATTAATCTGCTTTTTCCATTTGTGAATATTTTGACAACGATTCTTGTCCAATTGATATCTGTGACAATCATTTTGCAACTCTTTGATTGTCTTGCCATGAAGTTAAGAGTTTGTAAAGAGTTTACACTGGTTGTAGTAATCTAACCCATTTCCTAAACAGTCTTCGTTGGTTTAACCTATGTCTGTATTTCATCAATCTTGTATGCAATATCAGTGTCAGCTTTGAATATGAATCATCATAGTGTGCCCTGTTTTTTAAAACTTTGGGCACAATACATGGACTATTTTTTGTGCCTTCATGTAATTTGTGGTGTTGGGTAAGTAGTTATGTCACGATGAACTTTGATACCATAATGATTTATCTTATGATTATTTCATGCGCAATTCCAGTATGTTCTTACATGTAAAAGTATAGTTCACTTGGGATCTTTCCAAAAATATGACATCAAAGGGGATTGAAACATTTTGTCTGCTTTTGAATTGTCTGCAAGATAAGAATCCAGAGGGACCAGATAGATTGATTATGAATTTTAATGCAACCTTCTTTAAGTTGCCATCCAATCCTTCCAAATGCTGTTTCAACACTGATTGACATACAATGTGAAAACACTGTATGATTACGCTGAAACACAAACAAAATGTAAGTACCTATAAACTTGTAGATACTTTAGGCAGACAAAAGTTTGAGGTACCCTAAGCATCCAGCTGACTTGATCTGGCCTGTTATTTGTCTGTACAGAGTTAGTGCGATGTTGAGTTACGTTTATGTCCTCCCGTCCCGTCACAGCAGTATAGTAAGAATCAATTTTCAGCAAGTGCGCATGTGGCAGTCCTTAATTGTATTAACGCACCATTTGTGTCCAGAAGATTGACTCCTCGGGCGGCCGGACGGGCACTTACCGCCACAATCGACATCGTTTTACAGGTTAGCAATGGACAGGTGTGAAGGAGATCTGCCGCTGACAAATCCCTCCCTTTCATCTCCGGCATGATTTAACAGCCTGGATTAATTGGATTTTTGCCCCCTATTCAGGAAGATATTTTGCCATAGCTCTGTCATGCCCATGATTTGAAAGGTGTAGCTCTCCTCCATCGAGGAGGTAAACCCTTTGCCCCCAAGCATGTGTAATGGAGTAGAAAGCTATTGGGAGGATTTTCATAACACTTCCAAGATGTAGTAAGGGTGTTATCTCCTGGGTTTGTTGGAGCGAAGATTATCTCTTTAGTGATATCACTTAAGATTATCTCTTTGTGATGTAACTCAAGATTATCTGTTTTGTGTTATCACTCAGACATGTATCTACAAGCCCCAAGCTAGTGTTTTTCTTCGTGTTGCCAGAGTTTAGGACATTTTGGTAGGTAAGAGTTAGTCGTGAAACACCGGGGGTTGTTAGTTTCCAGACAGTAATACCGTTGTTAGACACCTGAACAAGATAAGATAGAAGACATTTGCTGTTCTGTGCTGTTTCATATCAGAGTTGGGATAGTGCCATCAAAAGTTAGAATTGGAAAGTATGTTACAGTAGTAGCTGTCCTGTACAGTGATTGATTCTATTGCCACTTTAGAAAGAATTCTTAATGCTTACATCAATCAGGACAGATAACAAATGAGACAACCAAAAAGTGGCAGCAATGGCAAGTAGAGATGTTGTATAGCACAGGATTGACTGCATAAGTTAACAAGGATACCTTCACCTTCACGCAGAGGCATCAAAAACACAAGATGAGTCTCTAGGCCTTCAAACGCTCTCCTTAATCCCACCAGATTGTGAAATGTAGAAGCTTCAGAGGCAGTAAACTATTAAAGACAGGAGTAATGAAATTGTGATACTTTCCCCTTCCTCTCGTCACATGACAGGCTTTCCGTTTCGCTAAGCCTCGCCTACCTCCGCAGTCACTCCGCAAGTCCCGGGAAACTGCCAATCACGCCCCCTCCATAATGCAGGAGTTCCACCTGTTGATTCCCCAGGGCGCAGTGCCGAGGGTTAAGTTTTTGCCCCTGTTCTGCTGAGTGATTTCTCCCCCTGCCAATCAGACGGCAGCGTCAGATTTCTGCGCGGTGAGAGAGCGGTACCTGCTCAGCGTTACGGCAGACTGGGTTTCCTACCTCTGACATCTGGCTGCTTCCCCGGAGACAACCGGTTACGTTATGTACACACTACGCGTTGAATAATACATCAGAAGGAGGGAAATAGAAAGAAATGTGATGTTTGCATATTGATATTGTCTTGACAGCATAATTTTGATGAACGCTGATTACATACTTGGTTGCATTATGTTTTCAAATGGATTTAAATCCTTTGCCAAGATTAGAACAGAATTTCTCCAGCATCTCGGAAGGGCAAATTGCGCAATTTGTCTTCTTGTTCAAGCCTATTTGCTGCATATGACGTTCGCTTGAGCAAATCCCTTGATATGCAATTATGGGGATTGTTCAATTTGGCTGGAATTGTTCCGTCTGTGTGGGAGATGATCTAAAATGCATGCTGCCGTCATTTGGACTGTGAAAGCATATCTCACTATTACCTGCTTTCCCTTACAGTGTTGGGTCACACTGATTTAATATAAGACATGAAATAATTGTTTTAACAACAGGAGTATTCTTGAAATGGATATCAATCTTGGGCTTGAACTTTGAGTTTGAGTCTGTTGAGCTTCTCAGGTCACAATGCTGTCATTCAGGCACTGTAAAATGCATGTGCTTTTAAGAAGAGGATTATTGTGAAAAAACACACTTAGTAACTTTTTAATCTATAATCCATGTACATATTACCTCAGTGTAATCTCTGGCTTGGTTTTCAACTTAAGTACATCTGACAGATTGTTCATTTTCCCAGACCTAGTGTTTACCACACTACGCGACATGTATAACTATGTAAACTGTATTGTTGTTTTGTTCTATCTGGACCTTACCTCCTCCGTTATGACCTCAGTTGCCCCCAGGCTAACTTGATCTTTTCGTGAAGAGAGAAAGGATGAAACAAGCAAGCAAACAAATTACCTCACCATGTAACTACAGCAAATATTTCAGAACCATGGACAGAGCACAAGTGCTTGCCAATATATTAGTTTCATTTTGAGAAAGTTTAGTTAAACTATACAGGTGGTGCAGTATAGTTTGATTAGCCACATGCAAAGAAAAGGAAGGATGTTGTGAACTTTTACTTAGTGCAATTCTATTTGGTCTTCTGTCATGGACAATGATATTACTTAATGATAGAAGTAATGTTGTAGGTGTTGTGTTTATTTGTACAGTCATATAAAGTAGTTGGCTTTTAGCTATTTTGGTATGTCTGTCTTCCATGGAATACCTACAGCATGCTTGAAAGGGTCTGTCTGTCCAAAGTGAATAGGAAATAAATTAAGATAAGCCATCAAGAGCACAATACTCTATAATATGGTTTTGATTCAGCACCAATGACGGGGACTGTGTGTGTCGTTGGTCTGATAACCATCCATATTTAGTTACCTGGTCCTTATCCAACAACATGTTGCAAAGACAGATTTTTGGATAGGGACCAGATAGATATATATGGATAGATAGATGCCAGTTTGATGTAGTATGGTTGCAACAACCTGTTTCAGCAAAAGAGTAGGTGCCAAATCACCCCATTTCATCTGCATGTGAAACAGGTTCACACACTGGGGGACCAAAAATCAACATTGACCTTTGTCTTCCAAACACCTGCCCACATACCAAATGTCATAATGATTACAATCCATACAGAGGCTCTTGTTTTACATTGACCATATATAATACACCAGACAGACTCACAGACACACCAAAAACACTACCTCTTTTTTTTATTTTTCATGCCGGTAAGTAGATGGTGTTTTTTTAGTGCAGCCTTTTCTTGTGTGTGGATGGGAATGACCCCTCCAGGTCAGGATCCATCATTTTCACACTCCCGTCCACTAAATCTGCTCGTTGGGGTGCTGTAATCCAGCCCCAACAGCACGACTCTGCATCTTAAGCACAGAAGGTGCCGCGTGCCCCCGGTCTCCCTCTCGGCTCCCAGGAAACCACGTTATGTTCGGGTGTCTGTTCAGCGCTGATAACGGCGCGCCCGCAGAGTGGCAGGCATCTCAACGTCCTCCGCTTCTTTTCGTATGTCATCTACTCATTACGGAGCTATCTGTCTTTGTCAGGCACCTGTTTGGGAGTCAGGGAGAAAGTTAGAGGACAGGGTAGGCTTGCTTTGACATAGTAACCTCTACTCTTCTGTTTGAAAGAGGATGTAAAAGTTACGATGGGAGTGATAATCAACTTTATCTGTGCTGGACAGCTCTATCTGTCATTCCAACTACCATGTATACAGCTGTTCAGGGTTTACAATTCTTATGGGTACAACAATCAGATATCCTTTCTGCAATCAATATTTGGACCTCATCAAATCGTATTATCATTGCTCCTGTTAAGCATACCAAATTTTTCACTTGTCTGTAACAAGTAAAATTCATCCATTGTTTGTGTATTTTGGTTTACCACAGCAAGATACAAGTATGAAAGGGTTGGCAACACAGTTGCTGATGTAGTTATCGAATTCAAGCTGCAACATTAACACTGTAAATCTTAGAAACAAATTTTCAGTATATTCATGTTTTTTTCCTGTGACCTCGTATCGCAAACCCATGACACCGGAAATGTCTGTTTTGTATTTTAACTGACATTGTACAACAGATTATTATTGTTTCAACTTCAAACATGGCAAAAGCATGCTTCCCCCTTATAGAATGATAAATAAATGAATTTACCATGCCAAGATTCTTATTGAACTTCTTTGAAGGAAAATACTGCATTCAGAAAAAAAAAACAATAGTCAATGCAGACCCCTGTGCCATTTTCTGATAGTCTTAGATTTTTCATGGCAGAGATTTGTTGTTAGTAATGAAACTGTCCAATTTGCTGGCATAGTTGATGTCAATAGGACACCAAAAATCAAGTTTGTATCCCCGAGGTTAATGCAGAACCAGCAGGTTGAATCCTAACGACTAGCGGAATGGATATTTATTCATGGAGACATGTACGTGTATGTTAGCCCCCAAAATCTGTCTTGATCAACCCGCTCTCACAACCTCCTTCTCAACCAAATTGGATGTGACACAAATTCAATAGGATTAACTTGGCTCCTTCTAATTGCCTGTTTTCCGATCATTCCACGCCGAGAGCGGACACCCCAGTCCATCTTAGTCCTCCTACCTTAGCCGGGTCATCCTTTTCTTTCTCTTGTGGTTGTGTGGAATTAGCTTGCTGATGCAGAATCTGCCTCGCGAAGTCAGAAAAGCTCAGAGCGTGCATCAATAACCCTTACAAATGTTTCCCACGAAGCAGTCTGTAAGTTTTCGTAGGAACATTTCTGTAGCTGATTCAGATACTTTAACCTTCTCTCTGCTGCCTGAACACATAACCAACACAAAATGTGATGCCAAATTTATTCATTTATTTATTCATCTTCAGACATGTGTGTAGCCCCATTCAGCTTTTTAAAGCTGATTTCCAAGGGGGCCCACTACATAAATAACAAAAACGAAACGTGTACATTCAGTAAGACAACCAGAGGACAACAAACAATATATACAAATAAACCGAAGCGTCATTACCAAGAACAGTTGTCGATGTCAACCAAAAACGTCAACGGTGGAGGTCAGAGGTCAATGTGCGGAGGAGTTTGTCTTAGGGCAGCTTTAAACTGCCGTAGAGATGGTGCATGTCTAATGTCTGCCGAAAGTGTATTGTGACCTTAATGGTGACCTTAGCAGCATGATTAAGCAATACGATGATTTAACTGTTTGGTTACTAACAGTCTTGCTATCAACAAATTACGTCACCAAATGCTGGGCACATTATCCAACAAGCAAATTGAACAACTACAGTAAATGACACGGACGTGTGTACATGTCTGTCATTATTTTTCATATATTACATGTTGCTTGACAACCATTTGTGGCTATTCTTAACGTGTTTTTGATGCTAATATGATAGTTCCAATGGGAAAATGTTACACCAGAGCAAGTATTCAGATACCCACCCTTTTCTCTTCATCCATCATTTCAAAGGCAGCAAAGATGAATACTTTGTGAAAACGTATTGATTTATCTGTTGGAAGATAGTGTCCCATAAGGCCAGCTGTCCATATTTAGCCTTGACATCTGAGAAAGATTGATAGCAGTGATGTTATTTTTCACACCTGAAGCAAAGTGTATCATTATTCAGTCTTTTGGATTGAATTTCTAGATGTAATTCACTAGCTGTAAATCCTATATGTGATAAACTAACCCTGTACGTCTATCAAAATTCAACCAATAAGAGGTAAACTTGCTTCTCTTTGTTTTGTTTTGTCTCGGTATTTTATGACCAAGGGGATGTTTTGTTGAAACTCACATGGGGAGGGGGGATTGCAATGGGATCAGTATTATTATGAATCTTGTTATGTAGGATTTGTGATGTCACTTGTATTTGTATCTAGGAATTATTGACATATTCTAGAATGAAATGCCTCACAGAATATTTACAGATATTTTAGTGAGAGATTCCTTTTCTTCTGCATATACATGTACCAGTAAAAGCGCAAGTCCTCTCTTTTTGGTGCATTGGACAGGTATACTATACATGTATGCTACTTGTACCAATAAATGAATTCATATTTATAAATAAGAGAAGTAAGGATGCGTCATTTGTAAACCCTCTCCATTAGTTTTGGTTTCTGTAAGACTTTCATGTCAGAAAAAAAAGTTTTCAAGAAGGCTGTTAAAGTAGTACCAGCTATAATCTGTCTTGTGGCCCTGTCAACGAGATGGTTACAAAGCGGACGTCACGGCTGACAGTCCCATTCCTCGTCCTGAATGTCCTGCCAGACCATGAAAGTGACTGTCTGCCACTCCGTTATCTCCCAGCATCCTGAACAAATGAGACCGTCATGTCGTAATCTGCTTCCTCCTTTCAGAGGTGCACAGTTCATAACCGCCCAGCGTAGTCACATTTTGTCCACAGTTGATGAGAAAAATGGCCGCTGTCGTCCACTTGACTGTCATTCTTTGTGTGGAGGCATAGACCCATTTCTAACAGAGATGAAAGTGAGGATCTAGTCTGTTCTTTATATGGAATGGAAAGGATTAAATTTTGTTTAGGTTTTGAAAACACTGGAATCGAACAAAGTAGTCAATGACAATAAAGCACTAATTAACAGTTAAAGTTTATGTATATTGACTGTAGGTTTTGCAGGAAGAAGTAGCAAGCTTGTAGAAGCAATGTCAGAGTATCACTTTTTTCAGGCAAAATTGCATTAATTAAGAACCAAGATGCACCAGTATAAGATATACAGGTATAACACAGCTAAATTGATAGCAAATGCTATGTAGAACCTAGTAATTCCTTCAAGCTTTCATTTCGCAAAAGTTTGCTTTAAATCAATACAAAAGATGATGCGGTTAGACGTGCAAAGGTCAACTTACTGACACAACTTCAGGAAAATACAATATAGAAGCTTTACAGCACAGTAGGTTTCTTTAATTAAGAGGACTGTATATCCCTTTAGTGGTGGTAGTAAATATTGGATTGTGAGTCCGGTCAATGTGCAGATTTAACGAAAGGCCTATGCTGACCGCTCGATTGTTCAGCCCTAATAGAAATCTTCTTTCTCGGATCATGAATTTTGATGGCAGAGACCTTGGGCGGTAGACGGGCACTTCTTCAGATTAGTTTGGTCATCAGAGCTGCCCTGATTTCGTGACATTGCCTTGTCTTAACTTTATTACAGACCGAGGGGGGCAGACGCAGTGCAATCCAAGCCCTAATAAGGTGCCAGACGGGTTAAGAGAGAGATATCGAAGAGTGCACAAAAAAGGCTTGCAATCCGACCTTATCTAATATTAATCATCGCAGTCTGCCCGCACACAGCAAGGAGTCTCTCTGATCAATCCCCCTCTGGTTGCTGTTTCAAAGAACATTGTCTGAAGAATTGAATTTCTATCATCGGTGAACTTCACTGGAAGAGAGATGGATTATGTCTTGAGGGTTGACCTTGATAGTGACTTTCTTGGGTTTCAACTTGATTGTATCCTCCGGGAAGAGTTGTAACTTGTAGAAATCCAATTTCTAATCAAGACAGAGACACACCCAGCTGGACTTGAAGCAGATGTTTCACTCTGCCTTTCATCAATACAAAGCAGACAAGTTTCCTTGAATTAAGAATGTTAGCTATAATAGTAAAATGAAAACAAAAGTACAACAGTTGCTGTACACAATTCAAGAGGAACAGTTATGAACTGGGTGTTCTGTGAAATGATATGACCATGTTCGTGTAGCAAATCAAAAGGAGTTGGCACCAACTGATGTCTCCTTGGACTACAAAATGTATTTTGCAGAATGAAGCTCACTATAAGTATGGAAACGTCCAGTTCAGGACTTGTTGAAGCTTTAAAGTAAAATTTTAAGGCCCCTGGCCATTCTTTGTCTACATAACAGGGGCTTTAACTTTTGACATTAGACCACAATGCATCACACTGTTAGTTTAGAAACATCTTCTTTCAACAAAGATTGGGTGTAGGGCTTACACTTTTGGTGTAACTGGCCATTGCTACATACTTGTGAAGCTGTATGCTGTGCTGTATAGGGTGGTTAGTTCAGATGAATTATCCATATATGTAGGGAGGAAAATGAGCAAATCATGAGAATGGTTTGGAAAACTCTTCACCTTTTACAGAATTTGTAATGGATGAGTAAGAATGTTGAACCCTAGACCTCAATGTCCCGGCATGGAGAATCAGTTCAGCGTCTACATGTCACAGACATAAGTGAGTTTGTACCGCTCTACCAGCACTGTGCTGTGAAACAACCCAGAAAGTGGCAAAAGGAGTATGATGGGAAGTTCAATGCATGAACTACATGAAAAATGAGATATATCTTGGTCCAGTATTCCACGAAAGACATGTATTAAGTACAGGGCGTACATCCAAGCTCAATATGTAACATAAGGAAATTACCTAATAGTATCCTGCTTTTCTCGACAGTGAACACCATTAATCATGGTTAAAAACAGCATTGCCTTTTTCTACAGCATTGATGTTGGCTGAATAACGATACTGAACAACAGTCTTGATCAGTAAGAAGCGTTAATTATAAACATAAATGTACTGGCTGAATTACCAGATGTTAGAGCAATACATCTGTTTTGAACATACTCTGTAATTTACTGAAAATAACTGCCCTGGATTTCGGATGAGTGATCATTAATATTGATCTTCTGATAGCAGCTTTGAAATTTATGAATTCCCGCAAGCCAGATGTGATGCATGTGGGATCCTCTCTATTACCAAATATCGCATTGTCTTTCATAAGGAAAGGGGTAGTCATAAGATAGATGCAGGTATCTGATGAAAGACAGAAGATGCTGTCTGGCCATTTTCTAGTTCATTCTAGTTTCTTCACTCACAGTTAGCTTGGGTGAATAAAAGTATGTCATGTACAATGTGTTTCACCTAACTATAGCAAGAAAGGTAAAATGAATTGCTTTCAATTACTTAGACTGCTTCCTGGCTCAGTTTCCACTTTCTCTCTTTCTATCCAGTTTAATGTCCATTGTTCCCGGACGTTGCAAGATGTTGTTTATGATCAGCCCTCAAAACAGTGCCCTCTTTAGAATTATCAGTAAAACATCTGAGTGTGTTTCTTCTATTTTGTTGTGTTTTGTAAACAATAATACATGAACAATGTACTTTCAATTTGTTATGGTCATAATTTATAGTCCAAGGCAGATGCCCATGAAGTGCTATAGAATACGTCTTTTGATGTATTATCTTTGAAGTGTTTTTTTTTACAAACTTTGCAATAAAATTGATCCAGATTTTTTACTGATTTGTACAACTCAGTATCTGTAGAATAAAGTGATTCATTGTATGTGGTTGAATAATAATCTCAGACCTTTGAAATCATAGGAACAGTTTCAAAAGTTGAATCTAGTAGCAAGAGTCTTGGACATAAATTTTTATTTGTTGAATATCAGGAATCTTTCATTTTCTTACATTACAGGAAAAGCAACCCCTCCCCCTTCTATTTGCAACTTGTCTTCACATCATATTCACATGTACCTTGTATACATATTGGTCTCTATGTACATTAATGTCCCTCATGAGAAATTGTTAACACTTTTTATTGCCCTTTCATCATAATTCCTGATTATTGCTAATGTGTTATTTGCATTATTGATTTCTATTTGTCGCATCTGTAGTATATCCCATACAAATCATTACAGAGAAATTATAATATTCTCCCAATGGAGGTTGGATGATGGAATGATCCAACTTCCCAGACGGTATATGAAATGTAGGTATATGGATTCAAAGCCATCTTTTAAACAAATTTACAGGGAAAGATCTTGAATAGGAGCTCTAGGAAAACTGCAAGCATCTTTTATACATGCACATATGTAGCATACAGGTCTATTGTACTGTAGATTTAGTATCCATTTATGTGTATACATTAGCTTGGGCAATTGTGGGGTCATGTTGTGTAACAGCAAGGTGTTTGGCCCAGTCCTAGGTTTGAATCCTGTCATGTCACGGATCTTGTGCCCTTACTTAGGAATAAAGGCACTTCACACAACTTTCCTCACTCAACTCAGGTGAAAACGAGCAATTACATGTGTTTCTTTGGTTAGGGCTGTCCCTCGGATAGAACATTAAATGGGGGGCAGTGTTTGAGGAGAGCCACACCTTGTGCACATACAAAATGTTAAAGAATCTGCCACACTTTTGGAAAAAACGTAGGGGTCTTTTCTGATGTTGAATGGTTCAAAAACCATTCTGATGTAAATGGGGTAGAAAATTTCCTAGGCAGCCTTTGGAAACCTTACTTCTCCATAGGTTCGTCAGTCCTCTCTCTTATAATTAGTGAGCAATTGAGCTTGTCTCAGTTGTGATGTTTCTGACTTGAGGAGATATGCTGTTACAGTTACAATGTAACCCATAACCCTGGAGAGGCCTTTGGGTCACACCTTAAACTTAAAGTGACCTCTGGGTTTTGTTAGGTGGTGACCATTAAGACAGTAAAAAAAGTACTTGCAATTCACCATGTTCAATTTTATATCATTATCTGTGAAACAAATAATATAATTGGGATGGCCTGCTGGTGTAAATAACTGAATCATTGTGACTGTTGTACTGAGTGAATTGACTGATACTGTGGTGTGATGTCCATTTTTCAGCCCTGTGCAAAGGGAATATTAAATCACCCAGTAGTGCCATTTGAAAAACACCCTCCAGGCAAATAGTTTGCATGAAAATTACAGCTCGGCTATTTGTATCCTTCAGTGAGAGAAAGGTGCCAAGGTGAATCAGTGCAACCGATGAATATTTTATTTCTTGAAATCTGTGTTCAGGTAGGGGTGACAGGAAAGGACAATTTCCAATGTATTCTAGCTGAATAAGAGGATTTAAGATCATAGTACCCAGATTTATTTGTAATTTTTTCTCACTTTCTCTTGGACTTCTGTCCCACATCAAATAGTTGTTCTGAGTGTTGACATACTCACTGTGTACATTTTGTAAATGTATAGAAATTATATGTCACAAAAATATGCTGGTTTCCTTTATAGACAGAGATGACAGATAATTTCTATAGAACCTTGCCTTTGATGCCATCCAGATCTTATTATTTGAATTATGATATAAGTTATAAGTTATAACAATTATTAGTGATCACCTTTGAGGGACAAAAAGTATAGAGGCATTTTTAATATCAGCATCATTCTCAACTATTTTTATCTAGTAATATATACACTAACCCTGTCCAATTCAAAGTCTTTTTTTTCTTCTTTTTTTCCCACGAACAGTAAATTTGCTTAAAACTGTCTCTCCAAAAAGTCTAGTTTTCTGAACAGTCAAAATTTCATATCCCCTTCCCATCACTGCAGCAGGGTGTAACCATTTTTGTCACCGTCTTTCCCCCTGGGTCTCTCCCGTCCCCATTACTATTCTGTGCCTGTGCCGAGCCCCTATCACATTTCCAATATTTACTCTTCTCCCTGAATGAGAATCGCAAAGTTGACTAAGTCCATGGTAATGTCTGTATCCACTCTAAGTATGTCCCGGATAAACACAGGGCTTGATAATGAGATGCACAAGCTGTATCATAATGAAGTGTTCCACAGCGTTAATGTGGGTATTAGGGTTCGATCGCGGGAGACGCTAATGCCCAAAAGTAAGAGATACATCAGAAGTTAGAAATTAAATGCTGTTATCTGGTATTGTCAGGTTCCATCTGTTATTGCCCGCTGCCTGTCGAGGGACGTGTGCGTCGTGGGATCAGCTAGAGCCACAGTTTTAATCTGTAATCACGCCGTTCTCGCGGGGGACGTTCCCCGCAGACAGGGGATGCCGCAGTCCTGTCAGGAGAATCCCTGACGTACCGTTTTGGAAGCAGGCGGTGTCAGAACTCGTTTAATTTTGTATCTCTTCTGTTCCGGAGCAGATGAATTTTGCACCTTGCCGGACGATTGATTTCCCCCCGCAGTGCTCTTCGCGGTCATCACCCGCGGTTGCATATTGATTTTGCCCCTCACACTTCCATTTGGCGGCTGCCGTCCTGCCGCAACCGAAGCCTGCCAATGACGTACGCTGCACGGCTATTAGAATAATGGAACTTGATAATAATTGATAAGCGGTGATTTGACTTAGCGCGCTTTTCATACGGGAAGAAAGGCGGACGGTCGGGCTGCGGAACAAGCTGATCCGGTTGACGAAGTACTTTGACTGCCTGACGAAGTTCTCGGATTCCTGACCAGGACGTCATGTGGTGGTACGACGATCCGCCTCCTCCTATTTCTGAGGTCAGCATAAGACTCTCTCTCTCTTTCTCTCTAGTTCTTTCTTTCCCTTTCAAACTCTGCCCTTCACACAGGAAACCGGTCCCTATTCTCATATTAAGGGAATTGTCATCATGTATCGGTGATAATGTTGGGTATTACCTTAAGATTACATCTTGTTAATTCAGCCGGCCAAACCCTTCCTTAGTTCCAGACGGACCGAAAGGGATGCATTGATGCGTGTCTTTTGTTACCCTCCATTTGATACACTCCCTTGAGAGTTCCATTTCAGTTTTCCCTTTGTTCGGAATGTTAGTGACTTGTTTTTTATTGCAACTGTTAGAACAGAGCCCTTAAACCGTATTCTGACTAGCTCTCAATGACACAATCTGCATGACTGACTCGGAGCTCTCACTAATTTGCTATTTTCTTCCTCATTTAAGTGTAAAATTTACCCTTTTCTCGGAATCTAGTATTTCAGTAGACCTTGAAAATGGTGTAGTATCCACGGGGAAGCGCACAGTTTTCGCTTGTAGATGCGTTTTTGAGCAGCAAAATGGCCAGAATTTCAAGCCTTGATTGCGATGTCCATGCATCTTGATTTTGGCTTGTGTGATTGTGGAGGAACAGGCTGCACATCACTCTTGATTTTTACCCCTGGTAAACGAGGCCTCCTTCTGTTCTGCTGATGCTTAGGACATTAATGACGATTTGCTCCCAGTGCACGCACTTAGCAAAAAATTGGGCTCCAAAAGTCATTTGTGATCCTTTGATTGCCACCATGTCAAGTAGTTTGTTCCCTTTGTAAATAGTATCATTACATGCTGAAATTGATGGCTATTTGCTGTTTTCCTAACGACTCTCTGAGTGTTCGATATCCTCTTTATCTGCGTGCTCTTTCAAATTTGGAGACCATTCTCTAAGATTTCTTAAAATAGCACTGCTCTGTTTGAAGGTATGGTAGACTGATTGAAAGCAGGGAGTTTTTAAAAGAGATTTTGGTCGGAACTCGGATTATGTCATGGTCCCCCTGGCATCGTCTATGTCACGGTAGCAGTCAGTTTCACCTCAGTTGACAGTTGCACTTTCTATTGTATCATCCATGTTCCCTATGGACATCTGATATATGATATTGTCCTGAGTCATATTTACACCAGGCTTAGTCTTGTCCCTATTAGAGAAAGTCAGAGTTAAGTTGTGTCATTCTAAGACTTTTAATACCATATGCCATACTCCAACAGCCCTAGTATCATGATTTATACATTCTTTAGTGCTTTTCAGTTGCTTTCCTCTGACGGGAATGCACATTCTGCTTGAGAGCAGTTTTGCAAAAGGCTAGGCTGTTTTTCATGTATTATTAATAGCCATAGACTCTACATTGCCAATAGAATACCTCTCTTCATGTCTGCTTTTGTCATAAATCAGGAGGCTTATTACGCAAAGAAAATGCCAACTTTTGCATCTCATTTTCTCCTGTGAAAGCTCGGTGATGGATTTTTATTGCCAAGTGCTTATCGTGTCTGTATGTCTTCATCTCCCCCAAAATGCCCCACATACAATGGTGGGCCATAATGGAACCTATAGTGAGTTAAATAGCCTTTTCTCGGCAGTCCCCAGATCAGTGATTGGCGTATCCGGCGAGAAAAAAAGGACGCTTTATTGCTGTTGAGAAACAAATTGGTCTTGATGAGCATGGAATGTTGTTGCACAGCTGCAATTGTCATTCAATCCTGTACGGCAATTTCCCTCTTGGAAAATACATTGTGACCACTTCTCACTGATGTAATCAATGTTTTGGGGAAGTGTTGAATTCTAGTATGACTGGAAGTGTGATCTGGAAGTGTTTTTTTGTCTTTTTGTTATCGTTGTGGCAATGTGTATATCAAAGCAGTGTTGAATGTTGTGAAAGTTTATTGTCTTGTGTTGCAATTGTCATATTCTGCAAAAGTAGTCAGATTTCTCTAAAGATTAAAGCAATTATGCAGCAGGAAATGAATGCCTACATTGCGATACATGTATTGAGTAATTTCAGTAAAAAGTTTTTTTTAGCTTCTTTAAAACCAAGACATACATGTATATTGGAAACTACATACTATATTAAGAAGTATTTCATTGTGTATCATATTGAGCATATTGACAGAATAGAAAATTTCATATCCCGATGTCACTCTGCAAATGATCTGATTTCCAAATTTTTGTCATTGTTGCATCAAAACCTAAAGTTCGTCCCAATTTCAATTCCCTGAACTTTCTGAGCAAAAATGCAGCGACGATGCACTTTCATAATTGAACTCTTTCCATCCACAATGCCATAATGTTTCTGTAATGGCAGAGGGTCAAATTTCGGCGCACATCGATGCAGAATTGCTGAGAAATTGCCTCCTGAACTTACCCATCCCTGCCCTGAACCCACTTTATCATGTGGCAATGCTTATTACACATCAATTTTGGCTTGAAATGTCACTGATTCTGGTGTCGTGTCCTGGGGATAAATCACTGCGACATGAACGGACGTTATCTTGGCACACGCAGTCTCCCTCCCCATGTATAATAAGGAAAGGGAGGAGGCTTTCTGATGGCCCCCATTTCTCTGGTGTGTCCGTTATTGTGTAATCTCCACCCCAAGCCTTTGTCTCCCTGTCATACGTACCGGTTGTAAAGACTATCTTCAGTCTTCTTTGAGAAAACGGGAGAAAGGAGCTATCATTCTTGTCGCCATCCTGGCCTGGTTGGAATCATCTGGGAAGTTGGGGCTGCACTATATAGAAAGGAAAAAATATGGGACAAGATTGGATGGTGCGTGTATCAGCCAAGAAAAGATATAGCCGGGACAGACTCTGACAGTTCAAACTGCAGCACTGTGTTCGGAATATAGAATGGCTAACTGTGGCTTTTAGCGTGAAAGTTCATCTGTTTTGGTAGAATTCCTATTCATTTTGTAGTCTGGGTTTTGTCAAGCATTTTGAAGTTTGATAGATGAAACAGATCATAAATGCACATGCGCTGTGTATGAGAAATGGATATTACAAGTCCTGATTGCACATAGAATTGCAAGTGTAGGTTGTTTGATAATGAAGTAATGCATCTTCAGGTATGAATTAAAGGAAGCGACATGTACATCTTATTAACACCCAAGGATAAATGATACTTGGAAAGTAGTCAAATTCGAGGTACATTAGTGGCAAGAGTTGATGTTGTTTATAAGTCTTTTGACCCATAATCAGGTAAGGTAGTATATAATGATTCTATCATACGAATACATTCTTGGGTTTAATATTCTACTCATTAGCCTTTGTTGCTTAACTCTAATTAAGCTGTAATGCATCAAAACCAGCCTATATTGCTGTTTTATAAGGTACTGCCTGTATGATGTATTAACGCAATCTCTGTCATGCGTCATACGACATTAGCGAAATTTGTGACACATAAATCATGTGTCACCTCACCCGAAATCAAAAGTCGCAGCCCTACCAGCGGGAATTCCACAAAATTCCTTCAGGACTTCCAGGTAGGTGCTTGTAGATATTTCATGTTGATTTGTGGCATACCCAGGGTATTTGGAACAAAATATAATGAGAGCCCTGATTATGACGAATTGTTCAGCCTTTGCAGACGTTGCCAGGTTTTGGATTAATATATGACACGTTCCGACTGGAGTTTTTATTGAAGGTAAAATGGATGATGCTCATTAAAAAGTTTTAATGACTTATTCTGGACTAAGTGAGGATTTGATATAATTGCTCTGGGCAAGAAAGTTTGACATGGCTTATTCTGAACTGAGAAGTGACATACTATGAATGAAAAATTGAGGAAAAAACAAACTTTAAGGTTACTGTAATGGTCTTTGACATACATGTAATATCAACATAGAGTACTCGTGGGATAAATCCATGATGCAAATTTAAACCAAATCTATATTTCTAGATAACTCGGGTTTAATGAAGCTCATGATCATAGGATCTCAAAAGATACTTTTTTTTTTACTTTGTTTCCTTCAGTTTCTTTTCTGCATTATTTTTTATGTAGACTTAGCTGCAATATCTACTTCCATTTTCACCAAAGGTGTTAACTGATGCATGTGAATGAATTTTTGGTATACATTTATCTGAATAAAGAATGATCTTAGTACACTCATTCATCATCCATTTTAAGCATTTTAAGAGAGCAGCTATGTATATACATTAATTTCGTAGTTGAAAATGTAGGTAAAAGAAAGCAGGAGTCATCCTTGGTGAACCTGTATCATCGCATCCATAAATACAGACTCAAATAGATGACCTTCTGTCAAGGCCGATGCGTGTCTGCTTAGAAGAGTCGACCGCTAGTCGTTCCACATCAAGCATTGGGAAATGTCCTGTTCTGGATCTCCCTTTTGCTGTATGAAGAATTTTTATTACTTGTCAAAGTATACGTAAGTCCTTCAAAAGGCTATAGCATCACATAATGTTGCAAAAAAGTACAACAAACGACAGATTTAAGTGCTCTAAGACTTAGTGGCCAGACTGAGTGCGTATGATGGATGTATTCCATTCAAGATGTGGAGTTTTTATGGGAGTTTGCAGACAAGGCTGGTTCAAGGATCTCAAAGATATTGTATAAAAAAGACATATATGAAACGAACATGGTCCATTTAGCGGAAGGCTGACATGTAATGGTTTTGACTTGATGTGTTGGAAACGTGTTTCCCTCCTGTGTGGGATCAACTCTTGCAACATAAAGAAAGAGCAGGAGCCTTAGATATGGCAGGCTGAGTAATACTCTATCTTTGTGGAGCAAGCTTATGGCCAGAAGTTGTGCAGCAAAGTCTTTGGCATAGTGTACATAGGTAGTGTACAAAGTTTTCCTATTTGTCAATGTTATGTCAGATGAAGTTTCAGTATTTAAAAATTGGAAAATAATCCTAGAAAAAGTAAGAATGCTGTTTCCTACTATTTGTGGCCATGAATTACTTAGATGTTTAAGTTAAGATGATTTGAGAAGTGCCTTTGAATTAATTTTATTGCATCTGGTAAACAGGACGGTACATGATGTTGTTATAAGAAAATTTAAGGCTATGTTTTCAAAGTACAGGTAAATGTTAGTAATTTCTGTTTTTTAATAAGAAAGCAGAAAATTGCAGGACAGGATAAAAAGCACTCCTGTTGTTATCCAGTGTAAGAGATGTCAATGCATATAAAAATGACTTGATTTGTCTATTATGATGGAGACAAAATTAGAAATTAACGAACACTCTTACAAATTGACAAGGCAGTCAAAATAAATCAATCAGAAATATGATAATCCTACATGTAGGCCATGCTCGTTATTGCATATTGAATGTATCTTTATCCATTATAGCTCCCTAAGACTAGTCATGATTGGAGATGATGTTAATTAGGATTTGAACTCTTACTTTTACTCTATGGTTAAGAAGTTGCCAGCCACAGGAAAAATTATGCTCTTGATAGATACTCCCAGGCCTGCATGAAGGTCTTCTAGTGTACAATTATATCAAATAGCCCATTTGAATGATAGTTTCCCTTTATCTATAGAGTAACCTATATGTATGGCCATTATTTTAAAAACAGGGCACTTAAAGATTTCAAGTTGACAGATGGTGGTTTCAAATTGCAATATTTTCAAAATAATGCAGTTTGAAAACTCTGTCTATTGACTTCATATCCCTAAATACCAAGTGTTCTTAGCAACAAACAGGTCATTCCACAGATATAGGTCATCCCACAGATATAGGTGAAGTAGCGTTACATGGACTTGATTTTGTCCCATTGTGACACGTAACAAACTGAATGAAGACAAGCGTGGATCTGGGAGATGGCACATTTTTCAACAGAGTGCACCTCAATTGTGTGGTGCTGGTTTGGTTCGCCTAACTGTCATATTACATCACGTTAGAGGACCGTTCACGTATTCCGCTTGGTTCAACACGAGAGTTGGACATTATGCACGCTCCGTTGAACGTGATATCCTCCCGCCTCCACTATTGCACCTGTGACCATCTGTCACACCAGTCGTTACCGGTACGGTGACAAGGCTTTTCACCTTTCCTGCACGAAATTGCAGGTGTAAACCACAGGAGAAGTAATGGTAACTAATAGCAATAGAAATTTTTTGGTACAATGTAGTTCTATAACCTTTCATTGGTAATCTGAGAAATCTTTCTTTGAAAGGTGTTTGAATCTTCGATGTAGGTTAGACATGCAGGTAATAAGATACGCCAAAAAGTAGTTACTCATTGACAAGCAACCGGATATTGTTTTGGAAATGGTCAGACGTTTCAACTACTAACCAGTAGTTTTCGTCAGTGTTGGTCATATCCAGTTGCTTGAGTAACTACTTTTTGGTGTTTGAATCTCGATAATGCTCTGTCCTTGGTACTGTTTGAGCAACTTTCTGATGTTGTAATGGTTTCTTGCATCCTCATATTGGAAATGTTCCCGATAAAGCTCTAAAAAAATGTGTTCATCTTGCTACAGTCCAAAAAAGATGATGATTGCAGAGCACCTTGTGTCCCCCATGATCAGTCCTTTTCCTGTATCTCCTTTTTTGCCTCAAAGTTTGCCATTACTGTCTGCAACTGTGTAATAAATGGTCTCATCATTTTCATAATTCAAGCAAAGTTTGATATTGATTTCGAGAGCCCAACAGCCCGATGCTCATCAAAAAGTCATGTCGGGCCAGAATACCGGCATTCGATATGCCCCATCGAATGATAGATTTGCCTTCAAAATTGAACATCATGTCGGGAGAACCACCTGAAGACGAAGCAATGGAACGATTCGTCAGAGTCAATATTACCTCAGCTCTACATCACCAATCATCCCCGACTCACTTAAAGTGCGTCTCTTCATGTACGATGACTTGACACCAACAGAGAGGGCTGTATTGCTTTCACTGCAACTCACTGCAAGATGATGGATCGAAATCGAAGAGATCTTGCCAAAGATTGCGCACATTTTGCTAACATGTCCACTGTGTGTCAGATACTTGCTTTTCCTGTTTAGTGAGGAAATGGCAGGCAAATCCACTTGGGGATTTAGGTTGATGTTGGAGGAGTAAGTCATATTGCTTTCCATCCCAATGCCATTGAATGCGCCTCATTAACAATGTATGACTCTTGCCAAAGATTGTGTGCGTTGTACAAATACATTTCATTACATATACAATGCCTGCTCACCCTTGAGGTGTTTCAGCTAGAGATAGTGAAAGATGGCATGTCCCAGGAATGTACTTAAAGCTTTCTCCATGACTCCTCTTTAAAATTGAATATCGGACGTGATGCATTGGGGCCTCTAGCTAACGCAGCAACTTTATGGGACATATCCTTCCAGTCCCCATCTATCTTGTGACAGCCTTGGTTCAGGGAATGTTTTCAGCAGCTCAGTTCACTGATGAAACAGGATCTAGCCTGTCAGAATATTTTCATTACGAGTAGGATATTTTACTTCCGGCTTTGTGACTTTTGCTCTTTGGTGAAGCCATATGTGTACGGCTGGATGATGATTCCAGGATATATCTGAGCCTGAGGACATTTAGTGTATTTCTGTAAGTCCAGTGAAAATGATACATACATGCAATCCTTTTTCTAAAAGCAATAAAAATCTGTGACTACTTATAGTTGGAAAAGTTTTGCCAGAACTTTTTATCATGCCGCTCATGCAGAATCGTACTTTAATATTGCACACCAACGGAACTATTCACGTGTGCCCTTCCGGATGTGTAAGTGCTTAATTGCATTGCTAACTTGGAGGGATGCAGCACTAGGGATCACAAATCTCTTATGAGTATTTCCTGCACATACACATTAGTGATGGCAAATCTGAGGTATAGCTAGACTGATTAATCTGAAGTTGTACCAGTAAGTTTCCTGTTTTGTATTTGCCATATATTTTACCAACCTACCTATTTTGGGCCTCTTGTAGATAGCTTTACGCTTTCTCTGTAATAAATTGTTTATAATGCCTAATTACGACTGCTTCTGGCTACTTCGTTACCAGTCAATTCATGTAAAACACTGTTAAACTGTGTTTTCCAGTGTACATTTATCTTTGCCCCCAGTTCTGATACAGAACACTTTGTATTCATGGAATACATGCATTTAGATGTTACCCATTTGTATTTATGATAGCAAATTGCAATTAACCTGCCTTGCTTGTCATCGTAACATCGTAATGATGGTAGAAGAGCTTATTCCTATTCTGCTTCCGCTCATCCCAGCTTTGCTGTTTATTCATGAGAAGAAGAACATCTTAAGATATATTTATCTACATTTTACTTTGACATACTTTTAGCATATTGAAGATGTTGCCATTGCATTGTCACTGTGACAATCTCTCTTGTGACAATTTCTCTCTCTCTCCCTGTCTCTCTCTTTTCTTCGTCTATTACTCTCTAACGTTTATCTTCTATTCCCTGATGTTTAATAAAAAAGCTAAGTCTTCTTATTTTCAATTCTAATAATTTGTGAGAAGTTTATATTTTATTTAGTATGTGGGGTGTGTGCTGTTTCTTGACAATTCATTCATTCTGATTGAATCAATTAGTATTTATGAGGTCACATCAGCATTAACCTCTCCAGGCCAATTTCTTGCCTGATTCACAAAGAAAAGGTCAGGGACTGTCTGTGGTGAGGCGTGCAGCTCTAGTAGTCATACCCAGTGCCTCGCAACTCCATGCAAATACTGACATATACTTCTCCCGCTACTGTAAAGCACTTATTAACCTCGGGCCGCAATGTATACGTAAGTAGGCTTGCAGATAGTGCCACACCGCGGGTCCATCAAGAAGGATGACAGCTCATGGCTTTGGTTAGCGTCTTTTTCGGTTGATTACTTTTGCAGGCTCGCTGGGGAGAAGCCCGACCAGTGCCCAAACTTTTATCAGTCCCTGGTGGTCTGTTTGATTTTTATGACAGTTTTCCATGCAAGGTTATGGGCCCACCAAGTCATAAAGCATGTTTTTGGTAAACGAGGGACTTGGTTCAATTCCTGGGAAGGGCATCTTGGTTGAGGCTGCACCTGTCTTTCGGAAGGGACATGAAGTGAGGGTCCTTAATTCAAAGAGTAGAACTGGTCTGGAGAACTTGCCCGTGATGATGATGATGATGATGATGATAATGATGATGCTGTGCTACCAAACCCTCCCTGTGAAAGTATAACTGGTACTGAAACAGCAAAGAATCTTGCTTGTCTTTGGGCCACTAAGCACTGCATCAAGGTTCTAGCGAGGATCTGAACGAATGAACATGTACAATGTCATGTACAATGTAGTTGTAACAGTCCGGCAATTCTTATTGGGTTTTGGATTGACATTACAATTTCTATGTTTTGTTTATAGTTGTCCATGAAAGGGTGATGTTGGGGTGTAGTCTTTCTTTTATCTGATGAATGTCAAAATTGCCCAAAAAGACAACTCAAGGGACAGAAACAATCTGGTCTGTGTGTACAGGTTGTCAGTACAGACAGGATTCTTAGTGCTTGTGTCAATGGGAAAAATTGGTGACATTGGCCATATGCTACCGTAAAGCACTTATTAACCTCAGGCTGCAATGTATACTTAATGTTTTCCAACTAACCATTAAAGCATGTTTGATGCTTTTGGTAAATGAGGGACTCGGTTCAATTCCTTGGAAAGGCATCTCGGTTGAGGCTGCACCTGTCTTTTGGAAGGGACAAGAGTAGAACTGGTCTGGGTAACTGGCCTGTGATGATGACGATGATTCAAAGAGGTGCTAGCAAGCCCTCCCTGTGAATGAATGCCGTAGTACTGCAAGGAATCTTGCTGCTCTTTGGGCCACCAAGCACTGCATCGAGGTTCTAGCAAGGATCTGAACAAATGAACATGTACCATGTCATGTAGTTGTAACAGTCCGGCAATGCTCATTGGGTAATGGATTACCAGTATTGCTAAGTCTGTCAGAGGTTTGAGACTTGCTGTTTCAGATTTTGTCCCTCTGCCAAGCCCTTTGGAGATGTCGGCAGGCTTTTGTACCATAAAAGCAACAGCGTTGTAGGGGGCTGTCACCACCCAACGTTGCACACACGGTGGTGGCCTTCTCTTGCCATCTGATCTATAATTAATGCTTTTCACTACCATTCCTGGTAGTTGTTAGGTAGGCCTATTCACCTGATCATTGTTTCAAGAACAGGAAGGAAGCAAGGGAACAAAGGAGCAGACTTTTGGGTCGTTACAATTTCTATGTGCTGTTTATAGTTGTCCATGAAATGATAGTCTGTCTTTTATCATCTGATGGATGTACAGTCAAAATTGTCCCAAAAGACAACTCAGGGGACAGAAAAGATCTGGTCTGTGTTTTACAGGTTGTCAATTATAGACAGGATTCTTAGTGCTTGTGTCAAAGGGGAAACTTATGGCAAAACGTCAAATGAAGTATTCTTCTGCATTTTGCTTAGAACAGAAATTCCTTTCTTTGCAAATTTTTCAGAATCTGCGGTTCTTTTGGAGCACTGTCATTTTTCTCTACTATAATCGTATTATTACGATTAATTGTGAAGTTTTCAGTTGACATGATGATGTTAGAGTATAAGTGTAAACTCAGTCCTTTCCTCTACAGTATCAACATGGTGCTGAAATGCCTTCCACTGTTGTGCTCTGTTAAATCTCTGTACTTTGGTTACCTGTGGCCTTTAAGTCATGACCTCAAACCTACAGGATCTTCATAGTATACTCAAATGCTGTAAATTCATTTATTCTCACATTTATAATGCTTCTATTTTGTGCCATCTACCTTACTTTATTTTGATTACACCCTAAGTCAGTAGGCATAGGGGTTACTGAGAAAATTACTTATTCTATATCAATATCATAAGTTGTAAGTAAGCAGTGGTTGTTCCTGATCAAAGCTTGTACTGGAGGGTAGTTGTCAGATCATGACTCAAGCAACATGTAATCCTCCCTTGGGCATAGAAAACACTGATCTTATCAGTACAAATCATGCAATAGTTTTCTGGGCTATGTAATACAACGGGTATTATGTCCCATGGGTATGGCTTATGCAATGTAGACTATGGAATGAAGTACTTGATATCTAGTAGTCAATGGTAAATCCTTACGTAAGTACTGTAGTGGATTTGAAGCTGTGTTGGTCGTTAAGAGCCAGTGTAAATACAAATCTATGTGGCTGTAACTTTTTATGCAACAGTTTTGTGCCAGCCACAAGTTGCCTGAGACAGCTTTTCTTTGTAGACAAACTTTGAATGAATCAATTTTAAAGGTGATGAAATGCATGTAAAAACTGGTATCTCTATACTAATAATCATTTCATATCTAGGTAAGAACTTAACATATAAAGTGGCTTTAATCAGCTATCAGTCTTAAATCCAAGGCAACATTATTTGTCTTTAAGACAGTCCGACTCAATAAACAAGACGGCAGACTGGGGAGCCAGAGATAGCAATCGCGTTGTAAGTCTTGTGTATTGCTGTAGCCCCTTATGGAGCAGGCCTGTAGTCTGTAGAGACAGACAAGGAGATGGATTGTCTTCCGCTTCCACGCAACACGACAGACGGTGATCCGCCGGTAATCCTGTGGGTAGCGTCATATCAGTCCCCGAAGGCACGGCGGGAGGGTTCGTCCCGCGTATGAAGACGGATTGCTCCCCTTCGTGATGGAACACCCACGCGGCTAGAAGTGGTTTTGATGTGTAGAGCAGAGGGGAAAGGGTCAGTTTTAATCACAAGGGAGTTCTAGGCACCATGCATCCTTGTAAAATACGCCATCAAGTAAACTAATAACTTGCCTGGGAGTGGATATTGTTTGAACAAACATGGCCGCTTGTGGTTTGAATAGTCTCCATGGGAAATGGACGTCTATAATTTTGTAGGAAAATGCTGCAGCTAGAACTCTTTAAAAGAAGTGTTCTTTCAAGTAATACAGAATTGCAGGGTTTGGTGAGGTTGAAATTATTCCACCATGATGAACAAGTCATAATTGCAAATCTTTATCATGAAAGTTCTGATGCACTTTAAAGTGTTAGACTTTGTTCCAGCACGCAAACAGAATCTTGAAGCAGACTTTTTTGTCCTCTTGTTATTAAAGACGTTAAGACATCTTAAACTTCCACTCCAAAAGGGTGTTACTACAAGACCACAGCTGTTTCAGTAAAGATCAGACACAACAACAAACATCCAGGTTTTATTTCATGGACATGAACTGTATATTGTCCATCTGTGTACCATGAATCGTGATGCCAACGCAGAGTTATGCTGCACTTTAAACAAAACGAGGCTCTTGCGTTCCCTCTAGTTACTGAGCACATTCATCAAGTCCAGGAGTTAAGCCCCAAGGTCAAAATCATAGCTTAAGCGCCCAGTCAAAAGTCACAATAACCATTAGCCGTAATTGTTGTAACATTAAACCACAAGTGGGGTCAGAATGTTCGCTACAAAATGATCGTCATAACCATAAATTGTTGTGATTTGTTGCTGCCCAGATTTGAACTGTAACATGAGCGCAGAACGATGCGGCGCATCATGGACAGCATCAATCAAGTAGTGAAGAGAATTAAGGGCAGGCCCCGTCTTGAGCTGCAGTGTCTTAATTAGGAACGAATCAGGACAAATTCTAGGGGTAATGAAATATTCTGTCATAAAACAGGAAATCATATCGGGAAGGAAACAACTAAAGCAGTATTTCACTCAGAGCATTTTCATATTTGCATTGTGCATACACACGTAACATGTGGGTCAAGTGGCTACAACTTTTATGGCATGCTTTCAAATGGCTCAGCACAGTAATGCAATTATGATGATGATAAATTGTAATCAATATCGCTGTATTGGGCAGTCGATCAAGTATGGTTATGTATGTAACAAAATTGCAAGTAAAGGAATGCCAATAAGCGGTTACTCAAGCAACTGGATATGATTTTGGAAATGGTCAGACGTTTCAACTAGCCTTTACTAGTTTTCGTCAGTGACACTGAAGTGATCTGGAAGAAACAGGTCTTTTATACCCTAACTATGAATAAAGATCTGTTTCTTCCATATCACTTCAGTGTCACTGACGCAAACTAGTGGATGCTAGTTGAAACGTCTGGCCCTTTCCAAAATCATATCCAGTTGCTTGAGTAACCGCTTTTTGGTATATCTTATTACCTGGATGTCTAACCTTCATTGACGTAAGTAAAGGAATGCCTTTTGTTTTAGGATAACAGATAACTCATGGATGATCCCTGGTGAAATTGGCCTGGGATTACAAATGGCTGTTTTTCTGTGTCCTCAGATCCCATTTGGTAATTGATAGGCCTAGAAGAGGAAATGAAATTAGTTTGTAGAACGGCCTCCCTGACATTCCGTACATGGATTTATCGCAGCCAATTCTGTGCCTTCCCCTCGGGTACAGCTTAGGTTTTAAGCAGAAATCTCTGTACAGGATTTGTTCATAGCACTTCAGCCATGCATTTAATCCGATAGTCATAGCACTGGTCATTTAGATTTTGAAATACCCTAGAGAATTTAAAAAATGATTTACTCTGAAGACAAGTATAGGGCATTAAATTCATGACATCAAAAAGCACTACATTATGCTTTCTAAAATTTTCAATTATTGATATGTGACACTTAAATGTACATAATGTTATATTAGATTTTAATTGATTTCCAAAATTCCCTATCTCTCTCCCTTACATGTATGGTATCTACATTTAGTCACTTTTAATACAATTTTTGTAGTGAAAAATACACACAGACAAGGCATATAGTTTGAAACAAAAGTTGTAAAATGGCCCTCAGCTTGATGATTTAAGTTTCTTTTTGCTGTCACCAATTTTGTCTTTGACAGGAAAGTTGGACAGTTTCAATCTTTTCAGATCGAAAACTTTAAAATGCTCTATTGTCTTAAATATTTACAATTGAATTAGCAAAGTCACACTAATGCAGAGAATCTCATCTTTATTGTGATGTTTGACTCTTGAGAACACGTCTGTTTTCTTTAGCGGAGGAAGGGCCAGAGTTGGAATATGATTTATATCAGCGGCTTCCATAAACCAACATGGACTGACCTTCCAGTGTTAACCAACTGCTGCTCCAAAATCCCTCGACTCCCCTTTCAATTTCGTCTACACTGTCTGGACTTTCGCGTGTGACATTGATCTTCATTCCGCCTAATTCCGATCGTTCTAAGGGAGGCGGTATCCCGATATGGGCTGCGAGTTGATTTATTGGCTTCCAGTACGGCAAACGTTCAAGTCCTCCGAGGGAATCTACCCCTGCTGGGATGTCTCAACGCAATTACGATTCAGGAAGTTTAGGATGCATCACCCCCTTTCCTTTGAAAGATTGGTTCGATGTGGGCGACAACAAAGGAACTGTGTCCTCCTGTGGGGATCAGAACCGACAGGGTATGGATTTTTTCGGAGCTGGCGAGGATCTTTGTTGTTATGGTGCCTGGTCCCAAGAAGGCCAGACAAATTGAATTGCTTGTTAAAGCCTTCTCTTATTGGGGAAATAACTCAGTTTTATACTTTCATTGTTTCTTTTAAAAGTCGAAGCCAAAACGCACACATCTAGAAAAAAGATACTTTCTGCTTCAAGGATTTGCAAGCTTGTGCATCATTGACTGTACCATACATTGTACATTGTATGTCCAGAAAGGTACAAATGTGACTGTTTCAAACAGTCAGACCATCTAAATCTTCAACAATTTTGTTAAAGTTAAAGTTGTTGAAAATAACTTTGCCCAAGAAATGAAATTAAAACAATACGTCATGATATTGTCTCAAATTAAACATCAACCTTGAAATAACAGTTATGACAATTATATTGACGTTTACTTGTAGTATCCCATCTTGTGTTCATTCTTGCCTCACTGAAAAGTAAGAAAGCCTCCTTGGTTTGACCTTCTACTTGGTTTTACCGCGTCTTTTTGAGCAAGATCCAGAAGTTGGGCAGCACATCAGCTGGTCTGCTCTGATAGTCGTTATATTTCAAAAGTCAAAACTGAATCTTAAATCACAAAACGATTCTTAAGGCGTGCCCCGTAGTTATTCCAACAAGCGCAGACAGATTCAGGGATTATGGTATTATCCTACTTGACTGAAGACAAAATTGCATTTCAAAGTCTAATTCTCCTGTGCGCCAATTAAAGCAGCAGCATGGCAGTGACAGGGGTAACACTTGGCTGACCAAACTTGAAAATTATGCCTCTGGCATTTACAACTAATGTCATATTATTCTTTGGGGTGGCCTTTCTGACTTATGTGACCTCTGCATCTGTAGCTACGGTTGCATAATTATGATTTGTACAAAGATATCTTACTTTTTTCCATGCATTTCTGCCAGAGATGGCATGGATTAGTCAATTTTATAATCATTCAAGTGCCTATGTTGTAGCATGTATTCTTTTCAAAAGGGTTGCTTTCAGCAAATACAGTCCAACATTAAATGACAGCCCTCTGAGTAACCATTGACAAGTAAATCCAATAACTAATTTAGCGCCATGTGGTATCAGTAGAGCTGAGACAAAGTAAAGGTATCCTGTCTTGAGAGATTTATATTTGGGAAGAAAGGAGCTCAGGTGCATGATTATTGAGCTATGTGGCTACGGTACTAGATCCGGTATTACCAAACCCTTAGGATATGGACATGCTCGCCTATTGTATCCAATTAACACATTCTAAGAAATCAATGTGCACTTTGTGTCCCAACTTTGTTCAACTAAAAGTGATTGACTGCAAGGTCCCAAGAATGTTTGTTTCCAGTGAAATGCAGTTTGGGAATTCCATAATGCCTAGTGCATGATGAATTTAGAAGGAAGACCAGTGTCAGGTGGTGGAGTATCGTCTGTAAGGAGTGTTCCCCACCTGAGCCCACATGCAGCTCATGTTGTAGTGGGGAGGGGGCAATCTTGTCCGTTTGCTTCCTCACCACACCACCCAGTCATTCCATATTCCGGTACGGTACTCACAGCCAGTCTTCAACTGACTGGAAAATGGAATTTTCCTATTTTCAGCCGCTACATTTTACAGCAATTGCACATCTCGTACCATCCTGAACAAACTACCCAAATGATTTCAGAGTGGGTAATTTGAAACAATCTTCTCACTGGTCAATAAATAACAAGTTTATGGTAATTTTTCACATTGGAGCCAAACTGCCACAGAATACAAACTGAGTCTGCTATACGGTAACATTTTGCTGAGTGTGGTTCCTTTTGGTGAATGTAGTTGCAAAACCTTATATTGGTTGCAGATGGTAGGTCTCTCAAAAGATAACTTTGTGCATTTAGTATACAGGGCATGTTTTAAAGGTAAGTCCATGTCTAATTCCCCTTAGAGGGGGGATTAGGGTAATGACCAGTGTGAAGTAATAGCCTACATTAACCAGTCTGCAATGGATGTTTGGGATAAGGGTTTTTTGGTAACTTCTCTTTGATGTAGGAGGAAGATTTTCTCGTCACGCACAGTGATTTCTTTGCAAAGCTGTAACATTAAGCCTTTGCTGCATTTACTGTGTTTTGTAATTTGTCGACTCTAACATTTACTGCCCAAAGCAGCAATTCCTGGATGTAAGTGATTAACATCTGTTGGACAGAAAGTTGTAGCTTCTATATGATTAGAAGTTTTGTCATCTCAGTAGATTACAAATTTAATGCTTGACTTCATACCAAACAGAATATACTGGACCAGTTCTGTATCCCCCCCCCCCCCTTGTTTTCGAACCTTGAAAAAAGTGTTAAAAAGTATGAGAACTTAAAGTCAGTTTTGCTGGGAACTTTGATGATATAGTTAGACGTTAAACCTGAGAGTGAGTGAGTGAGTGATAGTATGTTTGTAGAATGTATCCCACTAAATTTGTCTCTTCTTCTTTAGTAAAAGTTAATTGAACATAACAGAACGGATACTTGAAATTGACCATGAATGCCTTTTCCTTATTCTTTTGTGTACTTGATTCATCTCCAGTCTAGTACATGATTGCCTTTTCCATCGCTGCATCGTAAAGTAAAAATAAAGTGATGCAATTATTGCAGTTCACCAGACTTGCTTGCAAACATTTGTGGTGGTATTTTTGCTGCACAGTCAATTATTATTACTACAGGAAATCCATAACTTTCAGATGTAACCTTTACCTTCCTGTCATATTTCCTGTCAGTAAAAGAGCTGGAAAGTAACCATTTCTGGGTCAAAATGTTCTTTGAAATATGCGCTTTGCTTTTATTACTTACCAACAGTTGACCCAGTTTTTGACATATCCTCATGATAAATCTGGTGCTCTGTTTTTATTGTCTGCACGCTCCGAGGGACGGTCGTTTTCGCCTCATGTAGCGCAGTCTTGATAAACACCTCTTAATACCCCCCGTAGGCGCAGAGACATGAAAAATACATAAACCTTACTTAACTACACCAAATGTCGTTTTCATGAAAGTCGCTATATTGCTACAATGGGACACTTTTGGGGCACTTATGGCACTGATCGTAAATCACAGCAAAATGATGGTCGTTGTGCCGGCTGGGCGTGCTGAATCTAAGTGCCACCACTCCACGAACAATAGCTCAACTTACAAAAGAACTTTTATGTTTCCAAGAGCGTCGGATCATTAACCATGGAATAGAAATGTTTCAAGGTAAATAAAAGTTGTACAATTTACCAGCTTAAGCTTATACAAGAACAGGTAATTTCATTTACTATGTGCAAGCAATGTAAAATAGAACTTGAGATAATCTCTCATTCCATTTTACTCCCCTCTTGCTTTACGATGGATCATCCCTTGGAAGGGACTTATTTTCTAATGATCATGAGCGAGTCAATACCAGTAGAGCTCGGCTGGTGGGATTTCAATAGGATTGAACATAATGAATATGGTAATCTCAGAGAGCCCACTCCTAGCATTACCTCCCCCATTGGAATATCTAATGCCACTTCAGTCACCTCCAGTCGGGGTCCGAAGGATTCCGTTGGTTCTTGATCTGGGAGAAGAACAAGTGGGTGGTAGATTGCAGCTAACAAGTAATCAATAGCCAGCACAGCATTCCGCAAGCTGGTCAAAGATGGCCAAGGCATTCATCAGACTACAGTGTGTGGTGTTCTCCGAGGTATGTACAGTACATGTACATGTAGTCTGAGCTGTTTAGAGATGAGGCCTATATTTTAAAGGTATTGGAGGGTCATTGGACCTGCTCTATCAAAAACATGCATAATGGTTAGAGTACATTGTGTGTCAAGTGGATTGGTGTTGGACATAGGATTGTTTGAGTTTGTACAAAGCTAGTCTATCAATAGATCATTTTGAAAGGTATCATGTCATGCAGTAATAAATTGATGCGATTTTAATTAGAAAAAATGGTTGCATTTGTTTGTATAGGAATGTCTCTGGTAATTCTAGTCATGTGGCTGTGCCTCTGATTGAAGATATAATTTTAGATCTGCATTGTCCTTGTAGCTGTATTTTGTACCCTTTAGTAGTTTATGGAATCAGTCCTTCGACCAAAGGCATGCATGTATATAAAAGAATACTCAAGGCTAGTGTAGACTTGCAATTTCATTGTTCCCAAATTTTATGTTTTTACATCATATGTCATAATCATCTGTACTAGTTTGTTATGTTACATAAGCTTAGCAGCAAGAGGTAGGAGAAGAAAAGTAGACAGAGCAGGATAGAGGGTGCAGGATGGTGTGTATAGAATTGATGGGGCCCTATGGTCAGGACAGTTCATATCTCAGCACCATAGACAGGGACTAGTCACCAAGTTTCCTAGCCAGGTGAAGATTACTGCAAAGAGCTAGCCTACAAAATGGATGGGGTCCCGTACGTGTGGACGGAAAAAATTAATTTGGTAATAACAATTAATGTTTCAGCACCATGGTTAGGGACTAGTCACCAAGTTGTCTAGCCAGGTTCAGATTGCTACTAAGAGCTAGCCTGCAAAATGGATGGTGTCCTGTACATGAATTTAATCACAGTTCATGTTTCAGCACCATGGATAGGGACCGATTACCAAGGCTGTTTGGCCAGCTAAAGGCTGCTGCAAAGGGCTAGCTAGGTCATTTACCTACTCTTTATAAAGGTTGTTGGGGTTTCTTTGGAGTTTGTCTTTGTCTAGTAGGATTGATCAATTTCTGTGCCAGTGGAGTTGACTCCTTCCCTTGTTACCTCTTACACAATGGGTTTGGTTCGCATTTTGACGGGAATAATGCTTGAAATTAGATACCCACAACATGTTTCAAATGCCTCTTTAATGGCAAGAAATAATGACAGCTTGTAATGACCCTTTCAGCAGGAAGGCTCGGGAGGCAAAGATTATCTGAGATCTTCTTTAAAAGTGTCTTTCCAGCCCACTAATCCTTTTAGGCCCCACCAACTGTATGAGCCGATCTGACAGGCCTTATCCCCAACCATTGAACTTTTCACGTTGACTCCCACTTCCCTCAAATTGCTCTGGACATGAAGTGGTGAAAGCCAATCCTTCCTGGCCACATCCTTTATGGATTAGCGTGCCCCCCAGTCATGACAGCCTATCAGCAAGTGTAAAGATAATCTGGGTGAGATAGAGAGTTAAGACATGAGTAATGGAAGCATGGAGCATGCTATATAATACCTAATGTTAGCATCTGGCCAACGAGGACTGGGTAATAAAAGTCTGCCAACACATGGACTGGAACAGAATTTCTTTTTCATGCTTGACACCCAGCTGTCTGCTAGGCTCAGTGTATGTGGATAAAAGCCTGGTAACAAGAGGACTTAGTATGTAGTGTAGTGTTGGGGGGATAATAGGATAATGTAACACAATCCTCTTCAAATCAATTATCCAATAGAAACATTTTTATCAATAGGAAGCCATTTATCGAGAATGCGAACAAGATATAGCAAAAACATTACGTTTCTTAAAAGATGTGTTAGAAGCTTGTAGGCACAGGGCTGGCAATAAATTCTCAACATAAATAAACCTGATAAGCTGGAGTGTTGACATCATTAATTATTAATAACTTAAAGATGTTATCTATTTTATTGAAGATAAATGCAAGAAAGTATTCAACAGTAAAATCAGTGCATTTTTTGGGTAAGGCTAGCTTTATATTCAAAGTCACATTAGAAGACTAGTTCTGGGACCGTAGCTTCTGCATTAGTTAAATGGATCATTGCGTTTCAAATCACGGTATCTCAGGAGAAATCCTCTCCAGTGTCTCTTGATTGTATACATTATAATTGGTAGAGCACCGTGGTGATTATGATATGGGGCTCAGTATCTGTACAGTATTGTACCAGGTGCAGTTGATGTCTTGGTTGTGTACTAGTAACAGAGCCACACATTGTAATTGTAGAGCACCGTGCTGATTATGATATGGGGCACATTACCTGTACAGTATTGTGCCAGGTGCAGCTGATGTCTTGGTTGTGTACTAGTAACAGAGCCACACTGCCTTTTGTACACACCTGCCAGACTGTCACATGAACAGATTCCCTTATCAGCCAGCGAGTTGGACATACTGACAGAATGGTGACATCGAATCCCAATCTCAGGTGGTTTGTGACCTCATTTTAGTACCATTAGGTTCAGTGCCTAAATCCTGGCTGTTAAGGCTACCTTCTAAGAAGAAGAAGAAGGCTACCTATATTTTGTAACTCGCATGCTACTAGAAAGGGTTGCAGTCCTAAAAATGGTATTGGTAAATTGTACTAAATACATTCTGCACGCATGTATCCCCTGTTATGACCACTGGTAGAATAGCTTTCTATTGATATTAAAATGGATACACTACCTTTGTAGCTGTATGTTTCCAGTGTATTGTCAAAAGAAAAAAAGCAACCAAGCCTCTTAAATGTATCTACTAGACAATCAGATCATACAGTCATTTACTGTAAATTCATCTTTTTTGGTTTGGACTTAATTTTATGAAAGAAAGAAATGGAGATTTTTGTGGTATTGAAGTTTGAATGTACAGTTCTGAAGTACTAGTGCAGTAAAAGTACATTGGAGAGACACACACTCGCTGTGGAGAGGTCATAGTGAAACTAATACCAGCACAAACATTTCAAGATTTGCAGTTCCTTTAGAGCAGGGCTGTCGCTAGGACTTGTCCTTCTGTCTCCGGACAGAAATTTGCTTGTTGGGACAGAAAATCATTTTACCCCATCCTTCCGAAAAATGACATGAAATTGTTGAAACTGTGCTTTCTTAACCATAAACTGACATATTCAACCAGGAAAATCAACAACATGGGCTCTCAAATATTGAGGGACAGAAAAAAATTGAGAGCTTGAGACAGTCCTGCTCTAAAGACAGATGATATGAGTCATCATGGTGGACAGTTCTTCCGTAGGATGACGTGTATCAGACTGCTCTACCCGTATCATCCAGTAATACATTTTTGTATGAACACACTGACAGAATGATGGCATCGCTTCATCAAATCCTGATATGTAGTCTGACAGACACTCCTGTGCATGTACCCTCCCTACCAAATCTGCTGCTGACCTATAAGTGCATGTGCATAGGTACCATACTCATCGGCATTTGCTTGTGGCCGAGCATTGAAGTCCATGTGCATAGGTACCAAATTGATGTCAAAGGGTTGCCTTAGATAATTTTGCTTCCATGCTAGCTTTGATTTTACTGGTGATTTATGAAAAGGTAAAAATATTATTGCAATAAACATGGTACTTATATCTGCCAAGATATTCTCATACACAGTATGATGCTGCTGATGCCTCGGGACACATATTTTCAACAATTCGAAGGCAACTGTCTCCCTACCGAGATACAATGTAGCCTTTTTGTAGCGTACACAGTTCGGTTGATAGTGACCTTGCCAATGTAGGTTTTTGGGAGTCCAAACTGTCGTCACTTACGCGACATGTCCTCTACCAAAAGGTTTGCAGGCCTTAGAGGGGACAAAGATAAACTTGGAGAATTTCCTTGGTACGTGTTTCTTGAAATTTGCTAAATGCTGTTCATAGTACTTGTCTTCTCTGTAATGACCAGCAGAAGATGAGCTCTTCGGCGAGCTAAACTGGATCACTTTTTGAATTTCGACTTTTGTTGGACCAACTGAATGTGGCCTTGTGGCCAGAACACATGAAAAGAGTTATAGTGATGTGGTTCAGGCAACCAGACAAAATTATGCCCAGGAGGGAATCCAGATAGGGCAGCTCAATTTTTACTCCTGACAGTGATTGACATTGCTGTAGGGGCCCATACAAACCAGCTATGACTCTGACTCAGAGGCAGAATGGGTGAAAGTTTGTGAGAAGTAGTGTTATGCATTCTGCAGCTGACTGCAGGAGTTTGAAAGAATGGCCTGCAAGTATCAGCGGTTGGCAACAGTATTATAATATATGTAATCTTTGCAGCCATATCTTATACCATCACTGGAAACCCATGTCTGGTGCATTGCTCTGCATTCATTACAAATGCCATAACTCTTGTGTTGTTACAGTAGGGCAATTGCAACTTCTGAAAGTTATTTTAGTATGGATCAAGTGACAGCAATCTCCCCGAAACTCCACGGATCGTGACATCAATTTAGTCCAGCCCAATGAATATTACGTGTTGCCTGGTTTTTAAGATGCCGTTGCCTTGATTGCCGCGATGGTAGACGTACAATAAAAGGATGGGAGTAACGAGGATGGTGACGCCTGCATTTGACTTTACTGGCTCCTAATCTAGCTATCACTATGCAGAAGTGGGAAAGGCATGATAACTTTTGATGCCCATATATAAAACATCCTCTGAGCCGACAGTAACTGTACCTTAGTTACAGAGATCATGAGACGTCACGTGTTATAAGCAGGAACTTTTTATGGAAGGCTGCTGTCGGGAAGTTAGAAGTGGCTGCACTAGTATAACCTTCAAGCAGATGTAAGTACCAGACTTTAGTAGTATGAGGAGGCAAATCGTACAGAATGTACAGAATGCTAGAAAAGATCACCAATTTTGTGGCGACGTAAACACCAAGGCTAAGCCGGATCCTTACATCTGCTTGGGGATTGTGTTCACTTGGTACATGTATTTATGACAGAACTTCCAACAAATATCAACTACTTGTATCTCAGATAAACAGTCTTGTAAGAGTTTGTAACAAGACCAACAGCAACTTTTTGAAAATATATTTAGGGAAAGCAGTTCTACCAGTGTTGATAGCTCTAAAGAAGTTTCTATTGCTTACTTGGATAGGATAACAATACTTACAATAGTAATTATGTAGTTCAAAACTGCTCATTGAAATGTACAGGTCATGTACTTAACAGAAATGTGCATGATTGTACAAGGCTAAGAAAATTGTGTTCTTTAAACTTCAAGCTTCTACTTCCATTTTCTCTACCATAAAACTCAGCAAAGGACTGCTGCATCTTCTGAGAGCTTCTTGATTGTTTCACGCCTCTGATGATACTGTTATTATGCATACTTGTACTTAACCTTGCCACGTCCCCTTATGGTGAAAACTCCGGAATTGCAAAATCGAAAGCCGACGTAGCGACCCGCCGCAGAGCGTCCATTAGAATGATCATATAAATGTGATTGCAGCACTGAAGCAATCATATGGGTAAAGACGCTCCACATAATGGTCGGGAAGCCCGGATAACATCACTCTTCCACTTTTATGGAGAATCCAATGCAAAGAAGTGCAAAATCAAAGGGCGGCGGCTTTGATTGCATCAGGACTTGAGATTTAATGGGGGCTCTCCCTGGCACATATTGATAGCATAGGGTGTCTTTATAGCCATCGTTGGGGCACAAGTAGTTGGAGCCGGGTGCTGTTTACATTTCTGGAATGTTAAATACGGGTACGGAGCAGGTCAATGACAAGCTGATAGGGTTGATCGCGGGACTCTCGATTCAGGACAACTTTGAACCCGGGCGAAAACTAGACCCTTGATATTTGAGTGAGCTTCAAAAGCTGGAGATCAGGGGTACTTTGGCCGACCTATGCCTTATTCTCGTGGTTGGAGTGAAAGGCAAAACCCCAAGAGAAAATGTCAGACTTTCTTTTGTGATGAATGGCACCAACCCCAACTATAGATAGGAGTACTTCTAGTCATTCTAGACTTAAGAGGAATATTTAGAATTGATGTTGAAAATTAGTGATTTAAGGTTCAAACAAATATATTTCCGTAACTGCATGCATGTCTAATGACAGAACTGAAGATATTTCGAAGTAATCACTCACACAGTAGACACAGGTACACTCTTTCAAATGACATGGGAAACTTTTTATAGTAATCTAAGTAGCAACTTCTCTTTGCAATACATTTCCTTTCTTGAAATAATTCGAATTAAATGTGCTATGTACATGTATTATTTATACATCACAGGCAAATAGATCAAAGGAGATAACCTCATTAACTGTTAGATAAATGGTTCAACATGGCAAAAGAAGAGGAAATTAGATTATGTCCATTCATTGAAATATGTAAAGGTAGGAACTTAGATGTGAACACGAGCTTAAATTCTCTCATGCAATGTACGTGTCTTGCAATATTTTAGAAGTCCATCTTCATATCTATATAACTATATGACTTTCCACCTTAGACAAATGCGCTAGAATTTTACTATTGGTAGACGTATGTATGGTTCAAGGATTCTTGTTCATCTGAACCAAATTGAATTGGAAGCAGTAATCCCAATTTGTCCAGCATACACGTATATTATGTATATTTACATGTCCCCCCAGTGTTTCTCACTAGTGGGAAGACCTGTGTCGGATGTAAATTATTGCCGTGCCTTTGATTGATACAAGGTCATTTTTTATAGACGTGGAAGCTGCACTGGAGGATCAGATACGAGCCCTCTCCCCTCCCCTGACTGCAGATTGTGGTAGATACAGAACCACTCTCCCCCATCCTTTTACATAAATCAATAGTCACGGCAAATAGGAAGAGGCGTGCCGTGCTTGCAGGGATTCAGGGGATTACTCCACGGCTTTGTAGTGATGGAACTAAGATACTGTCCATCAGGAAAGGGCCGTGTTTGTGTGCCAAGTAGTATCTGTTTCGTGTCATTTCGATTGGACGGTACAAGTACAGCAGAGCTGCGGAAGGATGCTGCTGGAGAGGGGAGGGGGGCACTCGTTCACACAAACACTACCATCTCTTAAACTCAATCATTGTCACTTGTATCAGTAAACTTCCACTTACTGCTCACTTTGAATTTCATAGGACACTTAAAACTTTTGTTGATGAGCTTTTTCTTTTTCTAAAGTTGGGTATTCAAAATATGTTGTACTCACTTTCAATAATGGCTCTACTGGCCTTCTATTGGCCATGATTCTTCTTAGTCTAGTGTTAAGTGGTGTTTGGAGTAAGAAATACTTCTCAACACCACTGACAATGAATTTCTACATATGAAAGGTTACATTGACAATTGAGTTATCATGCTGGTTTCCTTCACGTCACTATCTTTTTACAACAATCGGTTGGGTTCTCTATAGTACAATGTATATGAAGTAGCATCTTATCAAATAGCATTTGTGCATTCAATCATGAAGCAACTAAGCCAGTAGCATTAGCTCAGGAAATAATTTTGGTTATCTTCTAAGGAAGAGAATCTTGATCCTGAATTTTAACAGGATGCCAGCTGTTAATGTTGTTGATGTCCTTGGTGCTGAACAACAGTTCTGCTGAAGTTTCTTAGCCATGGTTCTTCTTTGCCTAAATGTAATGTAATGGATAAGGTGAGAGTAGATGTGTTCACTTAGCTTCTATATATTATGAATACCAATTCAGCTCAAGAAAAAAAGTGTGAAAAGGAGGCTGTAACAGCAGTAGTTAAATACAGATAAAGTTACAACAGCAGTGGGATGAAATCTGCCTATAATTGATAACTTCACTGCACCACATTAGCCTTGAACTTTTGTGGAGCACTAAATTGAACATCACCATATCTAACCTTCAATTTTAGTTCATGTTTGCAAATTACATGTCGCAAAATAAGCATTTGGTCTCTTGTTTGAGGTGAAAAGACCTTCATGTAAAAAAACAAAATGTGGTTTGCATACTAAGGCACCTACATGTATGTACATGTATTCACTGGTGCATAACCTTACTGTGGTTATTCAGAATAAGGATGTGGATAGTGGTAAATATAAATAGGTCTACCTCGCTACAGGGACCCAGCCTAGAAGTGTAACTTTCTATGATCTAATTGGGGTGTCAGCAAATTTTTATTGGATCAGATGCTGTGAAATGTGGCTTGTGACCCAATTAGAATTCAGTAGGGAGAAGGCAATGCTAGCTATACTGATGAGGCATTCAATGGAAGGAGTAACAGAATGGATTTTTCATGACTCAAGATACTTACTTGATTGTAGATGTTTCTAGTTGCCGACAGTTACATGTTTGTACTGCTTGTTAGTTTGTTCAGACCATTGCCAGTGGCATATTAAACATCAAGTTTCTTTCCTGATTCAGTAGCAGTATTTTGATAGGAAGGGGTTGCTGGCCCTTCCCCTGTAATGTTGTCGAGGAATCAAACATTGGCTTCCTCTGAAAAACAGGTACCACCCCAACCCAGCTGCATGAACTTGCCAGGGTCTCTCATGAGTTACAAAATGTACCAACAACACATAATTGGAACTGTAGGCTCAACTTGTGAGACTGCTAACAGTCAAGCTGCAGCTACTGAATTGCCTTGTAGTATGAAAAACTTCAGGTAGCATATTACTCCACTCTTGATATCATATAGTTTTATACACTTGAATTTCACATTTCCAGTTACAGTTGAGGGATAGTTAGAACCATCAAACTAGGTTGCTTTTGCCCAGTGTGGAGAGGAACACTTGTAATGCAGCAGCATTGCTTCAGACATAATCCCACTCGATCTGTATCTACCAAATGCGGGCAGAATTCACCCTGAGCTCGATCTTTGGCGTGCAGCGGCAGCTCAGCTGGAAATGCATGCCAGCACGTTGATCAAGTAATCTGATGAATACGGCCCGAGACCTCTACACAATTCGGAGAAATTTGGTAGAAGATTGTATTAGATTGGTGGCGAACCTTGGGATTCCGACAATGAAGGCCGGTAATTGTGTTACTCCCCCAACCTTACTCAATATGTGCATGCAAGGATTCTTTTCCGTAGAGATCAAGGTCCATGGTTTTATCTTTGATAGTGTTTATGCATAGCCATGAATAAAGTATAACTGTGGGTCCGGGAAAGCCCTGGAATGCAGAATGCGGGGCGACACACACTGATGTGGGGATTGTGGCCCGCCATGGCCATTTCCCATTAATCTAGCACCCTGACTCGGGAAGCGGCAATAATACCTTCTATCTGGTGATTTGGGTTATATCAATCTTTGATCACTTTTACCCAGGACGGGTGACATAAGATATCCCGTGAATGTGGCATCCTGCAGATCCCCAGCTTAAGGGATGTGGAAATGGCGTGCTTGCCTGTGCATCAAAGTCAACCAAGGACCATTCCGGCCCATTATGTATTGATTATGAGGCTCTAACTATGATGTTCGTTCCCAGTTTTCAGGAGATAATGCCGAGTTTGGACATTTGCTACTCGGGAAATGGGAAGCCGACAGGACGAGTCATGTATCTTGGCTTGATTTGCCCGTCGTGGCCACATCCCCTTTGTGGGTTCTTTTCTCCCTCGCTCGTCTGTCTTACTTGTGTCCACTAACTAATGTTTTTTGCCCACGGCTCTGACCCTTCCTTCTGTTTCCAGCCTTTTCAGGGTCAATAGCAATTCCGAAGGTGCCCGGTACCATTTGGAACGTTCCCAGAACATAGCGCAGACCTTCAGTCAGACTCCTCTACTCGGCTATAATGGTGTTTAGTTTATGGTGGCATTTCCGCTGCTTGAGTGCTCATAAATTTCAGTAATGGCATGTTATTGATTTGATCAATTAAGATTTAATGGCCGTGTGCTAATTGGCGAGTAAGTAGTCCATTACAAGGGGTATAAATTATCCATAGCTGTCAGCACTGGCCAGGCCAGACTTCAAACTGTATCAGATTTTCTGTATTTTTGTTGTCGTCTTTTCTGTCTCCCTGACAACAGGACAACTTGGGACACCGGCTGCTGCAGAAGCATGGCTGGCGAGTGGGGCAGGGGCTGGGACGGAAGGAGCAAGGTAACACCAGTTTCCTCCGTATCGTAACACTTCGCCATTTGCACTTGACATTTGTGGTGTTCTTTGATTGTATTGCTGCCGTTTACCAGGAGGTACTGTATGGGGAGGGGGGCAGTGAGAATGTGAATGTCAAAACCAAGTGTTTGCTATGGATGAGTCTTGATGTGAAAATGAGGAGTGAGTGGATCGTGTGTGTATCAAATATCAGTTTCTGGATGTCACCTGTTTTAGAAGTGTAGGCGCCGAATGACAAAAGCTTGCATGTTGAGGTAAATCCCAATGGAAATCAGTGCCGCTGTTTCCATTGATACAAAGCAGACTGTCTAATCTTGATTCCTGTGTTCAATGGAAGGGTGTTCGATAGCTTCATCAACTGTACCAGGACCCATGGCACATCTGATGACTTGGCCCACCTAACATGCAATGTCAAATGTAACTCATTATGTCGACACAGCATAAACAATAATCGTAATGAAAATATGTGTTTCCCAAATTTTAAGTGCTAGACATTTACTGTAACATAGCTATGTGTTTGGGCAAAATTTGCGCAAATATTTTGGGAAAAAAAGAGAGAGAAACTTATCTTTAGGCTTAGTCAGTGACTGATTTAAGGTGCTTTCAGTTTGTGTCTCGTATGGAAATTGTTACTTTAGGCGATTTCCGTCAGACGCAGATATATTGCTTTTTGTAGCAATTGTTGCCTTTTAAGCTCAACATGTGAAGCCCTTTACATCCCCAAGCAGTGTTCCATGCATATTTATCGATGATCAAACAAAAGATAAGCCAGCGCCAGTCTCTTTTGCCCTTGCCTGTTATCTGTTGCAGCCTCACAGTTGCCATAAAAGTCTGGCCTTCCTTACCTTATTACAAAATTATTTTAAATGATGTGGACCCGATTTCGGCAGCTGGGATGTTGTAAAATGCCAAAATGGTGAGGAGATGTAACGAGAACCACATAAAAACTGCCGGGGAAGCCTCACCACTGTTTATGATGTAGCTTAGTTACTTTGCCAAAGGTATCAAAATTCATCAAGGACACTGTGACCTTTTTATCATGTCGTTAAGATGAAGTGATTTCAGTTGCCTTACAACGTCACAGATAATCATTTTTGCCCCAAATACATGTGTGTGCACCAAATGTTTTTTAAACAAAATTTGAACTCAGTTATGCAGAGAATATTTATCGCAAAACAGTGATGAAAATATAATCAGGGCTCTAACCATTTCAACCGTTTCTTTTCAGAGTCGCCCTTTTCCACCAAATTTGCTTAAGTTTCATGTTTAACAGTAAGCTGAAAATTTCACAAGGGAGAAACAGAAAGCAAAGCACACAAGTAGGGAAATATTATTATATATAAGATGAAAATACAGGCAAAATATAACTGTTCAGTGCTCTTTTGCCCCCCCCCTCCCCCTGAAGGTTTCTATTGAGCAATTGCAACTGTCTGCTTATTAATACCAGTGTCTCCAAAAACCTTTTTTGAGGCAAAAATGCCCCAGTACAGTTATACTTCTTGCTTAAGCTTCAATCCCTTGCTGCATCTCTGCCATTCAGTCTTCCTCAGAGCCTGAAGGAAGTGCAGTAGACCCATCCGTATTCCGCCATAGTTCGAACTTTTCCTGCAAGATGGGATATTTATCAGTAAGGTGATTGTGCGGCTGGCTAAATAAAATTGCCAAGGCACTGGACCAAAGCGGCAAAACCAATGGAGAGAGCTAATAGTCTCATCTATTTTGTGTTTGGGGTAATCCCTGGGCACATTTGATCAGGATAACCTACCTTGTGTATTACAGAAATGTATGGTCGCTGTATGGGCATGTATATGGAAATATTGAATGTGTTTGTTTTTTGCATAATAGCGTTGCTACAAAAATGACCCTATTAAATGTGATATGGTTAACTCAAATCCAAGATTTATCATTGGTTTGCCTAAATGTCAGTTGTTAAAATTTGTTTTTATGTCACATTGAAATTTTGAGAAGCCCCTTCAAGAATTTTCTGCTCACATTTGAAAAACACAAAAAGTCTTGTACTTCTTTTAGCATCCCCCTTTATTTACAAATTTTCAAACTATTTTTTAAATCCCTCTTTCAAGAAAGAAACTGATAAAAAAAATGCCAGCATCATCAGCATGTTACAAGTCTGTCCACACTGAAGATTTGCCCTTGGCTGGAAGGGCAACCATTTGCATATTAAGTCAGTGGATTCGTTTATGTGATAAACCATCTTGTTGCCATGCCCTTGTATCCCTCCACGGAAGATGTTAGCATGCAATAGCAGCGCCGAATTCAGCCCCATGGATCAGGATCGTGTTCAAGTCTTGGCAACTTGGAAATTACAGCTTCACTGGTGTAATCATGATACAGCCAGCCTTTGTAGACTGTAGAGGGCGGATGGCACAAACATATCAAAGGCACAAGAGAGGTAATGCATGTACATCTGTTGTTAGGGCCAAAAGGGAGCATAGTTCAAATGTAGGAAATCTAAACCACATTTGACCTTCATTAATCTTCTAGATTGATTAATGTAAATTTCCTTACCTTGCACATTGTAATGCAAGAATGTAAAAAATCTCAAATTCAAAGGAAAAGACACCAAAGTAGAAGACAAATAACTCTATTTGTGAGACTGAACATGAATTTAGAATTTTTTACAGTTTCTATTCAAAAGCAAAAGTCAATGTTTAGCAGAACAAGGTCAACACAAGCAAGAGTAAGACAAAATTACCCATTCTTTTTTTCATTTTAGACATTCTGAGTACCCACTCACTTGTTTTATTTTGTTTACTGTGTGTGGCCCCCTTATTTTGTTTTTCCTTGACACTGCTTAAGGACAAGATGGTATGATGGGGAAGAGGTGCCTATACCTAATGCATCATTCATGGCACAAGCCGTCTGAGGTATCGTCTTTTCTCCATTCAATTCCAGCTGGGTGATCACATTCAGGCTGGATTATCCCAGTTGAGACCTAAAAGACAGTAAACATATTTGCAGTGAAGATTGCGGATGAGCTTGCAGGACCCAGGTGTTTGAATAAGGCATTATATGGCCAAACTTTTTATGCAGCTCTCCTTGGAGGACTATTGTCAGAAAGTTGGATCCGAATTTGTGATGATAAAGTTGTTTTTTTTTCTTCTGATCACTTTTGTGTGTTCTGCATTGAACTTATATATATTTTTTTTTATTGATCTTTAGGGTAGTCCCTTCAGTTAACGTATATATTATATATTAACGTAATTTTACGTGATTTCCTACAATCACAACATAAACATATTTTTTTTAAATCATATTAACGAATAATTCACATCCATTGCATCAGGAGACCCTAACTTGCTTTAAAGAGGTTGTCTTTGGTTCACTTGAGGCTATTACTCTTTGACTTTTAGACATTTCTTTTAAGTTTTCACTGTGGTTTGATGGTCACAGTTTTTGCTGTAAAAACCACTGCAATCCTATCGGTTCAACTGCAAACTAAAAACTGCAACAAACACTCCATCTTGTATACTTAGCACAAAGATAGACATTAACAGTATCTGAGTGATAAATTGATGCTGACATCTCAATAAACCAAGGTGTACATGTCCCTGGTCGTCTTTCACCTAGAGTGGCAGAGCTAGCCTCTGAGGATGTTTGATAGAGTGGTGTAACAAATATATTTGACCTGGTCACATCAACAGAGTGGTGTCCGTGTCATGCAACTAGAAAGCTCAGCCAACGCATTGCAGCTTTGAGTAGTAAAAATCCCAAGGCTTGAAGATACAGGGTTTTAATACACAAGATATCAGGGTAGGTCGAACCATTTCTGAGTTTCGTCTTCATGAATCAAAGTCAGCTTACTCTTTCATGCAATGTAACTATCATATTGCGTGAATATCTTCAAATTGTGAGTTCTTGTACTATTAGAACCTTGGAGCAGCAACAACTCCATATTTCCATAACATATACTCCATCCAAAAGTGAAAATTATTGCTTGCATATCGTTTTTATTAACTGTAAAGCATTTAATACCCTAAATTACTTTCTGAAAATCCAAACTTAAGATTTCCCTGTAGGCTTGCGTGTAAAGGTTGCAGTAGACATTAACTATCAATTTGGACCTGTAATTGAATTCTAACCATAGGATGTGTGCAGGTTTCATCATGAAATTTGCTTTTCAATCAGAGGAATGATATTTCTGTTTTCAGAACAGGTAGTCTTAAAGTGATACAGAGAAATTAAGTTCCAACATGAAATTTGGAGAGATGTCATATTAAAGTTGAGTAAGACGTTCACAGGTTTTTAAATGTTTTCTGGTTGTTTTTTGGTTTCATATAAAGTATGAGACAAGATATCTTGTTCATGTGGGACTTGAAAATGTTGAACCCTGTTTAGTTTACAACTTTCAAGACTTATTCTTGTGTGCTCACTACTAGGGGTCAGTACAAAACCGTTTTTCTTTTTGGACCAGTCCAGAACAACTGGACCTGAAAAAATCAGGACCTGAATTTTATGTACCTGTACCCACCTCTACACTCTATCACTTCAAATTTGGCAATGGCAGGGGGCCCAAAATCTAAACCTTTCAAGTTCCCACCAAAACATAAATGTACCAACATACCAAGTACTAGTATCAAGACAATCTACCATGGAGTTTGGAATAATTGTGTTGAGAGCTTAACAGACACTCATACCAATGGTACCAAGAATATGAAGGTAACTAGACTTGGTGTGAGTTTGGACAAAATCAGCCGTGAAACCAACAGAAACCTAACTTGACCTTCAGTAGATGCCCCCTCCCTACTCAGTATTTTTGATCATGCACGCAGCCATAAATTTGAACATCTGGTCTGTCATAGATTTATACTGCTGCTGTGCATTAAAGTGTTACTCATGCCTGAATAGTTAGAGGCTTAGATGACAACACCACTTTGCCATTTACAAATTAATAGGATAAACCATTCAGATTCCCTTTTTTTTTTGTTTTAGCAAAAGCTAAAAGATTAAATCTTTTTCCAGTAGAGTTTGCTACAAAATACTTTTCCACATATTCTATGGAATGCAGTAATTGAATCAGTAAATGAGTGATGATGCTTGATTGCCTCTACATGAATGTGTAAATCATTTTACATATTTCGTGATACTTGTCTTTTTATGTTGACTGCAAAAACATGATGTTTCAAAAAGCATTTATGAAATAGAAAGTAAGATTATGAAAGGCATCAAAGGACATATCCCATTCCCATTTTGAACTTCACAACATTCTGAAAAATTAGTTAATGTGAATAAATCTCACTGCTGTTAGAACCCCCCAAAATTAGATGGTTCCTCCCTTAGCCGGGTTGGTCCACAGACAAAAGTGTTTCCTCTGATGAATTGATACACAAGGGAGAGCTCAAGAACACACACCACAAACAGCCAACCACCCCCCTGACTAGCATGGTTGCTTCTGCTTTGAGCATTCCCGATACTGTAATTCCGTGCTGATTAGAGGACAGCAGATGGAAAGTTGGATTAGAAGGAATCATGCATCTGCCACTATGTTCAGAAACAGGTGTGTGCTTGAAAGCTTGTGATACATTGTAACTGTATGGAGAATGGATGTGATGTGTGTGACTGGCGTGTGTTTGTGTGCATTTGGTGTGTGTGTACAATGTATGTGGTGTGTGTGTGTATGTGTATGCAGAGAATCTGAATTAAGATATTATTAAGTGTGTTCTGTTTGAGAAATGTAAGAGCTCAACTGAGGGACTGAGGATGCAGTTTTGTATTCTGTTAGAGAACTTGACAAGTGTAACACCAGGTAGTGTTCCGAGTGTTTGATGTACTGATGTGCACCATTTAGTGCAATGCACCTGTTTTCATTTTGATATAGGCCATTTGACAATTGCCGCTGCTTTTCAATTGTATTGCATACCAGTCCTGTGCATTGTTATTTACACAATGCTTTTTTTTCACCACCGATTGTTCATAGGTAACGCTGGCGAGAAAGACATGGTAATTCTTCTAACTCTTCGAACTTTGTCTGCCCTTTTTTGTCGTTTCAAAGCTGTTAGAAAACATCAGGTGATTACTGTCTCATCATCCATCTTCTTGGCTGGATGGCTGCATTTTTTCTATCATACTTATTCTGATCAAGTTGTAACAGTTCTCATTCTTGCTGTAGTTTGGACAGATTGGAACAAATGAGTACTAGAAGTCACAGGACATTATGTCTTGTATAGATTTACAAAATTGATTTCATAAAATGTCTTAATTGACAGTACTGTGTCTTTTGGAAAATTGCTACCACAAAAAGTTCTGGTGAAGTATAAAATCAAAATGTTGTGGTATTTCCTGCCAAAAACTTTTCGCAAAGTTCACTACATTTTGGTTTTTAAATTTGTATTGTTTTTATCAATGTATGCATGTACTTTGCCGTTGAGGAAAGGAAATCAAGCAAATATTTCCTTTTTTTTCACATCTAAACAATGTCAAAGCTTTAAGACAGCATGATTTCATGACAGAATTTCTATGACTTGAACAAAGGGTAAACAATCGTCATTAAAAGCAAGATCATGGTTTCATTTATTTCTTTTGATTTGAAAGCCATACAACAGAACCTCACGCATTGTGAACAAAATTTCTGGTATAGAAACCACTTGTTTGTACACTTCTTCCAACCTGTTGTTTGTGCGAAAGGGGGTGTTTGTTTATTCCTTGATTCTTGCTTTGTGACGTGTGTTTGTGGGTGCGAGCCATTTTAACCTTGCTTGGTATGTTCTTCTCTCAACAGATGGCTCCCGGAGATCCGTTGCTATGGTAACTGTGGTTGTGTTTTCTGTTGGCCACGAGTTTTGACAGTTCTCTAAGATTCCTTACCAGTTCCTGACTGCTGTGTTGAACTCTTGAGTCCCAACAACCAATAGTATAGCCGCCAGTTGCTGTTTTGGAGCACCCCTTATTTTTATGGAACACCACTCTTTAAAAAAATGCAATGCCATGGTAGAATTCACTTGCATCTTTCTAATTGGATCAGATCCCTCTGGAAGAATCTTCCTTCAGTTGTAATTACCTGTCAGTGGCCATCGGATAATGGCTGGTCAACGTGGCCATGTTCCCTTTGTATGGTGTAATTTGCCCCGATTGCGTTGCAAGCAGACAACCCCAAAGGGTATAGGAGAACCGTGTTCTTGACCTACCACTGCATGACAACTTAATACCTCCCACTATTATGTAGAAGCCATTTGTGAATAAATGATTCACGCATTCTATAAGTGCAGGCTGCAGCCTGGTACAATGTATGTACCAAGTTCTTGACTACAAAAGATGTGACAAATTACATGAACCACCCAAAAGTTGAGTTTGTACGCAATATATTGGAAGGCTGTACCTGGAATGCTAAAATGTAAAATCCCCAAATCATGCAGTAGATCTTTAGTTGGTAGACGCATCAAAGCTCTTTTTCATGCCTAAGATCGAACTTTTTTTAAAAGCAACATTTAGTCGATTTTAGATATGTTAATTTTGACCTAAGGCACTGAAATAAAAGGATCTTTAGCCAATACCTTTGAAAATGAAAATCTGAAAAGATTCCTGCATTTTTTTTTGTATGAAATGATACAGTTTGGTTGGGTTATTCAATTATGGATTATTTGGAAAAAAAGGAAATTTGCATGTTCTTGACTGGTCAAAAACTAGATACTCCAGACTTATTACACCTGCCAAAATATCATCCGATGTAGTTGTCTCTTCCCAGTAGATGTGTATAAAGAAATGAGAGGTGTGGGCGTAGTAACTTAAAGTGCAGTCACTCAAACTTGGGCTTGCAATCTGTTTCAGTCTCTTTTTACTGGACACACCAGCAGCTTTGTGGGACATATGTCAGACATTCATCTGAGGGATAAAAAAAACTTATGAAAAACATGTCCTGCACAATTCAAATGCCTTTAGGACAATGGCAATTACATTATCAGTACGATAATGAAAGAAAGCAGATGGTAGCAGGATGAGACTTATAATTTTTTCATGGCGACAAATGTCTCGGACCTGTAATTGCTAGACAATGGAATCTCCAGCATATGACAACCACAAGTTAGCAATGAAGCAAATGCACTTTACTTAAATAATACATTTGGTAAGTGGTATGGCGTGACTTACACAGGAAGAGGCCCTTGCTTACGTTGTCGCACAAAAGATTATCTTTGCTGAGGAAAAAAAACTAGGCCTTGTCATAGAATGAAGGATGGTTTTACAAATTAGACTATTACTTCACATATGTTTGGTATAAAGAACCAGCAAAATGGGATTTCTTATTTTTACTGGCTCTTTCCGTGGTGCTGAAAAGTTGACTGTGACTTTTCCATAATTTTTTTTTTTGTATTCTTCATTGAAACTTGAATATTATCATTCAAACCTATACACTATCTGATAAATTAGTACATATGTGATGCATTTTTCCAAATCATTTTACACTGTTTTGTACTTTCTTATTTTTTGTCCACAGAAAATGACTGTTGTAATTTGACATGTGAGCTATTGACCGCAATACCCTTTGCGATATAAGGAACTCTGTCAGACACAGCAATCAGGACTGTTGAAGGCAATAGGTATCCTGGACTTGGGGTGCTGGTGGCTCTAATGCGTTTTGCTGTTCTCCACAATTTTGTTGTTTCTTGCCACTGGTGTGCGTTGTGTAGTGAACTCGGATACCACTGTCGTTTTTCGTTACAGGCCGCACCGACCCCCTTCCCATCGAAGTAAAAGACGACCTACTCGGCGTTGGACGGATGGAAATGGAGGTACTAACATGTGCTTTATCGAGCTTACTTAATTTTCAAGCTCAGTAACTTTGTTTTTATACTTTTGTATGTCAACATAAGTCAAATTTATGCAGGACAATTTGGAACGAAGAGTTAAAGTCACCTCTTAAATTGCAGTCTGAATTCGGGTGTGAAAATTTCCAATTAGTATGTTAATAGCAAAAGTCTCTGTTTAGTGGTAATGTAATATTTCTTAACCCCGCAGGGATCTAAATGATAACCTTGATTTATTACATGTCTACTGCTGTTTGCGAACGTGTTATTGCTTCCTAATTCAAGAGTTTTTTTACAATTTCATTGGGGAAGCCAGCTTGGAAGCCACCCTATTTATTGTCTTTTTATTGTTAACATTCTTCAGATTACCACAGGTAAGTATTATTTGCACTTTTTCATGTAAGAAAAAATATTAAATTCTTGACTTTGAAGAGTGTAGCTTAGAATTAAAGCCGAATGTTGCAATTGCTTGATTTACCAAGAATATAAGCTTCTATGGTCTTGCTGCTGTTACTGATTTGTTCTTACTTTGATTTTGAATTATCATTTTTTGTTATGGCACTGTTTTAAAACATCATCTTGGGGTAAGTCAAGAGTCTGCTATGCAAGAGTTACCGTAAGTCTGGTTATAATTCTAGTCAATTCACTCACACTTACTCCGGCAAGCTCGCTCGGAATCTCCACATTCTAGTCAATTACAAAACTTAAGTCAATGACCAGCCATGAGGATATTGAAATATATTTGCAAGAGTTGTTAATGACTACCATGAAAATTAATGTGAAGGCAATGTTGCAATAATAACCAGATTTACAGTATAAAAACCTTTGGTAGTTCCCATGGTAACTGATGCTATCATCCCTCCTCTGACATTTGTTATGCAACCTGCAACAAAGGTAAGGAAACATCTAAAGATTCTTTTTCGAGATTAGCCATCTCTTTGTTGTGGGATTCTACAGGGAATTGTTGCACGCCTTTCGTGGGTTAAAAGGTATCCTGTGCAAATAGTGTGAAGTTGTCGCCATGTCATGCTCTATTACACCAACGTTGTGCATAATTTTGTTGATAGGTAATTATAGTTATGATAGTATGCTTTATCTTAAAAAATATGTTTCTAAAGTGCAACAGGAAGAATTTCTAGGAAGTGTAGGTCAGCTTAAATAAGGCTTTTGACTATTTTGAGTGTTTCTGAATGTATTAGAGTTTTTGAATTATGTAAATGAGTTCTCTCAACCAGCACAATCATGAGTCATTTAGAAAATATTACTTAAAATTTATCTCATGATACTGTTGGAAACACTATTTGTACTGCTTCATTTGACGTATACAAGACATGTAAGATTTAAAGATTACATTAGATGTTTTAAGTTAAATATGTCTTACCAAGTTCAATGTGACCAAGCCAGCCACATGCACAACACCCAATATGCAAAAAGTTTTTATTAGTGCAGAAACATTGCTATATTCTGCCACCAGTGACATTTTTGCTGTTAAAGTTATGTAAGGCAATTTACAGATACATGTTCTTTTTGTTGAGACATTTATATCACTAAAACCTGGAAAGCATGCCTGCCTCCACAGCAAGCCTCTCAAGGTGAGTCCTTTTATCCTAATGATCGTCTGTTCTTGACGGAAAGGAACTTTATTGCCTTCAGATTGAATAATTGACACCCCGTCACATGTTCGAAGTGCGTAAGCAGAAAATGGCCTTACTTACTGATAGGCCTCTTAATATTTATGAACTAATGAAAGGTTGGGACAAGTTCTATTTACTGCCATGTAGTTTTTCACACATTGATGTATCCTTGGAAAAGTGTTATCCATTATGTATGGGTACCCTGAGGCTTGCTGCAACTTTTCCTGTCAGTTTAGGTTATTTGTAATCCAGCTGAAGATATTGAATTACGTACATGTGCAAAGTTGTTGGCATCGCTAGCATCTTTTTCTGCTTGTTTCTCTGTTCCAGTTTGCTTCATGAGAAGTTATTGGGAAGTTATCAAACTGGAAATTCTAGACTTCAACTCAGCAACCTGACTTGTAAAATTTTCCTTAGATTGAAATTTTCCTTAGATTTTCCTTAGATAACGTTACATGTTCATTTATGTACATTATGTTGAATAATCTTGTAGGATCAACCAAAGATATGTCAGCATATATTGTTATCAAAAGAGTACTTTTCAGCTTTCACAACTAGCTTGCAGTTTATGTTGGGATAGTTTTGTTTTGTTTCTGCAAAGAACAAGATCACTTAATTTTGCTGCCAAACAGCAAGTCAGCAGCAAACGATAGGAAACCAATAACAAAGTCAGCATGGTAAAGGTTATGTCGCCTGGGGGGAACCACATCTGTCACCATCATTAATGCACCATTATATCCCATTACATGTCAGGTGTTTCAACTAACACTGGGAATCCTGTATCCGGACATATTTGCTTCAGTCCTGGACAGTGTTCTAGCCAGCATGAATTTTTTTTTTTCATCCCCTGGATTTTGAATTTGGAAATTCTGTTGAGTGCCGAGGTGCAACAATCCTAGGGGGGCTGGGAGCATGCTCCCCATGAAAAATTTTGAAAATCAGACCCTCTGAAATGCTATTTCCTGAATTTTTCGGGGCAAATTTTGCTCGTAGACTCTGCTTGGTTCAATGGCATCTGTTTTAATATCTTTATATTGCCGATTTTTGTCCATTATTAAATACACAATGGGCAAAATTTTTGTCCATCCCCAGCAGCAAAATTCCATCAAAGGATGGAAGGATGGATGCTGGTTAGAACCCTGGTCCTGGAACAGTCTTACAACAAAGAGAGGTTTTTAATTTGTTCACAGTTGACAGCAGCCATTTTGGAATTCCCCTCTTGTTGTTGAAGGCAGACAAAAGATGTACAATGCCAGTTTCAAGGTCAAAAGAACACACAGCATTGGGGGAGGAGAAAGCATGATGCTGCCTCTGGGGAAGCGGTGGAAAATGGATCAATGGCAAGAGCAGGCTTTCGTAAAGGTCGCTGACATCTGTATTACTTAGATGGGACATAATTCCTGCCAAGTAGAAAATAACTATACAGCTGGAGATTCAACTGAACATGTTGATGGTATAACGCTACTTCGCAGTGGGTGAGTTTGTCTCCAACTATGGCTGCCTTTTTGATAAGGTATAAATAATTCTGGTTAATGAGGTAATGTGAGATGGGATACATTATCAAATTGCAATTTGGATAATTGATCAGATAAAGGTTGTAAATCAGTATCCTCGTCCTTGTCCTTTATACATGTATTTGGTATTTGAGTTCTGCAAAAGAGAGGAAGATTAATAGGTATTGCTATGACTGCAATGATTATTTATGTTCTGTATCTTTATAAATTTACGTTTTATCAAATGGTTTGGCAATCTTTTTTGCATGACACACCAGATAAGCATGCACATGGTGGCAGCTGAATATATCACATTGGATGACTCAACATGCACATCCTTGTACAGGAAAATGCACGGTCACAAAGTTATTTGCGGAGGTGAAAATCGAATTCAATCTATTTGCTCTTCTCAGATTTCACTTGGAGCTGTTGAAACACTACATGGTTGAAACCACCTCCCCGGGGACATTCTAATTGGGTCACCCAACACTGTCTGTGGACTTTTCAATCAATTCTGTCTGCTTTTAAATCCAAACCAATAGGATCATGTGGAGGAGTTCTGTTGCCCCAGATTGTATCAGTTGGAATTTACTTTGATTGACATATTTTCTAGTGAATTTACTTTGATTGACATATTTTCTAGTTCTGCAAAGTGAGAATAAAAAAAAATGGGTGACTCATTTGTTTAATGCATTAATTTTCAGACCGTATTTGATTGAGCCGCTGGACATGAACTGTTATTAAAATGAATATGTATTATCATAATGCTTCAGCTTTCAAAATATAATTTTTAAACTTAATTGTTTGTCGGTATACATGTTGGATATATTCTATATTCTAAAGACAACCATTCAATTGTACAAGACTTGCATTGAGTACATGACATACATGCTGTTTGCTATAAACTGATCACTGAAAGAGAAATCTGGAACATTTTACCACCAGACTTGCAACATATAAATTTGCTGAAACTTATTTCTTCCTCCATCATGGGAATTGGTCTCTTAATGGCACTGTCTTTTTGTAAACTGTATTGCCATATCGAAGAGCTTAACTCTCACCCCACATTTGTTTTCGTTATGCAGCAGAAAGAAACCAGAGCATGGTCAAACATAGATCTAAAACCAGATTTTATCTAGGCTACCCAAATAATTTCAAGTTGGAACTTTATACGTATCTATATATAGAACAGTTCTTTTTTTCCTAAAAACCATGGTTGTTTAGGAGAGGGAAGATGCTAACATCTCATTGTAGCCACTAGCTGATTGATCAATGATGAAGCTCAAATTACTAAGTCACCAGAGTATACATGTTGCAGACTCTTCTCAACACCTCAGCTGACATTAATACGACTTAATCCCATCTTTGCATCAGGTTTTGACACTTCTTCATACTTGTTTATTAGACATGAAACTGACAGCCCCTCTGTCGTATTAAACCTGTTTGCGTCATTATACACTGTAAGTGACACCAGTGTGTTCTTTGAAGGATGCTCTCTAACTAAATGACGCTCCTTAGCAGTAGTTAAAACACTTATCTGTGTCACACAGACACGTTTCTCTCTTCCAACCACAGGAAAATTGGGACGACTTGTCCTCTGAGAGTCCTAGCAGGGTGTTATCGTTTCACTACAGAATATCCCAATTACCCTAGTTCTGTAGACAGTCACCATAGACAACAGGCTGCCACCACATGCATGTACCTGTATTTATTTATTTATTGGTCCTCTGTGGGAGAAAGTCCATGGCATATATGTGCTGACACATGCAGGACACATAATTGAATACAGAAGACATAAACTGATCAAACCAGCATGAATATTTGTGATTGTATCAACAATTTAAATGTTTTATATTTGCATGGTCTTTTGCACAAGTTGATAAAATATGATGGTAATACAACTGTATCATTGATATACTATTATTTGTCAGAGAATTAATTGTCCTAACCAGATTGTCATAGATACATATAATAGGGGATTTCAATCATACAAATTGCTCCTTATTTGAAGTTGCACTGGAAATTGTACTTTTGCTTATATGTCTTTTTCTATTTGATCGTATACCGCTTAAGCACCCATCTGTTAGCATAGACCAGAAAGTTTACTAGGTTGGAGTTTTCTGAAGATACTTTTTTCCAATACAGTTGCCTTAGTGTGAGTTGGTAAAGATGTTATTCTTAGCTGTAGACGGAAGGTATTCTTTGATGGAGGAGACATAGTGGAGCCTGGTATTGATTCTCCAGGCTAGTATACCCCAGCCCTGTCTATTTCCTTGGTCTTTATGGTTATCTGCAGGCTTTAAGATGATGCATTCAAACATTTAAAAAAAACTTTGAAAAAAATGGCTGTAATGTTTGTACGTAATCAGAGTTAACCTTTACTTCATATGAGAAATGTGAGAAGACATATATACAAAATGTACTTCTGGACTTTTGACTTACTGATCGTTTCAGAGCAATTAATAATGATTAATCTTGAGAGGTACAACCCCAAATAATTTTTTTTTTTAAAACTTTCTTTAATGTCGGTCAGATAAAGTTTAATTTTTGTCATACTTGAGAGGTCCAGATTCACAAACATTGCAGTATTAGCTGCCATATGACAAAAACTAAAATATCTCTATTTTGTAAGGAGTTGAAAATATACCTAAACTTGAGGAAAAGCCATGTTATACTTACATTAGTTGAGTTAATTTGAAATCTTCCAATATTTGAAATATAGCTGTCTCCAACACCATTGTGAAGGGATTTTCTAAAGAAGTCAAACTTATTATAATAGCAGATTGTGGATCTTGCAAAAAGTTTGTCTTAACAGAACAAGCTACCCCAACATCTCAAGTCGTAATCTTCTCAGAAGCTTTAGGGCTTGAAACTCATTTCCACTGTCATCAGCATCATCCTGCAGGGAAACATTCACTCCAATGCCAAACCCCACCATAGACTCAAGTTTACCGTAGCCCAAACAAAACTCTTCACTTGGAGAAGTTTCAGTCACATACCGCAAAACTTCATTACATCCCCTTAAACATGACCATCCATCTCTGTACACCAGTTACTGTGCTGAAGGAAATCTTCTGTGTAAGACAGTGCTATATCACCCCATTAAGTTACAGCTGTTAGACTGATGTCTCCCAAGGTGCACGCAAGAATTCCCTGTCTTGCGGAAGATAAAGCTATTCTTGGTGATACAGGAAGGTACGGCATTGATGAGTGAGACTTTGTGGTGCCTGGTATCGAATGATTGATCCCTCGGCAGCCTGTTAGCCCAGCCTATTTCCTTTGTTGTAATAAAAGGTGGGAATTTCTTTACAGTGTTGTCCTTGCCCTTAGCTCTTATTTTATGGAGAAAAGGGCTGGACCAACATAGCACATAGTTTTTCAGACTTAGTTACATTGTTACTTTAGAACAAACTTTACTTAAATTTCCTTTCATACCTGCCATATAAAGGCAAATTTAAGTTAAGTTTGTTTTGTGTCACATCAAGTAACTCAAGCAATCAAGCAATTCTTTTTGAGTGTTGCTTTGTGTCAAGTTTCCCAAGAGGACACTGAAAGCCGCCACTCCTCTGTTTAAAGAAAGAGCCAACGTAACATATACATTGAACTCACAGCACTTACCTGGAAGAGTAGTGGTATGCTTTGAGGTAAAAAGATAAAAGGAAGCCCTTTAGAGACTGTATAGAGACAGTGATTTTTTATCCACAATGTCTAGGGCACAATCTTGCAAGACAGAGCCCATCCCTCTCCTTCCACTGACTTCCTGTCAAAGTCAGATTCCCATTCTGCATCTGGTTGAGGTCAAGAAAATCATGTTAAGTGCCTTTTTAAGAACCCCTAGCCAGGAATGCCAGGAAACCTTAATCGCAAGTCCACTGGCATCGCTACTGTACCTCTCGAGCTCGTCAAATTGCAATGGATTAATCAAATTATCCGTTGCTTGATGTTGCCACTTGAAGTGGTTTGTCAGTTAACTAGTTCAATCTGATTTCGAGAAACAAACAATTTAACCATGCCATGTAACATGCATTGGCATAATACCAGTCATAAGCCTTATACCGGTCGATTAAAAATAGTCGAACTTAAAGAGATCTACACATGCAACAATAGTTATTTCTGAGGTATGCACACTTCAGACATCTAGGTGTCCAATACATCATTTACAAAGCATCGATAACAATGCATTCGAAGACAACAAGGCCAAAAGCTTTCAGGTCATTTTCGGGGCAGGCAAGCTCGTCGTGAGACAAACACACTGTCACGTTCATCGCCAGATTTGTAGATAATAATCACATGTGCTCACGGCACAAGACGAGCATGATTCAACAGCAATCTTGAATTTCTTTTGGTGACCTACAACTCGTGTACAAGTGTGAGGAACCGTTGCATTATCGCCCGGATCTACGGCTGAATGGGTCAAATTGAACGTACGCCGCCATTTTCCCGCCATTTTTAATGCTACGGCCAGCAGTAAAGTTTTACGTCATAGCGGTTGTGACGGACCAAAATTAAATGAAAATTCTTGTCAGTATACGCCCATTTTCTCATGACTTTTTGTATGCTCATGCAGATTTTTGTTTTGTGCAACTACTAACAGGAAAGAAAGGAACAACAGAGGATGTATAAAGGTACATAGCGGCAATTAATTGTGCCGTGTTTCGTTCGGCTGGTATAGTGCACCCCCTTCCAACCACGCGCCCGTTCTCCGTGCAATTCCGCGGTGTGTTCCAATTACGATATTATGTTTTTAGCAGGACCAGAGAGACAAAATGATTTACACAGAAGAAGTGGCAAAGGTAAGCTGTAACAGCAACATGTCATGTAACTGGAGAAAATGATGCGTTGATCATTTGCCAAATTAGCATTGCTTGAGAAATTGCAGTAAACCGACCGGTATTATGCCAATGGATGTTATATGCCTTAGTGTTGAAACAGCAACTCATAAGAAGATATTTTCAATTGGCTCCATGGATTTTCTCTGGCTCTTTCCCAGACTGAAGTCATCTTGCTCCAAGCGGGCTGTAACAAAAGGCCTGGGTCAAAAATGCATCTGGTTGCGGTAGAGATAAGAATGCCCAAAAGTCACATCAACTCTGGCCTTTGGAAGGTGTTGAGGAATGTTGGTGAGCATCTTAGCTCTGATTAGCTCCAAATGGGAGAGGAAATGCCAGGTCTCCACAGGAATATCTGAGGGGATTAGCCTGGGAATAGGGAGTTAGGGAAATATAATGAACTTGATTTAAGTCAAGGTCTTGGTTTGAACTTGATTTAAGTCAAGACCTTTGTCTGCGGGGTAACCTATATCCATTGCTGTCAGAAATGGGCATTTAGGGATGTTAAGTCGACGGACAAGAGTTTCAAACTACAATATTTTGAACATATTCCAACTTGAAACCACTGTCCTTCTAGTTGATATCCCTTCATACCGTGTTGGTAAACACAATGAATGTAGGTTACCCCACGGACATAGGTGAACTAGCGTTATTTGGTACATTGCAAAGCTAGATAAAGAAAGGAAAAGGGAAAAGCATGAAGAAAATGACAGCTGCTTTATTCATTAAGTATAATTCCTTGAGAAATAAAGAGAATTTCTTGTAACATAACAAAGAAGTCATAAGAAAACAGCAACTGCAGCCTATGAAATGAGAAGAAAACTTGAAGCTTCAGCTACATATTGAGCATGTGCTCTAGACTTTAGTATTCCCAAATACCACCACTTTCAAGATTGATGACTTGCTGTGTGTGGCCTTTTTAGGTGTCAAGTAGTGTTACTTTTGGCCTTTTCAGCAGGCACTGTTAGCACTAACTGAGAAGGTCAGCTTACTTTTATAGATCAGGCAAGAAATGGAGGGACACAGGGGGTAATGGAAAATTTGTTAAGGTGATTTGCAGTAAAATCACTGGGTAAGTTTTAAGACTACCAGAATTGGGTGGAATTACTGTATAGAGATACTAACAAGACACCAAAAATTAGTTTTGGAAATTGTGGTAAAACATAACATCTTTTAACATTGAAAGGTTTAAAACTTATGTTTGACTTTAAGCACTAGTCTATTGAACAAGATTAATTATATTATTCTGTCTATTAATAAGCTACAGTGCCTTGTCTACAGTATTGGGTTGTAATGTGAAGTGTAATCTATGTTTTTTATTGTATAGTCAAATATATCAGTGTCATAGTTGATAGTTTTCAGTTTTTATTGAAAGAAAAAGTGGCAGTTACAAGTTTTCTATGAATATTCAAGACCATAGTCAGAAAGCAACTTCAAAGTTATCTCTGGAAATCTTCTAAGGTCATCCATGTATAAAGGCTCTTATATGAATCTTATTCTTTCATCTATGTTCTTTAATGTTCAAGGTCTCTTCTTTCTATCTTTATGAAAGCTAAGACCCCAGTGCATCCTTTTGTGTAGATGGAATCTTTGGCGCTTGCTGTGGTCACAGGGGGATGGTGTCAGGTGAAAGGTCACTCAGAAATGCTGACATTGCTTAAGCTGTGATTGGTCAAGCCTGATATGAAAGGATCAACCCGAGAGATGCTTCCTTTCCACAGTATAACATCTGTCAGAGGTTGTGGTCTCTGATGACTCCCTCTCCATTGATTTTTAAGCTAGACTCATCTACACATGTCTATTGCATCTAGTTAGCATTGTGGTCACAGAATGATATGCTGGTGCTGTATTAAAAAAGGTAATAGATTGTTGTAGCACTGAGCTTGTTCAGTCTGATGGGCTTATGGTTACTTACTATTATTCTACTCTGTGTGCAGGTAACTATGAAATTATGGTCTGTGTAAAGATGAGATGATGTGTGGTAGTGCTCACTACTTTGAAATTTAAGACTACTGTAAAAGTTGCGCATACTCTTGATGTATGACTGAAGATGTCTTCAAGTTGAATATAAAGTGAAAGTGATATTGATCTAGTTTAGCTCACTGAAGAGCTATTCTTCCACTGGTTTTGACAGTTAAGACAGATGCTATGTATAGTATCTACAGGTTCATAGTATCAGGAAAATTCCCTTAACTCTTTTTGACAAGTGCACTGAACAGTGGACCATGGCTTGACGTCTTTTCCTATGGACCGCAACCCTTACCAGTAGCATGCATGTCAGAGGAGCAACACAAGCCAGAATCTAGCTCAAAACTTCTCAGTCCAGAGGAAGGGTCACTTACCACCGGTCTATGCACACTTCATTGAATGAATATAAATTGTAGCTATATATGGTGCATTAAACATGGGCCATCCTTAGATGAACCAAGAGACAAAGTTTGAGAGAGACCAGAGACCACTGGCAGGCTTTTCTTTCATAACATATGTACTTAGTTCTAAGCTACTCGGTCTCAGTTGGGAGCTACCTTTTGATGGGTTGAGCCGTAGTTGGCTATCACTGGTTCCACCACGGTACCAACACATCATACTGCCATACAACATATCAGCCGCAGACAGGTCCCACTGCAGCAGTATCAGGACTCCTGTAATGAAATATTGACTTGGCGACACCGCTGGGAGGGGCTGACTGGCCAAGGCGAAACCTTCATAAAACTCAGTTCAATATCTAACAAGACCCCACAACCCCAGCTATTATCAGGAGAGCTGGCATCCTGGGTGTATTGTTGCTTCATGATGAGGGTTTGATTCAGAGTTCTGGATCAACAGGCTGAGGATGTGGGTGAGAGGTTCCATTTCAGCACTGATTGAGATTTTACCATCCCCTCTGCTGGCATCGCTGGGAATTGATTCCCATCTTGTTAGTTTCAGACGTGACCCCACGCAGTGACCTCGCCACGGTTTCGTCTCCTTGTTGGGCAAGTGGCGCCCAGGGCTTTTCATGTGAAGTTCATTGCGGCAATAACAGAAAGTTTGTGTCTTTGATTGAAAGTTCTTGGGGCCATGATTTTATCTTAGGTTGCAGCAAGTCCACAGGGCTGGTTTAATTCAATGGAGAGGAGAAGTTAGAGAGGTGATCAAACTAATGAAAACTGAGGCCGTGGCAAATTTTAGTGGCAATTTTTCGCTGAAGTTCAAGAAGAATTGGTAGTAGAGAAAAAAGTTAATGGGTGACATTTGAAGAGGAGGTAAAAAAAAGTAGTGATGATTTTTAAAGCAGTCTCTCAGCTGTGGTTACAGGTTTCTCCCACAACGTTAACAGTACTGTAAGATTGTCCTCAGTTGCCCTTTATGCCATATAGAATGGATAGAAGGTCACCTGGCAGAATTTCAAGGCATTCAGCACCATGGACAGAGACAAATTTTTGCCTCACCAGTAAACCACAGCATTGAAAAAATTCATATTAGATATGATAGGGCATGAATTTACACTGTACAGCCAGCTATTATTCATTTATTATTCTGAACGCTCAGTTTAGGGTTATTTTTCCTTCAAGCCTTGGGAGAAGATTGGGCAAAAACTATCACAAAACTTACAGATTTTCACATTTGGGCAACATTGGTATCAGCCATACTGCAGGGTAATTGATTGCATGCCCATTATACAAGTGAGGGAGCACTGGAAAAGGAGTCGCGACATAACATGCCTTTTTCCCCATGACATTTCTACCGTGCAGACTTCCGTACACGCCAATGGCATCATTTTAGACTTGCAATCACTTTTAGCAGTCATAATTCATGGTAAGTGCCGCCCAAATTGACTTTGCGAGCGTCTAATACGTGCTAACGGCGCACCCCAGAGATGAAGGATGTATGGGCAGGTGTGCTGATCCAGACATACAGAATGACCCGAGTTGTTAATGTTGCTCCCAAAGGCAGTTTCTAGGCACAGGAATACAGGAGGTCACGGGTGATGTATAATGATATCAACCCTCCTGACATATACGAGCAACGTGTAGAGAAGTCATCGCGAATGTCATACACTTCAAGCAAGGCTGGCCCAAATTGATTTGACATTTTGGCACCTCCTACAGTTACAAATGATGCTACACTGAATGAATGCATTTGCCGTGAAAGTAGAATGTGTTTAATAAGTTGCAAACAGGCTCTGTTGTGGTCAGAAGTTTTCCAGAGTTAGGTAAATAAGTGTTGTTCATTCATTCAGACTTTTTTTGTGCCTAGTGGCTCGTGGGGTTGCATGTTTCCTTGCTGTTTCCTATATTTTTACAGGGAAGGGTTGCTAGACCTTCCCCTTTAAGATGCTTGAAACACCTTCTCAAATAGGGGACCCCCATTTTAAATTCCTCCAGAAAGACAAGTACAACCACAACTGAGATACCCTAATGCCCTATACCCACAACCTAGATGCTCTACCCAAGATAGAACCAGGGCTTCCCAGTTTGCAACTCATTGGAATCAGGAGCCCAACTGTGAGACTGCCACCAGTTAAGCTACAGGGACATCCCCAGTTTTTACTGTAGGATGATAGTGTGTTGGTCAGTGTCTAACAAGTCTTCACAAGCAACCTTGAAGACTAGGTTGATGCGTGATATGTATGCCTTCTTTCTTCTGATTATGTACATATATCCTTGGATTAACGTATTATCTTCTTTATATATATACAGTACTCATTGATGTACACTATTTCAAATGAGAGTAAACAAATTCCCAGATGCAAACTTTCCTTGCCTTTGTATGAAGACTAGCAGAGTCTGTTAAACACTGCTCAAGTGCGCACATAAACCAAGACCATTTAGTTGACGTGCAAGCCGTTTTATTATGGTCTTTAAGTAGCTGAACTAAATCATGGTACAAAGATACTCCGAGCTTGATCCTACTAGAATGAAAAATACGTTCGCTCTGGCCTTGGAACAGTACTCACATGTGCTTTTTGCCTCAAAGCCCTCTTCCATTTTATGGGAGATCATTTTTCTCCCATTTCTTTACCCCTTCTATTTCTTTGTCCATCTTTTTTCGGCTTTCCTTTTCTGCAGTTTGTCGGAAGACACTGTAACCATAAGGGCTTATGCCATTTGTGATTTAATATAGATATTAAATAGAATGACGTTCATCCTCTTTTACTGCTTTGTGCCTAATACTAGCCATTACCTGATACTCAGTCCTCTCTGTCAAATGGGCATAAAGCTCTAAATATATGGCATGGCTATTTTGCCAGTATTTCATACGTTGTGGGCCAACGTCATTGCCTATCTCCTCGGAACTGTCTGCTACAAAGATAGCACAGACAAAAACCGTTATTGCAGCATGCAAACAATGTCACTGGCATGATTTTTTATAAACTTTTGGATGGTGAATTTCTTTCATTCTTCATCTTGCTGGTATAGCGGTTCAAATCTGGTGCAAAGTGATACCCACAGAAATAATGCACTCACTCTTATGTTGTTGGTACTGAAAGACTGCAAGCATGCATCTCTCTCTCTCTCTCTCTCTCTCTCTCTCTCTCTCTCTCTCTCTCTCTCTCTCTCTCTCTCTCTCTCTCTCTCTCACTCCTCCCTCTCTCTTTCTCTCATGAAAATCAGTGAAGCACATTAACACTGTACTGTGCACAGTGCGAAATGAACCAATGGCAATTTTGACATACTGATAGAGAACCTGAAAGCACTTCTCTGGGCTGTTTTAGGAACAGACAACTACAATTTAGCACAAAGAAAACCATGTTTGAATGTTACACAAACACAGCTTTAATTGTTAGTCAGTGGTTTCTTCTTGAAATTCTTCTTCTAGATCTCTTCAGTGTCACTGACGGAACATAGTTGATACTATCTGAAACGTCCAACCATTTCCAAAATTGTGTACAGTTACTTGAGTAACTGCTTTTGGGCAAATTTCTCAATACTTGGCACTGCTTCATGATGCTTTAACAGTATTCAGAAGCAAAGAATGACATATATGAGTAGAATACTGTTATGTTGTTCACTCTGGCGTTGTTGATCTAAACTATCCCTGAGCCAAAAATTACATTTCATCAGCTTTATCGGTGTTAGAGCATGGCCCCAAACTGGATAACATTCCTGAAGCCAGTCTGTAATTACTATATTACCGTGTAAAGTAGCTAATACCTTGGGCGAAACAACCGGAAAACAGGGTCCTAGGTTCCCCAGAATACATTTGGCCTCTTCACCCTGCATCGATCCAGCGCTGGTGTGGATCAAGCGTGGATTAGTCGCAGTAGGTTCTGGTGTCAGAGGTTCCTTAGTGGGGGGCTCACCTTCTGCAGTGTGTTTTGGTGCATGTGAATACTTTAATCAGCTAGGCCGTAACAGAGAACATCGCCTGTACAAGGATTTGGAGAAAAGACAAACAGGACTTCTTGATTTGCTATGCTAGAACTTCTTAACATTTGATTCTTACATACATTTAGACACTAAAAATTTTCTAGTTATCTTTGAATGTTGATTGCAATATGGTATGGAGGGTCACATGTCCCTGTAGCTCAACTGGTAGCAGCCTCACACTTCAGATCCTGGTTCCAATTAGTTGGTAACTGGGAGTCCCCATAGAGTTCAATGCTGGGAAGGGCATCTTGGTTGGAGAAGTCGTCTTTCAGAAGAGACTTGACACAGGTGTCCCCTGTTCGAGGAGGTGCCTCAAGCACGTTAAATAGGAAGGGCTAGCAACTCCTGCTACTGAACCAGTTAAGGAAACTTGCTCTGTGTGCCAATAGGCACTACTGGGGTCTAGATATATGAATGAAACAAACACGAGTTTTTACACTAAAGCAATACACACAATGATCCCAACAATGAGTATAGATACGTCAATGACGGTTGGACATCCAGGTAATAAGATATGTCAAAAAGCAGTTACTCAAGCAACTGGATATGATTTTGGAAACGGTCAGACATTTCACTGACGAAAACTAAGTGCCAGCTTGTTGAAACGTCTGACCGTTTCCAAATCATGTCAAGTTGCTTCAGTAACTGCATTTTTAAGTATAGATACTATGATAGATGTCAGATGATCCAGCTGGTTTTGAGCCAGTACTGTTGGAAGGCTCCTTAAATACATTGACTTGTGAACAGCATGAAGGATTGTGAGTCCGTCTGGGTGGCAGCCGGCAGCCCCCGGGTTTATGGATTAATACTGCAAGGACTGATTAAATTAGGAGAGATTAATCCCCTCGCACACTGTGGCGATGATTTGGTTGCCTTGGTGATGGATGCAGGGGTTGATGGGAGAGGTCACGGCTCAGCACGGCGCCGATATTGGGCACATGTGTTCCGTCCCACCATGCATATTTGCGGGCATTATTTTAACCCAAAGTTTTATCAATTACCGAGAGAGGAATACGGTACATTGGGCTCACTTAGCATATGAAACGGGTCAGCAAGAATGTGTTAATAGATGACTTTTTTTTATTTGGTACCTGTCAGGATTCTGATTGGCGACAGTGTATTAACATGGTTGACTATACTGACCATAGTGTGCAACATACTTTTTACTCTAGCTGTTGCATATCTACAAGTTACGGTGCTGTTGCAAACCATTTGTAGGGGTTGCAGTCTGTTAAGAGGATCTTGTAGGTCCTATAGGGAGCTTGAGTATATACTCAATATACATGACTGTATCAATAAGAGAAAGGGATTGCTACATTGTGTGAGAGATTAAACCAACTTAATCTCCAAGCAGATTTACAGTAGCGTCAAAGCTGGCTAAGGAGTATAGCTGGCCAAGGGAGTCATTAGCCACGCCGGTAGCCAAACACACTCCAAGGCCGGCTTCACTCCTTTGTCAGCTTTTGATGCTATGTTATGCTACTGTAGCATCTGCATTGAGATTAAAACCAACTCAGAATTATTATAGCATTGACTGGGGCAGTTGACTGTTTATGCAGTACATATATACAATGTGCATAAGTGCATAGATATGCCAGCTTAACTTTGACTGGAAGGATGCTTTCCAGTCTCGCTATCTTTGGCCTAGTGACGTCAGAGAAAAGTCCTTGTCTCATAAGGGGCGCAGGTTTGTCGAAACCCTGTGCTTTGGGAAATGACGCTTGACGCCAGGAGTCTGCATTTGGGACGAAAGGGTTGTAAGCCACCTAATCCCCACCGGGAGCCATTCCATGTACTCAAACGAACAATCTGTCAATTTGACAAGGGCCCTGTCAATCAAAAATGGACCTACGTTTTCATGCACCCTGCTGGGGAGTCCTATTAGTGAAACGTTACCTAATGACAGAATTCTCAGTGGGAGCGGTCACAGTCTGCACTGATGCTTCCCAAATTTTGGGGGGATCATTTTGTCCATTGTGCAGGAACCATAGTCTAGTAATGGTCAAAATAGACCAGCATCAAATCTCAGTCCAACACTTCACATCTTTCATTTTTGCATTGATAATTGTATCAGGAAATAGCTTATGTCAGTTTTAGCATGAATTTAGAAAAACTGCTAACATGTTCATCTGTTTAAACAGCAAAAGATTACCATTTGGAATATACTTTTGAATTAACTAAGTCTTAGAGATCTTACTATAGGTTATTATTCATAGTATCACGAGTATCACCTTGTGGTCATTAAAAAGTGTTTGTGATTGCTATTGTTGTTGTATTTTTTATCTGTTGTCAGTTGGAAGTTTGCTACTTCCTTCACAAAAGTGGAGAGCTAAGGATTGGCTTAACTGCTATTACTACATGTACCTTCAAGGTTATATTTTCTGCTGTATGTGTACATGTAGTGCAGGATTTCTATGAATCCGGTTGCCCATTAGGATTGCCTCTAGAAACTTTGGGAGACACTTAGCTATCTACATTCGTATTTTTGCCGCATACGTCTTGACCTGGCTGACAATAGACCTTCACGAGTACGCACCTTTGGCCTTCCGTGGGTTTGTATGGTGATAGTTGGCTCCAAGTGACTTAGTAAACTCATGTGGGGTAGGCTGAGTACATGCGGTCATTTGTCATGTGGACTAACCCTCAGTTTGGAAGTCTTTCTTGATGCACAATTGAACAGAACACTTTTTAAAGTTCAACCGTTGTCCTTGAAGTAGAAAAATTGAGGTGACCATAACTAGGCAGCACCGAGTTTATGATATATGAGCAAGTCAAAGTCAAGTGACAGCCAAAACCACCGCTGACAAAATTGGTTAAGCTAATCCAGCCTTGGTCATGCAAATCTAAGCCAATTTCGAATCATTGTTTCCAACCCTTGCCACCGCACATGGCCTTGTGCAGGTCTGCTGTGATTTTCTGTGACCATTAGTGCCTCCAAGCAGTTGTGGAATGGGGAAGGTATGATCATTCCATCATAATTAGTGCCAGGGTTAGGCAAAACTGCAGTCCATCAGTGGTAATGACAGGCTGAGAGCAGCATCAATCATTGTTCTACGGCTCCCTTATGGTCATCAAGTGCTGCAGCCTTTGTTTGCAGCGGTGTCAAATCACATGCATTCTGCTTCCCCTGCTTTATAACCCTTATCACAGATGTCCCTGTACTCTTCCGCTCAGGCTTCTAACTATCGACAGCTTGAGGCTTTGTACTGGTCCTTTTTACGGGTCATAATGATTATGATATTACAAGAAAATTTACAGCAGTTTTAGAATGACATTTTGATTTTCTCATTGTATGAATAGATGATTTAAGGTTACGATACATGTAGGGTGTATGCGTCAGTTAGGTGGGTGTTTGCAGAGTATAGTGTACAAGGTGTATGCTGTCTTACACATACAAGCCTGTGTCGGTAAGTGGATACCATGATGTTGTGGAGGCTGCAAATGCGACAAGAAGCTTTCCTCCCTGCAAAGGTAAGAGCACTTGTCTCTTGGTAATAGATTAATAATTTAATGGATCATTCACAAGTCTTTTTATGGGAGTTTTGTGTGACGCACGACCTTTCTGCTAATTTATGCAACATTTTGCAGGTAGGTTTGGCCATGATATAGTGTTGGAATGACTGCAGAAATGCAGCAACTGTCATCACTGTGTGTCAAACTGGTGTTCAACTAAATGTCATGCCTATCATTCAGTTTAATATACCAGGCATTGGAGTATTGGAGCAATTATTATTAAGCTTTTCGGAACTTTGGATGACTTCCAAATGAGACAGGAAAAATGCTTGATGACAAATAGTGATGGGTTTTTGTCACATTATAAAAATTATAATAGCATTTTCAACATCAGTCACTTTCTGATAGTGCAGTTTTTCAAAAAATAATATTAGTAGACCGAGAAAGCGTTCCCATCATCTGCACAATCTGCCCATATGGTAACCTATACAACTTGGCAGCATTGACATTTTCAGTATCTTGTGAGAAGTAGAATGCTCTTGGAATTTGTGACACTTTTTGTGACACTGTTTGAATCCCTCCTAACATGTGGAGATATGAAAGCCTAATATGTTATCAACTTCTGTCTGATTCTTTCAATACTGTCCTGAAAAAGCAAAGGTCAATCAAGGCAACACCAGTTTCAAACCTGATGTGTCTTGAAAACCTGTGCTCTTTAAAGTTCTACATTGTATATTACATTAGATCCAAAATGTTACAACTGTCTTGTTCCTGAGGGAAAGGCCTGCTCAAAGATAAGACGAAGATGATGGTATAAGTTTTTGAAACTTACCATGATGCCAAATCTAACCAGAACAAAACACTTGATGTTTAGAAAACAATCATGGTTCTATGGTAGAAAGTAAGCTACTAGAGTATGAAGTCTCACAGGATGTCCTGAAGTCATCACCATCAAATATTGAAATTTACAAAATGTCTAGTATACTTTTCATGTTCTTCCAGTACATTTAAACTTTTAAACTTATCTAAGGCAATGCAAAATTAGTTTCCTGTTTCCAAAATCAAAAACAAATATTGCTAGATTTCCATCAACATAGGGAGCAAACAGAGTCAAATGCCAGTTGATTTCCCAGCCATCTATTTTCATGAAACCCATCTGCTACAATTTTTCACAAAAATGTCAGAGACCCAAGAAATTGAATTGGTATGTCGTAAGAGTGTCAGAATAGATTATAGTAGAAACTGTTAAAACACCATCCCCTTGGCAGGGGTATTTCCAAAAACAGAGCTAAATAGAGTTTGTGACAGAATGAGTAATGCCCTAATTTTATCAAGCAACGGTTGTGAGGACATTGGCATTTTGCATGTAAGTGGTGTATGTACCAATTTTCGATTCCTGAGTCAAACTGTATTCTAAAGATATCCAAAGACTCCAGAATTAACTTTGCAGTGCCTAAATGTCAGGTTCAGTTGGCCCTGTGTGCAGACCCTGCACTTACAGAATGCGAGCGTTTGTCAGAGCCAGTGGGAAGGCCAGGTTGTCATCGTGACGTTTTCCCTGCATTAGATGGAGCACGTGGAGGGCACCACCGAGAGACGCAAGATGCTGGAGATTGAGAAGGAGGAAACAGAAGAGCTGCGGCAGAAATACAAGGTAGGCTGGTTTCTTTTCTTCATGTATGAACTTTATTGCACGACATTTGTACATGGTACAATGTATGGCAACGACTATTACACAAAGTACAAAATAGGTGCATAGAGTAATTAAGACTTAACATCCTAATTAACATAACAAGTCTTTGATATAGTGTTGGGCTAATCATGAGTTTCATTAATCTTTCTAATAGCAAAGCAGTCTTTGATATATTTGCCTATCTTTGCATTATGGGAGTTGTGGCATCAAAGCTAATTTAAAGATATATACAAGTCTGTAGCATCGAGTCTCTTGAAATCTGCTGTACTGGATTCGAGAAATGTGAATAGCTCATTACATAAAATAGTGTATCTGGAACATTCCATTAAAAAGTGACATTAATCTTCGAGTGTAAGAGACCAATTAAAAGGTCATCCCTTTAGGTTTCCAAGGGAGCTCAATATCATAATACAGGCATGGAAGTTCATGCACATGCTGTCAGAAATACTATATACATTGGGACAGTTAATTCAAAATTGCATTGATAAATTGAATCATTTTGAACGTGATTCTTTCTTGACTAGGAATAATGATTGGTGAAAATGTACAAATTGTGATTGCCATTAGTGTTAATCAAGGCAGACAAATTTCAAACTGTTTAACTGTATTGTGATACAAAATGTATATTACCTAATTTGAGTGTCCCTTTATATTTACACCTGTTTCTGTTGGTGTCTCACGAGATTCCAGAATTATGTCCTTGGATTTTCCGATAATCTGTTTTGAGTAAGCTCTCATGTGTACATGTATGTAAAATGTGACAGTTGCGTGTTCACATTGACTGACACCCAAGGATGCATGCCAGGAATGATGCCTATCACGCCACATCCCCACAAACCATTTTACCAGCGACTCCGGATTTCCTAATTGACCTTGGAGCTGACATGCTAGAATAGATTACAGCAAAGTTAGCGCTATTTCCTATTCCACAACCTTGTCATGTCACCTTGTTCATGTAGCATGTGGAGATGGTGATAAGCTTGTCATCAAAAAGGCATTACAGGTATTAGTTGACATGCAGTGCAAGGGGGTGGGCTGACATGTTGGTAGATGTACATGTACATGTAATACTCCTTTTTTAGGTAAAAGTCTATTCTAATATACATGGCAACAAATTTCAGAATCATTTTCAATAAGTAAACCTCCCCTTCCTCATTGGTCCAGAGCAGAGTAGAGAGATTGCTACAATTGATTTATTTCTTTCATTTTTATCCAGGGTTGCAAAGTTAGCACTTTGAAAAGACAATAGACAGATGATCCTAGAGCCCCACCCATCTTTGCAAAGTGTATAAAATGCTAAAATTTGATTGTGGTGTAGCCACTTTTGTACTGGTTTAATGGCTACTTAAATAGGTGGCCAGGATCTGTGTATTTGATTCTCAACTCAAATTTAAGGGCAGGTGAGCTGACTAGATAGGTGGCCATGTGATATAATCAGCCTCCTATCTTACTGGAAAACATGCTTGGGGAACAAGATAGGCTCCTCAAATATAGCAGAAACTGACATGGGATTCTTGTATCATGGTAAATAACGAAAGCATCTCCCTATTCTTTTGTCTCAGAAACATACATGACGTACATTCTTGGTCTACAGTACTCATGGTACCTTTGAACATGACATTGTATATCAGATACAATGCCACAGTGTATAATTTCAAATGGAATACTCTTCTGAACCAGGTACATGTACTAAGAAGCAACAGAGACAGACAAATGGACATCTTCCTACTGATTGTAGGTCTTGCTGAGATAAGGATTACCAAATGGACAAAGAGCGAGTACCATTTATTAACTCTTGTCCATAGGAATTCTAAATGAGAAGGAAGTTACAAAGAACAGGCAACTAATAATATACAGTGTCTCTTTTTGGAAAGCTAGGCAAATTGCGATATTTTTTTTCTTCATAGCCAGATAATTTGTAGGTGGTCTCCTTCTCTCAATTCATTAGAAAAAAACATCAGAAAGTTGGGATTTCCTTTTCAAGGCCTTACCACTGATACGTTTCACTAAAATTGAGGACATAATTCATTCTGTGATTGAACTGCATGTAACAGACTAGATATCATTTGTCTTAAGATGTACCACAAAGTTTGATGACGATGTAACCTCTCTGCAGGACATGTTTTGTCAGCAATAAATTCATCATCCCGTACTTTAATTAAGGACAATGTCAGCAGGAAGATTTATGGAGTGCTGCTGGCAAGGCTTAGGTAAATAACTCTGACCTTTCCCTGATGGATACCTGTCTTAGGAAAACAGCAGAACTTGGTATCAAATCTTGTCTACATCAGCAGGAGTAAAAGGGTACTTTGGTAGCCTGAGGAGGGAATTTAGTCGTCACGCATACGATATGGATGTTCTTGTCACAGTGTCTGTGAAGTTCCAGGTCACCCAGGTGCATCCGGAAATTTACATCTCAACTTAAGGAACAGGTATTAGTTCATAATTTGCCTTAGACCATGATTTCAGAACCACTCAAGACATTAATGTTTTCCTTGTGGGTAATTCTGGCACTCAAAGGATTACTGTTAGTAAAACTGTGACAAAATGTGTACGGTAATTAGGCCATGTTGATTTGATTAAATGGATGGCATCCTCTGGGAACCCAAATCTGATGTGAATGAAAGCATAAAAAAGCCCCCCCCCCCAAAAAAAGTTTGCGTTACGAAAAGTAGTTGATCAGGAAAGGTGAACAAATGGCTTAAAACACAGGCAATAGTTTCTTCATTTTTGTTCTTTCCCATCTTCTTTGATCTTGGAATCAACTTTTTCAGTTTATGACATTATCCATTTTCTGATATTTCATTGCCATCTACTGCATATATTTGCTCATTTTGCAACATGGTTTTACAAACATATTAAGCTATTTTCAAAATTGCAAATGTCATAAAAGTTTGATCATCCAAAGTCTTGTGTGCATGATGCTAAGGCCAAACGTATGGTTCTGATACTAACTGTTTGGATTGTTAACATCTCCTGTATACAGGATCAATCCGTCTATAGCTTAACAGTATGTAGCCTGACTAAAATCACCGGCCCTATAGTATTGGGGAGTGGGTCATTAACCCCAGCCAGCAAGAGATAAACACAGGCTAAACAGTATGTACATTTCAAACAAAGTCACTTTGGTACTGACACAGGAAAGAAACTTTTAAGATCCCAGTTTCCAAATCTTCTCTGACAGATGGGTTCCCCGGTTTCCTTCATCTGCTAGAAGCGACTGAGGTAGGAAGAGGTCCATGGGTTCATTATCAAGTCCTGACAGTGATGTACAGCCCAGCAAACCTAATCATGCCCCATGGTGCCCAACTTGCCACAAGGCGTTTCCACTCCACCCCCGGAGGAAGCCAAAATTCCTCATAAAACATCTCATCTTGATCCGTCACTTTATTTTCCTCCCATTCCTAAGAATTTGACGGGCTTGTGCAGGTCAGATAGGTCTTGCTATTTTTACCCCCAGGACGTTGCAGTATTATTATATGTAACTATCTGGACTTTTAGTTGCAAGCATGTATATGTTCACCCTTTCTAATGAAAAAAAAATGAAAATACCAACACATAACTTCAAACCTGCATGGACTAGTCCATTTCAATAGTTTCGATGGGAGGGGTAGCCTGAAAGGTTCTTTAATACCCTACATTTTTATTCTGTTTTAATCTTAGACATTTTTTTTGTTTATTTGCAAAGACATTTCAAATCAACTTGCTTTTTTGAATTATTGTTGCAAAAATGTCAATTACTAATATAAGATTTACAAGATAGATCTCCAAGAGGATGAACTGAACTGAACTGAACTGATTATGTCCACTGCATGTATATGGGAATACATACATGTAGGGCATTCAAAGTTGTCACATCTTTCATCTCCATAACGCAACCAATCTTTATTTCACATGTTCAAAAACAAACTGCAAAAGGTTGTCTCTTTAAGCCTGAAATTGAATGATTGATCTTTGGCATTCTGAATTGATCTTGAAATTGTCTCCTACTTCTTGCCACTGACTTCATGTTAGACTGCAAAACTAGGCAAAGATCTAATCAAAGAATTCATTACCACAGCAGCTTGGAATACCCCCTTCTTCCATGTAAAACTTACCTAAAAAGTTTGGAAACTTAAGTTCAGTCTGTCGTACCCCATTTGTTTCATCACTTATTTGTTGTACTAGGCTTATTATATGATTATACAAAGTATAAATAGGATGAAACAAACAAGAAGTGTCTGCATGATTTATTATGTTATTAATCATTAAAAATATAAAATGATGGAGAGTTATTGCCCTAATGCTTGACATCCCTTCCATTAGAAGACACTGACAAGTTTGCATATAATGATTCTATCAGTTATCCATCATTGTCAGTTTTGTGTCATGATGTACATGTAATTGTACAGAAGTGGGACCTTGAATATTGTGCAATGACATTGAGGAGGGGAGTGGCTCACACATCTGCCAAAAAGTGGTAACTCAAGCAACTGGATATGATTTTAGAAACGGACAGACGTTTCAGATAGTGTCCACTATCTTTCGTCAGTGACACTGAAGTGATCTGGTAGAAACTGGTCTTTTATACCCTAACTATGAATGAAAAAGAGTTGAAGAAACTCACATGTCTTTTTCTCAACATCTTTTGTTATCCACCTTTTATCATTTGTATTTTTATCATTTCTTTGTGAGTACGTCAAATCTATTGTAGCTGCTGTCATTTCAGTTAAAGTTGTGTTGGTTTTCTCAATTTGTATGATTGTGACATGCAAATGTATATTACTTGCTCCTTCGAAAGCAGAAATTACTGAAGTAAAGAAAAAGCTGACGAGTTATGAAATATACAAAACAGTCTGCATAGAAAGTGTTGTTCAATATCTTAACAAACTGTTAAAGCAACATACCAGTTTGTTAAACTCACATGACAGTTTGGAGAGTCCATAAATCAGCCTAGGACATAAGCCCCCTCTCCCTTCAGGCTTACATAGATTGATGCATCCCACACTCACATACCTCAGAGACAGGGTACCCCGTTGAGTAATTAAGCTAGTTGGATAGAAACGCAAGACTGAACAGTTTATTACAAAGTTGTTAAGGCAGTGGGACGTAGATTTGGCCCTGAAGACAGAGCATCCTTGCCAGGTAGCATCTCACTTATTTTGATTACACGCAGTATCAGCATCACTGCAAAGTGTGTAGGACAATTGTCAAATGCTTCCTTCCAAGCAGAATGTAAACAGTTAGGCATATGGCTGTGTGGCAGGTTGTTACTCCCCATCCCCTTGGTCTCGGAAATTAAGCAATGTGCAGTCCGGTCAGTACTTGGATGGGAAACACCCAAAGAGTCACGAATTTGTCTTTTGGAAGGGACGTAACACAGGAGTCCCATGTTCGAGGAGGTGCATTGATCACGTAAATCAGCCTCACATGATCACATACTTACTGGCTGCAAATACACCCGATATCTATTTATATGTAAGTATGAGAGAGGGAGAGAGAGAGAGAGGTGATTGCAGGCACAGCTACAGTGTATTCAGCACCAAGGACAGCCTGCATGTAACTATGCTGTAAATTCAGAAACGTTCCGGTGCTTTTATGTTCGCAATTTTTGCAAGGCAGTCTTACTGCAAAGCTAAAACCACCCTGAACATTTCTCCATTACAGTATGTGACTACAGTGAACTATTGCGAACTTAAAACCACCGCGAATACTCCTCTTCCTCGATAATGCGAAATTAAGTCCCCGCGAACTTAAATGCATTTACAGTAATGTTACATTGTTACCATGCCAAAGCCATTGACTTATGTCCGTAAATAAGCAAAGAGAGAAGACGCACACCTATTTTGCAATGCCTCAAAAAGGCTGTCTTGGCCATTCCCTGCAACCATAGCCTGATATACTTCCCTATTTAACCCTCCAGTTCCCTATCCCTGCATAGAGATCAGGAAACCATATGCTTATGGATGTTTCCAGTCAGATTTCAGGAGGAAATTTCCTACCTCAGACATCATGTTGCTACTGATTAAGGTCAAAGATTGATATGCCTTTCTTTTTTTTTTAAATTGCAATCTTTTTTATAAGTACCAGACTCATACCTAACCAGGAAGGGACAATTTGCCTAGACTGGAAAAGATCGGAGGCACAAAGTGCAAAAGAGGTCATCTTGTTTTTCCCATTTAAAGGTAAAGGTACACCTTTAGCACATGCAAAACTAAGCAACAAAAAGAATGGGTCATGGTCCATCAGTATTGTATAATCTCTACCTGCCAGGAAGCACGACACACCTGTTTAGTTTACCAGTTTCCAATTCAGGCTGGAACCGTTAAGTTCCTTCTGCAACCATTCATCATGCCAACCCAGTTGTCGGCAAACTCCACGGTGTCTTTATCCAACAAACTCCAGTCAAACATTATTATCCATCAAGAAAATCCATAGAAACGTTTCCATACAATATACCTGTCTTTTGCACGGTGTTGCCAACCGCCCCCACGGAGACAACAAGGGAGTGTGCAGCGGAGATAAAAGTATCAGACTTTTTCAGAAGCCTAGCCGACACAAGATTGTCATTAAATTCTCACACTTGGGACGTAAAACATTCCCAGGTGGTCTTAGTTTCAAAGACTTTTTAAACCTAATAGTCAACTCGAGGGAAGGTGATTAGATGAAGGATGTTTCTAGCCAGGTGCAGGTCATAATGTATTCTTCTAGACTAACTTTGAGACTTTAACGGGGTACTTCAAACTACTCCTGCTTCCCAACTCTGCCTATGGGTGATACAGCCTGGTGTTCTTTAAACGTTTTCCCTTGAACTTCAGTTGAAGAGAGGAGGCAGGAATACAAAAAAGCAGTGCAGTAAAACTGCTGCTGTGTTTTATGTATAGGACTGCTTCAAAATTAAAAGACTAAGGTCTTTGCACAACTTGAATGATGAAGAAAGGGTGTACATGTAAGTATTTTTCGTTCTGTTACATACAGTTAAGCTAGAGTGAAATTTTTATTTTCAACTTTATCATAGTTCTTTGAGGAAGTATTCTTTGTTTGGTTTGTGTTTCTTGTCAGTCTTTGTGTTTCTGTGACTCCCAGCATATACAGGGCAGACATTGCCACACCTCCTCAGTAAAGCTATTTTGTCATTGAGCGTTAGACATCGAGGTTGCAAGACATGCAAGGTAAACAGTAACTGTTACTCAAGCAACTGTTACTCAAGCAACTGGGTTCTGTTCCGAGTCCAACATCTCTCCAATTACTTGAGTAACTGTTGTTTTTTGTTCAGCTATTGTGACTGTGTTACTGTAAGGGTCATATACAAAAGGGTAGCTGTGGGGTACGGTATAAAGTCTGCCATCTCTGAATTCTGTGTTTTCCTTTAACTTTAAGAATGACGGAAAATCATTTATCAATTATGTGAATTTTTTTGAAAAGGTTGAAGGCCAAATTGCCAACAGGAGAGGGAAGATGGTAAAGCACTATGGGAAGTGGGGAACTTTAGTTACAAATGCTGCATCAGTTTCTGTTTGATTTATGTTTTACATAATAGTTACTTTTCCTTTGTATATATGATTTATATGGTTTGGATGGTTCACCTATTGTTTATGTGTTGTTATGTTTTTTGTGACTAAAAAAAAAAAAAAGAATGACGGAAAAAGCTTCCCATATGCTGTAGACCTTGAAAAATGTACACCTTCATTTCTGCAGAGTATTGCAACCACTGCCCCTCAACAATCTATCATGTTCATACCCTAATCTGGGGAGGTTATCCATGAGGATTCCAACCCTAATCCAACCCTTAATCCTGCTGGGTAATTTGTAAAATCCTCTCACACTTCCGGGATCCTCTAGATTTCTCATGCACAAATCCTCTTTACCATCTAATCCAGCATGACTTAGCCACTGTAAATCCTTCGTGCTTCTCTTTGTAAATACGATGACATGTTACGGTTGGGGAGCAACGTGAACAGGGCAGAAGTGAAGAAGGGTCTGGATAAAAACATGACAATGCATTTATTGTTCCTTCCTATTACTTAGTTTGGGCACGCACTACAAACATAAGATGGCTAGGATTGACATAGGGGTACGGCGTCTTGCACTGATTGATTTCACAGATCAAACGCTTTGATGCAGCGTTTCATTAATGTTCATTTGAGGATTGAAAAGTGAAAGGTTATGATATGGACAAGGCTAAGTTGGAGGTTGGAACTGTAACTGTTTGTCAAGAATAGTTTGTCTTGTGTTGCAAAGTTTGTTAAGGAATATGAAAGTTATACTTCACCTTTGGTATGTTTCCAAGTACATTCATCTTTGTAAGAAATGGTTTCTAAGATCTAGAATTGCCTATCAAACTGGCACTGCCAAGTAGTTACTATTACACCTGTGTTGAAAACTACTGACAGAAGGATTTTTTGTTCGTCTATGCTCCCATCTCCACATGTGAGATTGCCTGTAGTAAGCAAGTACATCTTCACAGGCAATTTATCCTGCTTTTGAACCCATTGATGCATGATGTGCTGGGAAAGTTTGTTGCCATTAGTTTTGTTCCTACCTTCACCTTTTTGCATTTTGCCAATGTCAAATCCATCCTTGACTTGAGTGTGATGCATGTTTGTAAAAGAAAGCATCAAACAATTGTATGTTACATAATATATATATTAAATACATTTTGTACAAAACAATGAAAGAGATGTTTCAGTTATGATTATACCTCCGTCCTGTTTACATTTTGTTTGTTGAAATATTGTTAGCGACATCAATAATTGCTAAACCTTATTTCATCTGGTAAAATGAAAAGGCTCAATGTCTGTTCTTCTACAGGTATTCTTACTTAATGCATTTCAGATCCATTAGTTTTTTTTTTAAGTAAAACAGGCAGTCTGAGTGGAACTAAAATGTAGTGTAGCTTAACATCCATGTACATCACTCACAGGTCACATATGAATGTACTGGGTCAGAGTTCTAAAAGTAATGTAGATTGACACAAAATGCAATGTTCAAACGACAAAGGTTTTTAACTCCAGAATATGCCTTTGTATCTAAACTTGACAGAATGTTGGAAACAGATTCTTTTTTTTTTTTAGTTTATTCAAAAGCAAAGATAGAGTCACCAATACTGTCTCCCTGGTTTCCCTTTTAAGTTGAAGCCTTGCGGCTCCTTAAATCCAATAGCTGCTCTTTCTCTGCTCTAGTGCCTTCCAGCCAATTGTCAGCTGTCAATATCGGCACTTTTCCTTACAACCCTGGAGACATAAGCTGTAAGATTTGTTGCAAAGCCCCTTTGAAGTGTAACAGTCAAACAGCATGGCAGTGCACTGAAAGAGATACTTCAGTTGTGATAAGACCTCTTTCTTCCCTCTCTTGTTTGCTGAGATATTGTAAGTGCTTCGGTTGGAATGGGCTGAGGTCTTGTCAGTCAAAGCAGAGAGGTTAAGGCTTAACCTTCCCCTTGCTAACTGATGCTTTTATCATATTGTTGAATTGTTGCAAGAGTAGGCATCAGGGAGAAGGTTTGCCTACTAGTATATGATTAATCTACTTCTACAGTAGTTCTGCAAGTATTATCAAATTGCCATGATTCTACTAAGCCCTGCGCAAGATTTAAAATCTTGGAATGAGGGAATGAAATTTAATCATTTTGACACCCTTCTTCTATTTTCTTTACACTCTCTCTGTATTTTGACATGTAAGTTCATCTGTGTTGGTAAATGACATTATGGATAAACTAATCTTTAACTAACCAACACTACAAATAAGTTGGATCTTACCGCAAATTTTCGTCTGACTCTGTCAATGTGGGGTAAATCTAAATGTATTTGTAATGTTGGTTAATTAAGGTTTAGTTTATCCATAATACATACTCTGTCTGTTTGTTGCATACATGTCATTCTTGATTCATGATTTCTGTTTTAATTTGAAAAATTGTCCTGATCAGACCACCCTGCCTGAACCCAAGAAAGGCTTGATTTTGTCATTCTGGGTTGCCTGTGTCAAAGGTCTTTGCCATCTTCTGCACCCCATCGTTTGCCACCCGGGCAATCTTTATTCCATCTACAATTCGACATAACATTGACCTTTCCAGTGCCATTGACCCATTCTGAGGCCTAATTTTAATCCACTTAGACAGTGAGACAGTAAAACCACCACCCTTGCATCTGTCTGTCTCTGCCTGTGTCTACAAAAGCTATCAACCAAAATTAACCCAAGATTATGGCTGAACGTTCACAGTAAAAGTGATCCTCATGAGTCTAATTACTGCCTGAACTTGTCACCAGCAGACACAGTTATTGACCGAGGTTTTTTTAGCATTATGCTAAACAGATCTACATGGAGACTGGTGGTTCCTTGGTTCTGGTCTTGACTGTTCAGGTAAGAGTTGATGTGTGTCCCCAGCAAACTGACCAGAACAGCGAGCTGTACCAGCTCATGGTAGAAATGTTTCTTCACCATTATTTTGGATGTCGAAAGTCAACCGAATGAAAGCTCAGTAACTTCCTCGGCCTTGTTCTTTCTAAAACCTCTCTCAGCCCCCCTCATTGAGTACGAGACAAAGGCAGTGACACAGAACAAAGAGCTTTTATCGAATTCACTCAGCACAACGTGCTACAGTTTACTCCATTTTCGCCTCTCTGACCAACATGTATGTGTTCTGTCCACCACTAATAGGAGAATGCAGAGAAGGAGCGGGCCATCGCAGAGGCACTGAAGGACCTGAAGGATAACTTCTACTGCGAGCTGTGTGATAAACAGTACTACAAGCACCAGGAGTTCGACAACCATATCAACTCATACGACCATGCTCACAAACAGGTGGGTGGCTTTGTCTCTGCAAGCTGTACATAATATCATACACTGTCAGTTTATAATGAATAAAGACTTTAATTGTACGTTTATGCTAAGTACAGGTCAAGGTGAACAGCATGCAGTTCCTAAGTAGAAATTTTCTAAAGTACAGGCTCAACTTCTCACTTCTTAAGACAATTGTAACTGTAAAGGTAGTTGGAGTTAAAATACATGGTTTGTCTAATTGCCTGAGGAATGTTAATTTATCTGTACTATTTGAATACCAAAAGCATGGGAACTTATATTGTACACAATTGAAGAAGATATTTCTCGTTGTATAGTGAACAGTCAACAACAAAACTCGTCGTCTATCTTGTTTCCTTTTTTATGCTCAAAGCAATGAAGTAAAAGTCATTGATCTGGATTGTACACTATGCGCTTTCCTTCAATTTTATTGAAGTTAATCCTTCTAACTGGCCTAGTAATGGCCATTATACAATTGATTAGTGGAACTATCATTCTAAAGAGCCCCCTGGACAAGACATGAGTAGATGTCTTACCTGGAATGGAGTCAAAGGAACATTGAGAAATTTAGATCAGTCTTCAGATTAGTGTGTGCTTCAGTCTATGCTTTCTAAACCTGCTGTAGTTAGGGTTTGCCCTCAAGTGTACAGGCCACATTCTTGACACCATATTATTACCTTTGCCAGAATGGCTAAGGTTATGTTTTAGGCTTGTGAGTCTGTGTGTCTGTCTGTGTGTCTGTCTGTGTGTTAACAGTATAACTCAAGAATCCTTTGATGGATCCCAATAATATTTGGTAGGTGGGTAGGGGTCGGGAAAACGAAGGTCAAGTTCGATAATGGGCCCCCTAGCGGCTTGCTAAGGTACTGCAGTAAAACCTCAATTTTTTTTATCTCGTGTTCTGGACCTGCTGTGGTTATGATTTAAGTTTGGACCCCCTAGCGGCTTGTTTGGAACTGCAGTCGCCGATTTCCTTTCAAACTTTGGACGAGAATAACTCGAGAACGTGTTGATGGATCGTCATGGTTTTTGGTATGTTGATAGCCCAAGTAACAATGTACATAATGGAATACCAATTATGCAAAATCAGCAACTAATTTGCATAATTAATGAGGAAAGTTTATAAATCCATTGCATTTCATGATAGGACTTTCAAACTTGTCACATATATAGATGAGGAAGAGAGAAATATCAATGCATATTAATTATGCAAATGACGGCCTCATTTGCATAATTAATGAGAAAATATAAACGTGTTGACGGATCGTCATGGTTTTTGGTATGTAGATAGCCAAAGGGAAGACTTACATGATGGAATTATAATTATGCAAATCGACTGCTAATTTGCATAATTAATGAGAAAAGTTTGGAAATCCACTGCATTCCTTATAGGACTTGTCACATTTTTAGCTAAGAAAGAAGGAAATATCAATACACATTTATTATGCAAATGATGCTTGATACAATTTAATATTATTATGTAAATCTAATCTGCATAGGGATCTAATTTGCATAAACAATGGCGAAATGTTATGAACCAACTCCAGGCATATAAAATAAAATGTAATGAGTAACACATTTATGTCTACAGACATCATTCTACATAACAAACCTGGTTTATTTGGCAAAGGTATGTGTTCGTTGAACTCTAGTTTGTAGATAAATTAGATATAGCCTAACAGCATTGGTTACAACAAGAATTTGGATGACCAGATATAATTCTAACTTTTATATAATTAGCGATTGCAAAATTCTTCAAGATGGATTCTGTCACAAGTGACATAATCTATCACACAAGGAAAATCAACAGAAATCAGCAGAAACAGAGTTTTGGATCAGCAGAAACAGACTTTCGGATGAGAAAAAATGGACTTTCTGATTAAATCCAAGGTTGGCACCATCCTTTCATTTGTAAAGGTTCACACAAGAATCAGAATGAGCCAGAATGCGATCTGAGAAAACTTCTTTGTATATTCCTTGGAAATTATAGTGTATTCTGAAAGCCCTATTCTGGTGGCCGTCCCGAATGTTTTTTGTTACGGTCAAAACTTTTGAGGTGGAGAATTATCGAACAGCATTCAAAGTGTATTCTAACTATTCTAGCTGCAATACGACCACATTCTAAGGCATCCCAACATTCTTTGAAACATTGTGATCTCATTCGATGGTAAACCGGCCGGCCACAAGAATGAACACAAATATCTGGAATGCAGTGAAAATTTCTAGAATGTACTAACTATTCCAAATGAGGCACATGATTGCTTCTGACCGGGTTTCGCGTCGTTAAGAGGCGACACCTGGTCGGGAGCAGTCCACGTGCTCTCATTAACCACCTGTACATCCTCACCTGTCCATAGAACCTTTTATACGCCCAGAGCCTTTCATTCCCATATGTTGGCCGAGCTACGCCGGAGAGGTCGGACGGAGGTAGCTGGGGAGCTTTAGAGAAGTAGAGTGACATGGACGGAAGTGACTTGAGGGTGTATGATTTTAAGTGGATGGTATAAAGATATGAAGAGGGTATGGAAAGACAGGCCTATGAAGCTGGGAACTAAATTGAATTCATAATGCGTCTGAACTTTGTGAGGTTTCGTACGGTTTAGAAACTTGTCAAGCGACATCAAGAGCTTGACACCATCCTGGAGATGGTAACAACACATCTTGAACTAGGAACATGGAGAAGGGTCTATTGTTGTTGCGTTCGTCAAGCGCGGGAGAGGTGGCTAGGCCTGGTATACGACTACCGCGGATGGCTTTGAACTCGGTTCCAAAAGGGAAAAGAGATAGGGCGGCAAATGATCTAGAATGTCTGGCGGGGCTTGGATGAAGTAAGATTCTTTTGGAAAGACACTGGATAGCGGGGATTGGAAAATTGTGGTAGCCCGCTTTGGAGGTAGCTGGGATGCGGCGAAGAAGAAGATGTTGGATGAGTTTAGGGCGGCCCGCCGAACATTCGCTAATCCAGCCGCGGACAAGAAGATTGGTGTAGCTTATGTCAGACCGTCCCCGTTGCCGTGGATGTGTTGCACAAGAGACGTAGGACGTTTGGGGAAGTAAGGGCACTAAAACACCCGCCCACCCGCCCTTTTTCCCGTTCTCTGCTCGTAGACCGTTCAGTGACCCTTCGGTCGACACTCCGGACTTTTTTGCCCATACCTTAACCTTCTTCCGGAGATTCGCCTGGGGCCACTGCGGATAATGTACTGTTACAAGTACCCAGGAATATACAGTCAAGAGTTTTCATTCAGCCGGCATTCCGGCTCACTTGGCCTCCCAAGTGAAGTGGTAACTTAAAGTCTATTTGGAATTCTCACCCGAATGTGTCACAAATTTTGCAAATTCTTCATTCTGGCTGATTCTGCTTGATTCCTGCTGATTCATTCTCAGTGTGAAGGCTCTATAAGGTCTGTCACATTGACTTTCCCATGATGCATGACAAGGATGTTGGAACGATAAAACCAGGGTGTCAAATTTTCCAATAATTTCTGTGTATGATTAGATCATTAGTTTGCCCTAGGTCACAGTATTAGATTACTTTGCTCTTTCCTTGCATTAATAAGATAAGAGCTATAAGTGCACGAGAATCATGCATGGAATGATGAATTTCGACATAGATTAAGATTAAAGTAGCTCGTCTCGTTGTAGACATATTTATCAACAACGGAAGCTAATAATAAAGCCTATGGAAATAAGGCTGATTGATGTCTTAAAGTGACAAGTTTAAGACACGGAATCCTTTTTCGGCAAGAATCGTCATAACGTTGAAGCAAGGAGATTTTCTAGATTTGCTTTTGATATTGGTTGTAAATCCTTCTAAATACCCACTAGTATTGGCTTATTTACTATCGTTATCAAACTTTCTGGTTTGTTTTCAAAACTGTAAATCATCATTTCAGCAGAGGCTAAGGCCATCAAACTTTCATTAGTAATGCTATTATTTCCTGTAATACTAAATCATAAGTTGGAGATGCATATGCATCATTGCCAGGGGAATGCCCTATCTCCCAATACTGTCAATACTGACATCATATACACCATGTTAGAGTACATGGTATGTCTGTTACACATGCCAACATGCAGTTGCTGTATGCCAACATATGGTGGCCAAGTGATTCAAATCATAATCGTTATACCACCAAGGAAAAGCCTCAAGTATAGCATTATAATTCCATGGATTAAGATATATTTCTGGATTCTGATTTTCTAAAGTCAAACTTTGACTGCTAGTAAATATTGTTTAAATTTGGTACAGAAGTATGCATTTCTATACTTTATAATCTTGCACAGCAAACATATACACATGAACATACACTGCAATGTAAGAAGCAGACGATACTAATTGAGTGATATGAGCCTTGGAATCTAAACTTTTTTGTTGCATGGTTTAACAGCACCTAAATTTGATTTCAAAGATAGTTGACGTAACCATGTGCCTTTTTGCTATATTCACAAGTGTTATCTGCACAATCAGCTAATATATGAATGGCCTTTTCAGTGCCAAAATTTAGATTGCACATATTGGCACCACATTGTCAGCATAGTTCTGAGAAACTATTGATTTTTCTGTGTACAAAGTAGTCCAGAGAATATCCTTACGTTGTCAGTGGGATTGAAGGCTTGCTTAACCAGTCTCTAACAGTGCTTTACTGTGTCTGAGGTAATCTTCTTGCAATTGTCTAAAGCCTTTAGAAAATTCAATATTGTTGCCGTGTTCGTTTTTCCCATTTGCACAGAAGTGTAGTAAGAGATATAGGAAGAGTTTGACAAAATTTGTTTCATTCAGATAATAATTATACCACTTTTATCCAAATGATGTCAGTATTTGTTCTAAGACCAAAGTTTTTGTGCCTAAAGCAAAACCAACCCATGATATATGGCTATAGCACTCAAATTCTATTCAAATTGTAACAGCTCTTTCAGTTGTTTGTGGAAAGTATTGTCTCTTTTTTAATCCTACAGCCTCATTGGAAACATGAGTCTATAGTCAACACCTTTTTCAGGTGCAGTGTGCATGTTGTTAGCGGTGACTATATTCATTAGATCTCTTCAGGCGCAGACAAGAAGAGCACATGTAGCACTTGTCTTGGTTTGTTAAAATCTGCGTCGAAAGGCTGGTCATGATCCCAGCTTGTCTGCCCTAGCTTGTAGTTTAACCCAGGGCAGCTTATCTGAGCCGACAAGGCACTAAGTGCAGTTTGGGCCCGGCACTGGAAAATGTTTAAGATCTGATTACGTGCCAATCATTGGGGATTGGGTCTGCCGACAACGAGAAAATGATCAGGGGTTTGCGGAAAAGTCGATTGGGCGGGTCAGAGGGCAATAAACACGGGACGCGGGGGGATACCAGAGTTGACCTTTGTGTCAACTCATATCAGAATCAATGGTTGTTTGAATAAGACTGATGCCTGGCTGCATTATGGACTGGCAGATAGGACATGAAATTTGTCGAAGTTGTCCAGGAAAATTGAAATATTAATCATTTTTTCCTCCCCTGGATGTGCATCCGGCAGTTTTCCAAATTTAGTTGTCACGCTCAGCCAGTTTCTGGAAGTTTTGGTGATGGACGGACACATATTGCATGAGGTGTAGTTGTTACAGATGCCGTGTCAGTCTTTTCTTGGAGGAAACATCGGAAATGTGTCACCAATAAAGACAGGGTCATCCATTTTCATCAAATAGTAACTAAGCAACTGCTTGTCAGCAGCTCGTGTGACCGATCATTTGCCAACCTGTATGAAAAAGTTCCATGTTTGGTCTAGAATGAAATGTACAAAAACATGGACGTATGAACACTAGAGTTTCATCTTGTTCTGCTTACCTGATTATCTTGCAGTTGGGTCATGGTTATTGTCTTAGTTTGTCGTAATACTGTTTATTTTTTTATTCTTCAACATCTGTTTAATGTGTCACTGACGAAAGACAATGGATGTTATCTTAAATGTCTGACCATTTGGAAAATCATATCCAGTTGCTTGAGTAATTGCATTCTGTTAAGAGATTCTAGGGAAAGCACAATTTATAAAGGAGAAATCATGAATAACTGGACTACAGAAAACATGCACCACAGGAAACAGGATATACTAGTTTTAATATGTCTGTGAAGTATGTACTATAATTGCAGAAAGGTTCCAATATTATAGAAACAAGAATCCTGCCTTAGCCATCAGAGTTATCAACTGTGATGTAGATGTAGTGATAGGGAATGTAGTCCTTAAGAGGATTGTTGAGAACTATACATTGAGCACCACTACCTTAAGGAATGCACTGCAAGTCTTGAAAAGCATAGAGGTACTCCCAGATGTGTGACTCATCTCAGCCAGTGTCCTGTATGTTTGAGTGGATGGTGAGTTCAGCACCAAGGACAGGGGTATGTACAGGCTATGTTATGCACCAGTATCCCGTATGTTTGTGTGGATGGGAGTTCAACACCATGAACAGCTTTGTATACAGGCTGTATGGTGTAATTGTACCCTGTATGTTTGTGTAGATTTTATGGTGTGTTTAGCTCCAAGGACAGGTGTTTTTACAGATTGTGCTGTGTAACAGTGCCCTGTATGTTTGTGTAGATGGTATGTTCAGCCCCAAGGACAAGGCTTTGTAGAGATTGTGCTGTGCATTAGTGTCCTGTCTGTTTGAGTAGATGGTGAGTTTAGCACCAAGGACAGCTTTGCATAAGGTTTTATTATGCAACAGTGCTGTGTATGTGTGGATGGTCTGTTCAGCACCAAGGACGGGTTTGTACAGATTGTCTTCTATATGTTTGTGTGGATGGTGTTCAGCATATGAATATAATATATGTAGAATATGATGTTACAATATACAAGCAATGAGATTCAAATGTAGAAGCCTTTTAATTTTGTATAATGTAACATGTACATGTATTGACCAACTCAAAACAGTTCTGAAGGGCTATAGTCTTACTCTGCCAAGTTGTGGCATCAACAAAGTTCAGTTTCCACTGTGTTCTGTTGTTCATCATTAGGGCTAACCACTGCCTTTAAGTCAACCATTACGCAAAAATATATTTGCCTTTAAATAGCCTGGCCTGTCTTAAGTGCGGATCGTTTAAGTGTCCATTTTCACAATGGTGGTGTAATAACAATTAAGGTCACAAGCGCAATCATTCTAATCCTAATCCTATGTTATACAAAATTGTAATGTAAAATAGATCCCAGGTTGGCAAAAGAGTTTATTACAAATATTGCTATGGTTGCTGTTTTGTTTTAACAACAGCAAAAGAGTCTTGCATGCAACTTATTGCTTCTTGTTGGCAGCTGTAGATTTTGTTACATGTAATTTGCTCTCAATATTTTACATCAATGATTATCATCTGTGTTTTCTACGAAATTCCTGCTTTACTTTTCAACAATATTTTCAAATACACTGAACATTACATGTAGTTCCTTCTGCAACAGATCTGTCAAGTAGATACAATATACGATGTAATACTGATACTGTGATAGACTTAATAAAATTTGATAATTATAATTTCAAAGGTAGCTTATAGATAGATTTCACATTAATTTCTTTCCTTCCTTGGTACGATAGATTATGACACAAGATTACTATAATAATGTCTGTAGCAGGAAAACACCCAAGATGAAGTTGCCTTTGCCATTGATTGGTTGATTTAGATGCCATGAAAAATGCATGGCAACATTTTCGATTGTGGGACACCTCGAGGCGATCCGTTTGTCTTCATTTGTGTCCGGGAGTTTTCATTTTGCTGGGAGCAGTGATTTACTCCCCTCAATCATGCGGCATCACTCTAAAGAGAGAGGGAGGTCTCCCAAGTCATATAGTGTGTGGGCCGAGTCAATTACTCTACATGGGTGTGTAAGATAGAGTATAGCACTCACCTGTGGTGGACTGATGACTTATACTCTCACTATCTGTTGCTGTAGCTTCAACTCCACCCAAAGGACTTAATAAGATTCTGAAGTTAATACCAGGCTTAGCTGTTGATTGGTTATCAATTGGTTAGTCAGTTGGCTTCAAACTCCCAGACTTCTGGTATAGAAGTAGGACTGGCAGCTACTAAGCCACGTACAAAATGTATGCTACTAGAACTGGTGTCTGTTTGAACAGTTTTAGAACATTGAATGCCAGATTTTACTGTTGATTGGTTGGTTGGTCAGTTACATTGGCCAGAGGACTCAATGAGGGGGTTAAAACCAGGTTTAGTTATTGGTCACTTCATTGGTCGGTCAGTTTGATTAAAACTCCAAAACTTCTGGTATAGAAGTAGGATTGCCAACCACTGGAAAATGTGTACTGCTAGACCTGGTGTATTTTCAAAATCTATTTAACAGTGTAGAACATTGTATACCAAGTTTAACCCTTGGTTGGTCGGTCAGTGTCATTTGAACCATCACACTCTTGGTGCAGACAAAGGGTCGCCAACCACTGAGTCATGTATGCTGCGTGTACTTTGCATGGTGTGTGTCTGAACAGCATTAGAACATTGAATCACATTCGGATCATTCATAAATCATGCATCAGATATTTCACCCCGTAAGTGATTATACCACCAGTTGCTGCCAGCTCCCTGTTCTGCAATCTCAGCCAAAACAACTGCGTTAGTCAAGCTCCGGTGACTTTCCTCGCAATATCCGGGCCATGTTTTCTTCCGCTTCGGCACTTTCCACTTGCACCGCGCCTATGGATTTCCAATATGGTAGTGAGACATTATGAGAGGACACTGGGTCTGCAGGGACAAGGTAGGCTTAATTGCACCGGTCTGATCAATATGGCTTTTAGTAAGAAGCTCCGGGTATTGTCTTGGCCATTAGCTGTACAAAGAAAGTGCCTCTGTCTTGAGGTGAAAGACTGTAACTGTCTAAGGGTGCTTATCGAGAGTCAAGACTCATTACTTTAGAGAAGATTACCTGTGTCCTCTAGAGTAATGGCGGACTTAGATGCCATTTCCTTTGTTTGGCTAAGGGCCCACCTATCTTAACCCAGTGATGACATGGATATTGATTTATCCACGCTGTGGTTAATCCAAGTTAAGCCTTCCTCCTCATGCTGTTCCCTTGTCTGCTGTCAAACTCCAGGAAAAGCTTTCTCAGCACATTTGGAGTGGAAGCTGCCAAGCTGTGTGACTTTTCTACTGCATAAGTGGTAAAGCTGCCAAGCTGTGTGACTTTTCTACTGCATAAGTGGTAAAGCTGCCAAGCTGTGTGACTTTTCTACTGTATAAGTGGTAAACTGCCTTGCGGCATACCACACCAATTTTGCACAATAAATGTATTTTGTAAGACTAGATTGGTTGGATTGATTCATGCACAATAATAAACCCCTACTCTTCTCAATAAGTATTGTGAGGTTTCCAACATGCCTGAGTTGTGGCTGTCCTCAAAGTCAAATCCCAGTCGGGCAATTTCAGTCTATTAAATGACAGTACTGAGTAAAGCATTTTTTGGTTTTTCTTCCAACTGTAATACAGTAAAAGCCACTTAATTGCACGGCCTATTTGCTAGCGAATTTTGTGCAATTATCCAGATGGTGCAATAATGCGAAGTTATTCAGCTGGAATGCACCAGTTTGGGATTTGGGGATTCCATGCAGTTAACAGAAGTGTGCATTAATCCGTTGTGCAATTAACTGGCTTCTACTGTATAGTGAAACAAGTCACTATCCTTTAATCCTTTTGTGCCCATGTGAAAAAAATTATGTACTTTCTGCATGCCTGACTTGCACTGACAGACGTAGAATTTAAACTATTGCAGTATTTCGTTATTTTATTGTCTAACTCTAAGAATTTTCATACCAGGATTTGGAAAATCTTCCTTTTATACTTTTGATGATATCTACAAATTTTTCCCATAATACCTTGGAAGTTTTTCCTTCCTGCTGCATGTGTCATCCATAGTGTTATATGTTTGCATGCCTTTCCCGCTTGTAGCAGAAGCTTGAGTAAGGAATCAATGTCAGTATGTCGCATTTGGGGCCATATTTCACTGACTTTCAACAGTGCATCAGGAAGAGACAACTTAGCTTGTCTAGTGCATCTCTTAGTCTTGGAAAGCTTTGACAAATCTGACTGTCACTATCAGATGCTATTAGTATATTTCAATGTGTCAGAAAGCTTTATTAAATGTACCATGGATTGTCTTATTGATAGTGTTTCCAACATTTTCCTCAAATGACATTTGTGTGGACATTTATTTCGTTATCTGAGAAGTTTGTCTGCTTTCATTTTGGCAGTATGTTTGAAAACCTAGCTTAAGTTATAATCAAGAACATTAGGAACTCCAAGGGATATAAGACTATTTGTTACAAAGAGTAGCCTTTTTTGGGAGAATGGAAACTCAATGTTGAGGACTAATTTTGATATGTGTGTGTGTATTTCAGTTGTGTGTGCATGTGCAAGGGTGCATTGTGTGTGCATGCGTGCATGTGTTTGATTTATGTGGTTTGTGTACATGGGTGCACGCGTGTGTGTGAGTTTGTCAGAAGAATAATTTTCTTTGAAAGTGCTGATCTCAGTGACTGATTTATTGCTTACTTTCAAGGCAATTTACACATTTAATGGAAACGGTTACAAAAGAAGATAACTCAAAGATGGTAAAACAATGAATGTTGTTCCCATTGCAGAGACTGAAAGACCTGAAAGCGCGGGAATTTGGCCGGAACGTCAGCTCCAAATGGAGGAAGGAGGAGAAGAAGAGAGAGAAGGAGATGAGGAGGCTGCATGAGCTGGCAGAGCAGAGAGCTCAGGCCAAAAGGTGAGACACGTCAAGATAGCCTCTTTTTTTCAAATCAAGTTTGTAGGGCCTGATGTTACCATCATGAAGATGAAGAGCGTCCCATAGCCATAACTTAAGCAGCATCTCTTCTCCCTAAGTCAGAAACTCAGAGACACATAAAGATGGCCTCCTGTACTGAGACATATAAAGATAGCCTCTTGTTCTGAGACACATAAAAATGGCCTCTTGTACTGAGACACGTCAAGATAGCTTGTTGTACTGAGACACATAATGTTGGTATCCTGTATTGAGACACATCAAGATAGTTTGTTGTACTGAGACACATAAAGATGGCCTCTTGTACTGAGACACATAAAGATGGCCTCTTGTACTGAGACACATAAAGATGGCCTCTTGTACTGAGACACATAAAGATGGCCTCTTGTACTGAGACACGTACTGAGACACGTCAAGATGGCCTCTTGTACTGAGACACATCAAGTTGGCCTCTTATACTGAGACACGTCAAGTTATCCTCTTGTACTGGGACACGTCAAGATATCCTCTTGTACTGTGACACATAAAGATGGCCTCTTGTACTGAGACACGTCAAGTTATCCTCTTGTACTGGGACACGTCAAGATATCCTCTTGTACTGTGACACATAAAGATAGCCTCTTCAACTTGTACTGAGACATGTCAAGATGGCCTCTTATGGTGAGTTTCTTTTTGTGTGGGAACGAAGTTTAAACTTTTTCACTAAAGATAGCCTCTTGTTCTGAGACACATAAAGATGTCCTCTTGTACTGAGACATGTCAAGATGGCCTCTTGTACTCGACACTTAGCAGTACTGCTTTGAGAGAGGGATCAAGGAGGCCATTTACGTCAGGGCGCACCAGCCATCACTCAGCAGAAATGTCGGGCAAACTTCTTGGCACTTATGTATACGACCAAATGCTGACACTACGTAAAACTATCTGGTTGTTTGGTCACTTGAATTCTGAAGAAGACTGCAGTATGAAGACTTAACACTTTTTGGTCAAACCCACTGCCTGGGGACTAGCCCCCTGCTGTATAGTAGTGCATGTATACATGTACAAGGGTGTGGTCCAAGGACTGTAGAAATCGGTACAGGAACTGCCAGATACATTGAGAAGTGTTGGAGGAATTTAACTTTTTAAAAATATTCGTTGAAAAACTGTTTTTTATTCATTTTGTAATCCAGGCAACCAGCAAACAATGGAAACATCTTATTACCCTTCTTTGAAGTTTGCAAACTGAAGAAGATGTCAATTTTAGAGTCATGAAGAAGATGAAAAATTCAAAACAAAAAGTTTGTTAAGTTCTCGGATGGCAAAAATGGGGACATTTTTTTTCCTTGTTCAAGCTGCCTTCAACCATGTCATACTATATTTTGACAATAATATTTTAACTATAGAAGCTGTGAAAAGAAACATCCAGAAATGATTCTTTATATGGACATTGGTAGGTCATGTTTCACACAATGCCCATGCCATTTCTGTCTCTAAGTTACTGAGCCATGCCGTTTTAAATTCCAGTATGGGATGGCTCTTTATTCCTGTCTCTGACATTCACACAAAGCGGTGTTACATTACAAAATGGCAGGCAGCTATCTCTGTTCGTTCTCTATAATGCAAGAGCAATTACTCCACACCGTTACGCATTATAACCCCCTCATGCAACCATTGTGCCAGTGCGACACAAATGCTGCACGCATCGTTTGAGCCAAGGTTTAAAGGCAGAACCACTTTCGGCTCATAACTACAGAGTGGATGGTGACCGTTACAGCATTGTATTCAAAGTGTCAAATAGGCTATTGGTTTGAGAAGACATACATGTAGACAATAAGCCATTTATGGTAAAAAATATTACTTGGTGGAGTTACGGGGAAAGGTTGAACGGTAACTGTAAATAAGTAAGTAGTAAAAATAGGTTATTTCCATCTGCTAGAGTCTGGTGAATTGTAGGTAGTAAATAGTGGTTTAAAGACATCCCTGAAGCTATAACCCACCTCAGCACCACTGCGTTAGCTTTATCATTACCTGCATCATTTCTTTTGTCCCATAAACTCATGTTACACATTGTTAATGCCAGGAGTAAGATACAGTCGTTCTTTATGGGAAACATGTTTTATTCAAGTGAAGGGCATCTATTCTTTTTCAGTATATTATATTCTAGGCAGTAACTTTTTTATCACTATATAAATGGTAAAATGCATAATTTCCAACCTAAGTATGTTGGAAGGTATGATTTGAATCTTAAGTGTTCTAAAAGTCAACTTTATAATTGCACATTAGCTTTTCGATTGGCAATTTGTGTAAATATAGTTTTGATGAGGTAGCTATGATTTCATCCCCAAACTCCTTATTGGAAACTTCGTCATTTGTGATGATGTTGTTAACTTTGCCTACCGGGCAAATATGGTGTGATGGAATATGCATAACCTCCAAGTTTTGGATCATTTCCAGTGTCGTTTCTTTGCCAATCTGTCTGGAGGACTGCCTAGATGTATTATCAGGTATTGGTACTAGGATTGGACACTTCGAAACAATTTGACAAAGTAACTTGTGCTCTTCAATGATAACAAGAATAAACCTGATAGATGAATACAGTAAACTTGAACTTTGGGGTATCGTACTGACAAAAACTTTTGTGGAAGGATCATTTAAAACAACCAATTCAGAGTTAGCACTGGTTTCAACGCCCATTCAATGAACTTTTTCCACTACTAAATTTCCATTTCAAGACAAGTGGTAGAAATCACAAATTCTTTGTCACAAAAGGATTACATGTATGTCAATGAGTGTAATTATCTTATCTTAGGTACTCAGGCTTATCTATCAGCAGTTTTCATCAGACATTTTGACACTTTTTTCAACAGTGACATGTAAAACACCAACGTTCGGCAGTCTTCTAAAGTCCCATTTCTTCCTGTCTGTACGTTGTGTGTTAGAACCTTAATTGAATCTGCTGGGCATTTCTGTTCCCGAACATGATTTTATTTGGGACTACTTTCCCCAATAGCTTTTTCCTCAGTTCATGTCTGTAAGTGGCCCTCTCTGTCATTCTTACTAAATTGTAGCGCTTCAATACATCTGCACTCTACATAACCTTTCCGGCAACCGTCCCTCTTCTGTGACTGGGCGAAGATTGCCTTTTCCGCTTAATTGAAAAGCGGCACAGTCGAGTATGAAGGTGTGACTGATTGTGGGCGGAAAATGGAATGCTGGAGTCCCTTGCCCACCTACATGATAGATGGTGATGATGCTTCCCTGGAAAATGACACACATACAGCAGCTTGTAGGAGGAGGAGTTGTAACATAAACACAGTCTGACAAAAGGGCAAACGTTAAAGGATTGTTAGCCTGCCTGTTGTTACACTCCCACAAAGTCGTCAGTAGAGGGAAAATGATTGTTGGTTCTGAGTGAAAATTTGTCGCGCTTGGATGGAGTTTGAGTCCTTGGCGAGATTTACGGCCCCTCTTTGGCCTTCCCCTCGTATGTCTGTCCAGCGGATGTTAAATGATGTAACGGGACGGAAATTAGACCCATTGATCTGCGTGTGTAGCGGCGCCCCCGCCAAACTCTTCCACAAATTTCCCTCGCAAAAATGTGAATTATGGACGTGTGCGGAAATTAGTAACATTGATCAGCATAACCCTAGCCAAGTAAGTGTTACTTTTCGGTTGTGAGGAGATCGATCGCCTGGTAATTATTGGTCTTTCAAAGAGAGATAATCTCCATTTCATTGATTATAGAGCAGTCCAAGTTTAGTTGCATCACAGGAGACTGAGGGTATTACATTACAAGGGGATTGTCCTTTGGATGAAAGTGCCATTGATGAACACATAACTTTGATTGACTGTAAAATTTCTCTACTTTCTCAACAAAGGCCTCATAACCATCTCTTTAGAGGGATGCAGGCCACTGAACTCTGAGCAAGAGGAGACGCATGAATGAATGAATGACTAATGAATAAGTGGCTGACAAATACATCTTCTTCCAGTTATCTTGCCATATTGTTTTACCTTTCGTTTGTGCCAATTTACCCATCAACTTTTATAACGGAGTGGATTGGTTTTGTATGGAGATCTTAGTAAACAAAAAACACTGTAGTTGAATTTGGGTTTCTTAAGGATATGCTGTAGAATGTCATGCATTTTAACCTAGTCAGAATTTGTTGAGTCAAGTTGTAGTTCTGTCATGATAGGCAGTTATGTAGGTGCTTGTACAGCTTGTACAAAAAAAAACATAACAAATGCTTGTTGAAAACCAACTGTCAAGCGATCTTGCAGGCTAGTATATCATACATTGTATGCTGACTACTGAGCACTTTCACCACAATAAGAATCTACAAAAACCCACAAAAAAAGATGTGTTTCCTAATTGTGAAATCATAATACTTAACCGTGTGTACAATCCTCATCTGTAGATTTAAGTTCCTTTGCAACTAACATCCTGGAAGGTACATGTGTATATCAGAAGAGACAGTCTTTCTCCTCCATTGTGTATTCTAAGTTACTTGTCCTTTACAATATTGATCTAATGGCTGAACTCTAAGCATTCCGTGATGCACTTTATGTGATTACTTCCTCTGTCCCTACAATATATCTGTGTCAATGATGTCAGTAATTTTGTGCCGTGCTGGAAAAGTAGTCATCATCAGGATGAGAACGTATGGTGCTGTGTAGTCGTATACATCAGGGCTCTATTGTAATCCCTCTTTTTATGTTGTCCCCAGAAGCGGTGGATCAGCGGCAGGAGGGATGTTCAAGAGCGGGTTTGTGGAGGTCGGAGGGTCAGACGGCTCGCCGAAGGAGAACCAATCGTGGCACAGCGTTCCGCCCCCAGAACTTGACAACGACGACCTGACAGATAACGAAGAGGTAGACATGGACGTGCCATCTCCTGAACCCGAGCCAACACCGATGATGGACACCCCAATACCAGGACCTCCTGCGCCACCCCTTCCCCCCGAGCCACTCCCTCCACCCCCTGAGGAGGCGCCTCCTCCCCCGCCACCTCCCGAAGATGAGGAAGAAATAATGCAGATAGAGACTTCTGCAATGTCGCTGCTAGGAAAAGCTCTTGCCAAGAAAAGGCTGGAGACGTTCAGTAACAGCCATCCTAATGGTGGCTCAAGTGTCGGACAAGGCGCATCCATGTCTCCCAAACCGGGATTCTCCTTCAGTATTGTAAAGAAGAAGGCGAGCACAAAGATACAGCTGGCATCTGTCTTTGGAGACAATGCAGAAGAGAATGGAGACGACAGTGAGGAGGAGAATCCCACTGGTCAGAAGAAGAAAATGTCTGCCCTGCCTCCTCCTACAGAAGTGCCAAAGAAGGAAAAAAATGAAGAAGCTGATAAGAAGGATGAGAAAGATGTGAGGAAAAGGAGAAGGGTGAAAAAGGAGGAAGAGGATGATGGAGAGAGGGAGTACTATCATTACTTCCCTCCTGCGCACTGTACGGTCAAGCCTCGCTGGCCCTTCATGATTTTCATCAAATCAAATGATCACATCATACTCAATAAAGACACGGGCCTGGTTGAGACTGTCCGGAGGCAGAAAAAGAAAAACGGTGCCTACGAGCAGAAATCCGACAACAATAATGTTCTTGTAGACACAGAAGAAAGCAACAACAAAGAGCCTTTAGAAGAATCAAGGACTCAGAAATGTGATGACATTGATGTTGGATGTGAGAAAAATGACACAACTATCAGCTCTGGTGAACAGGAGATGGCTGTTCGTGTGAAACAGGAATCAAAGGACACCAGTTATCAGCAGAGAGAAGTTACTGCATTAAACAGAAATGGAAACAGCCTTTCAAAAAATTCAAATGGCTCTCATCCAAGCTGCACAATGATTTCCAGGAAGCCAAGCCCTTTGAAAAAAGAGCTGTCTCAAGGAATCCCTTCCAAGCTGGACAGTTCCTCAGAGGTCCCTGCCAAAGAAGGGAAGCCAAGCTTTGTTGATGTTGTCAGCAAGGACGACACAGTCTTGCAGTGGCCAGCAGAGATGATCCACTTCACAAAGACTTCACCTGTCTTGTCCTACAGCTGTAATCCTCTTCACTTTGAGTTTCGTGCACTGACCCATGCAGGACCTGACAGTAGCCAGCACCCTGAAGAAGACACAACGCCACATTCTGCAGATCTTCAGTCCATCATCGATGCCTTATATGATCAGAAGGACTTCCGCTCGGACAACTCTCCAAGTGCTTTAAATCGTGGTTGGTACCCTTACACTGAGCCTGGGTGGTGTAGTGACCAACAGGAGGAGTGGGCTGTAAGAAGTGTTCAGGTAAAGCGGAATACATCAAACAGGCAAAAACCTCCTGTCCCCCATGCCTGGCCTTTAAAACCACCACCGAATGTTGTCAAACCATCTCAGCCCAAACCAGGCCTCACTGCTGCCATTGCAGGAGGTTCTCCAAGTCTGTTGGTGCCTCAGCAATTCATTCCTAAGCAAAGGCCAAGCACATCTCCCAAGAAAAGTTCAAACAAGGCTGGTACAGAAGACGCAGCACCTGCCTCCGGCAATGGAAGCAGGGATGAAGCTGTTGATGGGGAAGGCAAGACGTCCAGCGGGGATCGAAACAGCCACTCACAACAGGGAAACGGAAATGGCAACAACAGGTCTTCCACTTCGCAGAAAAATGGCAGCAACTCTTCCAAGGGCACTGTGGGGAAAAATGGGAAGAAACATCACAGTTCTGGCTCAGAAAGTTCTGATGATGGAAGGAAGAGGAGAAGAGATGGGGAGGAGTTGAGCAGGAAACATGCCAAGAAAAGTAAAAAGAAGAAGGGCTCGAGGAGGCGGAAATCACCCAGTGACACAGATGAAAGTTCGGATGATGAATGCGAAGAGAAGGTGCCTGCAAGGAAGAGGAAGCAGCAAAAGGGTAGTAGACACCGAGAAAGGCACATAAAACTGCCAAGCCCGGAGTCATCATCATCAGAGTCTGAGTCAGATGTAGAAGATGACAATATGTCCGTAGGGAGGGATGAGATCAGCTCTAGCAATGAGCGACCAGAGAAAAAACACCAGAAGGGACAAATAACCCAGGAGTCTGAAGCATCTGAGTCTGAAGAGTCTTTGTATGAGGAAGAGAAGAAAAGCAGGAAAAGGAAATACAAGAGAAAGGACAAAGTGATCAAAGAGAGGACATCATCCAGGAAGGCAAAGAGGCCAAAAGTGGTTGTGGAAAAGGATTCTTCAGAAAGTGGTTCGGAATCAGAATCTGAAGAGGAGGAAAATGAAGAGGCTGTTCTACAAAGCCAAGCTAAACGAAGGGGTAAAGAAAGACACACAACTAAGATAAAGCAAAAGACAACTTCCGTTGACAACTCTGCCAAAAGTAAGAAATCAAAGAAGAGCAGTAAGAAAAAGAAGCGGTCAAGAAAAACAGACTCTTCCCCACCGTCTGAGGAGAATTCCTCGCAAGATGAAACTATGCAGCGAAAGCATTCCCCTAAACAAGAAGTGCCTCAAAATGTAGAAACAGTGTCAACCAGGAGAAACAAGAAGAAGAAATCCCACAAACAGAAGGAAGAACCCCAGGAAGATCCACCACACACCTCATCACATCATGGTAGGTCCAGAGAGAAGAAGAAGGCAAAGAGATCTCGAGAGCAAAGGAGTCCCTCAGAGGAATCTATTTCAGAAGAGGACAAAAACACTGACAAAAGCAGGAAGCAAAGCACAAAGAAGAAGTCAAAGAAGGTCACTGAAGAAGAAGTTAAAACAGAGTCAGATGGTTCCTCAGAGGAGAGTTCAGCAGCTGAAGCCTCGTCGCCGAGACCAAGGAAGTCTAAAAAAGCCAAATCAAAGAAAGTCAAGACTGCAGACTCAGCTGATGATAGTGAAGACACAGAAGAGGATGATTACTTTGGAGCAGCACTCCCCCCTACGCTTTCACGTAAGCAACACAGAACAAAGAAACACCAGCATAACACAGAGCAGGCAGACAAGCCAAAACACAAACACAGAAAGGGTACGACAAAGGAAGACAGCCATCGCATGGTCAGCAAACTGATCAAATCTAAGTGGGAAAGTCATTCTGAAAGCTCAAGTGCCTCAGAAAAGTCTGGAACTGACGAGAGTGAGCCAGAGCAGATGAGTAAGAACAAAAGCAAGAAAGCTTCCCCTACAAAAGCTGATAAAAGTCCTCCAACACAGAAAGCCAAAGTTGCCCTTAAAACAGGAGGGAAACATAAAGGAACGTCTTCCTCACCACTTGTTGCAGAAAGCAGCAGCCAAAAGTTACAGAGGAAGAAAGGAAAGGAAAAGTGTTCCAAAAATGGTGAGAAGCAGGTTCACAGAAGAAAGCTGCAGACAAAATCTGAGTCAGAAAGCCAACAAGAAGACTCAGAAGATGAGAAACATTCTCACAGCAGCAAAATGTCAAGGAAATCCAAAGAAGACACCAAAGAAGGCAGTAAGTCAGTGAATAGAACAAGGTCCTCCTCAAGGAGCAGTCAGTCATCTGATGGGGGCAAAAAGTACAGGGAGAAACACTCAGCAAAGGTGGAGCATACCAAAGGAGGAAAGGACAAAGAGAGGTCAAGCCGTAAAAGTGAAGACACAGACAACAGCAGGGCAAGACGTCACAGCAACTCCAGTGAGTCCGAGTATGGGAGGAAAAGTGAGAAGCACCATCTAAAGGACAGGCTGGAAAGAACGCAAGTGAAGGGAAACTTTGTGACAAGGGAAGACAGGCCTTCAAGGAGGTCTGAAAACAATTTTGAAAGAACGGATGAAACCTCTGAGAGACAGAGCAGGAGTAGCAGGCACAGCCTGAGTGAGGAGAAGGAAAAACATCAGTCATATCGGATGTACTACTCTTCAGAGTATTCCAGCAATGAAGGCAGTGGCTCTGACCATGGAGGCAGCAGGTGGAGAAGTAAGGAGGATGAACGTCACGGCAGAAGAAACTATTCCTACAACAGCTACTCTGAAAGGGATGAAGGTTACAAAAGACAGCCAAGAGACTACACAGACAGCTATTCTTACAGCTCTGAAGAGCGCCACAGGAGGTCGCGTGACAGGCACAGTGACAGGAGAAATCGGAGGAGGCACACTCGCCATTCATCCTCAGACTACTCCACATCAGGGGAACACAGTGACTACAACAAACATCATGCAAGGCGAGGACACAAACGGCGCTACTCGGACAGTGAAGACAGGTACAGCTCAGACAGGAGCTACTCAAGACACTCACGAAAGTCTTCCCGCTACTCTCCAAGGAGATCCAGAAGCATCAACAATAGACGCCAGAGTCGAGAGAACTCTGAAAAACGCGACAACTCAAGGAGCAGAGAAAGGGATGACTCTCACCATCAGGCAAACAGAAGTACCACGCTGTCCTCACAACAAACAATCGAAGATGTACCTGAAACAGTTTCAGCCCCTACTACTCTGGTCAAGAGTGAACCCAACAGCAAAGAAGTTACATCCCCAGTGGACAGACCTCACAACGAAGCCATGGCAGCCATCGCCAAACAGCTCCTCCAGAAGGCCAGGAACAAGAAAAGTGCCTCCGACGAAACGGCAGATGCAGCCGTTCGGGCTGGGATCAAGCTGAAGAACCCCCCTGCCGGATACTTTGGTCCAAAATTACCTCCATCTCTGGAAAAGAAAGCCGTTCTTCCCATCATCGGGAAGATTCCCCTTGTCAAGAAGATGATGACAAAAAAGGAAGCTGTGTCACCAGTGACAGGGAAGAAGGATGATGTTGCTGAAGCCATCTTTAAACTGGAAGAGCTTCCAACTGAAGAGATGGCTGGAAACAGCTTCCTTCCTACAGATGCCTCTGCCATGGATGCTTCTCGAGCTGAAGGTGGTGCCGGTAAGATCTCCTTCACCATGAACCAGACGCCAAGAATCGTCCGACCAGACGTACGGAAGGAACCAAGCCAAGACGTCACAAAGGAGAGCAAAGAGCAGGACAAGAAAGAAGAGAGTGTTGGCCAGGCCAAAGTTCCAGCTATCTCACCTGAGGAGATGGACAAGTACAGGTAAGAGAGTTTATGTCCTGTCCTCTTTGGTGACACTTTTACATCAACCAAGTATTTTCTCTTATTGTAAATGCATTTAAGTTTGCTAGATTTAATTTCGCATTAGTGGGAAAGTTGAGTGTTCGCAGTGGTTTGAAGGTCATGCTAGTGCCATGTACTGTAGTCACATACTGCAATGGAAAAATGTACGCAGTGGTTTTAAGTCCTCGGTAAGACTGTCTCACCAAAAGCGCGACCGCGGAAAGTTTTTATGAAGTTTTGTATCAATGTATTTCCATAGGAGGTTGCAGGAGCAGGCGCAGCTGCACATCCAGAAGCAGCTGGAACTCCAGCAGAAACAGAAGGAGCAGCAGCACGAGCGGCAGCAGCTGCACAACGTCAACCCCCCTCCACAGCCTCAGCAGCAGCCACAAGTCATCTCACAACCCCCTTCAGCCCCTCCACTCCCTCCGCTCACTGCACCGCCTTTTTCGTTCTCTGGGTACCAAGCCCCTCCTCCTCCCATGTATGTGTCCGCTTTACCCCCTGTCCCAGTACCTCCCCCTGGGTTCCTGCCCCCTCCTGTGCTCCCCCCTCCCCCAGGAATGCCCTTTGGAGGCACCCTGCCCCCACCCATGAGGCATGCCCCCATCCCATTGCGCCAACCAAGGCTTGCCCTTACTAAAGACGAACCTCCCCCTCCCGGGACCTAAGTCAACTCTTCTCATTACAGTTTCACATAAATCATACATGCTGCTCACTGAATTACAATATGAGTTTTGAGTATGTGTATTTGGGAAAGCTTAACCAAGAACTGAAATGCCCAGAAATCCATATTTTAGTCCTTCATTTACTGATATTCTTTAGTACTGACTAGTGCATGTATCACTTCACTGTTTGTATTTCACCTACTCGGGCCAGTCTGGTATCTGTCTGTTGAAAGTTTGTTTTCTTTGATATTTACTTTGATATTAGCTCTTAGACTTAATAAGGTACATGTATCCATATGCGATGGTGCCCATATATTTGATAAGTACAGATCAGAAATGATGCTGATACAATATAGTACAATAGAATACAATAGGTTTGGTTGTGTAAGGTTTGTTAAGGAGTTACTAGCATGTATTACTAGACTAGTACTTGGTAACAATTTGAAGCTATTATCTATTCATTTTGTTTTGCCTAGCATGATATGTAGACTATGGTAGATTTACTCAAGTTTAAGTTTGTTAAATCTTGTTCTAGAGCAGTAATTCTGGTGTCAATTATGTATCGCTTCATAAGTTGGTTAGATTCTGGTTTCTTTTAGTCGTAATCTTCCATTGCCATCATTATATGTGATCCAAAAATCATAACATTGTTCTAGTTAGGGGAGCTTGTGACAGAATATTGCCAAGGATATAAGGACTGATTGTTACGTGAACAGGGTAAACATGTGGATGAATGGAGAAAGGTATAATTGTACTCTTAGTACAGCAATAGTTATTATAGACCTACACGTGTATGTGTACATATGAAAAGGCTAGTTTATTCTCAGATATTGATGTTTTTTTCCCCTTTACATGTTAACAAGCTGTACAATGTAGCTTTTGGACCTCAAATATTGACGTAAAAGATGATGATATTACTGACTTCAGACTGGATACAGTCACTGTATAGCCAGACATGCAGTTACTGTTCAAGCAAAAGTGTTGCAGTTTCTGTTTTTGCACTGACACCAAACTGCCATTTGTTGCTAACATCATACATGTAATTCTATTGAACTCATTACCCATTTGCACAAACAAGACTTTCCTGTAAAAACGTTTATAGAAGTAGTTGTATCATACAATGTAGATTTTTTCTGAATAGTGGCTCAGAATCAGTTTTTGTTCTTCCAGAATGACAAGAAGTTTCAAGGAAAGAGCTTTCCAGACTTCTTTTTGATAAGTACATATGGGATATGTAATAGTTTGAGGGTAATTTTTTGTTTGTTTCAGAGTTCTACAGTAACTCTTTAGTGTGAATTGTTAATGTGCTAATTATCAGCCTTTCTCTCTGTGGTAGTAATAATTATGCTTATGTTAGTTTGTGTTTAAAATACTGTGGCAAAGTGAAACAAGTTACACTTTTATAAAATTTGTTCTTCCTAACCAACAGGTAGCTACTGTATTGGATTCTCCTATCCAGTTAGTGTGCTACCTTTCGAACAAGAAGGAAGCTGCATTTTTCTAGTCTTTGGAAAGTTAAAATCATGTCTACCAACCTCCTTAGCCACGGTACCAACCTCATGTACATATTGTAGAACATCTGTACATAAGAGCTACCACCAGAACAGAGAGGAATCCTGTGAAATTTCTGGACTCATAGTGTTTTAGGAGATAAAAATCATGATTTCCAAGAAATGGCATTATTTTTATCGCCATTTCATTGTCCAGGGTCTGAGAAAATTTCAGTAAAATATTGTGTACCACACCTTGTATGGGCTGTATTTTTGTGTCAGATCTTTTATTGATCTTTAATTGGCCATGTAGATTCTATTATATGGATGACATCCTCTGAGAACCTCAAAAAACGGATGCGGGCGTAAAAAAAAAAGGTGTCTTTTACGATTTACAGGATGGTGGAAAACTTTTCTTGTTTGAAATGGTAGAAAAGGGATTCGCACAAGGGTGTCTGCCATATAATAGAATCAATGAGGCCTTACTTCAAATGACTTCATGTAGAATTTTAAGAACCAAACAAAACAATTCATTACTATGCAGAAATGTGACTGTGAAACGAAGAGTTCGGAGACTTCATACCTCCACGAAATATTTAGAGCTTTTTAAGTTTTATGCAAATACCTTTCACATTTACATAATCCATGCATGGTGACATTCACATTTTACTAATTTGTACATGTCCCAAGTATGAAATTCCCATTATTTACTACTTAGGAATTATGGCATTGTTGCATCTATTATTCAAATGAGAACCTAATTTGCACAATTAGTATTTGTTAATGTACATATTGTATGTCAGAAAATCCTCTGTTAATCTAAACGCAAACACATCACATACCCATTCAGCCTCAGACAGTCAGGCCCCCTGTTTCTGGCTTCAAGGACACCTAGCGATCTTCATGGGGGAGGCGAGGAGAGCGAGCCAGTAAAAATCCCGACCTCTGATATCTCCGCGACTCCACCTCTTCTTGGAGAATATCCAGCCTGTTGATGGTAATGGCATTATGCCTTTCTTTAATTCTGTGGTGGTGGAGTTGTTCGTCTCAGTCACTGTCCCAACATATGTTCCGTCTTGCCTCTCTGCTGAGGTCAAAAGTTCCAATATCGATACAAAACACACGATTCAAACTTTAGCACACATTATTGACCAGATCTCGATTTTGCTCAGCACCGAGATACTTTTTACTCAGATACTACAGCTAACGTTAGTAACTTTAAAGGTTGGACGATGGCTGTGTATATACGTATCTCGCTCACTACACGCGTTCTATTCGATGGTCTCTGTGCTTGTCATGCTCGGACTAGGGTGTTAAAACTCACCCAATATCTGCTTCGATATCAGCTAAGACATAGATGTCATGTACGTCCTTCTTGCGAAAATCACCACTGCGTGCAGGTACGCCCTGAATCCTGTGAACAAACAGGCGCAAAGTCACGAGGAAGACTTGGCCGGGCGGACTTCTATTTAAATTCTGAAGTAAACACGAGTGACAAGAACGGAACAGTCGGTGCTAAATATATGCCCTGAGGACATAGAGGAATTCTACCGTAGGATCAGCAGGCACCACGAACGAACGCGTATTTGTATACGCTAAACGTCCGACTGAAACAAGGTTCCTTCTTCTGATCTGTAACACTAACAATAAAGTCCATTGATGATCGTGTGATACTCGACAAAAACTTGTCAAGGAGAACGAAAACTTACCTAAAACATCCTTAAGCTTTTTAAAACGTCAATGAATCTTGGGCATCCTTGTTGAACACAAAGATAGTTTGTTATAAAGAGAATTCATTTACTAGTTCTTGGCCTAGGGCTAATTGCGATATGAAACATACAGTATGCGGAAAATAAAAAGAGGGAGGTTCCTCTATAGAAAAAGCGCCCAATACATCGGCTACTGCAAACTCTCTGGCTAGCTTCAGACTCTCACTTCAGACACTACAGACTAGGGTATCAAATAGCTAGCCTCCTCAATAGTTATGCACTGTATAAAGAGTGCTAAACGACTGGATGAAATATCTTAGAGCCAGACGTTTTAGGTAGGATCAGATATCTGTTATCAGTGACTGAGAATGAGCCTGACTCTTCAGAAAACTGGTCCATTTGCTTGATTCGTTGTGATTTGCATCATGTCTTTTCTTCAATAATGTGCACTCAGTCAAGTTTCCGCTAACACAGTGGGGTCCTCTATCGGCTCGGAAGACAACTACAGATTCCATTTGGACAGCGACACCATTTCCCCCATCCGACTACCTAGCCTTCAGATAATGCAAGGGTTTTAGTGGCAATAAGGAGTATCAATTTCTTATGACCTAATCATGAAACGGAGCACAATACTAAGTCAAAGGATACCTGACGGTGGAAATACTTGATGATCAAAGTCGTTCCTGTCGTAGCTCAAATGCTAGACGATGTATGTTGAAACTTTTTTGAAAGCCTCGGATGCTTTGAGCATAATGTCTGAAGAGCCCAGTGTCTATAAATGGGTAACACAGGACTTTACCGTTTCCAACTGAGCCCTCTGCAGAGAGTTGGCATGTGCGTGGCTCGTCTGTTGATATTCGTTTGCCAGTACTAGTCTGTTGTTGGCCTTTACTATACATGTATAGGGCTGATGTTGGCTAACTTTTAAAGTCAAACATCTGACGCCTTCTTGACGTACAAGCCTAAATTATGTGTAACAAGTCGTAATCCCTCTAAGCTGCTCTTAAAGTATTACTGTAAGTCGTGGTTCGTCACCCATGGTGTCCATGTTTGTTCCGTCAGGAATGCGGGAGGAAAGCTACCAAAATGTTTCGCAATGAAAGCATTATGCTGCATCATTACCTGATCAGGACTTATTTTCACGACGCATTGCTTTTCAACTAGGAATAAGCGGAATGATTAAAAAGGATCAGATTTTTCATGTATGTATATATTCCTTTTTCTTTTTACTTTTAACTGTATTGCTCATTCCGTGAAAGGAGTACAGGTATACGGTTGCAAAAAGTGAGTAATCTACGAACCTCCTTAACGTGTACGCGTACGCGTACACATTCTCATTATTTGGCGAGTTTATGTTCTTCCACTTTTCATTTGTCTCTCAGTATTGAACTTTTCTTTTTCTTTCTTTTCTTTCTATATCAACGGTGATACCATCTCTGTATATAATTTCTGTATTATTAATTTCATAGTTCTATTCTAATAAAAACCTATATATGGCATTCTTTTGTCTTCTACTGCTAACTACAAGCGTTTGCATTTTACCAATTAGAAAAAAATCAACTTGTACAATACATCCCTCGCACCCAAGACACCCCCATCCTTGCCAACGAACCCTAATAAGTATTCTATTGACATCTCCATTCCCACAGTCCACCCCAGTGCTGACTAACATCTACTTAAAATGCCTCTTCATCAGAGTCATCCCACAAGACCTGACTCTCTCCCCCCCTTTGTTTCCCCCCCCTTTTTAGAATCCATCTCCCCACAGGACGGAGTAATGTTGATGACGTCCCAACCGACTTCCGGCCGCCCAGGCAGGTTTCAAGTTCAGGATGAGTTCAGCGCACCAGACGAACAGTGACAAATTTAGCAGCCGTCTTGACTGTCTATTTGTTGAAGTCGGTATGCAGACACTTCACAGACTTTTCAAGACACACTTAGTCCAGCGTTTCTCTCAAGTTTTTGTGGTATCATTGGGTATCATTACGATACACGATTGCAGCAAAAGGTTTATTTTTCATCAAATGTTAAACAAGAATGAAGAATGTGATACTTCTCAGCTAAAAGCTTGATTACCACTGTACAATACAGGCATGATAGAATACATTACCACGGTACATACATTATGATCTATATACTTAAGAAAGAAAAACGAACATCATGAAATTGTAAATGTTGTGGTTTCTTCAACTGTTATCTAGATGATCAACGTGACTTGGTATAATCAATAGATCACAGGGGGGGGGGGGGGGGCTTAACGTTACTTTGACTTTGTGATCGCCTATGGAAAGTAGATAGCTCTTGTACAGTTAATGCATATATGTTATATAGTACTGTAACGTCCACAAAAAGTAGAGGACATATCTATGTTAAGATTTAAAGAAAAAGATGCCAATTGCTGGCTGGTATCTTTAGTTTCTATGTAAGATTTACTTCGATGTTATATTGTGAAATGGGGACTCAATAGTATTTTGCCACACAGGAACCATGATAAGGAAATCTTAATTGTGCAGGATATTTGTCATCCTTCCAGAAGAGTGGTACAGGTGTATAATACTAGTAGATCTCGAAGTAATGTCATCGTTACGTATCAACAAACCACGGTTTCGGGAATCGTAAATAAAGCATAGCAAAGATGATCTGTACATCTATCGTTGTGAATAAGTATATGGTTACTGACGTTATTACTGTTTTTATAACGTGTCCCCTAATACAGAAGTCTCTTATGTTTTTACACATAACTCGAGTGCTAGCCTGGATACCATCCTCCGCAGTGGCCCCTGGCTCAATCTTTTCGCTGGTTAATCACGAAGCGAAAATATTGAGCCAGCAGTCACGACTACGGGGATGGTACCCGGGCTACGCCAGGCCTCTTGAATAGTGTGTTCTTTTACAAACGCCTGCCCTCTTCCCACTCTCCCTTACAGGATGACGTTGGTTGGTGCACGTCTGTTAGACGGTGCATTCTTCTATCGCGTTTCTCCGACACTCAGGGGCAGACTTTGAACCTGGCCTTTCCTCTGGACGGAATTAACCAAATTACACGCCTGTCAAGTCTAAAAAAGTTTGACACGTGCCCTCCAAACGCAAAACCTCCGTTCCGACCAACGCGTCCTCAGTTTGGATGTTTACTGACAATTCCTGTGCCTCAGAACTGGTCTTCTGGTTTGGACAAAAACAGACCACCTTCCAGCTGGCTCGGGGCTAAATCCAATTATTCCCCAACCTCTTCCTTCTTGTGTCCATCTGAGGCGAAAGAAGTTGTGTCCACATATTTAAGATCTTGACGTCAGTTGTCCTTTCTAAATCGCCAGGTGGGTTCGACTCTCGTCTAAGAGAACAAGACAATTCGGACGCGTCAAAAAACCTGGACCGTTTCCCACCCAAAGGACATTCCGCGCAAGTGGGAAGGTCTCGGTATTTCAGCCGGCTTGCTGACAGCCCGAATTTAAGCTGTCACCCGTGTGTATTTTGGAGAACATTCTATCCGCCCTCTTTAAACAATCTCGAAGTTCGTCGAGCCCTATTTGGGGAGGTATATTCCGAGCTTGCGCCGTTCTCCGGGATTCGGCAGTGTCGTGTCGTACAGAGTGCCGAGCGCCTTGCCTTCTGCTTGGATTGTGTCAGAGGAAGACCGGGCCAAGGGAGCCGTGAGTTGTATTTTCCTTCTGAACACTTCTTCCTATCCTATCTTCTTCCTTCTAACTCAATGTCTTTTTCTGTCTCTATCAGTGTTCTTCACTTAACCGACTAGACAACATCTGTAGCCATACCCTATAGTTAGCATCTAGGAAATGTTTTCAAACCTTGTTTGCCCCACAAAGTATAGCTTAGTCTAGCTACAAGGGAAGCTGAGACGCTGAGCACCGATGTTACGCGTAACTAGCTGTTAATCAAAGTGGCTGAAGTGACTGGCTGGATCTAGGGCGCGAATTCCGGGTCACGCGCACTGTGGCGTACCAACAAAGTTCTTCTTCCCAAGTCTTCTTCAACTGTGACAAGTGTGTGTGGCGGGTTTCGTGAGGAGGAGAAGCGGTAAGTGACAACTGACTGTACTGTTACATTAGCTTGTTAGAATTGTGTGTAAGAACTGCAATGTTCTCGTCGATTTACGTGTTGAAGACAGCGCTGGGAGGGGTAACGCGAGACGCGATGTTTCTCCAAGTATCTGTGTGTAAAGTGTTACTGCTACTTTGGGAGTACAAACAAACTCCAAGTATTCGCGTGTTTACTTACCCCCCCCCTCCCACTCCCGGGGATAGTCTTAGCACCCTACAGTGTTGTTATGATGGTATCTAGACGATGTAGAGCATGATGATCCTGAAACTCAACTTCACAAGCGTGAATGTTGCTCTTCCCTGTCCATTCTACAGTTCTGTATCAGTTATATCTTGTTAGTGAGTACGTCTTTGGCGCCCGGAGAAGGGACATGGACAGTAAATATTACACAAGAAAGGGCAACATCTCCAAAACGGATAACCCCCCCCCCCCCCGCCACGCCCATACTTGATCTTAAAATTCCAAATATCGGTAAAGTCCATACTGTCTATCGGTTAACAAGAAAGTCAGGGCAGGAAAAAGAAAGTGGTCGTCCTACTTACGATAAGGCAAATATTTAGGCTTGACAGTCCCGTTATGGGTAGCAAGTTATTACAATTCCTTTCCCGGATAAGCTGATATAATGTTACAGAACACCGGTGCTGTTTGCCTACAAACACGCATACCGGCGTCTGGCCGAGAGATATTTTGACGTTTGTAATAGACTCCAGGCTGTAGGAAAGTTCTAAGACACATTCGGCGACTGCTGATACAACTTAGTCCCTCCTAAATCTGCGAAATTTAAAACTCCGCTTTTGGCCTAAAGTCGTAATGTATGACATAAAACGTACCGGAAAGCAGCAGCCTATGCGTAAAGCTAGCTAGTTTACGGATACATTCTTGTAAAAGTTTGTGTGTAAGGAGAGTAAACATAGTGTCGACTTTTGGCAAGGTTTTCACTCTCTTAAGCGGTGAGAAACACGCACATACCCCGTGTCAGTCAGCGCTGTTGGCACGCCATCTAGGGTTACTAGTATCCTACACTCCTGTGTCACAGTGTCAAACTGAAAGGGCATCTCTCAGAAACAACCGCCGGCGTTGTGTATGTGTCCAATTATCAGTCAGCTTCTTCGTGTCAACCTTTGGCCACATTAAGGACTCATTAAGGTTGTTCCAAGCAAAAGTCGAACACGGGAGCGAGACTTCAAGCGTGAACTCTTTATTTCGAGCGTTAAGATTTTACTTTGGTTTCTTTTTAACTCGACGCTTACGCGCCAGTACAGACGAACACAAAACGTTGAGGTAATACGCACCTGTCTCTGGAAATGAGGCTGTCCATGGGGTACTAGATATCCGCATTTGCCAGCCCCAGATACCCCTCATAGACGCCTTTAATGAATCTTATTTTCTGTCGTAACCAACTTACAGATTCTTTTCAAGATGCTATTTGCTTTCATTATTTTTTTCCCGTTCTGATCGACTACAATTTTCCTGCTACGACGACAAGATACATGACCATAGCCCTTACTTTAGCTTCGCGAGGGTGTTCTGAGGGGAGGTTGTGTATTTGTTTTTCCTCTCGGCCGGATATCTGTGGTTCCTCCGTCGAGTCATCCATTCAAAGCCAATCTGTCTTCAGGAGGAAATAAACTGGAGTCTACCCCAGGCTCTGCCATTCCAAATATTCAGGTAAAGGCAGTTTGGAATCCGAGAGACGTTGAATTTTAATTTGCCTCTCCCCGACTTTATGTCACTTCCAGTCCTCATGATAAGTCGATATGCAATTCCCCTTCCACACATGTTGTTTTGAAAATGTTGATAACGCCTCCCTCTACTTTATGAATTTTCAAAAGTCCGATAAAATCGATCGGGGGTCCTATCAAAGAAATCGATATTTGGTTGAGATGTGGCTACTTTGCAATGAAAGACAACGAATTATTGCAACCCATTATTATATGCAATCACATCACCACCACTTTTAAAGTTGACAGTGGTCAGGAAGGTCCAAGTACGTATTAAGCAATATTTTCATCCAGTGGAACCATAATATTTAAAGAGATTAGCAAATTTGACCTCAAAGGCATCACGCCAGTGTCCTGTCTTCTTAGATAACACCGTCACATGATGCTAGATTGCGAGTACACTGTACACTGTACAGTGGCATCTCAGTCATGGCTGTGGTGTTTGCTAGGGAAGCATTCCCAAAATATCATCCAGCTACCAACGAGAAATAGCTAGAAAAGTATTTCTCGATGTCAAGTATTACTTTAAAGCATTGTCAGTTCCTCATACAAAGGGCGAAATATATATATAGACTCCTTTGGTTTGAAAAAACACACCACAATTTGCTACGTTGGACGTATGTGAGTTAAAGGTCTTTGGAGACTCCAACCACTGCCCCCATACCAAAGAAGGTCTCAATGTCTAAAGTACACAGTCATTTACTAAATTCGAAGTTGACCTGATGACAACCATTGTTTAGTCTTGATCTCAAAATGCAGAGTATACTATGTTTCCTTGAGGGAGAGCCACAATGGCAAGGTATGCGGAGCTAAGGGTTCCAATAACCAAGCCTATTCCCTTTTTTGACATACTTGCCAGTTGCCACTTACGCAAACCTATTAGCCATTAACACATTTTTGGGAACCATTAGGGAAGTCTTATGGCCTAATAACGACTCTGACAGCCAGTGTACGTCAATAATGTTTGTGTTCAAGACTCAAAATAATACCTGCTCATAGAACCATGTCATAGCAAGAAAATTATAGCCGGATTTTGGTGGATCATCAGAAACGTGTCTTAATTACGGAAAATGTGAAGAATGCGTCTTATTTAGGGAAAAGCCTTCCTTTTGAGTTCCAAGAACCAAAACGGACGGGACAGCTGTAGGTAACGTTAAAGCTAAATATTGTTCCTTAGAATCGGGAATCGTAATATTATCAACTCCGACCTGCCAATCAACCAACCAATCAATCAATCAACCAATCAATCAAATTAATCAATCAATCAATCAATCATCCAATTACTCGATCTATCAATCAATCACCCAATTAATCAATGGACCAAAAAGTCTTCTCTTTTAGCCTGTGTTACTAAAATTTCTCGAGTGATCAGAGGATGTGTTGCTAGAAGCCTGATTAAGCCGGTAGCCATTCCACCTGATAACTGATGATAACAAGAATATCAATTCATCATTAAAAAAAGAATAAAGAGCAAAATGAACGATTTTCATCATTATTATTTCGACTACGCCAAAAAGGCAATGGACACTGTTGCGTCTGGACTCCAATCTCACAGACTGAAACTGTGAAAGGACATGTGTTGTCTCTAGTCGCCGCCATTTTCCAGACGATATGCGTTCAGGCCATGACCTTGTGTGACAACCTCAAGGTCGCCCAGGTCGCCTTTCCCACCAGACCTCGCGATAAGACAGGCGATGATGGAGCAATTTACAAGATTTTCCTATTAAAGCCTGATGACACCACGACTTCCTCATCACCTCGGGTCACAGGTGTCGGGGGAGGGGGTCGGCACTTGGCCTTAGATGTAAGTTAAGCCAGCCTGCAGTTAGATGGGTTCAATGGCACAGTGAAGTTTCAAGGTAGAATCGCGAGGGTATGGTGGGGGCTTATGGGGTGCTAAAGTAAGGTGGCACTGCCCTTCGTCCATGAGTAATCGAACATGATACATTTCACACCTCTCTGTTATACGCCTTAACGGGAGGACTTGATTTATTTTTGGAGAGACACTCACTAACCATTGCGTCCTTTAAGGCCTATAGGTATAATCTTAGCGCATGAGACAGAATAGAAATATGTTTGGAACATCACAAACTGTTATAAGCTGATGCTCTTGTCCCTGGTTTCATTGAAACACTGCACAGGCAACAGGGCGGACACGCAACGACCGTATCCGTAACGCAACTGTTATTTTGGGTGACGTTGAAAATGTCTTTCATAGACTTAGCCTTTCCATCATTGACTGAAATTAATGATGTTTCTTTTTTCCTCCTTTCGCTCTAGCTCTATTTGCGTTCATGCTCTGAAATGTAAATAACTAATTTACAACATTGCTTCAATCTGTAATGTAATGTTACAGGACTTTCCCGTGCGCTCAAATTCTACAAATATTTGTCGTTTGTAGAAAATGTTAGTGGGAAAACATTTTCGATAGCTTTGATGTCAAGTTACTGCAGTTTGCATGATAACCGCTAGGATCCATCATAAGCATACAACGTTAGCTACCAAACAGCGAAGAACAAATCAAAGATCGAACCTACAAAAAATAAGTTGCACTCAATTTTGCTGAACGAAAAAGAGCTGTTGTAACAGTAGCATTTAGATTATATCATGATGTATTAAATTTGCAAAGCTGAGGATTATTAAAGAAGAAGATGAGACGACATCTTCCATTGAGATATTGCGGAGAAAATGTGGGTGATAAAAAATATTTCAAATTTCGCGGGCATTTTTCATCGATCTCGCGAGAAGGCACGAGAAGGAGGCGTGGTTTTGTCTGGTTCTGAGAGTCGGCGGAAAACTGAGCCATTCATTTCCGTGCCGGAGAGTAACGTTACAGGCGGCACCGACTGAAAATCTAGCCCCCTGAACAACCAAACAACAGGTAAGTGAATATTTCAGCCACTAGAGAGTCTTTGTTTGAGTTCAAGTGGGCGACAGGCGATCGTTTTTTGAGCTGCTAGCCTTGATGAAGTGGTCAGCTGACGGTGTAAGTCGGGTTAGTGCACTCTGTCGTCGATCTGAATAGAGATCGTCCGATAAAAAACTTCGAGCTTGTCACGTTACTCGTTAGAGTAACTTTCCCTCCACAATAAAATATTCCCACAAAACCAATATAACTAGGCATCCCGAATAACATACTACAAAATAATATGTGATTTTCCTTCCTTTTCTACATTTTTCTGAAGTTTCTGAGGAAAAATTGTCTCAAGTTTAGCGGCAGAAATTTTTGAATCACTTCCAGCCGGTCATATGTTCTTCTCGGAGCGGCAATTTTGTCCTTTGTATTATTCCCTAAACAGGGTTTATTTGCTCAGAAACTATTCATTAGCGACCTCTAGTTGCTTAATTGGCCCAGTACCTTTTCATCTGTCTATTTTCAAAACGACCCTAACACAATTATCTTTTAAAAAGAGGAGGGGGTTGGGGAGGGGGGCAAACCACGTCCAAAAAGAACCAGACTCTGCTTCTGATTCAACCGAATGGAATTCAGACCTTTAATATATGAGATTTTCTATCCTATTACTTCTTCTGATTCTTTCAATTGATTTAAGTAGACAATGCAACCCTATTAGCACAAGAATGAAGACATCCAGGGCTAGGTGGCAAATACAAATGGCTTATCCAATAATGAAGTTGAAGTAATGTTCCATTGTTGAGTTGGCAAGAAAGCACAGATGATATCTACATGGTCTGCTGGGTAAACTCAATAGAATCATATAAAATCGAAATGTATCATATTTGGCCAATACTTTCTTGGGGAAAGATATGATAGGACAGATTGCAATTATGTCGTAAAATGAGACATAAATCCAAAGGACGCAGAAAGTATTTTAATATTATCTGCTGTTTCTGTGTTGCCCTTAAACTTTAGCAAAAACCAGTATTCTGTGTTAGGTTACTCTTTAGAAAGAAATATGACCCATCGACTCATGGTTAAGTCATTTTTATCATTGATGAATGATTATTGACAAGTGACTTTTTCATCCTACTCTTATCAGCGGTAGTGTAGATTTTATCGTATATTGTGAAGAAGTTAAATAATACCAAATGTTATCTTACAGAAACATTCGTTGTCAAAAATTACTTATCTGTATTTTTTAACAGGTTTACATAGGTGTTTGTCATATTGGATATAGTCTCTTTGGTACTATGACACACAGTGCTCTAGACAGCCCTTTGTATGAAATTGTAGGGAGTTGTCCCTGTGAAATCTAACCTTTGCTTCAGGACAGTCCCTTGACAAGTATCCATGAAATCCCTCTTGATTAAACCGGGTCACAAGCACTTTGGGATGCTATTCATCAGACTGTGTAGCCAGGAAGTTGGCTCATTCCTTCCTTTTAACTTTGTCAATTTGCATGGTGGGACCTGCTCTCCCTTGTTTTGTCAACTTCCCAGACATTCCAGATGAGTTGTTCAAATTGGAGAAGGCACATGACCAGATGCTCACTTGTCCTGAAATCCTATGAATAAATTTGTGAAGTCGTCCCTGTTTGTCCAAGGCAAACACACCACCTACAAGGCCAGACACTACTGCGCTGTATTAAACCAAGTAGCCTCTGGCATAGCACCAGGAAGTAATTGGGAGGAGGACATACAAATGATATAGGCCATAATAGGGCCCAGTAGTAAGTGTAGGACATAGGACTTGTCTTGTGTTCAATTCAGTGGTAGCAGCCCAACTTTTATACCAGAAGTCCTATAGTTGAGGAAAAAATATACGTCTGTTGTTGCTTATTGGTGTTACTTGAAAGGTTGACAATCTTTGTGACAGAATGCTGTGGTCAACTGTTAATTGTGCCTTGCAAAAATAGTTGGGGAATTTCCACTATACAGTACTTATGTATAGTATAACTACTTGTCATGGCCAATGGAGGAATAGCTTTTCAGCAGGTTAAACTGGATCAAGGTGCATGTACAAATGTAGATTCCCATTTACCAGGTTATTTTGGGTGGGGTGTGTTTTGGTTGGTTGGACCAGTTAGCCAATGATATGGTTTACTGAGCAGGTACCCCAATACCTACTTAATCCTCCCCTTCAACAATATTGATCGGCCACTAAACACCTGATGGAGGAATAATTCAGACAAATAAGCTCTTGTTCTAACTGAATGAACTCCTAGTGCTACAATGTATTGTACTTGTTTCAAGTTTGATCAATAAACCAGGGAGGGGAGGGGGGGGGGGGGAGAAATTTAAAGGCTACAACCGTGATTCTGTCTATAAAAGCTATATGGATCAATTATCATCTTTTACATAACCAGTTGATACAACCTGCTGACATTTCAATACCATTCAGACATCTTCAGAGCTTCTTCATGTAACTGCAGTTTTGCCTCTTGCAGTTATATGTGGTTGAAGTAGGTGGATACGAATCAATGTCATGATTAATAGTACTGACCAAAAGCAAACTGCAATTTCTATCCTGAATCTGAAATCTAAATTGAAGCCTTAAATTTTATTAAACTAGATGCAAGTTATGAAGTATCACCTTTTTTATAAGGAAAAGAAAAATTAAAGCCTTACTACAGCTTTGCAGGATAAAAAGATGGCTTGATGGAGTGTCATAGGTTACCATTTATCTAGATTTCAGTTTATTGGTGGATCTATTGCAGCCTCATTTGCATCAAAATTATAAATGCTTGTAATGATTACATCATTATTTTCCTTTTCACACTGATGACTAATGTAACAAGTGGCTCTTTTTTCCAATGGTGTTAAAAGCCTTTGAACCCTGAAGAAGCAAAACAATGGCATTTGTTGTACTGTAAGTAGGATGTATCATATGACCTGTAGGCTGAGGACAAAGTACAGAGATTTTCATGCCTTGGGTAAACTGCAAGAAAAGACTATATGTTGCTTCCTTATTTGTATTTTATCTATAGTATGTACAATTTGTGTGTAGATCAATTTACAAATGCCAGAGAATTACATCATTAAGTCCTAATATGGTAAATGATAAGAAAATGTACCACTAAATGGCAATTTCTTTTAATACTCTGTAAAAGATGATGATCTAATCTCCATTCAAATCTACCAGTGGCATAAGGAGTTTAGCTGGCCAAGGAGTGTTCTGAGACACTGGGATATATCTATAATATATTGATTGAAGAAATAATTTCTCCCATTTTCAGGTCAAATATTAATAATTATAAGTAAATTTTACTACCTTTCATAAAGGCTATGCAGTAGTTTGAAGCCCCAGTATATCTTACAACTTTTGGTTACTAAAGTAACTTGTGGAAGGTGGTTGGTACACATATGTCGGCCAACCTTTGTGCTACTAGCATATTGCTAAATATGGTAATATTGTATGTAACACAAAGGTCAAGTGAAGAATGATGTCATAGTTTGTGGACTTATCCATGATAAACTGTAGATTTGTAATAAGAAAGGCTGGAAAATGTATTGCTGTATGTTTGGCAAAGTACTTAACATCAGTGTAAGTCTCTGTAGACAGGGAAAATGTGTGGGCTGTTACTGTTAGTGTTAGCGTTAAATAGGAATGGGACTGGGAGGCCCATAGCTATTGAATTGTACATGTACATTTAGTTTACTTTGGTGTGGTCTTATTCCCCAGATATGCAGAGTATATATTGAATACTGAAGGATAGCAAGTCTATTCAAATAGACAATATTTTTTGTGGATATTCTTTTATATGTTTTCTGGAGACCTGTATGCATTGGATTTTAGGTTCACTGTTTTTAGATGTTGAGTAAGATGTTCAGTTCCAGACACTGCATACAAATACCTTATAATTAGGTAAATGCCACAAAGCTTGCCATAGAATTGAGAATATCAGCTATCCTTTACCAACCACTGATGTACTGAAAACTACTGATATATCAACTTTGCCACAAAACAGAAAAAATAGCATTCCAGTACAAAATGTTTGAAATAGGAAGCCAGGATATGTGATTAGTTTGCCCCCCTCCCATTCTTTTCAATGTACATCGTCAAGAATGTTTGCTATGTTATGGTCCATTTCCACCAGTAATGAAGCAGAATTGTTATGTCAAAACCGGGCTGCAGGGCTGTACCTTGGAACAATTCAGTTCACTGGAGACGAGTACTGGTGTGCCCCTGAGAAAAGAAAAACATGATTTTTTTCCTTTCTATTTGTAGTTTTGCCAAATTAAGTCTACTTGTAAACGACCTGGAGGTCAAGGGGCTAGAATGAACGAACGGACGACGATTAGTAATGTCATGAGCTTGAGGGAGTTTTGTCTGGTTGAAAAAATGATAAAGGTAGGATTGAGCAAAAATAGACAATGAGGTCTCCGATTTGAAGAGGTTCACGCACATACAGTATTACAGGTTGGAAGGTGCTATTGGCACACTCCCCTCTTTCTTCTAATTTTGTTTTTCCTGTGATAGTTTTGATAGACAATGTCATGTTATGACTAGTAGTAGTGTACAAGAGATTAGCTTAGATCTTCTAAGATAATATTTCACCGAATACTTATGTCAAATGGATCATTTTCCATCTTTTACCATTGGAATGTGCCTTTTATGCCCTGTAGTTCTTGAGGAATGTGGACTATGCTTCCTTTGGCTGGATGGCTTATGGCATGCCTTGACATTGGGGTGACCTTTTGGGCCAAATTGTAGGCCATGTTTACAGAGCCAATTGGGTGTTGACAAGGTTCAAGGCATGGTGGTCATTGCTGAGATTGCTTTGTGATGATTTCTATGGGGAGAAGTATGTAACACCTCCTGTTATAGGGTGAGGAATGTTTTGCTCCGTGCCATTGAATTTGAATCAATATGTACATTTGTTATGCTTTGGTAGAGTCCCTACAACAAGGAGGTGTCTATAAGCATGCTGTTGGTTTTCAATGGTAGGGGGAATCATCCTAAATCTAATTTTTATGTGGGGTACCCGGTGTTTCTTGCACATGTCCATTGTACATGTCCAGCTCTGTCCAGTTTTGTAGTTTGACACCTACACACATGTAGATGTATTTACTACTGGAACTGAGGGTAAACAGTTACTGTGTGTGCTAAGACCCTATAGGTTGACCCTTGTACCAAAAGAATCATCCACATATTACATAGCATAGGGAAGACTGGAAAAGTAGAGAGTCGTATTGTGCTGTCCAGCCTTTTCGAGACGCTTGTTTGAACAAAGGGCAAACAACCCTACCAATAAGTTAACCACCAACCAACACCTGACCTCCATGTACCCATTTGTGAGAGCTACCATTGGTTACAAGTTCCTTCTAAAGTGCAAATCCCCCATGTAAACAAGGTGGCCATAACCTCTGACCCCTGCAGCAGGTGGGAGGGTGTATATGTAAGCCAGTGAGCCAGAAAATCCCAGATTGAGAAGGTTGTTTGGCAGGGAATGGTTTTTGTGCAGTGAAACATAAGATTTTCTGCTCTGGGTAGTCTAAAGGTGATCGTGACTGGGAATACAAATGAAGGCAGTGTAAGTTGCCTGTGAAAATGGCTGTACATGTATTTGAATTAGAATTGATCCTGTTTCAGTGATACGAGTATGGGTATTTCATGTTATACCTTATATGTATTTACCTTATATGTATTAGGCCAGGATATTTCTTCAAGATCAATAGCAATAGCAGTGGTTAGGGTCTCATTTTCATAACTTATTGCATATTACTACGACCCAATAATGTTAAATGACTGGAACGTCCCCTGCAATTTTTATGCCATTGCATAACAAGTTTGATGCATACCATTGGAAGGCTACATTTGGTGAGATTGGGATTTTCAGTCAAGTAGGAAATTTAAAGGTGGCATATAGGAAAGGTGACCTTGATGAATGTATGTAATGGGGTCATGCTGGCATTAATTACACCAAAGAAGGGGAGAAAATCAGGTAAGAATTGCCTGACCTAAGTAAGGCTTGGATATCAGAATTTTATCTTCTATATCCATTAGAAATAAACCACTTGTTTCTTAGCTTTTGCCAACTGGTAGATTAATGCTAAAAGTGCCATCATAAAAACTGAATTGTGCTGCTCAAAAACGAGCTGAAAATATTTACAAATGTATTCACTGTAGAAATAAAAAGTTTTTCATAAGGTATGACACATAAATCATAATTCAAATCATTCATAAGGTATGAGAAGCTATAAAGTGCATTCTGTGTCAGTTTTATATTTTGTAACAGGAAGATACATGTAACTTAAACATCGATGGTGTAACTTAAGTTAAACATAGATGCTTGTTCTCTGGTTATCTTGTTTGACTGCTTTATACACCCCCCCTCCATGATCAAACAACTATATAAACACACCTCCAGGGGATTTAAAGATCTCTGATCTTTATTTATACCACACCCACTTTAAAAGCCATGCCTGATGTACAGGAATGTTAAAAGGTGCAACCAGCATTTTCTTTATTTTGTTTAGTAGTTGTCAGGAAGAGGAACTTGCTATTTAAAGCTTGGAGGTACTTGCACACTATGTTTTTGCCAAAGTATTCTTATTTTTTTTAAGTACATGTTTAAAGTCATTTACCAGTAACTTTGTATATTATTATATATGTCTGGTGTATGTTATGATTATCAAGATGGTACCTCCCCTATTATTAGCAATATAATGTTACCTTGTTTTCGAAATTCAGATAATGATATTATTTTCTTTGGGGAGGGGGCATTTATACTAGAGCCTATTTATCATGTACTGCAGACTTAAGCATAATTAGTAAACAGCAATTTTGATAATGAGATTATATATCTTCAAATCAGTTCAAATGGGGAAGTTTTATCTTGAGTGTTTTGGTACATTTTAGGTGGCCTAACAGAGCTTGCATTTATTTATTGCTTCCTTGGAATACTTTCCCTAAAGTCACATGGTGGTAATCAAGGAAGTTGTAACTGAAGAGTTTCAGGTTAAGGATGTCAAGTTTGTATAACCTCCACATGTTATCTTAGCTGTGATTCAATAATAAGCAGAGGTCTAGGTACCACACATTAATGATAGGAAGGGCATGTACTGTCAACACTTCTACACTAAAGTTCTCTGAAGGTTGCTGTCTTTTCTGTCAGTCCATGGCCTGTGTAAACTTTCTCTGACCTAGAAGAACTCTTGGGGTTAACTGATCGTTTTGCCTTTCTTCCAATTTGGTGTTTTTGTTGAAAACTGGGATATCATGCTGAGCAGGGTACACCTTACTGGAAAGTAGAGCTTGTTTCTCTAATGAAAAAGTATCACTTGGACTTACCGATAATGGTTTGGGCATGCTTGACATGCAAAGGTGGCTGCATAACTTGTAAGAAGTGTCTACAAGGGAAGTTAGAGGTTCTGGTAGGGATTAAGACATGTAGCTGCTTTGTTGTCTATCTTTGGAAGGTAAGTTCTCTTACTGTTTAAAAAGATAAGGTGGTTAAAATTTGTCTGCCCTTTGCCTTATTTAGCCTGTAGTATCAGGTAGTTGAAGTGTATTGATGGCAGTTCTAACCCAAAATTCGCAGGCGCTATATCCCGCATATAAATGTTCAAATGACAACTTATCTATCAAATTGAAACTGTTAGTGTTACATTTCTATGATACAGAAACATGTCGAGTAATATACAAGAAATAGAAAGAGAGGGGACTACATTTTGTATCTTCCTCATGCCTACTTCCAGCTTATTTAGGATTGTAACATTTCATGTCTGTCAGTGTCAGTGAGAGGATTTTATGTAGTAAATTTTTGTTTGTTGCTTTTTGTGGTCAGAATCATCCATTTACTCAGGGAGGGGCCAAACAACATGTTAGCAGATAAGATGGGGTTATAAAAATCCTTATCAACTCCTTGATGTGCCTTCTTTCAATTACTTGACCTCAGGGAGGTACCATGCAGGATTAAGAGGGAGGAGAGTATTAATTTTATATATAATATATGAGAATGTAGTTACCCCTTTTGGGGGGACCAATAGCCCATACAACTTTTTCTTCTGTATAGTATTTGTTTTCTGACCTTTGTCTACCAATTGTGATGTAATTCTTTTTATTATGTTGCTTTCCTTCCAGTTAATTTTTCATTTTCACACCTCACATCCCCATAATTCTACTTGGTTGGTTCCTTACAACTGTATTATCTCCACCTACCATTATGTGCCAGCAGATTAGCTGTTGACCATGTGGGAGGGGCATTTATATCACTCCATCTCTCTTGCTGGTTTATTTTGGTGCCTGATAAGTTTCTTATTCAGTTCCTTGGATCTCCAATCAAGGACAGTGTTAGAAAGGTTGGCAAAATCATCCCTTACAAAATCATCCATTTGTACACTAATTGTACCTAACATTGTGATGTTATAAACAACATGGATTAGAATATGACCTTATGATATTTGAATGTGACTGTTTTGATGTTACTATTTTTTATATATGACATATTTGGATGTTTCAAGTCATAGTATTCTTGCAAAATACATCAATTTTTGAAGCAATGATTCCATTTAAGGTTGAATAAAATTTGTAGTTCCCCAGAACTATTCATATCAAATGAGGTACATGTAAGGGTTTCTTCATTAGATGTTTGTCACCACAGTAGATATTACATGTCCCAGGTGAGACAAATTGTTTGACACAATGTAAATGACCATTGTCGTGTGCATTTTATGCCCAAGGCTAGTTCTGCTGGCTGATTAATTCAGGTACAGACAGGTGGAGATGGAAAGAGTAAGACAATGTGCCATTCATTGGGTCGATGCCCTTTCCAGCTTTCTAAGTCAGTGGTTTGTGAAGGCTTTCACCCGTAGATGTAAGACTATCTACGTAAAAGATCTTATAGAAAAGGCCATTCCAAAGTCATATTTTATACAAGTTGAATGGAGCCTCTGGAGGATTTTATTGATGGATTTTATTTTATGAGAAGTTGAGTCCTTGAATATATGGAAGTGACTGCCAGCAGAAGGAAGTTTGAGCATTGAAATTGAAGATTATTTCATACAAAACTATTATAGATATCCTCAATGATTGACATATTCTTCAGATGTGGAATTATTTTGATAATTTTAATATATGTACAGGAATCAGTTAACAAGAGCACATGTCAATTTTGGTGTTATATGATAATGTATGAATTTTTGAAAGTACAGTTTAAGACTTTTTTTTTAAATTAAGGCCACACCAATTTAATTTCTTGGTTCACGGATTTTTTCATAAAAAATATGGAGCGAGAGGGCGAAATAAAAATAAAAATAAAAATTGTAAAATGGTTGGGGTAAAGGTAACGGCTAATCCAAAACATAGAGAAAAAAAGTTTTCAGCTTGAAAAAGTACAAAAACAGTATTATTGTACAGTAACAGCACCTGTACCCACACTTTAAGGAGCTTATAATACAAAGGCCAATTTGCTACACCAAAACGTTGGTGAATGGTTTCATTAATGGTGAAAATTTGCTGATTGGTAATTTTTATTTTTATTATTTTTTTTCCAAAAAATAGGAGCGAGCGAATCTGTGAACCAAGAAATTAAATTGGTATGGCCTAAGTGCAGAACTGTTCCCTACCTGTTACAGACAACATGTAGTTTATCCAAACATACTATTGTGTGAAGAGTAGATAATTATGGAGTGACATTTCATGTAGGTGCGGTACCTTTATTTCTTATCAAGTGATTTGCTTCAAACTTGTCGGTAGTTTTACGTGGTCTCTCTTAAATTTTTGTCATTTCAGCCCTGGATAAGGTTCTGTGGTTTCATCTGAAAGAGAAAAGTGCAGTTTCGTTGACATAAGATAGATACACTGACAGTGTGAGTTTTTGTATTACCTGGCCATTGCCCTATGCAAATTGTCACCAGTGACTATATAATATAGCCTCAGGGCCTCCCTCCCACTGAACCATGCATGACATCTAGACAAAACAGGTTGGACTCGTGCTATACAAAATTGTCATTCTATCTGGGTCATCAGATACATGTAGACTTGTGGAGGTTGCACTTATATAAGTTATAGTGGTTTTGTCTTGTTAACAAAGGGACAGTTTCAAAGAGCATTATCCCAAAATTCTTCAGTCAGATATCAATATGTAGGTATGACAGCAGTCCAGAAAAAGGTGTTGTCAGTTCAAATGGGAACAATTTGCTTATTGAAAAGTGAAGAATGTCTGCTTTTGAAAGCTTGCCAAGTTCAGTGCTTTGACATTTATCAGTGATAATGATATGTCATATATGTCTGATAATGTGGCTTGCATTAACACATGGTATCTGTATCACAGAAGGTACAGACTGCCAAATGGTTATAAATGCATGTACCATCGCATTGATATGCTCTAAATTAAAGCAATAACGAGTAAGTGCAATTACTTCTTGTTCAAGATGATCTTTCCCTTAGCTTGTCTTGTCTGTTACTATTACTAGAGTATTCAAAGTATCATACTGTAAGAATACAAATGTAGATTTTGTATGTACAGCAAGTGGTTAAGTATTGAGGACAAAGCCAGGTTTAATGTTTATGATAGAAAAAAATCTAAGGTCTCAACTCTAATGACATAATTTTTTTTTTTTATATATCTGGCAACTTCCCATACATGAACTACACAATCACGGTTTGGAGATTTGATTGATGGACAGACTTTATAGGGGATTCTGTCTGTTACCAATATTGATTTTTTTATGTTGCGTTGTCAATACTCGGTACCTTTGTGGTAATAATAGACTGTAGTGGGGTCCTGATGTAAAATAAATCAGTAGTAAATATAGTTTCAATCACTAGTACTTTTACCACTTTAGTCTAGAAATTAAGTGGGGCTTTCATGTCTCTTCTTAATTTAGTTGACTTCTATCTGTTGGATTGTTCTGGTCCAAGATTTCTTACATTGGTCGTTTTCAAGAGCCTTGCTCATTTTAAATAAAATGGTCTCCTGGTCATTTATTGATTTGTGAGAGTCCACTAAACAAGAGAGGGATCTGCAATGTTCGCTCATCTATTTATAGGTGTCTGTGTGGTAAACCTAATGGGATACCACAACGCCTCTGTAGGATGTGGTAGACAATTGTTCATAGTCATGTTCTTCCCAAATGGAATGTGGGCATTGTTCTGGACGATTGCATTGTATCTTGTTGCTACTCTCCAAGCAGAGGTTGATGGGAAAAGTCATGACTTATCCAGCCTTGTCACAAACTTTTAGAGTTGGGGGCTAATAATAAATTAAAATCAGAAAGTAGCAGGCAAGGCGCGTAGCGGCTTGCGGCGAGCCACCAAGTGGCGAGCGGGGGGTAGGTACGGGAGGGGGGCCGGCTGGAAAAATGTAAGTAGGCGGCTAAAATCGCCGCCTGCCGCCTTGTTTTGACAAGGCTGCTATCTTATATGTTGTTTTTTTCCTGTCAGCTAATGTTGTTTTGGAGAGTATGTTGTTGCAACATTTTATCATTTTCCCACAGAAATAATAGTTTATGCCAAAATATAAGTGTTTTACATTTAAAACTGTACCTTAAGTTATATAATACTATTACGACATCAGCTGGTAAAAAGCTAAGTGGGTGCAGAGAAAACCCTATCATCAGTATCAATACATCTAGTGAATATTTTATGAGATAGGGTATTTTCCTGTACATAGTGCCTTTGTCCTTGATAATTAACTGGTGTGGAAGTGTACTGTACAATTTGACATTTTTTTGAAAACGTTTTATTTTTGAGTTTTGCCACTTATTGTACATTTACTAGCAAGTTCATTTATCACAATGAAAATAATTTTTTTTATGTATTTGAAAGATATGAACCCAGGCACCTTATGGTAAAATCTTTATTTATGACATAGACTTGGTTAGGGGCAATGGCAAGATAAAGATTAAAGGAAGTACAGTATTTTATTGTAGGAAATTAAGAATTCTTCCATGACGTCATTGCTGGGGTGATCAGGTGTGACTATCAGGTGTTTCAGCATTTGTTAGGACAGGGACTCTTCTGAAAATATATTTCAAACATTTAGAACACGGAATTGCTCCAAACTTTCAGCTGACCACTGAAACAAGTAGGCCCAAATTCATATGCTGTATTACCATCTTTTGTGATAGAAATATATTGTACCAAAGGTTCAGTGACCCTAGAATATTTTTCATATTTTTTAAATATGATACTGTTGAACGGTACAGGTGTGAGCTATATCGGGTGTCCAAAGTAGAATGATAGGCTTGTACTGTTGTAGGATGGGTTTCATTTGGGTTTGTTATGTTCAAAAAAAGGTCCTGAATTTTCAGTTGGGATGTTAACACACTAGGTTTGGGGTGATTTTATGGTTTTTTTTAGACATCCATGAAAAAATGGATAGGAATTTCTTACATGTTGGATGTACAAATTTTGTAGTCATGACTTGTTACCTTTATCTTGAAACATCAATATGTGAGACTTGATACATCTTAGTACTGACTTGTACCTTGAAATTTGATTTCAGAAGTTCACAATGGGAGACACAGAAGTTCTGGCAGATGTGACCAACACTGATCATGATGTGGCCATGAACGGAGACAATGAGGTATGGTTTCTAATTCTAACCTGAAAACTTTAATAATACCAATTTGTAGGAAAATATCATCCAATGCTATACATTTGTGCTTTGGGAAATAATCACATTCTCAATTAGAACTTAACAATTTTTTTACACAATGAGAGAATGTCTCTTATTTTGCATTACACCAGCACATTTACAATGTAGATGGGTCCTATTATTTTTGTCAATAATGGACCCTTCCATCTATCCTATAACCATCAAGCAAGACTGCATTATTTTGACAAATACCAATGACAATGTGAATACAAGACTGCAATTATGTATATAAAATGTCAATGGCCTAGTGTTGCCTAATGGTATACTGCCGATCCACATACAACTGAAAGTACATGTGGCATAGCAATTCCTATTGATGTGTTTGACATCAACATCCTCTCTTCTTGGAATACCTTTATGCTGAAAAGCGTTGTTCTAGGAAATATGTTTTTATTGAGGTATTGCATACGCATGACCTTAGGCGTATGCTGTCTTTTGTACATTTAAGTTTTTTTATCATTCAACAAAGAAAACAATCATTTATGTTGCTTTGTTGACTCATCGTTGAATTGCATTATACTTTATTATAGAAACATGTTAACCCACAAAATATTCTAAGGAGGCTATTATCAAGTATTCATGCATAAAACCATGATTCATGGAAATGCATGTCAAAGACCTAGTCCTGCTATGCACATGAATGCTGTTTTTTTAATGTAGAACTTTTTATAAAAGGTAAGCTATAGGTAGCGACTGGGTTGTGACATTCTACTGTGTACTCATGTCCTGCCAGGTATTTGAGGATGGCAAAGTCTTCACACAGAAGACCTCCATCACTCTGAAGAAGTCGAATGCTTCCTCATCCTCTGCACGATCTGGAAGTCTCTCTGGTGACGAAGACAAGAAAGGGATGAAGCGTATCAGCAGGTCCTCGCGAACAAGTAGCACCAGTTATGAGAAGAAGAAGAGAGGTATGATTTATTCTATTGATATTTAGTTTCTATATAGGGTTGCCGGCCTAGGTTCAGATGACATACAGGCTCTGCACCTTAATAATGTTCATAATCTTTTGTGTGCCAACATTTGGTAATTCGTATCAAACCAACATAATGCTGATCTAGGCAGTACAGAAGGTTATTTGGTGAATAGAATTGGTAAAATGTAACAATAAGAGAAGAGTTGTCAAGTAAATAGTCACTAGTAAATTGTCAATAGTAAATGTGGTAGTTGAGAGATGGATGTGAAAATGGTTTGGCCATTTGGAGTGCTGAGCCTGTGTACCTAATCTTTATGTTTCCTGGGATGGTTGTGAGGTTACTGATTCTTGCATGGTGCTTGCTAACATGAACTAACACTGCCATTACAGAACCTGCACGGCTTGCCCCCAGCGCGTTTGCCAAATTCCAGCAAGCTGACGCCGCGTCCTCCTCCGCCCCCGCCAAGAAAATTAACATCAAGCTGAGCCGCTCTGTGAGGGACCGAGCAAGTGAGACTGACACCACCATGTCCACTGTCAAACAGGCATGTTTTACACTCACTGTTGTTTTAAAATCATCAAATACTAATAATGTAACAGTAAAGAGTTTCATCAGGTTGGTAAGCTACTGCATGAGAAAGTTTCCTGTTCTCAACCAATGTGTTAATACCTAGACAGTGTTTCAGTGACTGTCTATGAGTATGACTTTCCTCGGGACAACATTCGTCACAGCTATGTATCTAACCATTAGTTTTGTACCAAGAACTTTCGTTGTCCACTAATGACATAAAGGTAATTTTCTTAACTCCATGTACACCATGCTTCATGAGTTTACCTAAAAATTTAATAGCATGGCTCAACATTTGTTTCTTCCATATAATGATGGCATATGCACCTTTCAGAATTGTGTCAAAATTTAATGTACAAAATTTCCAGTGTCTTCCTAAGTCAAAGTGACTATGATTATCTTTTAACTTTAGAAAGTGGTTCATATATATATATATATATATATATAGTGGGTGGAGGGATCCAAGTGTATAGTCAGCTGCCACCGTCTATTTTTCTTTTTTCCCAGAAGCCCCTATAGGGAAGTAGAGTCAAATTGCAGTATTGATATTTACCCATACTCATAGCCTTTTACCTATGTTGCAGTTTGTTTGTAAGTTGCTAGGAGCGCACATTTTGGCTTAAGCCTTTCCCCCATAGGAGTCATAAAATGAACCTTGCCACCTGTTGCATGTACTGATTGTGCACTTGTGCCAAGGTAACAAACTGCTACCACCTGTGTGCATGGGCCAGCATAAGATGCACGCCTGTCTCAGTTATTTTTGTTGTTTGCTTCAAGAAGAAAGAATTGAAAGTATTGTGGACTATTTCTTTCATTATCATGGAAGCTCATCTGTGTTGGTAGTCATCATAGTGCAGTGCTCAACTTTCTTTCAACATTCTAGTTATTTCCTTTGTGATTCATTGTTTTGTCTTGGTTGCTTTGACATTAGTGAATACAAGTGAACAGCCCAACCTGTTTTTCTGGGAAGAGGTAATGAAATCTGTGAAGACTGATTTGAATCGGCCTCTAGTGTTTTCCTTCCTTGTGATTGGTTGCACTTGGTTGGAAAGGAAAAACAGACGGCACCTGTCACAAAGGCGTGGCTTCCGAGGATAATTTCATTTGAACACGATACTAGAGGGGCAAGGCTAATACTGAGGGGGGGGAACATTAGGTTATTTATGACCTTTTTTTTTTACTGATACACATTTAGTGTTAAAATATTATGTGTTCATCGAATGAAAGGAAGTTGTTATTCCAGCAGAATGCTTAGATTGTAATACAATGTAGACTGTGTCTTGCTCAGAATTATGTCTGCATAGTTATTTCTGATACACCCCTCTTTGAATAGTATACGCTGCCAGTTGACCCTTATTTTCAGTTTGTTGGCAATTTGGACATTCACAAGAAAAAAAGGTGTTTTATCCCAGAATGCATGCCTAATGGCTTAGTTATAGCTTTCCCATTCCTATTGGTCAATGCATTGCTAAATTTTTGTGATCACCCAAACATGCAGTCCAGGCGTCGAGGAAGGATTTATCGATTAAGGGTAAGTTTTTGATGTTGCCTATTCATGAGCTTTTTTTACTACGGAAGGTCATTAGGTTGTGCCGTTTGTTTTTGTGGGAGCCAGTTGAGTGTTGTAATGTTGTAAGCTGTAGTCATGTTTGCATTCTTGCTAACAGTCTTGTTGTGTTTGTCGCCAAGTTCTACCAACACAAGAAATAAGGCAACACTAAACAACTTCTGTAGTTGTGTCAAATGCCTCTACCTTGTACCAGAATTTTTTTTAATCTTTCAAAATCGAACAGGAACCTTAGAGGTTTTCATTGGCGAGGATTGCAACAGAAGGCTACATTGGGTGCGCCAGTGTGCCGTTACGGGTGAGGATTACATGCAAATGTAATCGAGCTCGGTGCACTGAAACTGAGCGTATCTGAAGTGAGAACAGGCTGTATTATGTTACCTGCAGCTTAGCTCATGGAAAGTGTGCTGCCGCCGTTTGTGCAGTATTAGCAGAGTGTTTGTTAGTTTTGAACTTACTCAACCTCACCACAGGTGCAAATACTACATGAACGTCAAGGTAGTAAAAAGACCTGGCAAGAATTAAGGGGGTTGAAACAACTAGAGGTACAGCTAAGTAGTTCAACAAGGAATCTTGTTCTTTTCTTAGTTTAACTTTAAGCTTCCTCTTGTCTTGAGGAGCCTTGAATTTTCAGTTGGATCCTTTATGTGAATCTTTGGATAAATTGTTCATTCTATAATTTTTAAGTTTCCCCAAGTCCCATTCATAATTTCACATGTAAAATCATGAAAAATTTGGAAGAAATATTCCATCAAATTTCAAATACGTGTATCCTTGCTCCAGCAACGTCAGACTAATTACAGTGGTCCTGACTACTTGTCTCATTTTTACTCTAGCTCTGACGTCAGTTGTAGAAAACACCCCCTCTCAGAATGGGCATGGCCCAGTTTCCCACCCAAAACATGCCTGTTGTCATATACTGTTTATATACCCTTTGTTTGTCGTGGTCTTAATTTTCACCAATCAATAGCTACCTGTGAAATGTTATTGTTGAATACCTTAAGACTTGCAGGTAAATCAAACTCTCCCTAGGAAAGGACTACCCCTGGCACTATTCATGCTTGATAGCCCTCCCTTGTTCTCCATTGTCTTGGTGCCTGTGTGCCCGGCACAAAAACTCAACATTCACGGGCACTGATTGAATCAGGGGTAACGGTCAGTCAAAGGCCCTTCAATCCGCCACTCGGGAAACAATGAGAGCCGAGGCAGCAGCGAAGAAAATGACGGGGCAAACATACAACCCGTTTGCCATCATTTGTTGTGGGACTAAAAGGAAGCTGAAAATGTTCGGCGACAAGGTAAACTGTCAAACTACTTTTCACCAGTTTTGGCATGTTTCTTGCTGTAGGTAAAGTACATGAAAACTGTTGTGTGGAACTATTAGAAGTTGAAGGTCGCTTATCGGTTTGGAGGGACTGTTGTTTTAGTTAGTGGTTTGACTTTTTTGGTGGTTTTGTTAAAGAAATGGGTGACTAGTCAAGGATACTGTAGTTTTTGCTGTGAATGTGTGTGGTCAAATTGACAAAATTCCTGAGCCATTTTCGTCTGAACCTTGCCCCATGTGTTTACTGAAAACAGAGGGCAATCAAACACTATAGTTCATGACCACACCCAGCACACCTGTGTGTCTGAGTCGGAAAAAGAGACAAAAAAAGCTTATTTTGTGCCTGGAAAAAATTTGTTCTTTTCTTCTTAACGTTGCCGTAGTCAGCACGAGTGTCTGCGGGGGCGTAGGCAGGTTTTGTTGGCTTGCATTTGAACCATTATTACAAATATCCGTGACTCAACGGAGGTGAATTTTCCGCCATTGTTTTCTACTGGGGCAGGATATCCACCGACAACAGTACTCATAAATGCAGGGTATAGAAATGTTGTAACTTTAGCCGGCACTTTGGGGCACTTGAGGGTTGATGGAGTGCATTTTGTGATCGCCCTGTTAAATGTGGTACCACCTATATGTATAGAAAACATAGTATTCAAGTACATGTAATCTCTCTGAAGCATGGCGTAATGCAGATGTAAAGTTAAAGAAAAAAGTCTTGAAATACAAGGCCTCTTTTCTTGTGAATGTGTATTAATGTTTAACAAATTGGTGACGATTTATGACTTTCATTTAGGAGGTAATCAAATCATGGTTCCAGAGCTACTCACTTCTTTCTTATCAGATGTTGTAAGATTGTCAAGCATCAAGCTATTCAAAGTCTCTTTGCTGAATTATTGCTATGTGATTATGACCTGGCATTGCATTACAAGTAAGATAGCTTTAGATTAGTGTACTATAACTTATATGTTCTTTCAGGCAAGTCAACAGTATCAGTAAAATGTTACATGTACTACAGTAATCAGCTCCTGTTGTGTGAAGCAGACTTTGTTAAGCAAACTTTTGTTGGCAAGATTGCTAGATAACATGTCTGCCTCGAAACTTAAACTATATGTCAATGTATACCTTTAAGAAGAGTTCATAATTTTGCTAATTCTAAATAACATTACTAATTTCCCGAGCCATTTTGTAAACAAATGTCCCTGTAGTCAAGGTATAGGACATATACGCTATGATTGTTCCAATTTTCCAAGCTGACTACCTGTTACAGTGAGAGGGTACCAAGAAATGAGATACTTTTGTTTGTTCAGTTGTGCGGTCAATTTACAAAAGGGGATTAGTCAATTTAACATGAAAAGGTTTTGGGTGCAAGGACCACATTTCTGGGTGGTCCTGAAAACATCCCTCAACCAAGTCACATTTTTCTGTGCCTTGTTAACGTATCATGACATTGTCTAAAGGCATGTTCCAAGATAAGGTTTTGATTTACAGACAGGGAGTTGCCCAGCAGTACACTGGACACAGATAAGAAAGTAAACAATTGCTAGTATTAGCTACACACACATTACATTGTGATAGACAGTTCATAAGTTACTTTTTTGAGATGGTGAAAAGTTTGTTGGCCCTTGTGACCAGGTCAGAAAGAATTGGGGAGGAGGTGATATTGAATATACAAACCATCCATTGTGTATGAAGGGAAATCTGTGCTTCCAGGTGCTTTTTCCAGCCAACAGCTTCAAGTTAATGGTGATGAACATGTATCAGAAATAAAGTATAGTTTCTTGTAAAGTATTGGCTTAAGATATGGTAAATCAGTACAGTTTCTTGAGTTATAACAAAGTTTACCTGGTAATGCACACTCACAGTCATCAATTACATATGTGTCAGTTACCATCTCGTTTAAGTTTTCATGCTAATTGTGGTTCATAGAAATCATGTAATTTTCTCTGTTTGTTCTTCAGATCCAAGACTCATCAGACAAGTGTAAGACATGTGGGAAGAGGGTATACCCTGTGGAGAAGCTTGTTGCAGACAAGAATGTCTACCACAACACCTGCTTCAAGTGTGCTGAATGCAACAGGACTCTTAGGTACCAAAAACACGTTCTTAATCCATTGAGCTGTCTAGTAACCATTTAAGATACAAAAATAAGATTCAATGTCATAAGATATTTTTGTGTGTTGGAACGAAAGAAAGTAACTATATCAAAATATATCAAAAAGAAAAATCCAGTCAACTCGAAATATTTGGCTTTCAATCACTGACAAAAAAGTTGTCTTCCTTGATTGGACAAAATAATTTATCAACTGTCATTGGGGGCAGAACTTGAAAATAATTTGTATTTTGCTTCATAATATACAAAATGTCAAAATTATTGTCTGCATAATTGGGAAATTATTCTGTCCTTTCTGGCACTACATGTAGTTCACCTAGTTCCTCAGGCATGCATTGGTAAACACATTGATTATATGCAAACAGTAGCAGGACAATCCACAGATCATCTAAAACTCAGGAAAACTACTTTAGGGGACATTTTGGTCTATAATACAAGCCACCACCCAGCCCTCATATAAGCTGTGGTGATGACTGAGGCTACTTTATAGGAGTGTCTGTTGACATATAACCCAATAGCTAAAAGAGCCCTGACATTTTTATGGTGCTGTTTGCAAACAGGGTGGGTACGTACGCCTCCATCGACGGAGCCATCTACTGCAAGCCCCACTTCCAGCAGCTGTTCAAGTTAAAGGGCAACTATGATGAGGGCTTCGGCAAAGAGAGGGCGGTCAAGAAGTGGCCTGCAGCCCAGGGTAAGTAAACATCAACAAATAAACTAAAACAAAATGCCAGACAAGAAAATACACAACCTACATGTTTTAACCCTATAGCTAGAAGAGAGGTAAATTAGGTAAAAGACACGACTTGCTGTCCGTACCTTAATTATTATTGACAGTCATGCCAATGCTGTATTTAGTGTTTTTGTACACATGTATTTAGTGTGCTATTGTGCAAACCAATGCTTTCTTACCATTAGGTTGCACTAAGAAAACATCTTGTACATAACTAGTGTGTTTCTGACTGACTTTTTTGAGGGCCCAAATGACCACTTTTACTCTGGCTATGCTTGCACAGGTTGATTTGATTGGGCTTCCACTAATGACTTTAACAACTTGGCATGCTCATTAAGCAAACTACACGAACAATAGGATATATGCAGTAACTTTTTAAAAATTTAAAGTCCTCTCTTATTTAAAGGACATGAATTGACTTTTGATAGAAGGATCTGTGAAAGTCTGGCACATGGAATTGTTCACTATTTGAAGTAAATTACGTTTTACATAACACAAACATGCCTGCTGACCTGTAAATTAAAGTTGAGAACAGGAGAAAAAGGTTAGTGGGTGGGGTGAAAGTTAATTTCATTAGGATCACAGGAAAATTCTTGTACAAAAAGAGTTTAATGCCCTAGATATGAAGAGGCACACACAGTCTTTCGGGTATTTTCCAATATTGTAAGGGAAGGGTGGTGTATTCTGATCTCAGTAGCTGTACACGTCTTGTCTTCTTTGGTAACCAATTAGATTTAGAGTACAAACAGTGAAGGCAACTAAGGCAGAAGGGCAGGGGAACGGGACAAGTGTGCCTTTGTGTTGTAGTGAAGCATAGGCTGAAGGTTTTACCCCCCACAATAGCTTGTCTCACACAGATTAGGAGCAGAGAGCTGGCATTCTATAGAGGCATTGTGAAAGGCAAGTTCAAAGGGCTAGTTCATTAAGCTCAGTCAGAGGGCTAGTTCATCTAGATTTTAGTTAGAGGGAGGTTGAGAATTGTTTGTGTATCCCACCATCATTGTTACCTTTGCCAAGAAGGTTATGTTTTAGGTGCCATTTGTGCGTGTGTTTGTGGATAGCATAACATAAAAAGCCGTGAATGGATCTTAATGATATTTGCTGGGTTGATAGGGGTCGGGAAAATGAAAGCCAAGTTCAATAATGGGTTTCCTTAATGTAGAGCAATGGTATGGAATAGTGTTTGTCATTCCTTTTTTGTAGCCATAAGTTTGTGGGTTTGATTAGACTGTCACTCCGTTGTTATGGGTTTCTCTTCAACTGGACGTCAAGCTATTTCATGTTAGTTGGCATCATTAGTTACACCTTGAGCTTATTGAAGAACCCACCTCTCTAATCAAGTGGTATAGAACAACCATAAACATTGTTTGTTGTGTTTGTGCCAAAACCGTTTTATCCAGATTCAAAATGACTAACTTAATATGTATATTGCCCCTAATATGCAACTTGCTAAAATTTCAGCAAGGGTACACATTGTTGAGGGAGAGATAGATTAAGTCATATACATATAGATAGATATATACACATATATGGGTGAGAATGTTCATCAAAGTAGTTTCTCATGCTGCCAGACACATTAGGGTAGACCAATACAGGCCGCTGACGTACAGGACTGCCCACTCTGTCACCATGGCGACCAGTGTCTGACATCCCAGTGTGTTCATAATAGCACCTTTCTTGTGTCTGAATTAGTGAGGCTAGGAAGGGAGTTTTCAGACTGTTGAACTATGCGTTTAGACAGCTTTGAACTGCGCTGAAAACCCTTTTGAATCTGTGCAGTGTTGACGAGGCTAAGTTGTGATAAGTTATGCAGTGTTATGTAATGGGCTGGTAGCACTAGCTTTACTACATGTATGCCTCTGCAAAGCATGCATGATGTAGGCAAGGAGAAATCACCAAAATTGATACAGAAAGACCCTCATACACAGTCACAAAGTTATAAAGCAAATCATGGAGATACAGGTAGCAAGGAAAGAATTTCTGTGTTCCAGGAAAGCAGGTATCTAATTTGTAAAGCCACATGCTTCTGATTCCGTTGCTCGGTTGCTGTTCTGTCAAGTAGTATCCAGATGCCAAGTGTAGTTTTTAGTTGTTATGTATTTTTTCCACAAAATTTTACAGTGTTATCTTTATATCCATAATAGAAGAAGTTTTCATCTTGTAAACATGCGTAAGGATGTGCAAATGTGAATAGTTGCCAGGCTGAGGAACTCGTGCACATATATCACAGATGAGTTTTCATTCAGATGCAGATATCTTAGTAAGGCTTGTGGTGTTTTTGTTTTGAAAATGATAGAGATGACTTGTAAATTAAATGCATAATACATAATATAATGAATGTTATTTTCTATATTCTCCAGGTGACCTTCCCCAAGACAACCTTCCCAAGGCTGAGGAACCTGCCAAGAAGCAGCGCAGGGGAAGGGATGGAGATGCAGGTGAGAATCACCTTAAGTACTTTTATTCTATAGATTCAATTGTTAGTTATACATGTAATACTATGTACTTGTACAGGTGTGTATTAGTTAGTAGATGTAAGCTCTGAAGTACTACTATAAGGTATTGCCCTTCCACAAGAAGATCCATGTGCTACGATAAATGTCTGTTTACCTGACAGTGTATGTACATTTGTAGATGAATCTGATGATGACAAAGAGGAACAGGAAACCCCTTCATCTGACAAGAGTATGTTGTATAGGATAGCATTAAACTGAACTTACTGTTGCTTTCTTTTACTCTCACAAAGAGTATCTATTTTTTCCTTTAGTATAGGGTAGTAAGGTTGAATTGCATGTGGTGTTGTCTTTTTTTAATGTACTGTGTAGAAATGTACTATGTAATATACATAGAAATTATAAGATAGCAAATAGGTCAAACCAAACTAATTGTTGCTTTTTCTCAATTTCATGAAGGGTATCTATTTTTCCTTTAGTATAGGGGAGTAAGGTTGATATTCATGTGATGTTTTGCTTTATGTATGTAGAAATGTAGTATGCATAGAAAATCTTTATGCTTATTCCATAAGCAATTGTAGCATAAAGAATGCTTTCCGTATTTAGGTGCAAGTGATGACAACAAAGAAGAAAAAATGACAAGTGCAGCACCAGTTACTAACAAGAGTATGTTCACCATTTTTAAAATAATTTCTACACTTCTCTTTTGCATGGTGGTGGTTGGAAATGGTGTAACTTGTGAATGTGTCTTAGCTTCCCCCTTTAGAGGACAGTTATAATAACTACTTTTTACTTTTACTTAATATTTATGCATATTCAACATATTGTTATAAGAAAGGTCTTTGTTTTTGCAACTGCAAAGGAAAAGTCAGGGAAAGTCCTCTTCACCAGAAATCAGTACACAGTCATTTTCGTATAAAAATTTGGTGATAGACTAGGCTATTTCATTCTGCTGTTGACTTGTGTTAAGGGATAAGGTTGCTACTTGGATGACTTGATCTTTTTTTTTTTGTATATAAGAAACATCCTGTTTTTAACCCCAATTACCTTTCCATTCCTTTTGCATTTATTCCGAAGAACCTGTCAACTTACCTGTCCATAAGGTTAGCATTTTTGTAGCAAAAAGACTGCTTCTTTCCGTATTTAGGTGCAGGTGATGACAACAAAGAGGAAAAGAAGACAAGTGCAGAACCAGTTACTAACAAGAGTATGTTTAATTTTTTTTGTAATTTCTTCATTTCTTCTCTACTTTGTGGTGGTGAGAAATGGTGTAACTTGTGAATGTGTTTTTACTTATCCTGTTAGAAGACAGTTAACTCCTTACTATTACTTACTGATATTCAACCTACCTACCTAATATTCAACAGATTGTTATAAATAAGATATTTGTTTTCTAGCTGCAACTACAAAGGGAAAGACTGAGGAAATGTCCTCTTCACCAGAAAACAGTATGCAGTAATTTTCCTGGAAATATTTGGTGATGGACTAGACAATTTCATTCTGCTGTTGACTTGTGTTAAGGCATGAGGCTACATGGATGACTTTATCTTCTTTTTTTTTTTACCCTGATTATCTTTCATGTTTATTCTCAAAAACCTGTCAGCTTTACCTGTCCATAAGGTTTAATTTAGCATTTTTATAGCATAAAGACTACTTCTTTCCGTGTTTCGGTGCAGGTGATGATGACAAAGAGGAAAAGAAGACAAGTGCAGAACCAGTTACTAACAAGAGTATGTTTAATTTTTTTTGTAATTTCTTACTTTCTACCCTCTGCTTGGTGATGGTGAGAAATGGTGTAACTTATGAATGTGTATTAGCTTCTCCTGTTAGAGGATTGTTAGCTCCTTCTTACTTTCACTTAGTAATACCTATATTCAACAGATTGTTATGAATAAGATCTTTGTTTTCTAGCTGCAACTACAAAGGGAAAGACTGAAGAAATGTCCTTTTCACCAGAAAACAGTATGCAGTAATTTTCTTAGAAATATTTGGTGGTTGACAAGACAATTTTATTCTACTGTTGATTTGTGTAAAGGGAGAGTGGGAGAATAAGGTTACTACCTTAAGTTTGTAAATGGCTGATTTTAATGAATTTTCTTTATCAGGGACCTGTGACCTTATATGTACATGTACAATGTAGTTATCATATGTGTAGGAAAAAGAATGATTATTACCAAATTTAGGTGACAATGATGATGATGATGATGAAGATGATGGAAAGAAGGTCCAGGCAACATTGGTTACCAACAAGAGTATGTTCACCTTTTGCAATTCCTCTTGTACATGGTGGTGGCTGGAAATGGTGTAATGTGTATAACTTCTCCTGTTTGATGACAATTAGTGTCTTCATTTTACAGGCATAAATTAAACATGATATAGTAAATTTGGTCTTCGTTTTGCAGCTGCACCTTTAAAGGAAAAAGCTGATGGCAAGTCCTCTACACCAGAACACAGTATGCAGACATTTTCTAAACATATTTGGTGATATTCAGAACTGTTTTGCCTGATGTAGTTTTTTTGAGAGAAATTAGGGACAAGGCTGCTAGATTTGTAAATGACTGACTGTTTGTTTCTTCATATCAAATCTTATCATACTCACATCTCTTTTCACAGTGGCCTTTACATAACAATGTGTACATCTACCTTTTGTTAAATGCAGCATAAAGAATGATTGTTTCCATATTTAGGTGATGATGATGGAAGTGAAGATGAAAAGACCCATCCAACAACGGTTACTAACAAGAGTATGTTAACCCTTGTTTGTAATTTATTCTCTTTCCTCCTACAATGGTGGTGGACAGTTAACTTCTCCATTGCAGAATTATGTTGAACAGATTATCAAAAATAACATCTTTATTTTGTAGCTACAACTGCAAAGGGAAAAACTGATGGAAAATTGCCTTCAGCACAAGAGAAATCAAGTGCCACTACCAGTGATGGTAAAAAAATCATGTTAAATTCTAATTTTGCCATGTCTTAACCAAAATGATATCAAAACTAACTTATTTCTTTCTCCCTGTTGATTTCTTAATTCTCTCCATCTTTTAGATGTCTCACAAATCATTGTCTGCATATAGGAAATGTAGCTGAAAAGTAAATTGAATGTGTTTATTTTACAGCTGCCCGCAAAGAGAGCCATGGAAACAGCAATGTTTCCTCGAAGAGTATGTAACCCTTGTTCTAGTTTCTGGTGATGGGGGTGCACGTGGGTGAAGAATTGTTGATATTTCAATGTATTCATTGAAATAGTTTGAAAGAAATCTTGTGCTGGGTGTACAGGAATGTTCTAACATTTTGAGTTGGTTGAATTGTTGTTTGTCACACGGTTGTCACACGAGGACTGTAGACAGGTGGTGTCAAGAAAAGTTCTTGTTTCTCAGAGTTAGAGTGTAAGGGAATAAACTAAAAACTTAAGGCACAGAAAGGTGGTGGCATTTAACAATATAGATTTAAGATCTATTAATATTCATCCAAGTACCTAGAGAGTCCCAACTCTCAGATTCAGAAGTCATCTTCTTGAATTGAAAGAAATTTCTGTCAAGCATAGATTATGAATTAGAGAATTTTCTTGTTCACAGCCAAGTTCTTCTTAGAGAAGATACAAGACAGCAAAGTTGATTCTCCACCTTCAACAAAAAATACACGTATGTGTCTATTAATAATATGACAGGCACTGAATGTGCTAGATGAAAACTTAGGATTTTGCTGACTTTTACATTTCCATTATTATACTTTTATGAAAATTCATCATTAAAAAAGTGCTTTGAATGTCCACAATATGCCTTAAGCAGCTGACTTTAATCATTTTTTGTCACATACTAAAGCTGTTCCATCAGATGCTACAAAGGAGAGCAAAGTCCGCTCGTTGAAGAGTATGTTATACCCTCTTATACTTTTAATTCATTAACTCCATTTAGTATGGTGAGGTAGATTGTGGATGTACAAGTGCTCCGTAAAAACATTTTGTGCATGGGGTTATGGATGCATGGTAGTGAGAGTCACAATTTTACATTTTTCTTCTGCCAATTATAAAACACTTTATTGATGAAAAATGGATAAGATCATTACTTCAATTTAAAGCAATATTTCTTCCAATACAGGCAGATTTGCTGACAAATACAAAGAAAAGGACAGTGGAGTCCCTTTCTCAAAGAAGGGTAATTATGTGATAATTGTGTTGCACTTCTTTTTTTTTCAGGTATTAAGGTGTTTGTGTTAGATTTATGAACTATTCAACTGCATAGGGGATGAAAGGGAGTGGCATGATTTCTTTAATCATTATTATATGATAATCTTTTAGCTAAACTGTCACTGAATACTCTGATTTTCCTATCTTTCAGCTGTGCTCACAAACAAGTCAAAGGACAGCAAGGAGTCCCTTAAGAGTATGTGTGTGTTTCTTAAGGTGTAATCTTTGCGCTAATCTTTTCACCTCAAATATACGTCTTCTGCCATGTTTCAGTGAAAACTGACATTAACTTGAGCTCTTTTTCATATACATAGCTGCTACTGCAAAGGAGAAAACAGACGATAAGATCTCTTCTCCACAAAACAGTATGCCATACTTTTTTAAAGGTATTTGGTGATGGATAGAACTTTTAAATCAATATTCAACACTTCAAGTCTGGGTATTCAACGTATTTTTGCACCATGCCTCCTTTAAAAAATATCAAAAGGGTTATAAAGGTTGTTATTTTGCTGTTTTGGGTGTAGTTGTGTGAATGTGCACTTTCTAAATGTATGCCATTCACAGCTGTCCCAGTGGACAAGGCAGAAGACAACAAAGTTTCTTCTTCTCTGAAGAGTACGTATATGTGTTAACTTGTGTTTGTGGTGATTTTTACCTCTTGGGTATACATTGATATCATTTTAAGACAACCTGTAGGATTTTTACACATAGTTTTTATTCTAAACCTATTTATTAAGGGAATGAAAGGAGATGATTATGTACATGTAATCATAGCATATACTGATTAAAACTGTTTCCTTCTCACAGCTGGCTCAATGGATAAGCCAAAGGACAGCAAAGTTTCTACCACGTTGAAGAGTATGTGTTTATTTCTGGATTATGCAGTGATTTCTAGAATCTTTTACTGACTTTCAATGACAGTCATATCAATTATTTCTTACTAGTACTTCAACAGACAAAAATCAAACATAAGCATTTTTTTATCATAGCAACAACTACGAAGGAAAAAACAAAGTCCTTGCCTCCAGAAAACAGTATGCCACACTATTTACAAGTATTTGGTGATGGGCTGAACTGTTTCAGATGTGGCATTTGTATCATTTATTTCTTAAGGACAAAAATTAAACTTAATTTCTTTATTTTTTTATGATAGCAACATCTATGAAGGAAAAAACAGACAGAAAGCCCTTGCCTCCAGAAAACAGTACGCAACATTCGCTCCAAGTGTTTGGTGATGGGCTGAACAGTTTCATATCGTAATCTAAGTCATTTAGAGCAGCATACAATGTACAAAAATGTATGTAGTAATTCTGCCTGAAGTATTTATACATATATATTAAGTGAGCAAAAGGAAGTGATTTAATTTTTCATAAGTTCATTGACCACCATACATTTATTCCTCTCAGTTGCTCTCAGAGACAAGGCAAAGGACACTCCAACTTCAGTGAAGAGTATGTTGTTATTTTTTGACATGCTACATGTATGATATTCAATCTCTGTTTTACTACTTACTTAATTTTTACCATCATATAGATTTTATATCCACTACAAATATATAAGTACTTGTCATACTACCTCTGGTGTCCATATCAAATATAAACTGTTTTGTAGCTCCACCTGCAAAGGGAAAAACAGAGGGAAAATTCTCTTCCCCAGAACAAAGTATGCTGTCATACTTTTTACTAAATATGATTTGTGATTGACAGAAGTATACAGAAGGTTTCTTCTTCTTTCTGTACTGTAGGGGGCTGCCAAGCATGTGATTTCCCTTTGGTTGTTTAGAGTATATACAATAAAGATTGAATATTGGTGCATTTTGCTGAAATTTCTGCTATTTGGATGTGTAGAATTTGTATCACTAATAATTTTTAAAGCTGACACTGAAACATCCATCTCTTTCACAGCCAAGTCCTCAAAGTTTAAAGATTGGGATACTCTGTTATCGCAAAAGTGTATGAAATTTTTGTTTTAATTGTTTGGTGCTGAAGGCAATGAAGTTACTTTCTAGGGGGTGCTGGGGAAAGGGGCTTAAGTGCAGTAATACTGTATGATTGCTATCAGGTCTCTTTAATCAATGATTTTGCTTTTACACTTCCAACTGAGTATTTTATGGGACTTCCCTTCCATTTTACTATAGGTTTCCGCTGGGTCTTTGGCAATTTTGCATGATTTATCTTTTTCATCTTTTATTTTATGGTGGTGTTTCTCAAATGACCATGCATGGCATACCACTTTTTATTGTGGCAATGTCTGAAAACTTGTACATGTATAGGTATAGTTTACTTGAAACTGAATATTATCAATATCTTTCACAGCACCTACAAAGGACAAAGACAGGAAGTTCTCTTGGTCAGAAAAGAGTATGCAATAATTGTTGTTCTCGCTAGAATTCATTAGTGATAGAGGCAGAAGAACTCCTTTAAGGTTGTTTGCCAAAGTGCTAACTGCTGCTTTTTCTTATGCTGTACTTAGTCCTTGAGTTTTCTGGTGCCATGATGTTGCTTACATGTTCATGTACATGTATTA